>CM037927.1:13072944-13721385 GCA_021346845.1 Apeltes quadracus
TTTCTGACATAAAGCACCTGTAACGAAAGGGACGAACCGGATGAACCGAATCTTCATTCTTCAGGTACTTTTCCACTCCCCAATCTAGTAGAGCTGGTTGAAAGTGACGTATTCAGCAGAGAAAAGTTTTGTGCAGGGCTCTCCACTCTCGGTTCCCTCCACGAGGATCACCGTCTCCGAATCTCTGAATTTTCGCCTAAGCTTCATATTTATTGTCTTCCCCTTAAGTCTGTTCTGTTTTGTTTTTTTGCTCAGAACCCCTCCTGCCTTTTGAAGAGACTCTCTCTGCCGGTAATAAGTGGCAATAATTCCCAGGTATCTCACTGCTAGTTTGCTCAGGGCTCGGAAGGTTTGGTCATGTTCTTTCCACCAAACCTTCTGAGTAACGACGTACTTCAATGAACACATCACTGGTAGCTGACCGGTGATTTTGTCCTGACGAAACCTGCATGTCAAAATCAGTCCATATGACTCCTTTTGATACACCTGAACCGGGGCAGGACTCTGGTTTGGCTCTGAGGTAGAAATAACAGTAGCTGCCTGTCCTGTCTGATAGACTTCCTGTGTTTCAGAAAGGAGATGCTTTTTCATTACCTCCATATTGTCTCGGAAAGCAAGATGTTTAACATCCAGAAATGTACTAGCAGCTAGACAGTCAATGCTCTCAATACTCCTAACTCTGCGCTGACAGATGAAACTTCCCGTGTCACTTCGTCATATGGGCGTAATGCATCAACTGTTTGCTTGATAAGGAATAATTCTCCCTCATCTAAGCACAATGTGTTCCTCCCTAAAAGGCAGAGGGCTGTGGTGACAGCTTCCTTTTTGCTCACAGAGCCTGTCCAGCATGTAAAAAACTGACTGGGGCCTGTTCCGCTGCAAGATGCAGCTGGTGAGAGAACAAATACGGGAAAGTTCAGCTTGTCGAAGCGCAGATCTTATCATCAGAGGTGCGCCGGGTAAAACCTCTGCTCTGGCAAACGGCAGATAGTGGAGAGTGGTGGAATGAGGGGATGAGTGGTGTGTCAGGGCAAGGCAAGTGACTCAGCCATGCTGGTATTTACCCGCAGTCACTCAAAAACAGTAAAGTAAATGCCGGCATGCTTTGGCACTTCCACTGACACTCTGCATGGTTCTCACGACCAAACGCTTCCGTCTCATCTTTCTGTGTCTTCCCCATCTCTCGCTCTCTTTTTTCCTGAATTGTTTAAAAATGATGCTTTCCTTTGCACATTCTTGCCCTCTCGAGACAGTAAAACCGGGCTCCGCCCACCACCTGGTTACCAGGATACCGTCTGTTTACCTCAAGGTCAAGTGTGAATGTATAGACAAAACACAAGTGTTACGTTCCCCTGTTTCTGTGTCTGTTTGGTGTGCTTGTTCTGTGTCTTTCCCAAATCTATCGGGTGATTGATTTCAGGAGCAGCTGTCCCCAGATTGGAGATCTGGCCCCACCCACTCGTACCACGCCAGTGAGCAAAGAGCTGCACACATGCAAAAGAGGAACAGGAGGTCTGGTAGGTATGTAAATGTAAGTAATAATGCAAAAGGGACCGGACGACAAAGTTTGATGAAACATATATAGGAGGATCAAGTTGAGAATGTGGTGGAAATTAGTGGGTCGAGCCCTCGTGAGAAATCAAAAAGTGTTTATTACTAAACTAGAATAAAAGTTAAAGAATACAGAAGTCATCAATACAAGCAATAAGTACAGACAAAAGTCAAATGACTACAATTCAGCTGAAATGGGAAAGATTGTTGCTTCTCCCTCAAAGGAGCAGGAAGATCTGACAAAAGTCATGGGGAACGGAGGAGTCTTATACTTTTTTGGAGGGGGCCTATCGCCCCCCTCCAACTAGAAGGAAAACACTAGTGCAGGAACCAGATGTCATTAGCGGGTGTCCCTAATTCTCCCCCTAAGGATGTCCTGTCAATAATCGACGAGACGGTCAACTGGAACAGGATATGGAGCAACCAAGGAATGTATAGAATCCACACAAAACTCGGCATCCTGCTCGCTCTTGCCGTTTTCCCCTGACGCCGCCTCCCCGTACTTAAAGAGGGCATAGGTTATTGTTGGAATGCTTTCAAAGCATTCCAAGTATTGTTATTCTTTTTCTTTATTCAACTTATTATAGTTGCAATGCTTTTAAGCATTCCAAGTATTGTTATCCTTTTTCTTTATTGTTGGAATGCTTTAAGCATTCCAAGTAATGTTATCCTAATCTTTATTCCGCATCTTATTCTATTTCTTCCGCCGCACCTTTCAACTCCTTCACACTTTCAGCTATTTAAACCGTTCAAATTTTAAAATGTTCAGCTCGTTTCACGAAAGGGTGCTATGACTTTTCAGTAGTGATGTTACCTTCGACCCTCCTGCTTCGAAGCTTGTGTCGAAATATGAACCAATTCAAGGCGAAGCAAATGTATCGGTGCTTGGTTCGGTGCAGCTTCGTTACGGCGCACCGTCACGTGACCGCTTCGATTTGATTCAAATGGGCACGAATCAGGGTTCGGGCTTGTCTGTTTGATACACGCAGTGAAGACCCGTTAAAATATTGGGTCAAACACAAACATGTGTACCCACATCTGTTTGTTTTAGCACGTAATCTTTTGAGCATTCCTGCGGGGGAGATAGTGTCCACAAAAAGAAACCGACTCAACCCCGATACTGTGGAAAAAATTGAAATAAAAACCAATAATAATTTCATGCCCCATCCAATGTGTCCACAAGCACCTCAATATCCTGCATTAACAAACCGGCACAATCACTGCCCCACGGACCTTTCCTCTGTGAATCACTTCCCACATTCCAGATTTAGACAATTCACATAGGAGTGCGGTACATGCAGTAGGAAGCACTTGCTGGTATTTTAAATTGTATTGCTTATATATATATATATATATATATATATATATATATATATATATATATATATATATATTTATTTGTTTTATTCATATAGGAATCCATATATTTATTAGATGATTTATTGGTTCAACTTTTCATAATCATGTTCAACCCACAGAGATTGGGTCAAAATATGCTGGTAGGCTATTCGAAAAATATGCACTACAGGTTTTCAACAGCAGAGGTCATCATAGAGTTTGCGATGCATTGAATGAATGAACCTTTTTCCGATACAATTGGCTGGAAAGCTTCACTGGTTCAGAAAGCTTCACTTTGCCATCACTACTTTTCAGCTTTCTATCTCTTATAATGGATTTTATATAAATTAAAAAACTTCAGCTTTTTTTTACATGGTTTCCAATGGAGCTAATCTTTTCAAAACTTCAACTTTTCTAGCTTTTTCAATCTTTCAGCTTCAGACACCATTTCAACTTTCGAATGTAGACACAGGTCTTGAGAATTCATTAGTCTTTACAGCTTTTTGATATAGATTTTACTTTTTTCATAATCACTGATTATGTTTCACTAGTTTTTCCCTCCTTTTCTGAGTTTTACATGGGTGTGTGTGCAGCCTCAGAGTGAGAATATGCAAATTGAGTGTACGGCTGCGTGAGAATCCTTTCAAAATTGTTTTCAGCTTTTCTTTATATTTTCAGCAATCCTTTCCAATAGTTCAGCTTTTCTTCTTTCTATATTTTCAGCAATTGTTTCAGTTAATTTCAGCTTTTGCATTCCAACGCATTTTCAGCAGGAAATGCATTTTCTAGTTATTTTTATTACTTCCCTCCAACTGAGGCCCAATTGCCTCCACCTGGCACCGTTCCAAGCCACTCCCATTCACTCCTCCCTGCAGCCGAGCCAAAACCACGCCCGCCACCACAGGGCGAAACCAGAAAATCTACCAAGTGCAGACCCAAGAACTGAGACAAAACCTCTCTGAATTCATTTGATAAAGTGAACACTGGGATTTGGACTCAATGGCATGGAGTTATCGATCCGAAATGTCTATATGCTTGTTATTTGCCGAACTTTATTTTCAACAGTTTCAAGCATAACTTGTACTTTTGCAGCTTACAGTGGCTATACTATATAGTGGCAACTATTTTTCACACCCTTAATCATTAAGTAATGTATTGGAAATTGTCTTGTCCACATTACAAGCTGCTGTACCGCATACTAACTCGGTGCAAATAAGACATACACTGTGTGTTATTCTGAAGTCAAGGAGGAGATTCATTTTCAATCTATCCTCAGCATCAAAGCGTGCGCTCCCTTCCTCTCTAACCTTGGCCGGTACTGTATGGGCTGATAACAATGACTGATCGACCTCTTTTAAGACCTTTGATTTTAGGGGGTAAATCCCGAGATTGGAAAAAGGATGCAGAGATTTTATGCATTGGAATTAGGAGTGGCACGGTACATGAGAAATCATCCGAACCGTTCGGCTCGCGTGTCTCGGTTCGGTTCGTGTGTGCGTCGCACGGTTCGACGCATGCGCAATGTAACCGCGTGCCGTTTGTCACTTTAGACAGCGTTTCCTTTTCGCGCGAAATAGGAGTTGTGTGGACACGCAAATAGACATTAAAAGTGGAGCATGGAACCCTTAGAGGGTCCTGACCCCCCCTGTTCCTCCCGGGATTAACACCTTGCAGCCCACGTAGCTCAATAATGTGCTGAAAGTCAAGTGAAATTCAGTTTGTTACAAGATGTAACACTGTTAAATACTGTAATCTACATTGTGGATAATTCCGCTATACATCATATGCTGAAGTACATTTCTGGAGCATAAAATATAAAAAAAACAAGAACCGTACAGAACCGAAAACCGTGATACGAACCGAACCGTGGGTTTTGTGAACCGTGCCACCCCTAATTAGAATGGCCCTCATCGACCCGTTGAGCTTTAGACCCATTGTGCTGTCCTGCTATTGTGACGCTTTGCTGCCTCCTGGTGCTTGTTTAAATAACTGCATGATGTACCAGATGTTTCTGGACTCTGTAGTTATTTCAATAAGGCTTTTAACTTTTGGGAATAAGTCAGATTCTCAACAGCTCCAAAGAGAACCACATTTCACATACACTCCCGGCATCGATCATTTATGTTGCCGAAAGTAGAACCAAGCCCCCACCACATGTGGTACTCATTAGCATTAACACGAGTAAAGAGTGAACAGAAATGATTAAGTCAGATATTTACCCTTTTATTCAAACATTTAATTTGGTCATTGATTCAGTTGCCCAAAAAAAAAAAAAAAAAAAAAATTTCAAATCACGGAGTAAAAACAAAATACAAAAAATACCCATAAAAATTGCACATCAACTTTCTTGACATCGTCACAGAGACAGGAACCTGTCTCTGTCTCTGTCTAAACTGGGCTTCACAGTAAATGTTTTAAAATCCTTTGTGGAGTTTGCAGTTTCTTAAATATTAACGATGATGATGTTCAGGTTTTCATAACCAGCAGTTTCCTGAAACTATTGTCTACTAGAGAAAGAAGTCCTGGAGCTACAGAGCCTGACTGAGGTAAACACGTTAACTAGGGGAAAATTCAAAAGGGGCGTAATAATAGTCAAGATTCTTCCCTTTAATACATTTTCAGCACATCGGGAAGCCTGTTCTGCAGTAAAAATAGCTTTTAGTTTTTCATACTGTGCAATCTGTGAAATTTACACAACCGTGTGAGGATTCCCTCGTTCCAAACAGCTTCAAATTAAGCATCCGCCTTAAATGTGCATTTCACCCCCCCGTGCTGTACGCGTGCTTGTCTTATTTATACAAAGATTACAGAACATTTCATGACTCCAACAATCGTGTGCTCACGTGGTAAATGTCAAATGAAGAACTGTGGCCTAAAAAAAAAAACAATCTTGAAATGCGTTATGCATCTTTAATATTTAGAATGTAAGAAAAAAAAAAAAATCCTTCCAAATGGACAAAATAAAAGTTTAATCAGGGATGCCTTTAGATTTTGATAAATTAAACAAAAACTAAAGAGGCTTAGTTTGAAGCTAAAGCCAAGCTTCCGGTTTCCCCCGGTGGCTTGAAAGTATGGTCTACAAAATGTCACCCAGACGCACAATGTCCTCTGTGTAAACAACATCTGTAGCTACAACAGCAATGCAGACCTCTAGCTCATTATCGTGCCATCTACCATGAAAAAAAAAAAAAAAAAGTTGTTCCAAGTGACGATGTGCTTTAAAAAGCTCTACTAAAAATGTGCAATCATTTTTTTCCCAGGTTTAAAAAGAAAAAAAAAATTATAAAAAGATGGGATATCTACTGTATTTTTAACCAAACAAGATTATAGGTTTATCAGAAACGACAAATCAGATCTTGTTGGCTCAAACATGATTTCAGGCCTGCTGGCTCAGTCCCTTCATATTTACAGCCGTTTTTAAGGGAGCCTTAATATCATTCACTCACAAGCCAAAGTAAAAGATACATTTGTGGATTTTCAATTTGGAACAACCATACCATAGTCCCACCAGGAAAAGGAAACCTTTAAAATGCTTGGAGTAGCTCTGTAACACCAATTATACATTTCCACCCACAAGTAAAATATATTCAGTTTAGTCCCCATGTGTTAAAATGTCAATGTACAATAAAACTTTAAGACACCCTAAAACAATTTGTTTATACACGTCATTTCTGCATAGAGAAGTTCTGCTGGGTCTACCTCTGAACCACGAGCTCGGCCGAGCAGGACGCCTCCCCGTGGTCATTGGTGGCTCTACACGTGTACACGTTGCCGTCCTCGGGGCCAACTTGGGCCAAGACCAGAGTACAGCAGCCGTCTTCCTCGTACTCTATCTGCGCAGAGGGCGTCTCCACCACGGGCTCTTCGCCACACAGCCAAACGACCTCTGGGTCGGGATATCCTGCCGGGGTAGGTGGAGGGGAGAGGGGGTGAGGGGGCAGAAGCCAAGCAGAACCTCCGAAAGTAACCAAGTTGCGAGTCAAGACGAAAGTTTATTTTACCACTAAAGTGACATTATCTGAACATCTAGTTTAATAGTGCAATATGAGAGGTATGTGGCCACAACAAAAAGGGAGCCGAATGGGACGGGTACCTGTGAGGTGACACGAGAGACGGGCGCTGGATCCCCGGTCCACCGTCTGGTCCACCAGGCTCTGGGTGAAGCGGGGCGGGCCCTGCATCTTGAGCTCCAGAGACTGCAGGGCATGCTTTGCCTCCGGGCTGAGGGGGGAGTCTGGGACGTGGATGGAGGGGGAAGAAACCAGCCACAGCAACGTCAAACAAAAAAGGTCTGCATACGACGGTGATACAAGTAAGTGAGAGTCTCACCTGCTCTTGGGCTGACAGGCGATCCAGAGGCAGAACTTTCACTTCTGGACAGCATGGCCATCCTCTTCAGAGCCAACAAGGCCTTACCTGCTTTCTACGAGCGAGAGAAAAACCCAAAACAAAGTCAAGTACAAAACCACTCCTCCAACTCAAAGACAAGCATGAAAAAAAACACAGCGCTGAGGCGTCACCTTCCACTTCTGCCTGGCTAAAAACTTCTTCAATCGGTCCTTGGAGAGACTCCTGTTGGTGGCCTGATCTCCAGGCTCATAAGCCATCCACGGGTGGGCGAGGGCCTCCTCAGAGGACATCCTCCGCCTGGGGAACACACAGCGCGTTAATGTCGGGTCCGGGTGGAGAAAAGGGGTTCCAGTCGGTGTCACTTTGTGAACTCGCCTGGCGTCTTTGAGGAGCAGGGAGCTGATGAAATGTTTGGCCTGGTCTGTAATCTCCTCGAAGCTCTCCTCGTCAAACTCCCAGTCGGCAGCCGTGACCAGCGCGAGCGTCTCCGCGTCGTTGCTGCCCTGGAACGGAGACTCGCCGCTGAGCCTGAGGACCCGAGAACCGGCATGCGGCTGCGTTAGATGCGTGTCGAACCTACCAACACTAGGTGGCGTTAAAAAGCCTGTAACACTCAAAGAAAAGCAGGCGGTTAGGTCACCACTAACAGGCATATCAGAATATTTTAGGGACACGGCCCTCAGAATCCAGGAGATCGTGGCCAGGTTACTCAAGACAGGTTTAGACGCACAGAGGGACAATTATACAAGTACATAAAGTATTTATAACAGTTTTCAAAAGTAGTCAGTTTTATTAGTGTCAAATTGGAAAACAACGAATACGCATGACAAGCACCAAAAATTAAATTGTTAAAGTAATAGTGCTACATACATTTATTCTTTTAAAGCAGTCTTTCCGTTTTTAGGCCAAAGGAGTCCAAATCAGCCCCGTAAGCATGTTTAGCAGAGTCTATGCATTGATCGATTGAAAAGTAGGTGGCGAGTGTGCGCGCCCCTGTTGTAGGACGTGCGACTCACAATATGTAGCAGATGACTCCGATGCTCCACATGTCAGTGGTTAAGAACACGGGCTCATAGTTGATCACTTCCGGGGCCACGAACTCTGGAGTCCCGTGCATCACCTTGAGGGGCGTGTTGCAGTCTGTCAAAACACAAATCACCACAAATGACCTCCTGGAAGAATTCACTAGAAAGTCAAGCGAACATCCAGGGAGTCATCTCACACACACAGACACACACCGAGCCTGGAGGCCAAGCCGAAGTCGATGATCTTTATGGAAGTGCCGGTGGTGTCGACGCACACAATGTTTTCAGGTTTGAGGTCCAGGTGGACAATGCTCTGCTTATGCATGAAGGCGATCCCCTCCAGGATCTGCTGCATGTAGCTCACGCTGGCGGACTCCGTGTGCACGAAGTTGTCGTCGACGATGCGCTCAAACAGCTCCCCGCCGGCGATGCTACGGACAGACGTGGGCCGCCCCGAGACGGTTGGCACATTTATTTGCATGCAACCAAACGCTTTTTTTTTTTTTTTTTTTTTTTTTTGATAGATCAAAATTACTCACAACTCCATGACCATGACCATCTCCGGGCGGTGGTCGTACGCTGCCAGGCACTGAACCAGTTTGGGGTGGTGGAGGTGGTTCATCAACTCGATCTCTTTGCGAGCCGCCTCCCTGTCCGTGGCCCGCCGCCCTTTGTAGAACTTCCCTGCGTTGATGCGCCCCGTCTCTTTGTGGGCGAGTTTAAACACCAGGCCGAACTTTCCCCTAATGAAAAAGGGACAAGTTTATAATAGAATGATATTTAATCACCTTCCATTTGAGACCTAGGATCGGTAGTCCTTCATCTGTCGAAGTGACAGGTGCACTTTGTTTATTCAGAAGGGCCGTGCCTCTACTTGCATGGATTCTAATTCACACATTCCAGATTTCCTCCTAGGAAGAACATGTTTGTCTCAACAGATACTCACATTCCCAGTCTCTCCTGCAAACTGTAGTGATCCGTGACTTTTTGCGAAGCGTTAATAGCGACACAGGAATACTCAGCGCTGCCTTCTTCGGCTTTTTCTACACCTACACAAAAAAAAAAAAGTGTAATAGAAGGCTTGTTCTGATTTTGCAGTGACCCATGTAGCCTCACCTTTCCCCTCCATCGTGACCACTGGCGACTCTGGTCCTGGCTCACTCGCCCCCACCGCGTTGTAGGCCCTCACTCTGAAACTGTATTCCCGCTGAGGCTGCAGGCCGGAGGACACTCTGTACGAGGTGCTCTCGCACTGGGCAGTGAGCTCGCTCCAATCTCCGGACTCGGCACCTGGCACCTGGCCCTTTACCTCGATCACGTAGCCCAGGACGGCGCTGCCGCCGTCGTAGCAGGGGCCGGACCAGGACAGCACGAGGCGCTGGGCGGATTCCACGCAGACCACGGGGCAGGAGGCCGGAGGCTGAGGCCTCTCTGGGTGAGATAAAAAGGCGTTTACGAGTTGCTGGCAGTCCCAATTCATGATCAAAACGCCACAGCGTGCCCGTCCCGCGTGTCCTTACCGATCACAGAGAGGGTGAGCGCGTGTTCTACCGAGCTCCTGCGGTCCTTCGCTACGACAGCGTAGCGGCCCGTGTGCTCCGGTTTAGCCTCCGCTATGACCAGTGTGGTGCTCTCGTCGGTGCTTTCTGTCCACAGGTCTGAGCCATCCACAATCTACACAGAGTAAGGTTAACGGCTGGGAGAAACAAAGCTGAACTCGCAGTGCGTACTTAAAAAAAACAAAAAAAAAACACCTGTTCTTTGTGTCTGATCCAACACGACGCCACGGGAGGACGGCCGGCGAAAAAACACGTCACTCTTGCACTTTGTCCCACCTTCACTTCAAAGTGCTGCGGAGGGTTTTTGAAGTGCAATGCTAGCCCTGGGAGGAAAAAGAAGAAGAAGGAAAAAAACACCGCACAAATTGAGCGTTTTGTTTTAAGACCTAAAAACACCAGATGACTGGAAGGAAACCATCTGTGCTGCAAGTGCGAGATAAAGACAGAAGTGTGTCCCTTCCCCCAAGACCCTTATTATTGTAGCTCAGAGCCGACCAAGTGTATCAGCTGGAAACAAATGCAAAACATGGATGACCTATTCCAGACAAGAACAACCAGTCCTTGTGCACACCAGCTCAGAAATCCTAAGGGGAAATAACCCATTTGAAGTCTGCTGTGTTCTTGTAATCCATCGTCATGGTGCATTTACATTAGCAGGGTAAATTGCATATGAGCGCTTGAGTCAACATCTACCCTCAAGCTATCATTATTCAAATGCTGCTGGCATCAGGATGGGGCATTTGACTACGGACAATCTGATAAGTTAACTTTCAATGTCTTTACAGTTTACCTTCTTAAAAAAAAACAAAAAAAAAAAGGAATGCTAAATGATTGCCTCCCCAGCCTCTAGACATCCCTTTTATCCCATTCATGAAACCACAATGAGCAGCATTACATGAACACTCCTAGCAGACGTGATCCGGAGTCGACACCCTACGGTAAAGTTCCTGGCATAGCACAATAGTTTAAACCCAGACAACGTTAAAAAAAAGGCACAAAAGGGCAAAGAAAAGAGAAAAGAGGTGTAGCTCTGTGAGGGCCAACCACAGCAGCACCAGAAGCAACACAAAACACGCAAAAAAAGGACAAAAAAAAATAGACAAAAAACAGACAAATAACATTAACAAGCAGAGGTCAGCGGTGAAAGACGAGAAACAAAGCGGCGAGTGGAACGACAGGTGCACGGCTCTCGTCATTCGCTGGGAGGTAGTGAGAAAGGAAGAAGGGTGTCGCTCACCTGACTCAGAGTTGGCTCTCTTCTTTGGGATGACTTCTGCAGGGACGGGAGAAGCACAGGTCGGCTTTATTGGGAAGGAGGCGGGGCTCGGCCCTTCGGTTCTACGGCTATCAGGCGGTTGCATTGTGCGGCGCACGGTCGGCTGCCCTACATGGCGGTTCACTTGGGAGTGAGAGGCTCTAGTGGGTGGATCGTCGCTGTGGACGACCGGCTTAATCCCTAAACGGGTCACATGACGACCAACCCGGCGCCAGAGGGAAATGATGCCACGAAAACAATGGTTTCAACCATTTCCTGGTGCATCGACTTGTGTGCAGGGAGGTGACGGAAGGGGCAATGTAAGGCGTTTGCCATTTCAGTCCCAAAATATCAATATGTTAAAAAGCTTTGTATTTATGCGTGCTTTGTGCACTTCAATGAATACCTCTTGGAGAAGAGACTGGGCTGGGCTTATCAGGGCCCGCCGGGCGAGTGCAAACGGATCCTTTGAACTTCTGCAGCGGAGACCTTCCATTCCCCGCAAAGCTCTTGAAAGCAGAAGTCTGGACAGATGAGGCTGGATTCTGCACCCCGCAGATAGTTTCAAAGTCTGGATCCGATGTCAGAAAGAGGAACATAAATTAAAACGCAGACTTGGGAGTTTTTGAATGCCGTAATCATTATCAAACTTGAGTGGCGTGTGGCCCTGCGTCTCCCTCACCTGTGACGAACACGGCGGCGCAGCACGACGTCTTCCCTGCACCGTTCTCCGCCACACAAGTGTAGGCGCCGGCGTCCTCCGGCAAGCATTCCCTCACGGAGAAACTCGCCTCCCTGCCATCGAAAGAGGGTCTCCCAAAACAGGCCACTTCACCTGCCCATAGGAGCAAACAAGCACACTAGAAACCCTCTCGTCGGCTGAAAAGAGGCACTGCACACACACACACACACACACACACACACACACACACACACACACGTCGAGAGGCGCACTCTCACAATCCGTCACCCGTCATCGGACTTTAAACCTGGAGACTCTTTGCCACATGACATGAAAGTGCAAACAGATCATGTGACAATCATGTGTAATGTCCCAGAGTGGTTTTAGTTTGCAGAAAAAAAAAAAAGGCAGAAAGCAAGAGTTCACGAGGCTTGAGCGACAAGACAATGTGAATTGTCCCAGCTCACCATTGTGTAACCAAGACACTTTGATGGGCTGACTGCCGGCGAGAACCCCCCGCAGCGTGACGTCACCGCCTTCGTTCACGCAGCAGTCCTGCAGCGGCTCCATGAAGACGGGGGCATCCAGAGGTCTGGGAGTGGAGAGGTCGACTGAGGCTGTACACGGAGGTGAGACGCACAAGAAAAATAGGTTTATAGGACTTCTCACTGCATCTAAAGGCCCCCCCCTCCCCCCACATATTACTGTACTCTGCACAGACGTAGAACGCAGAGTTGGACCACAAACAAGTGTGTTCACAACCCTGGACTTCTGTTTCCTGACACTGAGGTCTTTGAGCTCAGCGTTAAATGAGAAGTGACACCTGCTAGAAGTGCGAGATGAAAATGGCACCAGAGTTTGTTCACACAGCTGCAACCCAATTTTTAAAAACTTTTTCTCACAAATACCATAATTTCAGCTCATCGTTGCCCAGAAAACCACATTGGTTACATGAACCCTCCATGGCATCACTGATAGCAAGAAGGGATTTTTGTATATTGTTTTTAAATGCAGAATTGAAACCAGAGCCAGCTTCAGGCTAAAAGCCCGGGGCTGGACCGTTCCTGGAACTGCACGCCCCCGGGAGAGCTCCAACAAGTCAGAAATCATTCTCAGCACTGCAAGCTGACCAAAGCTGACCAAAGCTGACCAAAGCTGACCAAAGCTGACCAAAGCTGACCAAAGCTGACCTCTCACCCTGCAGCCAGGGATGAAACACCTGGAGCAGATCTCATCAGGGAAGGAGAACAAAGGACAAATTAGGGGAGCTGATCTTGTGGCATGCAGAGAGACATGCCTCGTCCACCCCCCCCCCAAGATGTTATTGCCGATCATTGAACTTCAAATTGGCCGATGAAGTTCTCCTCCTTTTGTAAGATTGTTTGTGTGAATTTTAAGTTGAAGCAAAGATCTTGCCAACAGCTCTCACTAGTACAATGACGTGCAGCACCTTAAACATTTTGTAAAACAAGACCAAAAGTGACTGTGTGGTCATAGTTCTACCGTCAACCTTTAGCCAGGGTTTACAAGTCTATGTGAGGTTTACTACTTTGAGTTGCACACACTGAGCCGCGGATTATCACACGTCACTCTTAGACCTTTTTTTTTTACGCTGACGTCAACGCTCTTCTTAGCAAGTCCCTGAAAACTGAAGCACTCAAGTCTGAACATGAAACTGAAAACAACGAAGCACTTTTGATCTGTGCCAGATGATTTGAAGGATTGCCATCTGCTAGACATGTGTGTGCAATGTTGGCATGGCCACAATTTACAGTGAACTAGCCATTCCAGTTTCACAAAAGAAAAAAACTAGTACAAGTACAAAACTGAAGATGATGCAAAAGGTGATATCTAAAAATATGTTCCGTTTGATGTGAAAGTTTACTTCAAGTGTGGTTTCAGTTCATTAAAAATGAAAAAAAACTTGACGAGTTACATTCTACCAGAAGAGGCTCCCGGAAACATCAACACCGATCCTCAGACCCCCTGCAGCGCTTACCATGTGTGTTGATACATCGGTCCCTGGCGTCAGCCGTTCCCTGCCGGTTCCCCCCCGGGGAGCCCGGTGCTCTGTGCGGCTTGATGTGCATCCTGAAGGTCGACACGTGACGCTGCTGGCTGCTCTCGCGGTTCATGTCGCCGCGAGGGGGTGGGGGGGGGCACAGAAATGGCCTCTGTACGCACGGAACAAACACAAAAACAAATTCCAAGGCGGTTATCGCACTTCCTTCACTGCTGTGAGGCTCTTCCTCTGAATGAAAACCGCACTCTTTTTGCAGAGAGCCTCTGCACCTCTGGCCTCACTCACCAACCCCCCCCCCCCTGTGTGCACATGTTGAAACTCTGCTTTCTCACCCTCCTCTTATCTACTCAAACTCCACCTACCACAACTTTCTTTGGCCCTTTCGGGGCGGGGCGGCCATCTCCTCCTCCTAAAGCCCCTGGGGCAACGGCCACGCCCCGCACCCCCGACCCCCTCATCAAAACTCATCTACCCACCCAGCCAAAGGTCGTAGCGTGTCGGGTTTGTTGAATGCGCTGCCGTTTAATAGATTCAGTCGATTCCCCGCTCGCTTATCAATGCTGCAATCGACCTTTGTGATGCCGGTGACGCAACAGTTTGTCACGCCCGTGGATTGAAGGCAAAAAAAAAAGCACTGGTTGTGAATGACAGTGTGTGACTTTAACAGATCCACCCGATGCTATGGTAACCAGGGGATGTATCGTGAGGGGCCTGCAGTCACTCCCATGGTGAACGCATGAATACCTTGGGCACAACGAATCGCACAAGCTGCGTTTTCCATGCTGGGGATGAACTCGCAACGGGGAGGAACATCGGCCTCAGTGAACTGCGACCCGGAGGCCCGCTGATGTGATTACGACGCCCGGCCTGATCCCTGAATTCCTCATCAGTGACCACACAGAAAAGCACTGCCAGGGGGCTTGTTTTTAGTTTCTGTGAGGGAAGAATTCCTAAAAACAATAATTTACCAAAAGGGCCCCTCTCTCTCTCACACACACACACACACACACACACACACACACACAGACCACTGTCAGGTCATGGAGATAATGTAGATTAGCGGTCAATCAGCGGTTTGCTTTTCCAAAATAGCAGAGGTTGTACATCATGTTTCCCAACTTAGTGTCCAGGCCCCGTCACTGCCAAATATCACGTCGCTGCTCAGAGATAAGAACGACGCCAGAAATGGGGAGAAACACACATTTACTCAACAGCTTACTGAGGGTCAGATTGCAGGTGAGATACCCCTCCTCCTCCTCATTTACGTGCTTGGCATCAGCACGCAGCCGCCGGCTCTGGACAATAATCACGCCACAGTTGTGCGAGAAATTCTGCGGAAAGGCCCTCCATAGGAAGCAAATCATATTTTTGACAGCTGCTCAGTCACCCGAAACAGGGCCAAAATGCTGCATCTCTGCCACGGAGCCCAGGCCCTGTGGGGCATCGCTAATGAAATGTGGTCATGGAGCAGATTACTACACACTCGGTAGATGTCGGAGATAGTCGCAGCCCACTGAAGTGAGGAGTCCAGACAACGCAAAAGGAATGTTTGCAAAGCTTTTTTTTTTTTTTTTAAACAAAAAAAAGGAGCCAGACGCAACAGGAGTGGAAATGAAACGGTGACGTTGGCAAAAAAAAAAAAAAAAAATGTCAGATCACTATCAGACAGAGGAACAGTAATAAGAGTCGCGTTGTTCAATGTTAATCCCATTCAGTACGCATGGCACGCAAGTACGTCAACACCATTTAGAAAGTTAGGTTCATTCGGGCAGCCTTTCGCTTCAGATTGATTACTTGTTCGGTTGTTGCCGTTTAGCTGGTTACAGATAAAGATATAAAATTGTTCGAATAAATTTCTTAAAATTTTTTTTTAAAAAAATCATTAAAATGTCACAACATCAAACTTAGTTAAAAAAGTGGGGGGAAATTAGATCAAACATAAAAAAGACATTGTTACTAGTATAACAATTCTCTAATAGTAATGGTGAACAAAGGATTGAAGAAAGTAATTTTATTAGTTTATGATTAAATGACGCCAATATTTATGGCATTATCAATTATGAATGGCCAAGCAGCATTCTCCAATATTACAAACAGGTGGGGAAATGTGTCTGTGCGCTTATTGAAAAAACACAAGTCTTCCCCAGGTTAAACCTCCTGAGCCCCACAGACCCACATTTTGGTTTTAATATAAGCCATATTTACGTGCTCCCAACGCAACTCAAAAGCACACAAATGAATGACCAGATATCATAATTCAATTGACTCGACCGAACTCCACTGGTGGGCTGCTGGACTAAAACACAAAGACGTCTCAGCATTTGCAGGTATCCCCTCTCTGGTGAAACCCTCAAGAAACCAGAGCCAAAGTGCATCAACAAACATGGTTTTCTACAAAAGGTGGCTGACTTAGTTGTGAAATTCCCCTTACCTTAGACACAACTGCAAAAGGTGCAAAGGCCAGCCTCGCCATTTTGTATGACCCGCGACGGCTTTAAGTGCACATGATTGGCTCAAATGAGGTCTATTAAGCGCACACTGCCCATAAACTACATCTCCCACAAAGCACTTGTTTGTTGGTTTTTAGCGGCGAAGTGACATCTCGCGAGTCCCGCCGGCAGAGTGCGGCGTAACACCGGTTTTTCCAACGATGGGAGATTAGAAATGTCGATCCCGAAAGGAGCGAAGATGTTCCTGATGCTAATGTTCCAGAGAATAAAACATAATGAACCATCCAGCAAACAAAGCAGTCAAAGGCCCAAACAACCGTATGCCCAGTGTACCTGAAAGATCTACGCTCATTCAGTGGACCGGGAAAGAAGACACTAGCTCCACCTGGAGGTCGTCTATGTACATGCATGCATTAGATTGCTTTCCTAAATTCTCAACCTCTTGCCCAAATGTGTCGCTCCGTGTGAACTCGTATGATCTTACTAACATAGTGTTGTTGTTTTCAGGGCCGGCTCAAAACAACCAAATCACTGTGTCACGAATCATTGATTTAATGACACGATCATGTTTGAAATGACAGTCAGTAAGATAATTGTTTCTTATTAGCACGGCTTATTTCTTTAAGGGGTCTTAGTTGCCATTTTATAGTTAACCTAGTTAAAAAAATTTGAATGAACTTTACTCCCATGACATGAGGTTGTTTAACACTGTTGGGATCTTTAGCAACTTAAAATGTTACTTTGCTACTAATCGTTTTCCTTACTCCAAGTAAATTCATCTTATTCATATTTTACAGCGTGGTGCTTCTGTGGTTGAGTCAGGACAAAGATGGAGTGTAGGGAGCAGAGTCTCCCCTCTCTCCACGGTATAAGGCGTGTCCTCCTCTCTTAATCCCAGGTTGTCCCACTTGAAGATCCTGCTCGAACCCCCACCACTCCCTGCAAACCCATAAATATCCACCCAACCTGCTCGCCCTTCTCGTATTCACGGTGCCCCTCCCACTCTCCAGCTTTACTTACCTAAGTGCTTAATAAGGTAACTATCCGTCTTAACGTCCATCCGGGCGACACAGGAGTTCAAGCCTTGCATCTGAATGTTGACCTATCTGCTAAAGCTTCCATTTGATGGTGTCGTCCTTGTTTGTGAATATCAGTAAAGGTACATAATAACAGACTAACATATGTATATTTTGCACTTTAATTCGAATCCAAATTTGAACGCATGACTTTGTCCGATGCACCACATGTTATGAGGTGCTGTGAACGCTTTAGCTGACCAGTGACTTTCTCCCACACAAACACTCCCCATTCCCACTGAAGAGGCTCGTGTTTCTGGAAAGGCCCTTGGATGTAGTCGATATCCACAGTGTGTCCTTTGGAGCGCATGATTGTAGCAGTAAATGGAAACAGCAGGGGGCGTCGTTGACCGTAACATCATTAACGTCATCTTCAAGTGTCATTGGATCTTTGACTGAAATGCTTGATTTCAGAGCTCAGTTCACATCACGTCACGTAGACCTTTACATTTTCTAGAAGTACATACTTCCTGAAATAAAATCAGTCAGCACTTCAGGGATTTTTTTTTTTGCTGCTGCTGCTGCTGAGAGAGAAAATGAGCTCCGTGGAAGCGTCTTTAAAACGCCGACCCTGTTGTGCCAAACGAGCTGTTGTTTGCTGCTCTGGTGGCCTCACGCATTGACCGCGACCCTCCGGCCCAGCGGCCCATTTGGGCCTCCCAGGCCGACGGCTAAGAAACACAGGATGCGCAGGAAACACAAACTCCTGAACACCTCTGAAGGGAATCACTAATGACCGCTGGCCTCCCTGCTATTCCACTTAGAAATGGGAATATTCCTTAATCTAGCTTGCACGCAGTTCTTAGATGTTTGGGGTTCGTCAATGCGCAGTTATGTACATTAGTTCTACATTCTTTGATCCAACTCCAAAATACCAGAGACATTAGACGGACTAAAAGCAACCCGCCCAAATAATCGCCTGGCCCTCTAATACGTTAGTGAACTCGCTTGGCAGTACTTCTTTTCCCCGAGTGGGTGCGTTTGTGAGTCGATGTGTGTCTGTTTAACTCCCACCTTCGCTCTGCGGCCCCTCCACCGCTGCGTTGTCGGCGAGGGCCCATATGGAAGCGATTACGCTGCAGAGAGGGAAATTACAGAGGGGAACCTACTCAACTGGAGCGCTCCTAAACCACTCGCTCACTCACTGGGCTTTGGACCCCGAGCTTCAGAAGGAGCATGGAGCTGAGTGAGCACAAACAGACACAGAGGGACGGATGGACACACGCACACGCACACACACACACACACACATGCACACTTTGCCCAAGGGCTGTGCGTTTTCCACTGCCGGCTCTGTTGGGACAAGGCCGCAGTGTGCCTCCCTCGCTCTCCTGGACGGCAGAGGGGCTGTAAATTCCTCAGAAAGTGCTGTTAAGAGCGCCTCCATTTAAACACGGGGAACGGGGGGGGGGGAGGGGGGGGCGGTGCTCGCCAGAGAGGAGCCAACGCGGTAAGTCATCGTCGAAAGCCTGAGGCCCTGCCCGGGAGAGTACGCACGCCTCTGCTCACGTTACACCAGTGTTTTACCGTCTGCAAGGGGGGTCGATTGACTCGGACGGTCCGAAGCGATTACCTGCACAGGCGTTTCACTGGGAGAGGGGGTTTGGACTCCACGATGCACGTGAACAAAGTGGATGGAACAGTGCTTGGGTCTCTTTTCACACTGCCCTGGCGGTGGGGAGTTTGGTCGAACTGTAGGTGCGTGAGTTTCAAAACAAAATTCAACAAAGGCGCCGTTGTATCCGCTGATATAATCTGTGCGTATCCGTCAAATAATGACAGAATGTGTCACACCAACTAGTAGACAACTCACTCTAGACGACATGGATGAAACCTGACGCGCTGAGCAGAATGCTTTTGGGGCTTTCATACTCTGAAACGGGATCCGTCTCTGTAGCTTTCTGTCATACCAAACCTTTGTGTGGGACGATACACCCTGGTAACATTATTTCAGTAAGGTAAGAGCTTGTCTCGTTTCCACAGCTACTCAGTTCCAAAATATGAAAATATGACACGCCGGATCTTTAAACCCCTTCAGGTTTGCTTCACGCGCCATCGCCACGGAGGTTTTACGAGAGCGACCCGCCTGTGTACACGCTGCGGCGTCTGGACGCGCCGTGACCGTTCCTCCCGTTCAAGCCCATTATTATCCCAGGCGTGATGCGGGCCTCCCAAAATATCTGTCACGCAGCTGTCTGCACCTCTCCGCTCAGCAGCTGGAAAGGCTGTGGGGCACGGCCTCGCCCTGGAGGACAAGGGGGGGGCAAATAAACCCCTCTGACATGGCCGGTGTTGGTTTTCCTGCCCCGCGCCCTTTGGACCAATAAAAAAAGCCCAGACAAATGGTGTGCAGGAGGCATGAAGAAGTTAGGACGCTTTAGTGGGCTCCTTTCCGCCATCCCTATTATCTTGGCTTTTTGCAGAGAGGCCCGCATGTCGGCCGGATTATTTTGGCGATGAGGTATGAAAGGCTGTATTTAGGGATTTCAAGGCAGCTGGACATCTTGTAAAGACATGTTGCCAGCCTACAAGAGATCAGGAGGACACCGGCACTCGCAGCGATAAATGAAATCCTTTCGGATTTAGTGTTTTATCTTGAAAAATACCTTAAAAACAAGAGTAAAACGCCCTTCGATTACATGACTAAAGAAAGGAGGGATCGGAGTGGAGAAAGGCTCCTCGGGGTGACCGAGGAGCAGCATTTACGGCTGGACGCCTTGAAATTTAGAAACCGAAGTGCACACTCAAACCGTTTCTATAATTCTGCCAACTTGCTCCGCTCCGTCCCGCTCACAGTGGTCGCCTCTGAGGGCAACGATAGGAGGAGAAAGAACATGTTGCACTTCCTGTGGAGATGTCCAGGGGGGAGCGAGACGGTTAGATACGGTACGTGCTCTGGAAAAACTGCTCTCCTCTGGTTAGGATAATGTATGACTGCAGCTAATCTTGAGTAAGAGTTCTTCTTGAGTTGGTGCCAAGATTTGATTAGAAACAGACTCACTTTCTGTCTGGCTGGCTCTTTCTTTCTTTCTTTCTTTCTTTTTTTTTCTTCTCTTTACCTCATGATTTCCGTTTGTCCATTTTGCACGCCCCTTCATAGGGCCTGGTGTAATTACCATACAGTCAAAAAGAAGTTCATGTCACGCTCACACAAACTTGCGACTAACAACGTGGACCTTTCTGACATGCCAGAAGGCCTTCCTCCCCATCATAATATCTACTCCTGGAGCATTCTTCCTCTCCTACCCCCTTGATCCTCGGCTTGTCCCTTCTTGCCTTCGAGCGAGCAGGAAGCGGCTGCATGCAAGATTTAAGATCCGAGATCTACAACGGGGGCTGGAGGGAGACGGCTGAAAAAACGGGCACCGACATTAAAGAGCAAAGGGATCGACTGCAGACAGGCACCACCTTGCTGCGCAGTTAATTAGAGCAGTTTCACACGGTGGGTTTTTATTTCATCCTCCCGCCTCCCTCCCCCCTCGAAGAAGAGGCCACCGGGTAGAATCTCCCCCTCGACAGCACAAAGCCAGACTTTGTGATAAAGCATTGTTTTTCCTGACCTGAGCAAGAGGTTGAGCATCTGATTGCGTTTAGTTTGGACGGTCTGTTCAGTTTCACAAAAATCCCGTAAATGCACACACACACACGCACACGCACGCGCACACACACACACACACACGCACACGCACGCGCACACACACACACACACACACACGCACACATCTCATTTGGATTCTCCTTTTCATTCTGCTGTTTTCACCCTGGAAAAAGATAAAGGCAACCAAATCAAATCAAATGTTCCATCACGCTCTCCAACTGCCTCCTCCCCCCACTCCCATAAACCCTAAAAACCATCCCGCTCTCCACCCCCCTCCACACACACACACGCACACACACACACATTTCCCACCCCACGCCGCCTGTCCTCATCCTCTCGCTCTTTACTCGTCTCCCCGCTCCGGTGAAAAGCCAAACAAGCCAGCCATTAAGCCGAGTTAAGCGCAGGAAGTGGGCCTTCGGGCGAGGCGGCACTGTTTACAAGGAGCTAGTCAGGTTTCAGCGGCGCTTTGAAGTGAGCGGCGCACAGGAGACTGTCTGTCACGGGGCGAAGGCCCGGCACCGCTCCACCGACGCATTCCCCCCAATCATCTGAGCAGAAAGGAGGGGAGGGTGGGAGGCAGGGATTTATGCATTCCAGCCCCCGCCCGCCCTCCCTCCTCGGGGTATCAGTTTTTACCTCCTACCTGTCTGTTATGCACAAGAAAGTCACGAACTCGTCCAAGCGCTGTTGATGGTGCGTTTTCCACCACGCGTTGTTATCAGTGCAGCCCACCATGGCGACCATGTGTCGGGGGGGGGGGGGGGGGGGGGGGGCGACCATAAGGATTGCACTGGCGCTGGTGTCCTGTATGTGCGTGCAACTCTCTCTGCAAGCCCCCCCCGCCCCCCCGCCCCATGGAAGCCTTCGCTTCATGGATTGACTTTCTCCTACTCACCCATCTACTTCATGACATCACCGCAGAGAAAGGTTCGGTTTCAGCCATGGGCTCCGACTTGGAGTGAGCAACACCGCGGCGAAACCTGAACGACCACGCCCCCCCCCCCCCCCCCCCCTAACCCCCAACCCCCCCGCCCGCGGGCACAGAGGCTTTCTAATCCTGTTGATTTAAACTCTCCAACAACAGGCTAATAAAAGGGACCCTGTTTTGTTTGGCACTCCGAGGCGACGCTCATGCGAATGCGTGAGTCATTAAACACTTAGATGTGAGGCATCGCAGAATGTTGCAGCAGAAGGTGCGTCCAATTGTCTCGGCATGAAAGTCACCCGCTGCACTTAGTTGAGGGGGTTGCAGTCTCGTGTGAAAAAAAAAAAGCTTAATTCCATTAAGAAATACAATGATTTCCTCTACTGCCGAGTCGGAGGCAACAGTTGTTGAGGTGTGACAAGAACCCACGAAGCCCCCCATCGAGAAAACGCCGCGGTTGGTCTTAGAGCAAAGGGGGGAAATGATAGTATTAAATCATTGCAAGAATCGTCAACACAAGGAGGGGGGAAGTACAGAGGAACACGGTTGTTGCCATTGAACAAGGAAAAGGAAAATAAAGCATAGTTGGGTATTTCTGTACATTCTGCACGTTTATTTTGTTGGTAAAAAGGTCTTGGGCTGAAACGAAAAAGCTTCTTGGATGTAATTCGATATACTGAAATGTTCTTTTAAGCCATACAAAAACAATGTAATTTGAAACCAGCAATTATTATTAAAAAAGAAGCAAGTCAAGATCTACAGTATTTGGCATTCATACATTGCAGTGGATTTAAGAAGGTACACTGGCAGACAGGGAAAAGTGTTAACTTTCTATAAATACAAATATATAATTTCATGTTTTTACAAAAACTATTTACAATTTCATTGAATTACATATGAGACGTTTACTAGGGAGAAAACGCCACCATTCCTCCTTGTTCCTCGGCTACTTTAAGGGGGGGGGGGGGGGGGGGCGCATTTCAGCACATGGCCTCCAATAGCCACGCTTGTTATTTGTTCAGACTGTCCGGCTCAGTCCTTGTTTTTCCAGCTTGCCCTTTTGCCAAACCCTGACCCCTGGGCCTGGCATGCACCTGTGGCCACGAGGAACCCACGAGGAAACGGCCGCTCGCCGCCCGCCTGTCACGTGACCACGCGCGAGCGAGCGAGCGAGTCCCCCGACCGTCTCTACACCGTGGTCTCTCCTTGCTTGCCGTTTGTCAGCCTCGTGTAAAACTTGTGCCACGAGTGGAGAGTCTTTCCGGACCAGATCCAGAAGCCGGAGGTGATCCCCACTATCAGCGTCATCAGGTACTTTATCATGTAGACGGTGAAGTCCGGGGTCATGCGGGGCCCCGTCTGCGGGGGGCACGGGATGGCCAGGCCCCTGCAGTTGTGGCTGACCCAGCTGCGCTCCCAGTGGGGGCGGAAGGCCTGCTCGTAGAAGACGCAGGCGATGACGATGGTGGCGGGCACGGTGTACAGCACGCTGAACACCCCGATCCGCACCATCAGCCGCTCCAGCTTCTCCGTCTTGGTGCCGTCGTGCTTCATGATGGTGCGGATGCGGAACAGCGACACGAAGCCCGCCAGCAGGAAGGAGGTGCCGATGAAGAGGTAGATGAAGAGCGGCGCCAGCACGAAGCCCCGCAGCGGGTACAGGCTGCCCAGGCTGACGAAGCAGACGCCGCTGAGCACGTCGCCCTCGATCTGCCCGATGGCCAGGATGCTGATGGTCTTGACGGCCGGCACCGCCCAGGCCGCCAGGTGGAAGTACTGCGAGTGGGCCTCGATGGCCTCGTGGCCCCACTTCATACCCGCCGCCAGGAACCAGGTGAGGGACAGGATGACCCACCAGATGGAGCTGGCCATGCTGAAGAAGTAGAGCATCATGAAGAGGATGGTGCAGCCTTCCTTCTTGGTGCCCTGGACGATGGTTTTGTAGCGCTCGGGGCTGAAGCTGTCGTTGCACACCACTTTGTCCCCCAGGAAGTAGCCGGCGATGTAGGCCACCGACACCATGGTGTAGCAGCCGGACAGGAAGATGATCGGCCGCTCGGGGTACCTGAAGCGCTGCATGTCCACCAAATAGGTGGTCACCGTGAACAAGGTGGACGCGCAACAGAGCACGGACCAGACCAGAATCCATATGCGGGAGAAGCGGATCTCTTTGTCGCTGAAAAACATGTATCCGCCGCTGCGCGCCGGCTCGCAGGGAGCGGCGCAGTCCTTCACCTCTAAAAACTTGTAATTCAAATAGGGGGGCACTTTGAGCACGGGCGGGCAACGGAAAGGCGTGTCGTGCGCGGGGACGTCGGTGAGGTCGTGGGTGCCCAGCCCAGGGATGACGGGCGGCACCGTGGCGGCGGTGGAGTCGTTCTGGCCCACGCAGATCTGTCCGTTACCCAGCACCGGGAAGTTCTCGCAGCGCAGGCGGTCCGGCCACTGGAAGCCGAATTTGTTCATGAGGGCCTCGCAGCCCTGCTTGGCCCTCTCGCAGATCGACCTGCAGGGAGGGATGGCCTTCTCCAGGACCGTGCACACGGGCGCGTACATGGAGCACAGGAAGAATTTCAACTCCGGCGAGCACTGCACTTTGACGAGAGGGTAGAACTGGTGCACCTCGAGCCCCGCGTCCTCCTGGTTGTAGTGGCCCACGAGGTTGGGCATGATGGTTTGGTTGTAGGCTATGTCCGTGCAGAGAGGTATGGAGATGGGCTGACAGAAGCCATGCTCCGGGACAACTATTCCGCTGCCCCCTTGGTGCTGGGCTGAGACCAGCAGGGGCAGCAGGAGAGCGACGGACCAGGTCGGGCAAGAAATCATCCTCCCAAGTTTAAGACAGCAACTTTTCCAGCGCGAAATAACTTGCTGTGAACTTGCGTGTCATTAGCGACGTAAATAGTTCTTGAAAGAAAGTAACTTACTTCGGTAAAAAAGAAAAGAAAAGAAACCTGGGATGATCCCGCACGCTGCTCCCTGGTCTGCGCACACAAGTGCTGGCTGACTTTTTTCTTTTCTTTTCTTCAACTGCCGAGTTCCTGAGCGCCATCAAGGCAGCAACAGTAGGATATGTAACTTCCGGTTATGGGTTTCAGAATAAGATTCTAAACGACGAATTTTACATAGACAACATATTATTTTGGACATGTATTTATTTCTTCTTTCAGTAAAAAAATGTATACATGCATTACTACCATTACTACTACTACTAAAACTAATAATAACAATAATACGTATACTATATTAGTAGTATATCGATCAAGACAGGTCATGTATTACTGCTCTACAGGGCAAATTATGAAGAGAATCACGATCATATTCATTTGTGGACAACGGCGATATTATGCTGTTTTAAAAAAAACCTATTATCTTATTAGGTTTAATGCATAGGATTTAGCAGCGCGCTTTCTTTTATTTTGAAGATCCACAGCTGGATCGCTCAATATCATAGTTGATGGGACCGATAGACGTCCTAAACGAAGACGGTGGACTTCCCCACCTAGTGCATTTTCATGTTCATGTCATGTTCATATTCCATTTGACAATCCATTGACAATCCTGTAATTTAGTAGTAATTTAGCAACATTGTATTATAAAAAATGTATTTAGAAAAAATACATATCTACAATTCTATGCAAATATATATATATATATATATATATATATATATATATATATATATATATATGTGTGTGTGTGTGTTACTAACTTGTAATTCGCAAGTGTCTTCATCATCTCAAGTTTTGACCGAACAGAAATAAATAAAAAGTTATGTTAAATATGTACACACACGATATATGATAATATATACAATGTTATGTCAATGTATTTGATACTACTACAAGTTGTGCCGTAGACGGGATGCTACAGACAAGAGGGAGGGGATCTGGGGGGTTCGTACGTTGCTATGCGCCCTGATCTCCTACTTGATGATGATTGGATAAAACGGTAGAATCGGTCTGGTTCAGCCAATGTGGGCTTCGATCGCTAGGGCAACATCGGTGCCTTCAGGTCGAGCTGCTGAGGAAGGCACGAGCGATAACGCGCCGGCTGTGAAGAAAACTCGTTCAACTACGAAAGTTGACGGTACTCAACGTATTTAGGTAGGTTAATACTGTATTTGCCTTCGCAAACGTTGTTTGTTGAGACAAAGTTAACCACAATTTACTGGGGGAAGCAGTTTTGTTACCGCCGACAGTTTAGTCCAAATAAGCCGTGTGATGGCAGCTTGTTAGCTAACGCTAGCGGTTAGCTTTGACTGTTAGGCCAATGGCGAAGTAGATTTCTTTTCTCTTCGGTAGCCGTTAGCTCATACTTTTTTTGTACCAAATCTTTGTCACTTACGCTTCTACCAAATTTGAACATCGATTTCCGTTTGTTTTGTTTTGCCAGAGCAGTAAGATTTATGGAGTAAAGACTCTGTCCAAGTTCACAGGATTTCAGAATGGCCTTCAACGGGCATCAGAGCACGTTGGTGAATTCGCTTTTCCCCACATTCCAACGCCAGGTAAGACATGACGAGCAATTTTGGATTACTTTCTCAATTACCAAAGACCATATTCTAAATTGCCCATCGGCCAATACTTTTTTTTAACTTTTTTTTTTTTTTTTTTTTTACAAAGAATTGAAAGTAAAAAAAGCAAATCCGTAATAATTATTTCATAATGCATGCATTGTTTTATCTCAGCAGTGTTAAGAATTGGATACCTTCTGCTTTATTAAGAAGAAAAAGAAACAGTCACGCGTTTTTCTTTTTTTTCAAGTGAGCTTCAGATGGATTGCTTCTGTCTCTTTCAGGCCAGTTTAAATATAGAAAACGGAAACAATGGCAGCGTTCCTTTGCCCTTCGTTTCCATCCCCAGGGCCTCGCTGCAGGAACAGAACGCAGCATCCTACTTGCCCTGGTCTCACATAGCCAATGATGATCCCTACGGCCTTAGTAATTGTTCCCAGAACAACTTTAAAATCAGGTACTCAGTTCAACTACGTTTTGGGGTCAAATGATAACTAATCTCTGCACTTTCCTTTTGTAGTATTAACCAATCACACTGCTACTCTCTTGGAGATTCTATTCGTATTTCATAGTTGAATGGTTGCAAGTGTTATAGTAGTAGAAAAGCACATCCTCAGCCATTCTGTTAAATGAGAGCCCTCAGGGAACAAAAGAAAAGATGGAGTGCAATACTATGTACGTGTATATTTTCCTTTCAGGAAACCCACTGATAATGCTGACTGTGAAGCGGAGACTGATCTACAGGGTCTAGTGTCAAATATTTTGGATGAAAGAGATTCACACGACAGCTACTTCAGTGACGGGTAAGTTGCAGGGTTGGGTATACAAATATAATAAATATATTACAGTATATTGTAGAAGTTATGACTGTGGTGTAGCCATATATAAGTGTCTCCTTTTTTTAATCCTTAAATTACAAATAAAATAACATTTGTATAATGCAAAAAGCTCTCTCCTCTCTCCATCGTCAACTACCATCTCGGTTTTAACTGACTGCAGGCACGCGACGGTTTTGTGTCAGGGGTCAACCCACACTCGAAGAAAAAAAAGTTGTGTCAACTGCGTTCAAATATTTTGTTGCATTAATCACTGCAATAATCTCATAGATTAACAAGTTAATTTTGACAACCCTAATATTTATATGTATGTACACATGTCTGTGTATGCATGCACATATCTGTATGCACTCATGTGTTGGGGCGGAGCTGCCGAGCGTAGCCAGTACAGTAGTTGTTTCTCCCTCTCTTGCGTGGTGTGTTAACGTTAATATCCCAGCACACTTAAGAGTCACTTTTTGGAAGATCAATTTACCACTTAGACATCGTGCAGCAGACATTACGACTTTACGTCTGCAAGAGCCCACAAGAGGGCGCCCACCCGTCTGTCTCTGTAATGCTCCTTTGTATTTGTGGTTATGGCAAGTGGAACCATTAATCCTGTTATACGAGTGGAAAACTGTGGAGGTGAAAAAAACTTCCAGACTTTTTGGGGTGGTGGGGAAGCCCACTTTATGGTAGGGGAATCACTGATATATGAACCATTTTTTTAGTTTAACATTTTTAATATTCAGCATATAGGAAATATATATGTTTTTCCTGTATGCAGAGGTGCTTTTATAAACTGACATTAAAGTCTTTTATGCTTTTTTTAGGAACATACCTACATGTAATCCCATCTGGTCTCCAAAGACATTGAAAGAAGAACTACTGCAGTATTTTCAATCAGAGGCTAACCAGCCAACCTTTCCTCCCAACTATGCATCCTGTGAGACTTTAAGTAAAGCACAGGGACATTCAGTGGACAAAGACTTCGAAGAGTTTCATTTTCAACAGTCAAATGGCCTTTCAACCAATCACCAATGGCCATTTCATTTGGCTAATGGAGACAAGGACAGTTACACATACCGTCCCCACAAATTGCCACCAGGTCTGTCGATGCCTGTTGGAAGGTCTGTTGGAAACACGTTTTTGTCGCAGGTACCGCAACACAAATACAACAACGTGCCAGATGAAACAGACAGAAGGGATAGTCAGCCTGTTAATAATTTACCCGACCTCAGCAATGTCTTTAGGCCTCAAAATGAAATGAACAGCCCATGCTTTCCTCCTTATTCTGAAGACCAGTACGTCCAGAGCCTCCGTGGTGACCAGCTGGTCAGCAGTTTTCAATCATTTATGGTTGGTGAGCACGACAGCTTATGCGGCGGAGACTCTCCAAACAGCCAAAGGCAGACATTGGCCATGCAGCACGAAGACGGCATGGTGGAACAATGCGCCAGGAGGGCCCCAAAACATCTGGCGGGAGATTTTGGGACAGCGCAGATGGAAAGAAACGGAGGAGTGAGGAGACAAACGTTTAACCACGACGCCTTCCGGGTTCCACCTGCTTTCAGCCCTCAAAACACAGAGTACTACCAGCCGGCCAAGACGTTCAGCGCACCTTTAAACCTCCCGAAGCAATACCAGAGCAACATGACCAAGCACAGAGAGAACATGCCACCCCCCATCAACGTGGGCATGAACCAGTATTCAAGAAATCTCTTTCAGCAGGGCCTGATCCAGGGCCTGATGCAGGGCAAGCTTAATCTGACCGGTCAGAGGGAAAAGAAGAGGATGCACATGTCAGGCCATATTGGAGAGGGCTTCTCCTCAAGGCCCCTGAGCAACACTATCATGAGAAGGGGGGGTAAAAAACAGGCCCTCTATCAAAGCCCTTACAACGACTGCCTGGGAAGCATGCACGCCCACAGGTTTGACGAAGAAAATGGCGCTGTCGTAACAGGCAACGCTCCGCAGCTCATGCCTTACATGTATGCCGCGAACGACCCCAGGAGGGTCTCCATCAACCCTCCTCACTTCAGCCCCAGGGCCACGGCACCCTACGGAAGCTGCATGGCCGGCCTGGACCCGGGCGATGTGGCGTCGGCCAACGAGACTGCACTTTTCAACTCCTACGTAGGCGACATGTTGACCTGCAGAGGAGAGAGCACCTATCATGGCATGATGACTCCATTGGTACTGAATCAAGGGGGGCCCATAATCCAGCTCTATTTCTACCTGGACGAGTGTTATGAGCAGTGGAGGAGCTTGGAGAAGGAGAGAAAGAGGGTAGGCTCTCCAAATCAACGCAGTAAAGATATTTTGTTCAGATGACCTGCACATTACTGACAAATATGAACCATATACGTAAAATATATATTTTACTTATTATGTTAGTCATTAAACTGTGAAAGTGTTACATGGTTATTATCACTTTGGTTTTTTTAAATTATTTTAGACTGAGGTCATCCTAACCAAGACATTCGTTGGGAAAACGACTGCCGCGATGGCCAACTCCAACCAGCCAAAGAGCCCACCGAATCCCACTAGAGTGGACACACTCATCGTCAATCAGATGAAAGAGCAAGCCAAGGTGAGCCCTCTCAGTACATTGTTGCCTTACTGCCATCTAAACTGGGATTTGGTCATGTTAGCCACAGTAAGCTAAGGAAGGGAGTTCTATAAAGAGAAAACTATTTTCCTTTAGTGGAGGCTATTGGTGGTGCATCTTTTTTTCTTCGTAGTGTGGACTCTGAATAAAAATGATTATCGGTGATAGATCATCTATTTTTGTTGCTTCTATGTTTCATGTGATGTCGTACCGCGTCCTGCTGGAAACAAGCGCTGATTGCGCCTCTCTGTCTGCAGGTGGCGAGCCTCCTGGACAGAATGCAGTGTCTGAGCAACGCTTCCTTCCACGCCAATGTCCACACGGGGCTAAACAGGTACCACATGGCTATATGCATCGCCCAGGCGAGACGCAAGGAGGAGCTCGCCGCCACGTCCAAGCACCAGCGGCAGAGGGCTCATTTGCCAGAGGACCGAGGTGAGTGGCGCCCCGATGGTGGACGTGCGCCTCTCCGCCGAACTCCGCCGCTGCCTCTAACATCCGGCCTCTGCTTTCACAGAGACCATGTTGCTGGTCATTGCGCTAAAGGACCTCGCCGTGACCACCAGGAAGATGCGCACAACCCTGTGGTGCGCTCTCCAGATGACCCTACCGAAGGCTGCCAAGAGGCCGCCGGAGTGCCATGTGACCAGGGAGGCCGCTTGTAGTGAGATGGGCTCCTCTCCGTTCGGAGGATACTCTTTTAAAGTCACAATTTAACAGGCTCCAAGCACGAGCAAAAGGGCTTGATTCAAATTCAAATTACACAAGAATGCCCTGGTTATAAGTGTCCCATCGGCAACAGGGTGAAAAAACGAATGTTACCCGCAAGTCCACAGGGACGTTTTACCTGAGACACAGCGATCACTGCTCAGTGATATGAGATGAGCATTTGGAGGCTTGGTGACGGCTGCAGTTTATCATTTGGCGAACATTTGTTGTGCAGGAATTGCATGAACTGTTGACTGTCCTGCTACGCCTGAATTTCATTACATTTAATAAGTGTCAGTTTCAAATGAGCGTGAATGTGCTCCATCACCGTTGTATTTAAAGGCACTATTTATGAGGAAGATTTCGGTGAATTCTTCTGTTTTACTTATTTATTGGTATGTAATGGAACCTCAGTTCTGGGTTTTACCGAGCAATAATTGAATCATAAGGGCAGTAGTTTAAAAAAACATGCTGAATATTCCAACTCATTTTGGCAGCTTGAGTTTTCTCTCGCATAATTGTAACATGTAATCAGAAAAATTAAAAAAAAATATTTAACTGCGATTTGTTTGAGCTGAGCAAAGAAACTCAGATTTCAGAAAGAAATGTTCAGTGTTTTAAATTCATATATATTCATCACATTTTACACTAGAAATATATAAACGTATTCCTATCAGTGAAATGTAACAAAGCTAAATGTTTAATGCACGTGATGTTTAATGTTTAACTAACGTTTAATGTGAACATGATAAATTCTAAAATGTTTTTCTGTTCCAATCAACTTAGAAAACTTGTTCTTGTGTTTTCTCCGCCTTTTGGTTAAAAATAAATTGCCGAAACTTAAGAGCTCAGTATTTTAAATTGAAATGTAATAATCAAACTTACCATTGTTTTCAGATAGTCTTATCAAATATTTGTCTTATCAGTGTGACAGTTTGTCAGCTTAAGAATAGTGTCCGTGTCTATGCCATCCCTTGTGATGCCCTCATTTTAATGTTCACGCTGTTTTTTTCTTGTCACTTGTTCGGTGAACGACATTTTTAAATAAAGCAATACAAATAGTTGAAAACGGTCTTTATTATTTGTTTCAAAAGATGCGACTCATTACACACATTCCCAATCGTAACACATGACTTATTTGAGGTGCGATTGTTGTTATTCTCAGACAAAATTACAGTTAAACTAACAGCCGAAGCATCGAAGGGACGACGTCGCTTATATATTTGAGCAGAAAAAAAAAAGGCACAAAGGACAAAAGCAGAAATTTTCCTTTGGGGGTCTCATACCGTTGTCCAGGGCGACGCGGATGTGGGAGATGCCAAACGTGCAGCTCGTTCTTAGGTTGTACGCGGTGAGGGTGATGAAACAAAACGGGTCTGATGTTCGCATTCTGAATGTGCAAACGATCCTTTGGCTAAAAGTTCATCTTTGTCTCATAACAAAACCTTTTTTCTCCCCATATGCAACGTGTCCCGTGGTTTTATCTCTTGCGCTCCCCCTTCTGTGTGCGCTTTTTCTCCTTCTCTTTCCGGTCTTGTTTGGACAGTTTGTCCTTCTCCCGCTGCATCTTGTCCCCTTCCTTTTTCTTTTGGGCGTCGTCGCGGGCCTGGTCCCGCTTCTGCTTCTGCCTGTTCAGCACCTCCTCCACGTTGGTGTTCTTAAACAGGGCTGACGCGTATAGTAAAGGAGGATGAGCCGAATATTGCATTGCCACATATTACCACTTTGGCCTGAAGGTGCAAGTGATTGGAGCAGTGCGTCATGGGAGTTGGGGGTTATTGCGTGAACAGCTTTGCAAAAAAAAAAAAAAAAGGATACATTTCTCGGGCGCGGGGAAGTTGTTTCCACTCGTGGCCTCCTCGTCATCTTCATCTTCAGTGCTTTTGTCAAGGAAAGAAACCCAACAGTCTGCCAGATGAGACAATGCAGAACATGGACCCAGACTTTGTCCAGACGGACGAAGTGAAACTGTACAGTAATAAAGTAAAAGGATATTGCTCGTCGTCCGTCACATTGGCGTATTGAGCGAGGAGGGCTTCTTTCCCCTTCTTGGACTCCTCAGACACCTTCTTGTGTTTCACCACGATCTGAGCTTGTTTTTCTATCATGCTGGCAATGGCCTGGACCTCGGCTGCGGGGGGAAAGACGACAGAAAGCAGAAAGACTGGAAATTGAACGACAACAACATTAAAAAAATAAATAAATCGAGAGCTGCTTTTCAGTGTCAATCTTCTTTTTTCCAGAAATGACGCCGACTCGACAAACTGAGTGGACCTTTTTGGAATCAGACCACAAACACGTTCTGCATCCTAAGGAACCTTTTTTTCTCTTTCGGAAAAGGTTGGTCTCTCAGCGAGAGCGCCATATCTTCTCTGCACTGGCCTTCAAACTCAAAGCAAACGGTTTAAAGCTCACAGAGCCGATGCCCAGGTTTAAAGGAGTTCAGGAACCACCTTCCTTTATTTTGGTCTATTCAAATTCATTCTTGAACTATACAACCATCTGGGCAACTTTGGATCGCGTTGTTGCCAGATTCTGTATTGGTAATCTTATTTTTTTAAGTAATTTAATAATAAAAAAATGAAAGGGTAGGAAATTTGTATAAATTAAAGTCACACAAATACCATCTCCAGCATCCCTTTTGTCTGCTGATCTGTCACGCCAATCCGTCCACTGCTTAATTATTTGTTTGCAGACATCTTCCACGCTGTCCTCATCCTGCATACAAAGAACCAATAACAGTCAAGAACTCACAACTCACTTTAAAACACAGCAGACTTTCCAACAAGCATCGACTCAACTCAGCCTGAGATGTTGTCAGGGGACAACAGCACGTATCTGGGTCATCTTCCACAGGTTGAGACAATAATCAACATGGCTGCCTCATTATACAACGATATAACTTAGAAAAATGGGGGGGAAAAAACACTCTGCGTTAGTTTCATACCCGCTGGTTGACTCACAGCAAGCCAATGCTTCTCACACACGTACATGCACACCGAAGACGTAAGAAGTTCTTAAAAATAGAACTTTGTCTCAGATATGAAAAGGAGCCGTGTTTGGTGTGGAATAATGGGTTGCTCAACTGGATTTACATTGCAGGAGGGGACACTTAAAGTCACTGCCAGTAGTGTCTGGACCTAAAGAAACGCTGTATTTTTGTTCCATAAAAGGCAGCTGCCATGAGCGCTCCGCCGGGCAGACAAGACGGACAGCAACAAACACAGATGGAAAAAAAAAAGCCCCGATGGCTGAGGCGGACACGTCGCTGAGCATATTCACCAGAAATGCGGCTAAAATCCCTTGAAGCGCGTCTTCTTTCTCCTCATCACTCTCCTCTTCTTGCAGGACTCCTAAAATATACGCCCCGTAGACCTCACGATCTACTTCTAGCGAGTCTAGCCGACCATTTAGCCAGCTTTCAAACTCCCCGGCGTCTGACACGGGCGCAGCCATCTTGGCCCTTTGGGGTCTTTCGGCGTTGCTCAGCTGTCCTCTGCCATTGCCTGTCAAAAATGTCAGGTGTTGGATGTTTCGTTATTTTCTTTCATTCAAAGGTAAGTTACGTTGACTGAATAAAATTAGCAGTCATTTTGTAATACGCAGAAATACATTCGTAGCAGTGTGTGTATTGTAGTATTTTACAAAGTACTGGTAGCAGTCAGTTGCTACCACAAGCTCTTAAGCGATTAAGTTAGCTAAACATGTGTTATTTTGAGGGGTTTTCTGAAGCATCGCTTTCTACAAACATGGCATCAGTTATATATATATATATATATATATATATATATATATATATATATATATATATATATATATAAAATCTCTGAAATATATATATATATATATATACATTTATAAATATATCAGAGGTATATATATATACCTCTGAAAACATATAGTTTAAAAATGACATTTATGTATTAATTGGACCGATATGGGTTACAGTTCTGTCATTAAAACTTTCAGCCTTGACGTCTGTAACTTGACGTTAGTATATTGTCACAGAAATACAACACATTGATTTAATTAATTGAATTTGTGAGAAACAATTTTGAATGCTATTTTTTGACTGCTTCTGTCTGACCACAGCTAGAATCTAATGTTACCTCACACTTCGTACTTTATTAGATTTAAAAAAAATGGCTTGTTATAGTCCATTCCTGGTGTTTCTACTGGGATGTCTTCTTAAGCGCAGCTCTTGTATGGTTGGTCGTCCTCTGTCTCTTTACTGTGTATTGATTACAATTTATCTTGTGTCTTTACCAAATGATCACACTTCCAATCATCTTATATTCTTGCAGGGATTTTAACTGTTCGACGTCAAGGATCTTTGTACCTGCTGTATAATGTAAGTAACGATACAGCTTGTAGTCTATGAACCATGAAGACATGTGTCTTGTCAACTATTCATTTGCAGGAAAAAAAGACAGCAATATTCTGGCTTGCAGAATCAATATGAGAGGCCAACATTTCCGTCAGAGCTGAATGCTCGGCGTTGGCAGTCACAGAACGCACCCTGGGAACCGGCCACAGATCCCAAAGTTCTTGATTGAATATGAATGTTCGATTATCCCGCAGTTAACAGAAGGTACTTGTGCGCTCACTCGTAGGCTTTGGGCACTACTCTGATCGCAGTGCTGGTTTGAAAATAATCAGCTATTTTTTTTTTTATTCAGACGACAAGTGGCAGTTAGACTTCCTTTGGCAGAACAAAATCATTGCATCGTATTAAAATGCTGAATGAGAAGCGTTTGCCTTCCTCCATCCAACTATGAGGATGACGTCTTTTGAAGGCGAATTGATTTCATTGTGAATCTTTGAGAAAAAGAAAATCTCTGCATCACTGGCTCTCGCTATGTGGAAGATAATTGCATTTTTACCGTTCACCAAAGCTTTTCCATTACTGGCATCCTTCCTTATGTCAAATAGAAGCACAGGTGACATTCTGCATTTGGACACTTGATGGAAGCAGAGGACACATGTTTGGTAGCTCCCTTCTCCAGACTGAGGATATAAACTCTTGGATTAAATTGCATAAAAAACTTGTTCGTAGCTGATTCAATGTGTGATTCATTGCAAATCGCTCCACGTTTATTAAAGGAGTAGTTGTGGACAGATCTGTGGAGCAAGAGAAATGCCCTGCCAGCTGTTTGTTCCTCCTCTTTCATTTGACACTGGGACAACACCTCCCAGCTGTTTGCATGCATTAAACAACGTTTCCATGCGAATGGCTTGATCCTGCTTCCAGAAAGCACTTTAAGCAAGGGGGGTTATTATTTCTACCCCCGCCCCGCTCTATCTCTCTCACGCACACACACACACACACACACACACACACACACACACACACACACACACACACACACACACACACACACACACACACACACACACACACACACACACACACCTAAACCCTTAGTTAAACCGTGAACACACAAATGGACATACACGCTCCCCTGCCCACTGCTCCTATACATAATAGCTTCGCACGTCGCTGGCCCTGCAGTAATGAAGTGTGAAGTTTCTGTGACGCCGCGGGGGAGCGATCACGTTGAACTGTACTCTCGCCACCTTCCCTTCAAGCCCAGATACACGTGCGCACATTTAGCCCACTATCCTGCAGGGCAAAATTCAAATGAACTTTTGTCAAACCCCTTTAAACAATTGTGAATCAGACGCGTTGGAGTCCCTCGGTGCGGTACTTCTAATTTTGTGCTAAAAGTTTTTGCTCGGAAGTCAGACGGACAGACTCTGCAAAACGGCTGCATGTGGTTGAAGGTGCGTCGCACTGCTGTGCAGAAGTAAGCCGCATACAGCGTGCAAAAAAAGTGCAGCTGTAGTTATGTCCGTTATGCCCTCCCTTGCCTTTTATTATTGTAGGCAGCACAAGACAAGTACATTAATGTCTTGTGTATTAACTGCCAAAATTGTTCCTCCACCGACAGAGCGCTGTGCCAGTTTTAGGGGCACTGCCACTGCGACATGTAGTCCCATTCCTCGCCGCGGCGCCCAGGGTCCGTGCATAATGCCGTTGCCTCTCTTAGCGCCGCGTGGCTTTAGGACGCCTGTCCTATTTATACTGAGGGTCTGCGGATTGATGCGAAATGACGAGGGCCGCGAGGGCTGCTGAGTGGGTGGGCATCCACATGCTCCACTCCACAGGCAACCTTTTCCATGTACACACTCCCACACATACACACTTGTCTTTGTGTCCCAATGCCACCAGCCTTTGAGAAGCCCTACGGTCTCTGTGTGCAATGTCCTCTCTCTGTCAACATATCCTCTATCCCAACGTTAATGCGAGCGAATATAAACACCAGAGCCGGGAACAAGCAGGCGGTGCCGAGCAGAGAGAAGCGGCCTGTTTCCTCTTCCTGCCTCGTCACATGGTGGCTCCAACGTTAAAACGTTGGTAGTTGTGTGTAATAAAGCTGGCCGTTGGTGAATAGTTTGGTTGAACTGCGGGTGGAAACAAGTGAGCGTGCAGTGTTACAGCTGTGTGTTAAGTCCGTGAATGGTAATGATGGTAAGTGAGTCCTTTTGTTATCGTTTCAGAGCGTGGACCGTCTGACCTGTTGGACGTGAACGGCGAGGCACAAGCGATGGTAACTATGACAACCACATATTTTAATACTTCTATTAATATTAATGCCTAATGTTGCACTTCTTATTGTTCAACCCATTGTTTTTCGTTGTTTGATTTCCCTCTGACACCTCAACTTCTCTCTCTCTCTCTCGCTAACACACACACACGTACTGTACACACTTACTCTGTGACTCTTCTTTTAACCTCCCCTCCTCCCACACAAACGCACACACTCCATGCTGACAGACCAACAAACTCCATATCGCTGTGGCTCGTAGAGGGAGAAGTAATAAGAGAGGGAAAGCCAGAAGCCAGTGAAGTCTGTGGTCTTAAGTCGTCTTAGACTCCTTCTGTCCATCCGTCAGTGTCACATTGTCATTATTAAACATTGCTGATCGCTTATTGATCCTGCAACATTAAGGATATCAAATCTTGATCTCACCACATTTACTGTGAGAGTGGCTCGCAGATTTCATGTTAACGTTGTTAAATGCTCAACACTCCGATGGAAAAGGTTGTTAATAGCATTGTGAGCATTGAGCCTTATTGCATTTAAAAGCATGTATTCGCTCGATGTGTGAGCTATTTTTAGGGCTATGACTTTTTTTTCTTTTCTTCGATTGTTTGATTTATTCATCAAAAGTTCCACATGTCTCCACTGTCTTGATTTTAAACAATCAGGCCAATTGTATTTTATAATTTGTTTAGCTGAATCATAATTACCTTATTTTGGGCCATATATGCCGAACAAGGAGTTTACTTCTGTGGCTTACACAGAAATAGACAAATTGACAAAAGGCGATATAGACACTGAACTGCTATGCCTCTATCATAAACGTATGTCTGCCCAGAATAGATGGAGAACGGATAATCTAGACTAAGTCGGCACTTTCATGTAGGAACTATTGCATTTCAACCATGAGCTGGTATGGGGTCATGTCAATGCAATTAAAAAAAAAAGTCTGAGTCGGTGGTGTTGAAGTCAAATAGCTGGCCGGTGCATGCTGGTTCACTTGAGTTTATGGCAGTAAGACTAATGAGGGCTCCTATAAGAAGCCATCGGGTTGGCCGTGCCGGTGGTGGACTCCCCGCATCGCCCTCTCAGGAGGCGCAGCGCTCTCGCTCCGCTCATCTCGCTTTTGAGTCGGAATCGTCGGCAATTAAAACCCGGCCACGTGTGACTGTGGAAGAAGGTGATGAATATGGAACGCTGGGGCCGGGGAAGGAGTCCGCTGAGACCGCTCGTCGAGTTCTTAAGTTCTTCCTTTCTCTTCACCTCTTCTCCTTTTTTCCTTCAGTCCCTCGCTGGCGGCTCGGGGGCTTTTAAAAATGCGAGGCCCGTCCTTTCTGGGTTCCTGAACTGCCGTGACCTCTGGCCCCCGCAGAGAGACGTTTTTTCGTCGCAGGTTTTTTTGGCGTCCTGCCCGGCCCGACAGTGCCAGCCTCTCGCTGCTTTTGAGCGGAGCAGTGAGGTGATGCTGGGGGGAGTCTGACTGGGAAACGTCTAGACAAGCCAAGTGGAGGAGGTCAAATATTTAGCCGTGCCACTCGGGGAGGAGATCCAGGCCTAAGACATGCCTCTTACCACCGAATCAGACCGTGCCTCCACCCCGGCTGCCCGTGCTGCTGCACACTCTGTATTCAGGGTCACGGATCTCATTTCTTCGGGTAACATTTCAAGCTGGCCACAGATGAGGAATTAAATTGAAGACCTGTCTTGGTAGGGGGGCATAAAGGATGGATCTTTTGGGTGGGGGGGGGGGCTCTTAGCCAGAAAATAAATAGATACACTGTAGCTTCAGCTGCACTTAGGCTACTTTTAAGGGCCTGTGTCAGTGAATGCGTGAGGCGCTGACTAAGTTGTCTGCTCGCTGACAGCGGAACAACCCCCTGCGGCCATCTTCTTATCCGTTGTGACACCATCAGTCACCTCGTTTTAAAATGACTGTTATTTCGCAGTTGATAGCCGAATGCGACTCCCCCAACGCCCCCTCCCTGCCAAGCCAAACAGTGTCAGGGCGGTGACGTGACAGTAAAGGTGTTTACATGCAGGCTCCAGTATATTCCGATGTGTTCCCAAACTCTTTGAAGCAATGAAACTCATACGGTCCATCGGTCAGTTGAACTGCCCAACAAGACTGCTCGAATTACGGTAAATATTAACGGCGCACGACAGTTTTACGGTGACATCGTGTCGCCACGCTGACAAAAATGCACATCCTCCCAGCAGTGTTCTGGCACGGCGCGATAGCAAAACCCGTGCGGGGGAGCAGGAGAGACGGAGGGAGGGGCAGAGCGGTCCGGCTCAGCTGGTCACAGTGATGGCTGGTCGGTGGCGCCGGTGTCACGGCCGCTGGCGGGCTGAGGCGAGCTGGCTCTGCTGGTAGCCGTCAGTCAGCCACACATCAGACGGTCCGGGGCCACTCGTGTCTGGATGCTGATCCGTCTCTGCGGCCCGTGTGCTCTTCATCTGGTCCCAGAGCCATTAAGCAGGGGCTTTTATTTCTCCTTTTTTGTCGTTGTTCCAGCGGGTGAAAGTCTTAACGTGCACTCCAACCATCGGAAGCCGCCAACCAGTGCTGAAACAACGGCCAGTCCATTCATCAATAGTTTGACCGGCAGGGGAAAAAGGACATCTTTTAGAATTGGATTCAAGTGTTGAGTGGAAGTGTGTCCACTTTATATCATTGCACATTATCTGTCTCTCTGGTTTGTTATAGCTTCCAGTGTCGATGGGCGTTTGTCATTGCTTTGATATTTGACGGAAGGGTTAACGATTTTAATTAAAACCAAGAACAACCAAGCTTGTAGAAATAACCCAATGCAGCCTGACTATGAAATAAATAAGTTATGAATCACTTAGCAGCTGAGTCAAATATAATCAACGTGCTTGCAAATATGTGCATGCTCAAAGGACACTTTGTGTGTCGGATGTAGACTCATCAGAGTCCCACCAATTGAAATCTCTCTGGATAGTCTGTAACGTCTCAAACCTATTACATCTTCAAATAACCATTTGCCTTTTGCAATTCTGCCTCAGAAGGAACTAAAATAATAAATAATAAATGGTAAAAGCATAATTCAGGGGACAAAATGTTAACTGAACAACTGAAACATTATAGAATAAACCGTCCAAACACTTACACATTACCCCCCCCACACTCCCCCAGAATTCCCTCTGTCACTCCCTCAACACGCCCCTGATGGGACCAGACAGCGAGGCTCTCTCTTCTCGACCGCACGCCTGCCCTAGTGGGCACTTCTCAATATCTCAGGCAGGCCCCCCGTCTCATAAACGCTGCATACAAATGTGCGGCCGTTCCCGAGTTAATGAAAGCATTTGTGTCACTTTTGCGTGAAGCCTCGCAGGGCTCAGCCATCTGTCTGCTTATGCCGATACAGCGCGAGCCGTCACACAGTGTACAGCCGCAAATTACAGCTTATTAGAACCGATACCAGCAGTGACAACATTTATCAGCGGAAGCATCTTCTACTCTCCATAATCGCCCCCCCCTCAGGGCCGAACTGTTACGTGGGCCGGTATCGACGGCCCGGCAGTCGTTAGGACGCGTCGACAATTGAGGGTACGTGTCCACCCCGATCGCTTCATTCGACGCGAGTAGACGGGCTTTCTGGTATTTACAGTGCAGACAATTTAATCCAGACGTTACTTTGGCCCCCCACCACCAAACTCCCTCATCACTGATAAAGAGCCGCCCACCAGGGGTCTGGTGGCGAAAGCGAGGCGAGCTGGGCTGTGGTACCCGGCTGGGAGGAGAGCGCCCGCAGGTGGAAAGGTTCAGACGAGTTCATTCGTCAAAGAGCAACGGCGAGGTGCTGATATTCAGGTGTATCTGTCCGTCTGCCTGCGAGAGCGAGGGACAAAGGGCGGCGAGCCGGCCCGGCCACGCCTGGGCTTTTCTCTACGCTCTACAATGGCTTCTTGTCTGATACAGACACACCGCCTGTCTGTCACTTTAACTCCCTGATATTTTGTTGCTTTTGTCTGTGCGACCAGCGCGGCTCATGCACCTTCACACAAACACCTGTGTGTGTGTGTGTGTGTTTCTTTTGTCAGATCGTGATCTCGAGTGAGGTTGGTTCGGCCCTGCCGCTGCCCTTTTGTTCGTAGCGATAACTCCCTTCTGCCACCTTCCACGTCACACCGCTGACATCCTGAGGGAGGGAAGGATAGAAATCACAGTCTCGGCTCAGCGGCTCCACGTCTCCACGTCTGCTCCTTTGTTCTGACTCTAAACTCCGAGGCGCCTCCCGGCCTGCCTCCCCTGTTCCTCAGGTCCCCCCCTACCCCCACCTCCCACCCTTTCCACCACCCGCTATGGTCCGCTGTTGGATCGCACACTAAAGCAATTTGCCTCGGGTCTCCAGAGGCCCGTCTTTGAGCTTCCAACCCGTCAATTTCCACACTGAGCACCGTGCAAGTCAATCAGGTTTTGATCGCGATTGTTGTGGCGATCAAGCCCAACTCCTCCTCTCTGCCAATTAAAAGGCTTTGATGGGTATCTGAACCATTTGGGAGGCAAGAAAAGCATCTGGACGTGCGCTGGGCGTGAGATAATCTTTGGTTTTCACACAAACAAGATTTAGAAGAAAAAGAAGTGCGAGGCGGATTCGCTCCCATCCTTCCTGTCAGGCGACCCACCGAGTTCAGGGGAATTATCTTAGTTGGCGGCTGTTGTTTCCTAAAGTGATTTCCTTAATCCTCCACTTGTTCTACGGGGGCGTTGAGGGGGCGGGCTTGTTTCTCTTAAATCTTGGAGGTCCCAGCGACGCACGGAGACACGCACGCCGACCACTTGTCTCTCTGACCCTCCCACCTCGCCATCCTCGTCAGCCCTCGCCCTAATTAGTCAGAATTAAGACGAATGCCCGGGCCTCCCGCGATCAATTGGTATCGAGCGGACCTTCGCTTGCCCCCGCCTGGGGGCCTCTCTCAGCCAGCAGATCATTTATATCAATCGCTTCTGTTTTCTCTCCCTTCCCCCCCCCCCCCCTCCCCTCCTTTTCCCATTGTTCCGGCACACCGAGTGCAAGGCCCATCGGTTTTGGCGAAATGGCGACGCCTGACACGTCAACCCGCCACGGTTGTTATTGATGTCGCGGCGACACATTCCGCGAGAGGACTCCGCACCCACGGGCGCCTGTCACAAGGATTCGCGTGGCGTCGGAACCCCATCCGTGGGCGAGTGTTTCTTCTCACGCCGTCTCCTTTTATTCGCTAACAAGCTCACCCTTTAGAAGCCGGACTCCCTCTCCGATGCCCTTTGCTCTTCACGTTGCCCTTCTCTCAAATACCTCCCCGTTCTCCGTCTGGCTCGGGCCCTCGTGACTTGTTACTGCCGGGCGAGGAGAGTCTGTATTTTTTCAGCCCATTCGGATCAAGATAATAATCCGTCTCTCGCCTCTTCTTTTCCTTTGTGCGCCCACGTTGTCTCTTTGTCGCAAGTGAATGTGAAACTGGCTCGTGGAGATGGTCCGAGGGAGGAAGGCACACTCGAGATGTTAGCGAGATAAAACACACCCCAAGTTAAGGCATCAACCCTCATCGATTTTCTATTTCTCTATATAGAAAGGACCCGCTTGTACTTCTAGCTTCGTCTCGCTAAGTTCAATCTCTTTGACATGCTTGTGGCCAAGTCCTTTACTTTTGGCTCGTAGTGGCTTGCCTGGTGTGAAATTCAGTTTTCGGGCAAACACGCCTGTAACGGGTCGGTCAGTGTCTATATTTTTCCGATGGATTTTCAAACTAGCAGGCATTCTTTATTTTTTTTTATCTCATTTGTTATTTTGTTTTCAATGTCTGAAGAATGTGCCACAAAAGCGAAGTGGAGTTTGTGTGCTTCTCCGCCATTTGCTCTTTGGTCTACTCGGACACAGAGGCTTCTGGGAATTTCATTTAAAGGACAAATGAAATAGAGACAAACAAAGGGTACAAAAGCACACTTTTATTAGCTCCTTTCGCCAAGGTTAATTGTACAGTAGTGAGCGGCCACTTAAAAGAGACGGATAGATCCCGTTCGCCCTCCGTGTGCGCCTCCCTACGGGTCCCCAGGTGTGTACTTCGGGCGACTACACACTTGTGGTCCATGCAAGTGTTGGACTCTGAGCGTGTTTTCCCCCGGGAGGCGAGCTCAGTCCTCTCAGGTCAGCCGCTCCTTCCCCTTCTCGGGCCCTGAGTGCGTGTCTGGCCCGTACACTGGATGGTCCCGGCACCGGCGATGGCAGTAGTGCACGAATGTGGCCCTGAGCTCGGACGCTACGCGGCAGCACTTTAGTCGTCTGTGAGTTGGCCACTGGCTCTCCTCGGCCTGCGCGCGTGTAGTGCAGCGTTTTTTTTTTTTGCCTTTGGTGCGACTTGCACTTGGAGCTCAGTCCAGAGCAGCAAACCTGGCGTGGGCTTTTTTCAGGGGCATCTCCCTGACTCATCTCCCCCCGGCTGTAGACCCCCAGCGCTTCTTCCCACTTTGTTATCTCTATTTCGTCACTAAGTGGACGACAGACCTCAACTCTTCCTTCCTCGTTTCCTTCAGACGCTGCAGGACAAAACGCAGAACCGGCTGAGTGTTCCTACTTTGAACTCGGGTTCGTTGGGGGTGTAAAAAAAAAAAAAAAAAAAAAACTGAGAGAAAAGCGCAGCGAGGGAGGAGGGGGAGCAGCTCTGTAGCGTCTTAATGGGAGGTGAAGTGGGACTATTAATCCTTCTTTTCTCCCTGCGTGCTATGGAGGGGAGGATATGATGGAGACAAAGTGCCGTGTAAATATTTACCAGTGTATCGTTTAACAATTTTGCCCATTCAACTGCATTTCCTGCTCATAACCAGACCTCTAATGAGTCCCAGAGGAGAAGCGCGCCCGGCTCTCACGCCGTGTGTAGGTGCGTGCACACGCCTGATTGGGTGGCCACCTGGAAACCGCTTCAGTATTCATCCCTAATGTGCCATTGTAAATACTATTTAAGATGCCTATTCAAGTGCCTAAAGTTTGTTTTGCTCCCCAGCTCCCTGCTGCACTAGCATCACACTGCTCGGGCTGTGCGAGCGAGCGAGAGAGGGAGAGAGAGGGAGGTCGACGCCTCGCCTAATACTGTACGTTCCTGACGCGTCCTCCACATGGAGTTGTTTTTCTTTTTTAAATACAATGTTTTCCTTCACCTGGACTCCCTTTTATAGTAGCTTTTTACACCAGTAGGCAAATAAACGCTGGCCAAAGTGGACTGGATCCTCGCTTTCATCCTCCCTGTACCTGTTGGTTCTGCTATCAAGCCTCTAGCGAAGCAGCAGGGAGAAGAACAAGAGACTGGCATCACATATGGACACTGATAATATTGTCCGTTTGACTGGGTGGGAATCCCCAAAATGGGTAACCGCCAAGAAAAACAAACCACAAAGTGATAACAAAATTCTCCAAACTTACTTTTCTGAAGTACAACAATTAAAGGGAGGTATGTGGCGGGTTTTTGCCCACACGCATTACGCTCTTCCACTATAAACTCGGCCATATCTCTCCACCACTGTGCCACTACGTCTTTTGGGCCGCTCTTCAACTCACTTTTCGCCTGGCTGTGAAAACGAGCAAGCGGCGAGCTTTCAGTCCTCCCACCTGACGCACCTGCTCAGCGGCTGAAAGTGCCGCGCATCCGCAAGGCTGGAAGCAGAATGAAGCCCGCGCCCCCCACCTCCATCTCGCTTCATGATGTATTCGCCAACAGGACATGTTGTTTTGAGATCCACATGACAGTTTTCTGGTGAGCCTGGAGCCTGAATAATCAGCTGCTGCCGGCGCTCCCAGCGGCAGGCTGCGGGGCCACAGAGACGTGCCCGGGGAACCTTCGGGGGCCCCGGCTGTGGAGGGGAATGGCGGTCGCTGTTTGACTGCTGCGTCTGTCTGTCGGGAGATTTGTGTGGCGGCTCGGGGCGCGGAGCGAAGACGGTGTCAGGGCGATACCCTTGACGGTGATGTGATTGAGTAGACAGCGGTGACCCGCTCCTTTCTTAGTGGCCCCCGCACGCAGACACACACACACACACACACACACACACACACACATCTGCGTTCTTCAACAACTGCTCGGCGAGAGTGAGCGATCACTTAAAACAGGCGACGGTTATTATACCTAAACACATCCGAGTAATTTATGCATGATTCCCTGGCAATCTTGGGCAATTCATCATCCTCTTTCCTGTCTTTTTTTTTTTTTTTAATCTGTGTGTGTCTTGTTCTTCTGGGCTTTAATCTATAGGGCTATTAGGAAGGCCTGTGTAATAATAGTTTGGCTCAGGTGGCCCGCGTGACATTGGCGCCGTCATTGTCGTGCGGGTTCGGGATCCTGGAGGTCTTCGGCCGCTAAAAGGAGGCCTTTTACAGGAAGAGCTTTGCATGTGTGATGCGGCTTTCAATTTTTCTTTTAAAATGTAAATGTATGTGTTTGATACATGTTTTGGAGTCCTGCTATTTATTCCTGCTGTGTGCGCTTGTACCTGATGGAAACTGTGGTTGCTGTTTTATTACTTAGCTATTATTAAATAAGGAATATTTCAACTTTACACCCTTTTATTTCTTTTCTTCATTCTCCTGGTTGTATTACTTTATGTAATGAAAATAAGAGTAATTTTTATTTCATGAATTCTTTGTTCGTTGATGTTGTTTTGACAGAACGTGGGGAGGTAGAGCCTCCCCAGAATATGTAGCAGTTTTTTGACTGGCACATACGTGACACCGTGTATGTTTTGTGAAGTTTGATTTTCACATTAAAAAAGCAGGTTCAAACATATGGCGTTAATGATTTCCTCTTTGCATCCTGTCTACATGCTTCCATGCACATGTGTGTGTGTGTGTGGTCACACATGCTGACGGACACCATGATGTATCCAGCGTGAGACGCAGGTGCAACAGCACAGGCCGACCGCCTCTGTTGTGCGGTTATCCTTCTGTGACTTTGAGGCGCGGCTAATGGATGCCGACCTCGCTCCGCGTTCTCCATCGGTTCCATTCAGCATCTATCAACCACCCATCCCCTTGCACCTCCTGCTTGGAGAGCGGAACGCCGGGTGCACCGCGGCCCCGTTGAGGCCCTTGTAATCGTATTTTGCTCGGTGAAGGCTGAGTTGGGAAGTAAGCGGCGTGGGGAGGATTGAGACTGCAGGACGCAGCGGCCCGGTGGACAATCAGACACTCGCTCAGAGTCTTTGCTCACTTAATTGGTGTTTTTTTCTTCTCAAAGGATCTTTCAGCGGTAAAGTATTGATAACAAGTGGGATGTCTAGTTTAGGACTATCTGCATATAATGATAATCATACCCTTTGGATCCTGAGTAGTACAATATTTTGCTGCTGTTAAATGAGTGCTTTGATATTTTTGAAAATACTAACTCTCCACTCCAAAGGGAATAATCATATTTTGACTAATAGCAAACTATTCATTTTAAAGTGAAAGCGCAAAATCTATTGACGTTGAAGGTCATTTCTTTTCTGCCTTGTATTATCACACAGCTCTTATTATTTCTCTTTTTTTATTCATCCACACTGCTCTTTGATGTGTTTTGAGGCTAAAATGTAACCTCAATCATGTTATTGGTAATTTACTTTCTCGTTGGGGACTGTTGTGCAGATGATTTGGGTTTTGCTAAGAACAACCAAATGGTGTGTATTCAGAAACGTGAGTCATAATTCAGTTCATGTGATACTGTACCAAGCTGCCTCTTTTCCTTTCGGTGAGGAAAGATTGACAAAGTCAAGTAAGGCAGGTTACACTTTTTCCCTTTAAACGTTTGATTCTGTCTGGTGTTCGCCCCTGGATCAAAACTGGTTACTTGTGTCTTTTCTCTTAATACAGAAACACTTGGAGGATTCCTCATGGGTGAAGTAGTCTACCTAAAAGACTTCCCGTTGATTTGTTTATATTCAATTGTCCTTCTGTGTGTGTCCGTGTGTGTCCTCGTTGGCTTCTGTTTGGAAGCCACGTGGGTGAGTTTCATTGACACTCTTCGCAGCAGTCAGTGCATTGATTTCCCATTGGTCGATGGAGGTTGAGGTTACAGAAGGAGGTACCAGTCACACACCTTGCTTTTCTTTTTTTTTTAAAGAAGGTAGCAAGAAAGTAACTTTCGCCTGACTTTAAAATACATTTAGTTTAAACATGACCCATATAGGACCATGCGGTGTTCTGGTACACTGAATAAATGCCACGATATTCTTTATTATACAGAATGCTTGACACAGAGGAGGCAAAAACCCCATTATAGCATAACATTACACCAGAGCTAAGCTAGTATTATCATGGACTCTATAAGACACAACACAGACATGACAGAATATACTACAGTATTTGGTAGCCTGTAGGCCAACGTTGGCCGCACAGCAATTCATTACTGTTGGTTCCAAACTACAACTAACAACTACTTAATTTAGTTGCTAAACCATAACTGTACCGTAAACAAAATGTAATAGCCATATCCTAGACAATACAGTTTAAAAAGGTTGACATGTTTACAAAGTCCTCGAATATCCAAAGTTGAACCATCCAATTAAGTAAAAAAAAATAAATTATATATATATATATATATATATATATATATATCTTACTCATTTAGGTTGCTTGATCATTTTCTTATGGAATAATGACTTTAAAAGTACCAAGACGAAATCAAGTGGTGAAATGTAACAGACGCCGTGTTCACTGAGGCGACATAAAGCAGCCATCACCAGAAAAGCCTCTTTGGGCACAAGTGTCCACAAATGTGAAAAGGGAGTCCCAAGTTTTGTTTGGCCTGAACATGCAGAAGTCTACAGGCCTCCTCCCTGTTGATTTGGCTTCCTCGCTGGTGTTGCTTCCCTCGGAGCATGGCTCCTCCTCATCTTCTCACATGGAGCCCGGACCCTGGGGAACATGCACGCTTGTTACATGGTCCCAAGACAAGTCAGCGTGACATTGTCTCTTTCCCTTTTGTCTGTGCCGTTTCCTCCCCCAGAGCTCGTCACTTTAGGGCCATGAACATGAAGCTTGTTTCCATCTTTATTCAAGAGTGAAGTCTTTGAGACCATGACTCATTGCGTTTGACTTTAGATTTGTCTGCTGGTGAAACGCCTGCTCTTAAAAATATGTCTGCTTTACTACTTTGAGCTTCCCTGATGGCCAGTGTCTCGTGAACCGGGCTCCTCGTGGGCTTCTTTTGCTTTTCTCTGCGACTGTCTGGAATAGAAAACATGCTTTTTCTTTGGCTATACGTAATTATACACCTGAGCTTAACGTTGGCAGCTGAATGGTTTCTGCTGCTTTCCAAACCAGAGGTGATAACCAGTGCGGTTTCGCCCTTCTTTATCACCCCCCCACCTCCCTCCGAAAAACCACACTGTTGAATGAAAGGTTGGAAAGTGACACTTGTTTCAAAACCGAAGCTAGCACGGAATGTTTGCGGGATGCTGAGAAATAATTTGGAGTGACACGGCTTTGAGGTTGCATGAGCAGTTTTGGTGTTGGAGACGGCCTCGAGGCTTTAGGTGTAAGTGTTTGTGACAAACTGACAAATTCAGGGCCTTTGTGTCACAGCCAGTCTCATGGCCTTTCTTTCTAACAATCTCTTCATGCCTGTGTTCGTCCCCTGGACAGAGTTAGCAGAGAAGCCCCAGCAGGGGGTTCAATAGAAGACAGATAGTACAGAGGTGGGAAAGGAGACAACCTGTAATCACATCTGCAATGGAAGGGTGATGTCAGTCGAGGCGTCTGGTGGCCCAGCGGAGGAAGCGGGGATGAATTTGAAGAATCAATCTTCTGGCTATAAATGTCTTGTCATATCATCCAGCATCCTCTTTCATCCTCCCTCCCATCCTCTTTGACCCCTTCTCATCTTAATCATTGGCAGAGGTTGGACAACAAAATGTCAGTGTACTAAGTCTGACATTTTCAGTGAGTGTGGTATTCACAAACGCATGCCCCTTTGAGTCAAAGTGGTTGATACTTAGCAGGTGTTCACCGTGGTCGCCACCTGAATCAATGTAGAACAGAGAGTTTAAGTGGAGTTACGCAGCAGTTGTCTGAATGAACACTCTGCGGTCATTTAGATTTGGGTATCAATCCAGACGTTGACCATAGTGCAATTCAAGCAGTATGCAAGGGTAGTTTTAGAAGAGACCTAAAACAAGAGCCAGATGTGGAGTGGTCATCTTGCACGTCTCCCCTTTTGGTGAGAACAGGCATACGTACAAGGTGGCAAGGTCGGGTTCTGAAAAGTGAAGCCAGCTGTTTGACTGACGATGGCCGTCAGGCGCCAACTGGTGCATAAACAATTCTATAGTCACGTACCCTACTTCTCACTTGATTATGAGGTTGTGGTCTCTCCAGGGCGGGGCTACCTTGTGATTGACAAGTCGCCACCACGGCATTGGTCTGGTTTGGCTCCTTTCCATGTCCTTTGACGCTTCAAACTAGTATGTACTAAGTATTTATTTATTTATTAATCCATATCTGTTTCTTTGCACATGTCATACTCTTCTTTACTTTAGGGCTGTGAGGAACATTTGTCTTGTGTTAAGCGATTTCCCAATCCTGATGTCCTCAGGGACTGATTGACGTCCCCTGGTTAGTGGTTGATTGGGAGAGTCTGTAACGCCATCTTGAAACGTCTTGTAAATACAAATGGGGCATTACTTTGCTGCAATATGTTTATTCACCATGACAACGTCAAAAAATATGATGCAATTTACATTACAACAGTATTTATTTCATTCATTTTACTCCCTTAATTGAACTGTTTTAAATGTTCAACTGTTTTTTATTTTCAGTACAGCTTCAATGACAAAACTAAATATTTAATCAATAAATTAGTCTTCTGACTTTTTGTTGACCTTAATGTTTCTGTGTAAATTGCAGTATGACAGTCTAAACACACATCATTGTTTACCTTTTTTCTTTTACATCTCCTCATACTTCTTCTGCAATGACTTGTGGGTAATTCCCTTGGGCAAAGTCAGGGACACTGACTCAAGGAAAAGGTTCAGAAAGGGCTCAAAATGTCTGCCAGAGCCCTCAAACGCTTGACGATTTGACGGCAGTACAGAACTAAACCCTCATGGAGTTGGCGTGAGCTTCCCAGTCTGTGAGGGGTAGATTGGGAATTTTTTATTTGTTAACCCTTTCCACTGATCCAACTTCCTTTTTTAAATTCACATAATTACCATGTTTTTTTTTTACCACTGTTGCAGTTTTCTTTTTTTTTTTGATTGCATTTTGATTTGTGGGTTTGATAGACAGGACTTTGGTGCCAGCCAGGCTCATTTCCCTGACTGTGCGTAGTAACTTATCATCAACTCTGTACTTAAAATTATTAACACCGTAATAATGGACAGTTAATTCATGCTTCGGAGACAGGCTATCGTTCTGATTTCTCCTATATTTCAGTGAGTCATTTCACTCGCTGTAAAATATTGACTGCCCTGATCATATTTCAGGGTTTTTTTTCCCCCACACTTAAAATTGCATCTGGTGCTTACAGTATTCCCATCATAGATAGATCTTTACTTTTTTAGTCATATCATTTTTTATCAATATAGTACTTTCCTCCTCTCGTTTTCATTTTCTCTAAACCTTTTTGCTCGCTCTTTCTTTTCAAGCATCAAAAGAGCCGGTTTGACAGGACGGGCCGCAGAAACTTTCTACCTCCCCGCAGACTCTCCCACGTCCCTGCTCCCTCATTGAACTGTTTTCTGCCCCATTTCTGGGCATTTCTATGGCAACCAGGAGCCGGCGAGCGTGTTAGCGGGATGAGCGAGGTCTCCAGTGGAAACAGCATCTTTTCTCAGACAGCTGCTGAGAAAAAAACAAAAGGGAGAGGAGAAGCAAAAAAAAAAAAAAAAAAAAAAAAGTTTGGGCAAGCTGCACCTCCCCACCCAAACCCCCACCTTCCTTTTACATGAAAAACAACTTCATTGCGTTCAATTTGCTGCCCCCGTGACCTACAGCTGCCTGCCTTTAAAGCAAAGACGCAGAATCTCGCTGCGGTGTAGTGACATCGGGCCAACAAACACATAATAACGGTGCTCTTTGCTTGATCGGTTCCTAAGCAACCTGTTCACTCGACGCAGGCTGCAACTACTTACTGACAGCCATCAAAGTTTCATTGGTGGGACTACAACACCTCCCCCACCGCCCCCCCCCCCCCCCTCTCCCAAACCCTCCCACCCCCTGCCCCACAGTGGAGGTAACCCACATTTCACTCTAATGTCAGATGTAAGGCATTGCCAAAACATATTGGTCCCTCCACTCCAAGTGTATCAAATGGAGCCAACAATAAAACATCCAGCATGTATACTTTGTTACACGGGAGCCTCTCCTCGCGATCCTCAGCCCCTCTCTCTTCACTTGGATGTGGAGCGACGAGGCGACTTTAAAGTCAGGTTGTGCCGGCGTCTTACGTGGGATTACACCAGAATCCAAATGGTTTTAAACAGTCACACTCTGCCACTCAAACCCAGACTTTTTTTTTCGTTCGGCGCGTTTATTAAAGGGGCTCGGGAGTCTGCGGGTGACAAGTGAAGCGGTTTGTGGAAACGGAATGAGCGACGGGGAAGAACAGAATTCAGCAATTGGGGTTTTCCTTTCAGTCTCAAGACTTCCGTAGCCTTTGTGTTTTGGAAATACTGTCACAAACGCAGCCAAGGGACGCAGAGGACGGGCGAGGAACGAGCAGTCAGAGGCCATCGCTATGTCTTTAAACCGGTGCTTTTGTACCAATGTCTCCCTATTAAGACGGCTGTTTGGCTTCAAAGTAAGGCACCTCAGCGTCTTTGGTGCTTATGCAGGGTTGATGTGAGGGCTTCTTTTTTCCCTTACAAAAGCTGCCATAATCAGAAGGGAGTAGAGCAGGTGGATGAGTGAAGGGAAGATGGAAGGGAGTTCCTATAAGAGGTACATATTTACCATGTTCTTTTATCAATACATAAGATTGGTACAGTTGATTTACATTAGGAGTGGCTCGATATTCTACTATGTATTTAATTAAAACGACACGTGTTGTTTCTATAACGTCCTGCGTTGATGGCAGAATAAAGCCAACAAAGTTGGAGGCTACACAGCAGCATCGTCATGCTTTGTCCGCGTCACCAGCCGGTGAAAACGGAGAAGCGCTCCTTCGGACCGCTCGTCTGTTCTCTTTGTCACTGCCGGCTCATCGGCCAAATGGTTGCTGAGAGTATGGATCCGGTTCGTGACAATCCATCATTCACGACAAGTACACACAGTGATCTATTTTAAACAGCAGCGTAGGATGCTGATGATGCATGGCAGACAGAGGTATACAATACGTAGACTTATGGGCGTGTATATTGATAATCAATTTTCTTCATTTTAACCACTGCAGGAGTAATGAATCTTTCTAGGAGCCAGCGGCCTTGCGGTCTTTGAACGTGCGTGCATTGTGTTTTTTTTCTCGTATTGACACCTCTCCCTGTTTAGAGTATCGAAAAAGTGGCTAAATTGAAACATGATGGCGGAAACTCTTTGAACAAAGTCAATTTAGGCGACATCCATCTTATTATCCAGATTAAAATGGAGAGCCTATTTACTGAAATAAGTAATCTTATCTGTCTGATAATCAAAGATCTGTCTGAGACAGACTGAGCTGCAGGAAAATCACACTTTGTTAAACCAATACAACATACATAAACTGCAACATCTGTATTTGTAAGAATTCCAAGCCGTGTGAGCTTCAAGCGTCGGTTAACGCTTTGCCGCTGCTGTTTCATACAGGGATCAATGTTACAATTAATTGGGCAGTTTTAACGTCATCTCAGCCGTTCCTCGGCTTTTCCCTCGAAGTAGCGTTTGTCTGGCTTGTTAACGAACAGTGCTCGGTGTTGGGCGCAACGTTGCAACGTTTCAAATATGTGTGCAGACCATGAACCAATAACGATACATTATAAACCAGTTGTTTGTACAAGGGGCTCTGACTCCTGGTACCTTGAGCCGCCGTTCGTCCCCCCCCACCACGTAGCCCTCTTTCCTGCCACCATCACCCTCTCCTCCCCGTGGTCAGTGGCAGGAGGCCTGTGAATTCCGGACCATTCTTTGGAGATATCTGTGGGCCTTCTTCTTGCTCCCAGCCCCCGTTGATGCCGTTTCAATCAGCCTGCCGGTTTGAAGGGGCTGCCAGGTGCTTCTGGCTCAACCATATGTCCTCTGACACTCTGTCTTGGGGATGGGGAGGGGGGCAGTGGAGGCAGAGGGGTTGTGGGTTAAAGATGAGTCTATTTGGAGCTGCCTCTGAGAACTATCCCTGAAACTCCGTTGGCTGGCACGTGGCAGAAACACAGCCCACCGAAACCCCAAACCTGTCCCCGATTCTCTCTTCGCTCTCGCCCTGAGCCGGATTCAGATGTAGGCATGGCAGTGAGCTCTTCAGTGGGTCCCCTTGGGGTCGGGAAAGAAGAAAAAAAAGCGGTCCTGCTTCCGCGGGCCAGTTGGCTCGGCGTGGCGCAGTGACCGCATCGCCATCTGCGGCTCTGGAGTCCGTCAGTCACAGTCTGCTGGTCTGCAGCTCCAGTGGTCAGGCTGGAGTTCATCTTTTGTTTTCTGGTGTCTTTGTCCGACTGTTCCTCCGACTGCCAGACACTTCCTCCAACTCCGGTGCCTCTTTCTCTGTTTCCCATCCAGGGCTGCGATTCCGCGCTGAACCCGTCACACTGTCGGTCCAGCTGCTCCTCCTGCTCCTCCTGCCCTCGAGGTACGGCCTGTGAGCCTGGCGATAGTTCTGCTCGCACACACAGTCAAGCTCAAATGCAGGGTTTGAAGACACTTGACAGCGGTGTAGCGACATCAAAAACTGCAAAATGTCCCATGTGATTTCTGTTGTGTGCGAGGCGAGGGCTGCTGTTTGGAGTTTCACACAATTACACCGACGGCTCGAACACTGAGAGTGACGCAGCGGCAGCAGCAGACGCACACTCCTCCACAGAGGTCCCGAAGTTACCGGGCCCGCAGGGATGTATTGTGACAGCCTTTTAAATGTGAGGAGGAGGAACCCTCGTCACCCATCACCTCTGCGAGATAAAAAAAAAGGCCCCCGAAAGCAGCACGCCACTCGGCTGGACACAGCCCAGCTGTTTTAAGAAGTGTTTGACAGGAGTGGCAGGTACTTGACCTTCTCTGCGGCTCCTTCTCCCCCTTTTTTCTCACACCCGCTCGCTCCGTGTCGCCACTTTGTCGCGGGCGGTCCACTCTCGCACCCCCTCGGCCTCGTGGTCGTTGTCACCGTGGCACCACCGGCCTTTGTGGTCTTGTTTGCTCCTTCCCCTTTTATCACTGAGGCTAGACGACGGGAGTCTTGTAGCGGCGGTGCTCTCGCTGGTTTGCGGGTGACTTGACTTCGAAAGGTCAGCGACGTTGTGAGGGTGAGGATTAGTGCTCAGTGGATGAGTAAAAGCAAAGGCGGGACGGGATCGTCTTGTTACCGATGTGGAGTCGCATGAAGATTACGATGGTACAACAACATCCACTGGGGACTTAAAGTGACGGTAGGCTGCCTACTGTGTCCTGAGCCTACATATCTGCATGTCTGTGTGGGAAAGGGCGGTTTAATTTTTAACAGGCGTGATGCACTTTTCCATTTCTGCGGCAGACAGTGTCTCATGTATTCAGCTCTACTAACAATGGCGAAATGTCAGCAGACTTTCAGGCTGCTCTAAATTAAACATTCATCCCCTCTGAGTATACGGCTATAGAGCTGTCCCTGCCATCCCCTATATTATTACTATTTTTCTATTTTCTCAAAGATGGCTTCGGCCAAATGAGGAGCACAACACTTTCTTTCACTTCTGGCCAGATGGTAAGGATGCGAGTATCATTTTTGTTTTCTTAAATAAAGAAATCGTTTCACAAATATGCCAAATGATTATTGTCTGGCTTACTTTCATGGTCGTATCCCAAATGTCCCCGGCCTTGATACGTGCAATGGCCAAGAAAGTTGAAAAAAAAAAAAAGACTCAAGATTGGGAGGGGGATATTTTATTAATGGAAACTATTAATATTCCATCGCAGTGGGACAATGGTGTGTTTCTTTTTGCAGAAGCATAATGAATAACTGAGCACCTCGATGGTACCCGATTCCTCAGCATGAATATTCAGGCGCTGGCGGTGCATCATGGGAGTGATGAAAGCCTCGTCTCCACCCTGTAGTGAAGCACACAAAGGCATTTAGGCTCACCTCTCTACTTCCCATCCGTGCACACTCAGGCATGCGACCGAGGCCAGCGGCATCCTGGGACCGACGCCTATAGATCGGACTTCGCGCTCTCAATAACGGCCCTCCGCAGAGGCGTAATTGATTGATTACACCACTGTGGATTTGTGTGGCTTTTTAATTGATGGATTAATTGTGGGCCCGGGCTGGGATGTGATTGATTATGAGTAGTCAGCAGTGGGTTGGTATCGGGCTGCTAAAGCCAACGGGGTGAGAGGTGAGCTCCCGTTGCTTCTGTAATATGCTGGATCTTTAATCCGAGACTCCCACTTTCCTTTCGTCCGCCTGGAACGGCCACACGTTGTCCTTTCCACTGGAGCTCCTTTCCTCCCTGCCTTCTGTTGGTCTCCGTATGTCCAGTGTTCAATGACGTTCGATACTAGATGAAGACCTGTTGCTTACGTAAGAACATATAAACATCAGGAGCAGAGCAATAAAAGGGAGGGCGGGTAATCCAGAATGCATGTGAGCCCTCTCCAGAAACCTAATTCGGATGTGAGACTGAACAAGAAAAGAAGAAATGAGGGTAACATGGGCCAGAAGGGCTGACTTTTAACACGGTGACAAACATCATTGCAACAGCATCGTTGTATCGTTGTCAACATGAGGCGCATAAATGACACATTTCTTTGCTTCTTTCCATCTGAAATGGACCGTCTGGGCTTCTATGACCGGCACACTTGGATCATGGGTCGTTTTCTTCCACTTTCATTCAAATCTGATCCGCGCGTGACTGACAAACGGATGAACAGACACTTTGGGCACAATCTGCACAAACAGAGTGTCCGTTCAAAACAAAGGTTAATTCCCCTCTTCTGGTTCTTGGGGGGCACGACGAGCATCTTGACAGTGAAAGGCTTTGTCTAATCGCTCAACAAATTGGGGATAAAACAGGAGCATGTCTCACGGGCAAATGTCAGGCGCAGTTGTCAAGCCGCAAACGTGTTTTGTTAATAAATATCCTAAATCTGCCGCAGATAGGGTCAAGATTAAAGGATAAACCCAAACACAAACACAGAATACATGTTCATGCATAAACTATGACCAAGGTGACAATCTCATGCCTCATTGTATATGCATCATTGTAATCCTACTCCTACCAAACGGGCTGCAGATGCCTTTCAGTTCTGGTCCCAATGAGCTGCGTTATCCCAACATCGGCCAAATGAACCAGTTTCAGGGTATACGAGCTAATACGTAATCCCTTTTTCTTGATTTCCAAAGCCTTGTCAAAGAAGGAAATAGATTAGATGATAAAAGATACAACCGTTAGATGCTGTTCTGTGCTGAATTTTTTTTGGTTGGGGAATTTGTCAATAAAGTTGGGGAAAAAAACACATGCTCCATTACAGGTTTGAAAAGATGCTCATTTGCATGATATTCACAAATGAATGAGGAGGCGGGTCCATGCCGGGGCATGCCAATGCTGACTGCCAATCGGTACATACCACCTGCCACTTTTTGATCTCGCCGTCACAAAAAAGCAATACGGTCTGAAAGTGAAAAAACACTCTGAAAGTTTGAACCCCCAAAATGTAAGATTTGAAACTGAAAAGGGAAAAAAATTGGAAATATAAAGTGAAAAGGTGCCTCAAATACAAAAAAGTGAAAATGAATACTCCTTAGAAGGGAGGGGGGGTAGATGGTAGAGGATGGGAGGGGACGGGCAAGATAAATGGATGAGGTAGGATGGAGTGGGAGACGTGGTGTTTTACACTTTCTGCTGAAGAAGCAGCCTTGGGCTTGTGGATGTCGGTCTTCTCTTCTCGCTCTGATTTCTTTGTTTCCTCGTCCTGTTTTTTGCGCCTCATTTTGTCCGTTTCCATTAGTCGTTCTTGCATCCTTCTGTCTCAAGTCCAGATGTTCTCAAGGACTGTTTCTCTTCATCCTGTGGGTGTTTTTCTTATGAAGCATTATGCCTTGTCTTTGATTTCTTATAAGTACTTTGCTTTAAGCACACTTATATGCAGGGTGGTCTGAACGTCATCGAACACAATTGGTTCCCTACGCACAGCGCGTGATGTAAGTGTGCGGATGCAACTTCCGCGAACATAATGCGCGACAATATGGACCCGCGCGCGTATCCGCGTCGGTGCGCTGAAGCCCGCAGCCTCCCGACTCTCGCGATGACGGGACTTCTGACCCTGTGGGGGCGACCCGACGATCTTGCAAGTGCAAGTGCGTTATTTCCCCTACAGACCCCCAGGGCGGCCGAGAAAACCTTTTGTTCGACCTGAAATGACTCATTTAATCATCCAAAACGGCATGGAACACATTAATTAACTGGAAAATGTTGCATAGTGTGCCTTTTAAGTCTTAAGGGACTTGTGAATGAAGAGAAAAGCCTGAAACATCCGGTTCTCTTTTGGTGCAACTGCTAAGAACTTATAGACCCGTGCTTCAGTATTTGCAATGGATTGGCATTGTATAAGTACCAAACATGGTAGCAGAGAAATGTACCGCTTTGGACCTGCAGCAAAGTATATTTAAGCCAAGGACATCCATATCAGTGTACGTTTATACCTATTTTAAATCTCTTTGGGGTTTTGTCAACATTTTGCTGCAGTCCCCATCCACAGCACTACATTACTTTGCTACCATATCCGGGACTCGTGTCTGTTTCTCTACACTGGTGCTTACTGGCTGCCATATAAATAAGGCACTGATAACTCGTTCATCTCAAAACACCCTAACCATTCATTTTAATAACTAGAGTACTGGTCTGTTAAAAAGTACAAAATGTCTACTCGGGCACGGATCCCCTAACCTCCTCCCCATCAGCACCTTTGTCCAGAGCTTGTGCTAACAGCGCCTTAAGTCCAGTGGGAGAGAAGCCTGTGGCGTTCAAGCGTTAGCGCTGCGTGGCTGGAGGTGCGCCGGGTTCCCTACGGGGCCCAGCAGCCGAAAGCGGTAACGGAGGGAATGCCGCTAGCACCTCCTGCTTCCATTAGAGACAGAAAGTAGAGGATTACTGCCAGGGGCCCGGCTAATGACTGTCATGGCCACAGAAAGCCGATTTACTCGAACCGCGGCAGGAAGGCATGAAGCCAAAATCTCCCACTAAGACCCAGTGTGAGGGGCCTTAATAAAGGAGACAGCTTGCTCTGTCGTCTGCTTTCTACACTGGACGAGTTGGTAAAAAAAAAAGAACATCCATCCATCTCTCATACTTCTCAGAGCAGCGTTTTGAGCAGAGGGTAGAGTGCAGATTGACAGACCGGACATGAAACTGTTTTGGCCCAATCTCCCTCTGAGAGTATTAAAACATAAATCCTAAGATATGATAGCGAGTGAATCCGGAGGGGACAGACGATGTTACAGGGACATCCCGGTTGTCAGTGCTATGCGATGGATGTGTTTTAGGTGTGAATGCCGCTAGAGGCTCCACACAGAGACTCGCCAACGCTCAAGTTTCCCGTCTTTTGGTTCGAAGCGTATTCCTTAAGCAGGACGCAATTATTGAAACACATGTTGGGAGCCGTGCATGTGTGTGTGTGTGTCGGGCAATGGGGCGGGGGTTACACATGGAAAGGTTGCTTTGAATGGGTGGCACGTAGAGGAGCAATGCCCAGTGTGAAACGCAGCGCCGGATGCAACGAGAGCCGTCCCCGATGTCGACATGCTTTTATATTCCAACGGCCATCGAGAGCTCGCTGACATTTAGGAATATCTGATCTGAAACGTGTCGTTTACCGCTGCCTCACTTTTTCCTTTCACTCTCCCTATCTTCGACCCTTGGAGTTTCCTGGCCTGCTCTCTTTTCTGTCCGAATAACAGCCACACACACACACACACGCACACACACACACATGGCCGGGCATTGATTTGGCTGGTCCAGAGTGTACAGGAGCGAGGGAGAGCACTCATGGAGAAGTTTGTACAATTGATCTCTGGAGGGCTTGAATTGCAGGACCCACTCAGTCGCTTTCTCCCAGAAACTCTTACGCCCGCTCACTTGGTCTCTCTTCCACTTCTCTTTGGGTTTCCTCTGGCTAAATGTGCATTTCTGGGATTCGAGTGAGGGAAAGGAGGAAGGGGAAAGGTTATGGTCACGGGATCTAAACTGAGTTGGGAAAAAAAGGAAGAAAAAGCCCCTCCTTTTATCCTCCAAGGAAGCATCTTGGTTGACTTGGCAAAAGGACTCGGAGCTGTTAGACGAAGTGTGTCAGCTTGCAGATCACGGTAGTATTCCAATGCCTCTTACTTCAGGGAATCCATGGTGCTGTAGTTTAAGATTTAAAAAGACAGATATTTTATCTTTTGAACGTATTCTTTCCGCAGACTCCGCAGTTCCCCTCAACCCAGCTCACCGTTTGGCAGCTTAACGTAGTGAAGCATTTAGCAGCTGGAGAGACTGAAAAACTGTCCAAAGCATGTTGACGTTGGATTTTCTTTCGGCAACCAAAATGCACAGTAATATTGCTCTGTGTCTGCTGGTTTGATAAATACGTGTACGACATTTTAAGACATTTTCATGAATTAGAATCAATACTTTGATCTATTATCACATTGGGGACGATAAATGAACTAGACTCTGTCCTCACAGCGGAGGACATCATGGATTAAGACTTAGTCACATTTACTTCACACGCTGTTGTTAGGAACTGATGAAACAATAATATTTCCCTCTAATCAGTTGCTATGAATATCATTGAACGATGTGAATAACACCTTCATGGATTCTGTAATTTCCTTCCATCCGTAGGAGGCTTTGGGACGGGCCTGCAGAGACCCAGCGTCCTCTTCATGTCGGATAACGGGGCTTTTCATTTATTTTACTTGAGTGGTAAAACACTGGTAGCTTTACAATTATTGCATTTGAGTACCTGTTGATAATTCCATTACAATGCCAACATTCAGATGTTCTTTCTGACTAACAAAAATCCAGCACATTTTATCATTCGGATACAAACATATTTGACAGTAGGTGTGTCATCAATTAACTGTTTAACTAACAATTATAATTTTGTACACAATATAGAATATAATAGGCTTTGCTTTGATTGTTCAATATCAGGATACCTTTTGCTACTTTTTTTTTTTTTCTCAACCTAAAAGGAAACTTTTGTCTTTGTGGCCATCTGACGTATGACTGCATTTTCTCTGAAATCCTTGTGTATTTGTGAAGGAGGAAAGTCTGGCGGAGGATTAGGGGGAGAGCAGCAAACTGCCAAAATCTGCACAGCTTTACAGATTCGAAGGAAAAAAAAAGAGACAGGACATGTCAAGAAGGAGACTGCAAATGAGGCTTGTTTCAATAACGGGGATCGATGGGGATGCAGGAATAGATGTTGTGTGCATCGATGATAAGTGTCCACGGGCAAACTCAGCAGGGGAGGTTACGGGAGGGGCGGAGGGGTATTTGTGTGTGTGTGTGTGTGTGTGTGTGAGAGAGAGAGAAATGCAAGTGGAGAAGGGCAAAAGGGAGGCCATGCTGCAATGGTTTTCGGACGAGTTTTCCAAAACACTTGAGAGGCTTGAGAACAGTGCGTGTAAGGAGGAAGAGGCCGCTGCCTGAGTGTGAGATAACACATTAACAACAAACCACAGCTGGATACGTGTTGTATTTGCATCCCTCTCAAATCGCGTTTCTGCTTCATCCGATGCCGCGATGGCGTCCATTCGTCTCTTCTGTGCTCGGTGGGGTCATCTCCACAGGCTCGGTAATTATATTCAGGCTGTTTCCCTTTGTGTTCTTCACTTCCCCAGCCTGGGCCTTTCGCAGGAAGATGTGATTATTGGGGACAGGCCTTCAGCAGTTGTCCATGTCACAGGGGCCTTGTGGGGCACGCGCTCCCTCCCTCTCCTCCCCACCTCCCTTCCCCCCCAAGTGCCATCATAGCAGACGGGCTCTATTTATGCTCTATTGTTCCACAAGTGTATTATTTATTTGCACTTGTGCACAGCGTTTTTATATGAATGCATAGATTGAAGTGGAGCCTTGTGATGCAGAACAAAGAGAGATTCATCCCTGGACTTCCCGTCACCTTTGCTTGATTTGTTTTCATAATGATTGAGTCCACATTGTGGATTACTTTTAAAGGACATTGCAAGCCTTGCAGAGATGTTTTTTATTTTTGTTTTTTTTACAGAAATACTGTGGATATTTTTGATAGCTGTCACTGCATGTATACCAGTGTGCACTGATGTTAAGACAGATTCGTTTCCACAGTGGCATGATTTCTTTTCTCTTATTTGGTGCATGTCGATAGGGAGGAAAAGGAAATCTCAATGTTAAAAATCGTCAGAGAAATGGTGACACTGACCCATCCTGGCACCTCTTTTTTTGGGGGCGGGGTCTTTGAGCTCCGTGCTGAGAATCGTCTCCTGTCCTCGCATCGATGGAAGAAAGACACAGACACGTTGTTGTTTGTCGTCATTGTCCGCCGGCCTCCCGTGCTTCTCCTTAGGCAGACGCGCTGGGGGCCTTCATCATGTAGGGGTCATTTTGGTGTTCTGGCAAAACAGACATAACCTGATGTATTAACGTGCGCTGTACGATCTGGGGGAGAGGAGAGGGAGAGGGAGAGGGTCACACCGCGAGGCGTGTTTATTTACATCATTTAAAGGGGATACTCACCGACTTCTTCTTCATGGCATTATGTTGTCATGGGCTGACAGTTTACCCAATTAGAACCAACGCATATTCCTCAGAAACACTTCTCACTTCACACGTCTCACTTACCCTCCCCCCCTGTGCAGCTTCAAATTGTTCCATCTGTTTTGTGCTTCTGATAATTGATGTTGACTGTAATTGCCTATAGAAGATAGCAAAATGTAACACTGAGAGCCAGAGTTAACGCCCGCATCCTTTTACGGTAACGTTTGCCAAATGAAGATGGAGTTGGCTAAAAGGCTCTAAAAAGCCACTAACACGAAGGTCCTGTCCCCCCCGCCGTCTGCGGCTGCTGAGGGGCTCTTGAGCACGTTATTCCCAGCGAGGCACATCCATCTTTTTTTTTTTTTTTTTTTTTTTTTTTATTTCCGCAAATGACTTGCTGTCTTTGACTCGCGCTCTCCGTCCAAATGAAGCGGTTGTGACTGGGCGGGAAAGCGCTGGGGCTGATGGATCCTATTAGAGGGGTTGCATTGATAATCCGTGATGAGACAACAAGATATGGGGCGAGCACAGTGGGAGAGGGGGGGGGGGGGGGAGCAGCAGGAGGAAGAGGAGGACAATGGCGACCTCTCACAGTGGCGAGGCGCCCTTGAGAGGTCGCGGGACGAGGACGACGGAAGGAGAGTGTTGAGCTGTCGCAAGTGTAGCTGCGATGTAACATTGATTTATCTCCATCAGCGCGCCCGGCCGTCCAGGGAGGCGACGCCGCCGCGTGTGTGAGCCGAGTGAAACTCTGTGTTTACGTAGGGATAAATGTTCGCATCACTGTCTCCCCCCCGCCCCCCCTCCCCTACACGTCTCGCTGCTGCAACGCGGCCACACCTCGTTATTTATACATCATGGAACCCCCGTATCTTCGACTCGGCCTGTATTGGTTACAGTAAGTGCTGACGGTTGTCACGTTTATAATCAACAGTGCGCACGCGGAACCCAACTCCCGAAACACACCTGCCACGTTGTCCACGTTTGACGGGAGGAGGGGGGAGGAGGGGGGGTGGAGCGGGGGGGGGGGCGGTTGCTGGGACGGGACAGACTACCCGTCATCCCTGAATAGGATCCTCTCCACCTGCTGATGCGATGGGCCTGTGGGAGGAGCAGAGCAGGAGGAGCGGTGGAGTAAGGGATGAAAGGCAGGTTCAAAGCTTATACGATGACAGTGGAGAACTAAGAGGAGGATTTATTGTCACTTTTAGAGAAAGCCATGCAGCTTTTCAAGAGAGATTTGGATTGGGATCATTATGTGTAAAAGCAATGATGTCACGTGCTCCATATTTTATAGCAATTTACAGCCCATTGAGGGACAAATATGTTTTTTCATTCATTCACAAAGGTCTTAAATATTTTTGATGGAAGGCTACAAACTAACAACTTTATGATAACATAAAGTAAATGGTTGTGGGTTGTCAGGAGATATAAAATGTGGCCGATGTGCATTAAGATGTTTCATACATTTTCTGGTTCAGTGTTGGATCAGACAATCACTACCTTATAATACAGTATAGTGCATTTTGCTTAAACAAACTAACGTACAGAGTCATTTATTAAAACAGTCATTTATCTGGATTCAGGTCAAATTAATTCATAAATTAAATTACAAGGAATTATTATTATTATTTATTATTATATGGACCAGGGAACTACTGACAAAGTGTGATCTATACGTCAATAAATTAATTTGCTTTATTAAATATTTAGCAAATATTCCTAACTGGATTACCATCATCAATGGTTCAAAAAATGTCATGCAATGGTTCTGTAAAAAGTTTGCAGTGTAAAAGTTATTTTATACTGCAGAAACTTGAATCCACATGACCAGAAACTAATTAACTAACTAACTAATTAACTAACTAACTAATTTCCCTGTTTTGTAGCAATATTCAATGTAAGTTTTTATTTAAAATCTACAGAAAAAAGAGTTTCGGCGACTCGATCAAGAAGGACAATGTTTTTGATGGTAAGGACTCGTCTCATGTGCATTTAGTAAAATCCTGGTTGGAGAATTGTGCGCACTTCCTGCTCCCACGAGGTTAACTTTTCCGACTTGGGAAGTTGTGTTGAGGTGATGTGGGTTCAGGGTGGAAGGTATTATACACACCCCGGTACACTGCATGCTAGACGAGACACACTGAGCCTCTGAGCTCGGCTTTAATAGATCCAGGCAGCAAGCGACGCCGGTTACAGCTGGCATGAAGACTTTATGTAATCACACAGCCGGAGACAGTCAAGCAGCTACAAACGCACACACACACGCACACTCGAAAAGTCATGCGTATTTGTTATTTACAGGAACTGTGAAACGAAAACCATATGTGTCTAATTCTTCTTTATTTTTTACATTTGATCTGATGGTCATTTGTAACCACGAGGATCATCCTTATATCTGGTTCATTCAATCATATGTGGTTCATCAAACTCCTGCAGATATCCTTTTGTTGATGTCATAAAATGTGTTACCATCAAAGACGAAACAATGTAAAGCTGACATTACCATTCCACACTCGCACACCCATGGTAATTTACATTAATAATTATTTATTATATCATTATTTAGAACATTTGACTTTGCTCGTCCACATGACATTTTTCCCATCTGAAAAACAACACGTGTATCTACATCAGCAGTTGATGATGGTCAGACTATTGTGTGAGAAAAGTTAATCCAGCGTTATTTTGTGTAACCGATCACCGGTCTGTAGAGTAAGCTCATGATGGCCACAAGCAGCAGCTGTTAAAGTGACAGCTCGCCCCTTAATCAAAAGCACATATTTCTCCTCTTATCTGTAACAGAATCATTTATTCATCTTTATATCATTTTCGTGTGGGTTGTCTAATTTTAGAGATCAGCACTAAAGTGCACTCCTCTCCATCGTAATGGGACTTTGTGGTACTCGGCACTCAAAAGCAATGTCTGTTTATCTTCATCACCATTTACAAATGATGGCTTTTTTTTCTCTCTCTCAGTAAATTACACTTGAAAAAGCACAGTCATCTTACATTTGCTGACTACACATGATGTCATTATGTATTTAACACTTTTTTTTTTCAAACACCGTGTCTCTCTCCCCTTGACTGTTGCTATTTGTGTCTCCGTCTCTGTTGTGCTGCCTCTCGCTTTCTCTTTCTCTCTGATTGCATTTGCTTCATCATTTGCTCTGGAGGAGGATAGAAGAGCAGAAGTCACGAGGGAGTCCTTACCTGGATTTAACTCGACCAGCTGCTTCCATGGGCATGAGAACATGATTATTAGTTTCTTATAACCCTAATCCACCCGTTACTGCTGACTGTGTTAAGATGGCAACATTGAATTAGAAGCACCAGTACACACATTTAATTTAATTTGACTCAAGGATTCCATTCTCATCATTTCACAAATGTAGTTTTACAATAAGAATACATGTGTCACGGGGAAGTAGCTCTATTTCAAAACAGCCAATCAAGGAATAATTGGGTGTTTATGACAATTAATGCCACTTTCCATAGCTTTTCATCACGAGCATTTCCTCTCAGTCGCCATCGTCTTTGTATTTGTTTTGGTTTCTGTCGAGGAGTTTTCTGCTTTTCATGAAAGGATACTGGCATTTCATTTCTCGCAATAAAACTACGTATTACATCACGGGGGAAAATGTCATCTTCTAGTATTTGATGGTCGTCTGTTTGATCAAAATATTTGCGGCAGACATTTCATTCCGTCTCTTGGATAAAAGGCTTCTGATTACAGAATGATGCATCAGATAAGTCAAGGGCACTTGAATATCCACTGAAGTCGATTAATGGGCCATGTGGCATTTATGTGAAGATGACAGTCAAACCCTTCAAACGCCAGCGGATAGAAATGCCCGATGCCGATTGATCGCGCACATTGATTCCTCCCCGGGCCGATCCTCCACGTCCCCGCGAGTTGCTCGTCAACTGAACCGCACGGCCGCCGCGTGCGTTTGACTCGGCCGAGTGCGAATGTGAGTGTTCCCGCTTTGCGTGTGTCGCGCGGTAGATGCTGTGCCACGGATGCAATGACACCCCCACGCCCCCCGCCCCCCCCCCCCCCCCCCCACTCTGCAAATGTCAGTCCAACCCAATTAAATGTGTTGATGGCCATTCCCCACAAGATATCCTCCTGAGTCCGTTTTGACCTCCTACGCATCGGCCTAACCCTAACCCTAACCCTAACCCTTTACAACAATGTCCGTCTGCAGCGTTGACTTCCCTGCGACTATCGGTTGCTCTACTTCGAGTACCCCTCTTTGTGGTGCTCCGTCGCACTGATAAAACTCATCCCGGGCTGCTCAGGGGCTCCGTCCCAGCTGCCTGGTTAGTGAACATAACATACCTAGTTATTTTCCACGGCTACTTCTGTGCTCCGTTTATCCGTGACAGTAGCCGGGTAAAACCCAGCTGGTACTGCTCCCTTTTGTGTTGCCTTGGAGATTGAGCTAGCATGAGCCTGTGATACAAATACAGAAGGAATGTCTTAGGAAATTCATGTGTAATCATCACCTCTCGGGACGGAGGGCGAATGCCGCGAATGGCAACTCGGTTACACAGTCACCTCCGAGCACAAGTTCTGATATTCTCCAGGAAGGAAATGAGTTCACATTCTTGGCCGTCTGTCAGAGCAAAGTCAGGTTATTGGCTGAGGAGGAACGTGTGCTTGATTTTAAATGCCTCCTTAACCATTTCCATGGATTAATTAAGCCAACGTACAAAATCTGCTGCTTCGAGGAACCGCGCCAATCTGCCACTCGAACGACGAGACGGTGAGGCGTGGGAGAAAAAGTTCTTAATTGGTAAACGGCCTGAATGACACCACAAGGCGCCGCTCGCTGCTCCAGGCGGACTCCACACATGCTGTAGGTCGGTCTCGGCTTCTCCGGTTTGAGGAGGATGCACGTTTTTACACCCTCACTAGACTCGTTAGCCAAAAGTCCCCGGCGCTTCTGCATGAAGAAACTTGGAACTGTTCCCCACACGGGGGTCGGTTTACTCACCGTTTAGTCCCTGGGATAGCGATGCGAGGAAATGGATGCAGCTAGTCGGCGAGAGACGACGGGACTATGAGGCACTTTGTGGCGTGTTATAGTTCCCTAAAAGGAATTTGATGTTCATTCGGGCACATGAACAGCCCCACTCTCCAAAGGCCCAACGTTATATTACAGGGAAATGCTGGGGAGCGGCGGCTTCTCTTTGGGTCAGTGGGCAATGGCAAGAAAATGTTCAGAACTTGACATTCATCCAGGGATGGAAACTATTTATGTACTCTTAATGCTTTAAGTTTAAGGAACGTTGCCATCCGCCACATATAATCCAAATGATATCGTAGACAATGGCATGCATAGTGAACAGGAATTTTAGGAACTGATGAATACATGCTGTGGAAATTGTGAGACAAATTTTATGATGATTTGTATAGTGAGTCGACAGTGGCAGACATTCAGGGGTATAACACTGTTTTGTGAGGCTGAACAGTTTGCTAATTGGCAAAAGTGCAAAGGTCACGCTGTTCTTGGCTTGGAATTGCTCAAACACCTTGGGACAACTTAGCTTCCCACTGACTCAGTGTTTGCTCTAAATGAGGCGATCAGAATCTCTGTGTTTGTGTTTTTTTGCTTTGTTGCGGCAACATTCAACTAATATTTTGCATTTGCACAAAACTGCCTATTTTTAGGCTTTTTGGATCACACCACAATTCATTGTTTATTTATGAATGCAATCCAATAATTCTTTCTTTTTGTAAAACAAAATAGGACGTGTGCTCTAAATGACCCTGTGATCCCACCCACAAGGCAATCGAATACTACGGTTTTGATTTGAATCAACTAAAAACAATTACGAGAAACTCTTATTTTTTTTTCTCTGCTTCAAGAACTACTCTTAAATTAAATTAAATTTAAGTCGACGTCCCTTCGATGTTTGTGCCGGTGGGAGAAAACTTTTGGAAACCTTTCGGCAAATACCCCTAGTTGAATTTGATTTGGTTTCCCTGTCCAGAAAAGTGACAATGGATGATTATTAAACCACATTCTGCTCTAAATATTTGAAGTGGGCTTTTTTTTTCTGGGCTCTGTGCAGTTTGGTTAGATTGAATGTTTAAACATTCGCCAGCTTGCATGTTCAGCTGATAGTTGGATGTCATCCAGATGCTATAGTTCCAGACCTACACGCACCTTCTATTGTGAGCGTTTTTACAGCATGGCGCCATTGGGAAACCCTTGACCCCGGGGGAACCTGTTCCTGGGTCAATCAGCACACATTTTGTATCCATTGTGCAGCAGTTTTGCCCTCCACACCCCCAAATCAGACTTTCTAAATCTTAAAAGTATGAGAGACAATTAAAAAGATACACAGTAATTCTCTTAGACGTGTGACCGTAACAAATTAGGCTTTCGTGGAATCCAATCCCCAACCAAAACGGACCTTTTGTAAACGCGGCTCATGGAATAAACAAGTATGAAAAAAACAATATTGATGACAAACTAATCATCCTTAAGCCCGGCAATGCTTTGCAGTGACATTTAGCAGAACGGTTGCCAAGTAACACTCCGCTTACACTCCGGGGGAAGATTTAGGCAACATGGAGAAAGATGCCTATAACGGGCTAGAAAACAAAGGTATGTTATATCTTAAACAAAGTGAATCTGCTTTAACATAAATCCTTGTATATTTCTTGTCCTGCATTCTTTGTGTTTCATTCTTTTGCACGCAATCTGAAAACCAAAAACGAAACCTCTTTAACGGTGCAAGCTGAATTCATTTACTCTGTTGTTCTCTTACAGGTTCTTTATTCCCAATTTGATCAGTTTCATGAATAAAAACCTTTTCTTGTATGTCCTATGTAGGGAAAACGTATAAATAGAGGTTTTTACAACACTGAAGTCACGTCGGGATGCAAGAAACAATTGAAGTTCTGTTTGAAAAAATGCCCAATGTGTGAAAACACTGCTTGAAGTATCCGATATGATTGAAGTACACCACATTGATATTTAAAAGCGATGTCTTCAACAACAAGCTGAAGTAGACAAATGCAAGCTGGTCCCCGGGGTTTAAGAAGTGTCCGTCAACTGTCCGTCTGCGCCTCAGCCTCCAGCCTTCTCTTCCCTTTATCTACTCGCCTCCCTTCAAAGTGTCAAGTCGGTAAAAAGTTGCTTTGGACAGTTTAGAGTTTACTGAGTGAGTGCCGTTGTGGAAGTCTATTTACTTCCCAGAAAAAAGTTTAATCGATAATCGATGACTCAAAACGGTGGCGATTGGTCCCTTGGACAGATACTATAGTGGTTAAATGTCATAATGATGCTTTAACTGAATCTTTTGAACAAGTTGAGACGCAGGAACCTTTCAATCTTTCCGCGTGGCCTCGCCTGAACGCGGCCATAGACGCGCTTAGCAAGTATCACCAACATTTATTTTCTGCGCGGCGTGTCCCCGGTTGTCTGAATGCGCTCATTTGTCTTCTGTTATCAAGCCTTTGAAAAATACAGACCTTGAACATTGACGATAGCACATGATAAGCAGCCTGAACAAAGCCGCTCAGCCGTGTTAACCGGAGATGCACCGTGACCTCTGTTTGCACGGACCATTTCGTTGTCGAACGCGCGTATCCACAACGCGACGATTGTTCGTTTATAGAGACCGAATCAGACGAATTGAGGGAGTTGGGTGAAAAACAGCTGGCAGGATATGTGTGCATGAGCACGGACACTAAATCTAATCAGTTCAGGAGGATCCGTGTAATTACCTCATCTAGACACGCAAGGAGTTTACGGAGTTGCGTAAATGGCTGTCAAACTGAAACCATGCTGGGTTGCTTATCAAAGAGTTCAAAGTCTACAAGCGGGAGTCATGTCGGGACATTGCTTCTGATCGCGGTCGGGCTGAGATTCGACGTTTGATTAAAAAAAAAAAGCCATATTTAAACCCACAGCGGCGGCAGCAATGAGCTTGTTTGTGGTTTTGCTAAATTGATTTAATGACTCTGCGATCGAGATTATCGTGAAGCAGTTTGCGGTTGAGGAAGAAATCCCATGCTTATAGATTTGTGAATAGTTGCATAAGTTACTTCCGTATGTCCCATTGATGTTGAGCTCGAGGCCTCGCTGAGCTCGATGGCAGAACAACGGGGCTGCTTCCGCTGCTGAATGAAGCCGTTGTTTATGGAGATGTTCTGATCCTTTTTTGAACAGCTCGGATACCAGTACAGTAAAATAAAAAAACACCATTTGTTATCTGTTATTATTAAGTATTGTCAGTCAGGCCAGGACGAATGGATCAGATAGCCAGTGACGCATGTCCTTGCTCCTCTTTAGCATAAATGAGCTTATAAATTATATGATCCTTTAATGTTGGATCGATGCATAGACTCAGGGTCTCACCGCTGAACAATCCAGTGTCGGGGACATTTATGATCGTTGCGTTATGAGGGTGCCTCCCTCATTAATCACTTAAAGCTACTTAAACTAATGAGAGATAAGTGAGCTTTGGGGGGTTCCAGCGGGTGGATTTGCTCCCTTTGGACGGAGCCGTTTTCTGGTGTAATGTGGCTGGTTGTTGCTTCAGATTTAGCAGAAATTAGAGAGGGCTGTGTAACTCTCAGGGAGAAAGCAAATCAGCGGTTTGTCAAACCGTTAAAAAAAAAAAAACGTGTGAAAAAACCGTAAGGCATCATCAATACAAACCTAATGACCAAAAACAACTAAACTACAGTTAACACGTAATGGAATGACGTCGATACGTTCCTCCGATACGCTGCCGCTGCTTTTCTGCTACAGGGCAAAAGAAAATAGCACTGTTATCGAGAGGCAAAGAGTGATCCCCGATTGGAGGAGTAAGTGCAGAAGCAGCGCAAAGGAGAGGGGCAAAGAGACGCCGAGGCACGTCTTAATGGGAAGGCCTTCATGTGAGACCGTAATCTTGGTAATATGTCAGGCCGCTCTCAGCCGGGGGGAGCTCGACGTTTTCCCAATTAAGCGCCGGGTGCAAAGACAGCCCCTACCCCCCCCTAATTGTTTAACACGTGGCGGGATGACCCTGACGCACGCCCTGCGAGTCGCCGCGCTGCTGATGGACACGCGGCGTTCCCCCGGCGCTCCACCACCAGCTAGGCACTGCACGTGTAAAGGAACAGCCTGTGGCTCTGTTTCAGAAAAGGAGGAGGGATAATGAAGCTGTTATCAATACTGGAGCTCATCGGATGCGTCGTTTTAAAGGAGTGAATTTATCTTCACTAGGATGCTCAACATGTCTCTCTCCGATACGTCACGCCCCCGTTACTCCCCACATGGACCGATGGGGAAGATGCCTCACCAGAGGTTTTTTTTTCAATGGGGATAATCAAAGAACTTGTCTAGTCTTGTCTCATTTTAAGTTCTGCAGTGCACTCGGTCATTGTCGCAGACGCTGCGCGGCCGCAGGGAAGACAAACAGTCCAGTTGTGTCTTTTCTCATCAGCCGTCGTCCTCTGGAGCCCCTGATCACCTGCGAGGTTCACCGCGTTTGGCCGGCTTAATGAAACCTTGATTTCCCAGACTGCTTCTCTGTATGTTTCTCCTCTCATCACTTCGCCTGCAGTCTGTGTCACTCCGCCCGGGTGCCAGGAGCTGCCATTTGGTTCTGTTTGTGGAGCGCTGAGAGTCAACTGAACCAACAAGCTGACTGATTAAAATGAGAAGGGGCCCTCTATTTCCGTCTCTTGTTCTCTCTCTGTGCTCGGCTGGAGGGAGCCGCGCTACACATACATTCTCCTCTCACGAATCGCGGCGATAGAAAGCTCAATATTTACGGCGCTGCCACTTTAAAATAAAAACTTTAATAAAAGTGACAATCGTGTTGTTATGACAACGTGCAGGCTCCGGTTTTTCGGGGACGTGAGCTCCGGCACTTCAGCCATCGTTGGAAATGGGCCCGCTGTGCAGATTCAAAGGCGCCAAAGGTGTGTTTTTCCTAAGTTAGGAGGTGACAAATCAGCAAGTGTAGAGATTAAATCCTACCTCTCTGAAAAGTGTTTGGGGGACCAGAGCGTCCTGTTGGAGCATTGTGAGAGCCACGATGTGCTGGGTCAACCCGGGTATCTATTTTAGTGGAAAGCGTGACCGTAGAACTGGTCATGACTGATTGGTCCAAACACAACGGTTCAAAATCATTCGTAGTGGCTTGGATGCTCATTTATGCCACATATATAGTTATGGGATCAACAACTATATAACAATAACATTATTCCCAGGATATACAGCTAACATTTGTCATGGACATCAGGTCAAGTATTTGTATGCATCATCATGTGTTGCATGATACAGACATCAAGAGTGACTAATCTCTGGAAACACCCAAAGCCCACCGCTTTACAAACCACCCTTTCTCCTTCAAAGTAAATAGCTTACCTTTCTAATAGAACAGATGCAATGTGACTTTTCAACAGTCACATGGCATCAGCTGCTGAGGCTCTTGCCTGACATTTAGCTAAGTCTTTTGGACTCCGTAAAGAGACTGCCATTTTCCCCAGTGTTCATCACCATGCGAAACGCCTGATGAGGGATGACAGTCTTCATCCGCACCTGAGAACACACAAATTAATGTCAGCCCAGTAGCTGCAAAAACAAAAAGGTAATGTGAAATGTTCGCATCGCTGATTTGACGGCGGGACATTCGTTGACGTAGGCGGACTGATGTGGCCGTGTCACTGTTCCTCTTCGAAAAATACTTTCTATCGAACAATTTCTGTGGCAGCGGGTACTTGGGAAGAAATCAATCAAACGGCCGTAAATACCCAATGTATGTGAAATCATTGGCCAAAGGTCACCTACCGCCGGCTCCAATGATTAAAAAACGGACTAAATGCCTGTGAAAGCTCCATAAAATAACCAACTCTGGAAGACATAGAACCGCAAGGAAGGTGAAGGAAAACGATTTATGATGAGAATGATAAAAACACATAAAGTAAAACCTCTATAATTTATAATAACGTCTAATGATCTAATCCAGTGATTCTCAAAGTGTGGTACCACTAGTGGTACGCGGGGCTCCCTCTAGTGGTACGCCAAAGAATCATTGAAAAAAAACATGTTACTAAACATTTAAGTACAGTAGTTTTATTTAATCTTTAAGAACAGGTTTTTACATGTATTTTAGTACAATATTTATTTAACTTTTATGTGCAATACATTTTAATTGAATCATCATTTAAGTACAGTTTTTTTTTCTTCCTATATTTAAGCGCCGTCTTACTGTTGAAACTGTGTGAAATGTTACAATGGCTGACAATAGTAAATATACTTCTTTAGGAATAAAACCTCGGCCTTGTTTTTGACAAATACTTAGGCCTACTACGCTACTGTATAGTGTTGGTCATTATAGTGGTACTTGGAGAGCCAAGTATTTTCGGAGGTGTTTGAGAACCACTGATCTAATCCAATGTCCATCAATTTCCACACCTTCACGGTGCTGACCTCATATAAAGCCAGCCCACTTTTGTTCAGTGACAGCAGGCGATGGCATGGATAGCCTCATGACTGCGCCCCCCCCCTCCCACTGCTGTGTCGTACAACCTTCACTGCACTGGTTTCCTCCTGCCGTCGTGGCTGCTTTTATTACGCCACGTATTTATTGCACACATTGTTTTGTAGCTCTCGATCTGTCACGGTTCCTCGAGCCTAGAAAGCTGCTAGACTGACGTGCATGGCAGATAAATATGTGATCGGCCTCTACTACATAACCGTTGCTCTGGATGCAAGTGTTCCATTGCAGGTTCGCAAAATAGAAGATGTTTTTTTTTTTTTTCTCCAGCATGGCAATATTGAGATGCAAACTTTGTGATGAGAGGTTATAGAGTTTTTACCTTCATTGACATGCTGACCACTCACAAGATATCAAATTGGTGTCACTTCCCGTTTTATTTTCTGTGAACACACCTGTCCCTCACAAACCACTTAACTTCCTGTCCTCATCTAGGTTCCAGCCCTTCCTTTCCCCACACCTGAATTCAGTTAATCATCACCCCGCCTCTACTTAGGTCCCAACTCCATCCATGTCAGGTCATCAACTGTCCGCTTTGTACGCGTGTCAAGCTAGAAATGTGGTTTTTAGTGCCGGGTTGTCCTTTGTGTTCCTGTTTCTGTTGCCAGGCCTTTCAAACCTGTCTGCCACCCTCCAGCATATCTTTCTTCCCCACAGCTTGGTTTACAAAAAAAAAAGCTATTTTATTGCATTTTTTTAGTCACACGCGAAGAAGCAAGAAATCAACATTTGTTCAGAAAACGGCTCAATTCAGAGTCTCAGAGTTGAGATCAGGGTCCGCGGCGAACAGAATCCCTCTGATGCGCCTAGAAATGCCCTCGCTTCTCTCCGACGGTTTGTTCCTGATGAGGACGAGCTTTGGTGATTTGAAAATGATCAACTGTCACAGTCAGTGAAATTGTTTGCGATTGATTGGTGTCGATTAAGGCAACAGAATTGGGGGCTGCTTTCCTTAATAACCGCCCCATCCGAACAGATGCGTACAGTTTGGGCCTTTTCTGCAGAATATGAAGAAACGGCAATAGAACGTGTCGTCCAGTGGCCGCTACACGCCCTGCACGTACAGTCTCCACACCCCCGGCTCTTTCGCACCAAAACGAAAGCGGCGAAGAACGACTCACCCACTCGGACGGTTCAGTGTGTCAAACCGCCTGGTAGCTCAGGTTGCAACCTATTTTGTGAGGATGCGTTCATTGATTTTACAAACTCTTTGTATTTTTTTCACTGTCGAATCTTCTATTGTGTTTCAGTTGTTCAGAGCAACGTTTCCGTATACACAATGTTCGGACTTGTGTAAAAAAAGGCAAACAATTAGTCAGAACTACTTGATTTTACAGGCTGCCAATTAGGCGTCTCCTCACCCGGTGGGACTACGTACACATCCGCGCTTCTCTGCACTCAACGTGATCCCGGACCCTTTTTTTTTTTACATTATGGCGCTCAATGGGTGACATCCTTAGTAATCAGCACCTGCTGCCTGTGACAACAGAGGTCTGTCGGCCCGACGACATCTCTCGCGCCCCCACGCTGTGTCATCGTGCGTGGATTTGATTATAGGATGGGAGAAGGACGGTGCTGGGGTAGACATGAGAAGGAGGAGATCTCAGTGGGAGGCGGAGAAGCAGTGGCTCTCACGCCGAGCTGTTGGTTTGTGTAAACGGCTAATGACGAACAAAGTCCTCCACGCTTCCCATGTGGGATAGGAAGCTCTGGGCGTCAGCTAGCACCTTCCAGATGCACCAACGTGTGAGTTTCTCCCTTCGGCAAACTGTTGCAGCACCTCCCACTGTTAGCACGGAGCGGTGGTGTGTCATGTGTGTGAGTTACCCGGGAAGCTGAATCATGTTGCCCACTCATAAGGGTATGTCTTTCCATGTAGACAATAAAAGTCCACATAGACCAAGTTTATTAATCATAAAAGCACACAGCCTTGTGTCCTCACCCGCTTCCTCTCCTGTGCACGTGGGGTCGATTAAATCCTTCGTTAGCAATTTCTGCTCATACCTTTGAGTTGTCAGATGCAACTTGATCCTCTCTCTTTGCACACTTTTTAATCAACATCTCCCTGAAAAAACAAACCAATGCCTCCCACAAGGTAGCACTGTTTGAGTTCGATACGTAGAAATCAATCGGTCCTGCATTACTGCGGCGTCCATTAAAGGGGGCGGAGCTGCGGCATCCGATAGCTTTGACCCTTTTCTATTGTTTATCCCCTAACGAAGCAGTTAGCTGGGCTTGAGATTCGCATGCAGACGCACTTGCGCACACACACACACACACACACACACACAACGTCCTTCAGCGTTCAGCTTAAGGTCGAGACGAGGACATTTCTTACTCTTCTGCGTTCGTTAGTCGTTGTCAACAAAGGCTGCAGTCTTATTGTTGGATATGATTCCATCTGTTTTTCCTTAGTTTCTCAATGGATGCACACAGCAAACTAAATATACCCTTGAGAGATTCGTTTTGTGAAAAACTTTCAACCAATTTTTGTTTCTGATTCATTGTTTTTCTTCCCTGGGACTCACTTCCATCTCGACTCTATTTACATTGATCCGCTATTAATCAGATTAATCCATCTGCATAGAGGGAGAAGAGTAAATTGGATCCGCTCACCTAGCATGAAAACACTCAATAAATACTTCATCCTGGATGAGACCAAATAAATGCATTGAGGAACTACCAGAATATTTATTATATATTTAGGCTCTCATATGTGGCTAAAGGTGTATTGCAGAGATAAATGTTAAATTAAAGACATTTGCAAATGTATAATCTCCTTGGACCCTCTTTGGGAATGACAACACTAGCCCATAATTAGTATTTTCTGTAAAGTGCTTTACCTCTACATTAATAAAGCCCTGTTTACCAAAGGGCCCAGGTGCATGACAGTGCTTCCTGTTATTTTGGCTGACTGAGTTCTCTTCTATTTATTACACACACACACACCGTTTGTGTAAATTGCGCACTGACAAGCAGAACTAAGTGTCATATCTTGTTGCTTTTTGCAAAGTCTCGAGCGCGCGCTCAGAGCGAGTTTCAGCAGCTCAGACCTGGTGATTTGATCATCCGGCGTCTCGGTCCGTGACACTTGAGAAGTTAATGTTGACCGTTTGAAAGCCAAAGGCAAATAAAATGTTCTCTGAGTGATATGGGCTATTAGCTCCTATTAAATAGAGAAATGGATCTCCCCCAGTACCAAATATACTGCCGTTTTCTTGTTTGAACATTTTTAAAACGCATACACACTCACGCACACACACACACACACACACACACACACACACACACACACGTAAACAAACATGGCAATAACAGTGAGTCGTTGCCCAGCACCATACAGTAAGAACACGGTTTAACACAAAGAGCATCATGTAAAGTAGGTCAGATTGATCACATTTTCTAATTGTACGGACTAACTCTGCAGTGCTCCTGAACCAGCTATCTACTATGAGGCTCACAAAACACACGGTGGTAGACTTGGATTCCAAAAGAAAAGGATTCTAAAAATCCTGCATTGATAACTGACTATAGGCTATATCACTTTTCTTCTCTCCCCCTGGTGAAGCCGTCTCACCTCCAGTTTTTTCCTACAGATGAAATGACAGCATACATGGACGCCGAAACAGATCTATTTGTGCGAGCTTTCCAGAACCTTTGGAGATCACTGTGTAACGTAATTGCGTTTTAGGACAACTTGCTTAAGCGTGGCTTGAAAGTAAGCCTTGTCTGGCTGCTATTGGCAATCATGTTGATGAAATGGCTTCGAAATCTTGTAAACGTTTAAACAGTTTAGCGACCTAGCCCGTCAACGTCACAAAATGATATGCAAATCTTACTGACAAAGAACCAGTTGAAACAAAAGAAAACATTTGTTTTGGCAAAACAAACTACAAAGAATTTAGTTCAGCCAATGTTCTGAAGCTTCTGTGTGTTTTACAGTACAGGCATAATGCCCACATGCCGCTGCAATGAGGAGCAGAGCTAACCACTGGCTGCAGACGCCATCTCAGGAAGCAACATAACTCCACCTACTAATGCAGGATAGTTTCTCAGTGGTTTCACAATAAATGGCATCGTACAAATAATGTAAATAAAGAGTCAAACAAGGTAAGACTAGCCTGTGATGAAAGCTTCCATAGAAACCGAATGTGCAGTCAGCGGTCCCAGGAGAGGCCTTTTTTTGTGGTGTAATAACACCGCGCCACTCACATCCTGTCCACAGATATTAAATGTCAAGTTTTCAAAAATGTTCTGATGTTTAACTACATAGTATCTTAAAAACTCAATATATAAGCTCACTACAAATGGCATCAATATTTTTATTCACAATGTCAAATATTTAGTGCTGCGCTAACGCCTGTCGCGTGTGGAGCTGGAGCGTTCAACAATTATTCAAATGAATAATTTCCCTCGTCCGCCTGTGAGAGTCGCCTCCCGAGCATAAGCATCGCTCTTTATATCCGATGGGTCTCGGTTGTTTGACCGTTATTGTGATGCACATATAAGAGACACAGCTGCCAAGAGGCCAAATGGAGAAGCAAAGTTCACTGCCAGGTCGGCCCTTAAACAATTCACGTCAAAGTGACAGTGCGGTCGTCAACGGCGGCATTTCAGAAGCACATTAGAGAGAATCATTAGCGTATCATGGTGAGTATCATATTAGCAATCCCTATAATAAAAAAACAATGCAGTGCTGAGGTTGCTGTTATTGTTCTTGTATCCCCCTTCCCCCCCGCCCGGGTATATCTGCGGACAACAAAATACACTTGAACTGCCAGTTAAATCGTGTATTATTTCAAATGAATGAAGTGAGAGTAATTTTCCATCTCCGGTGAATAATTTTTGTCCAACAAGCTGTTTCTCCCTAATGAATCACAGGCTGCGGAGCCCAGAAACTAAAGCATCCACATATTGTGGAGTGTTAATGAATACCCAGCTGTCCCATGTGTCTGTGGTTTGAATTATAGGAAATGGGGCCAGATCTCTTTACAATGGATCTGTCCTTTAATTCGGATTGTTGAATAGGCAAACATAAATTGAAACTCTCCACTATGGTCATTGTTGAACTCTTTGAGCGGCACCTATGAGGACGTTGAGGTAATTAACGGCATCACAAAGGATGCTGGGTTTGTGTTTTTACGCTCTATGCACAGCAGCCTCTCCGGTAAAAGCAGCATTAAAACGATGCTGCACAAAGCACAGAGCAATCCGTGCTCATTGTGCTCCTCCATTACAGCACAGCGCATAGCCGAACGGATTCATTCATTCATTAGAGCCACCAAGCCTGTAAACGCACAGACTTTGGTCTGCCCGTTTCTGTTTCACGCTCAACATATGTCGCCTCCATCACAATGAAACAAGGGGGTTTCAAGATAACCGGGAAGCAATCAACATTTGGCAGCACTTGTCAACCGGCGAATGATTTATGTCCGATCGCAGCTCCAGGTTTGCCCCTCCTCCTGCCCGGTCGCAGCCCGGCGTGATGTTGTGAAGCAGAGGTGCTGATCGCCGTTTGATTGGAGTGGCGTGGAGCTGCGGCACATGAAAAAAAAGAGCCGGTGTCACCTTGTCACTCGGGCACGCTGCCAAACTGCCGGCAGGGTGTTGGGAGGAGCGGGCATGGTTGCCGAGGAGGTGTGTGTGTGTGTGTGTGTGTGTGTTGTCGAGCGCTGTGGCGATGAATCATTGTGCTGCTCGACCAACCTCCCCCCCTGGCCCCACCAACTCTTTCCCACAACCCCCTCTTCACCTCACCCCATCACTAACACTGTAATTATCCGCCTGTGGAGGGCGGGACATCTGCAATAACACTAGAGTTTGAACTGTCTGCTTGCGTCTGTGTGCTGAAGATGAGGGTGGGTGACTGACTGCGTTGGAGACGGTAATATAGGGTTGAATTGGTAATCCTGTCGTTAGCCGGCGGCTCCATCCTTTCTCATTATCGAGTGCTTTTTCAGAAACGGTTCAGCGCTTCTCGGCCCTTGCTCGTCTGAAAGTTGGCGGACCGTTGGTGGACCGTTTTATCCTAGCGTTTGATCGCAGGACTCCCCGAGCCAAAGCCCGTTAGAGGCCCACTCCCACTCCCGAAGCCACGTCCTGCACGGGATTCCCGCAGCTGATCCGGCCACGGTTTGCGTTGTGAATACAGACGCTCCCATGGCGGCGGGGGCTGTCACAGCGGCTCTGCGGGGGAGGGGAGAGCCGCGTTGGAGGTGACCCCGAGGGACTCCGGGTGTCGTTGGATAAACACGCGCTCAGCTGTAGCGATGGCTGCTGGCCGTCGGCAGTGACGGTGACGGTTTCTGACAGTCGATCATCCAGCAGCTCCGGACTCGAGACGCGGCGCTGCTTATTCTTGAGTGTAAAACAACCCCGCGGATTTACAAAGTAGCTGACTGACCGTATACCATTTCTAGACGTGTTTTTGTACAGCACAAACACAAGGATGTCGGTGGGATTCTGACATCAAATAAAAGTAAAGCTAGAACGGGCACTCGGTAGAGCGCATACCTTCGCCGCAGCTACTTTTGTTTCATTATATGGTCGAAACTGAAAAGTTAGAAAATTGCAAATTTACGTCATCTTGTGACGTCATTTGACGCACTTGCGTCAGAGTGACGTCATGACGGATGTGGATTATTTGAAAGGTATTTTGTCATAGAACAATATGTTCTATGACGTTGGTTTCATGACAATAGCTAGATTATGAAGGAAGTTATGGTCAAAAGTGTCTTTTTGACCTTTTCATGGTCTTGACCTTTAACCCGATCGCTCCCAAAATCTAATCAAATGTGCCCCGGATAATGACCAATCAACCCACCAAATTTCATGCGATTCGGTTCAATACTTTTTGAGTTATGAGAATAACAAACATACAAACATATTTACAAATAAATAAATACACAGCGATCAAAACATAACCTCCGCTTTTGCGAAGGTAATGATACACATTAACTGGTCCCCGCTCCCAAATATTATACTCTTCTGCTTTCCACTGCATTTTATCTATGTAGATGGATATGGGGGTTCCGGGTGTGAAAAAATCACTTTTGCAGACCTCACTTCAGGGTCTGTTAAACCCGAGAGACTGAATATGTAATCCAATTATCAAAACTGTGTTAAAAAAAAAAGAAGTAGCCTCGATAATCTTGTCCTAATCCATCAAATCTGAATCAAGACAACTATTTGCAATCGGTCGAATGGTACAGCTGGACGCCTGCAGAACCGGTTCCCCACTGCCAAGCAGCCTATTGTCAGGTTTAACTTTTGATGTGACTTGAGGTGCTGTTTCACCTCTGAGGCTCAAAACTCTCTTTTTTCTACTTTTATCGACCACAAACCATAAATGCCTTTAGACTGTAGAGTGTGTGAGACACCGTATGTGGGACGGAAACTTTTAAAGCTCTTTTCTTCTGGTGGTCGAGCCTCTGCAAGGTCACTGAACGGCGATGCTAATTATCACCTGGGGGCGGTGGTTCTGCTCCGGATTGGTGAACACGCCCCCTCCCGCTCCCCCCCACCCCCCCCCCCACACACACACACACACACAGCCTGGGCGCGTGTTGTGTGCATTAGCATGTGTTCAGGCATTTTTGGCCTGCAGCTCGTGCTCTTGTTAGGTTGTTAGTTTTCTGAGCGCACGTGATGTGAAGGATCCCTCGTGGATCGTCCCGGCGTCGAGGTCTAACGAAGACGGTCTTGTCCTGGCGGACCCTGGCCCCTCCCCCTCCCAGCCGTCATCTCACTTAAAGGCTAATTAGGTTATTCGGGGGGGGTGCATTGTATTCATTCGTTTGTTATGTGCTCTTGGAGATGATAAATATTGAGTTAGATCCCGGGTTATAATGTGTTATAATGTGCGGGTAAATGTGCCACTCAGATCCACGGTGGAGGCAATTGGAATATCTCAGCTTTAAATTTCTCACAATAAAAGTCTTCTCACCATATAATTAGCTGCATACACTGTATTTCACACCAAGCCATGTTTGCTGACACACAGTTGATTTCTCCAGGAAGGAAGTGAAGAAATCCATTTAACCTCAGTAGTGTGAAGACGCGTTGGTCTCTCGCCTCTAAAGGTTAAACAAAGGTTATCAATTTAAAGTTGCTATAATGTGACGGCTGACTTGGGGGTATATGGCATGCTGGGTCAATGTGTGTGTTCGATGAGCAGCCACAGCTCGCCCCTCCACCGCTCACACAGAGGCGGCTTGCGTTGACGCCGAGAGAAAAAGATGGCGAATGCCTGAAACACACTAGTGATGGAGATGATGATGGGGACTGAAAAACTCCCAAAGGGGCAGAAGGAGAGAAGGCAGATCCTTCACATGACCTCGGTGTACGCCCAGTGGTGCTGCCTGGGGCACCAACACTGACATGGCAGCCACGGGAGATGCAAATTCACTCGCGTCATCCGTTATGATTTATGGCAGCCTATGGATTCGATAGTTCTAGTCGGCCGAGGTGGTCTACTCAACCGTGAGCCCCCCGTGGAGCCACTGAACCTCCTGAAACAAAGACAAAAGGGAGCTAGATGGGGGGGGAGGGAGGGGAGGAGACGAGAGGGAGTCAGTGATCACTTCATCTTATAACCTTCTCTGTTAAGCCATCTTTCTTTCTGACCCTTGTAATTAGCACACAAAGCGCAGGGATGGACAGAGCCAGGTCCAATTGGTCCCAGTGAGACTCCGCTCTCCGCCTGCAGATAGGTTATTGCCGCATGGACAGTATTTCACTGAAAGGAAATAGATTGGTCTCCCGGCAGACAGAGCGAATGTTTCACCCAGGCTTCTTAGTGCTTCGTCGGTGTGTTACTCCGCCTAAAGCTTGTTGGGAGGGTGAGGTCCTCCAGGCAATGCTTTCACAATATCCATTAAAAAAAAAAAACACACAGCGAGAGGAGATGACATGACGACGGATTATTTTTATTAGTAATCCTTCTGCTCTGTGATTGAGGGAAATGAGCGTGATATAAGCGTGATATGAGCGTGATTTGGGCGTGATATATACGCAGGACTGGGCACCCATCCCCCCTTCCTCCCCTTGACGCCCCTGGGCAAGGAGGCCAGCCGGGTGGAGTAATTGAATAACTAACAGCAGATCAGATATGTGGCTGACTCCAGCTCATGGGATGGACAGGAATGCTTAGACAGCGCTGCCTGACAGACTGGCAGACGGAGAATAAAGCAGCGCTGAGGACGGGGGCTGACGGCCGCTCGTGAGAGCAGCGGATGAGGGAAGAGGTGGAGAAATCGCGGCGGGGTTACGATTTCCGAGTTCCTCTTATCACGTAGCTTAATAACTTTAATGACTTGTAGGAAAATTCTGAAAGCAGTTTAAAGGCTTTGGGAATCAAAGGAAAAGCTTTTTTGAGGTCAATTTATTTCTCTTTAAGAATGCGTGTGTGTGTGGGGCGTGAGGTGTGTGACTGCAGCACTGCATCCCAGCTCTTTGTCTTTGTTCCTGTGGAAAGGACAGGAAGGGGAAGTGTGGAGGAACTGGTTTACTTATTCATCAGGTTTTCAAGTTGTAGCGGACGCAAGGTTTCTCAGGGATGATGAATGGCATCCGAAGGCCCAGGTGGACGGGGAAGGAGAGGAGGTAAATAATGGAACAGCCTGACAAACAAAGAAGGCTGCATGATGCATTGTGTGAATGTGAATCAAAGCCACAGGTGTGTGTGTGTGTGTGTGTGTGAGGACTGATAGTTGCTGAAACCATGTCCCTCCATCGCCGGCAAACCCCTACAGGACGGTTTAGGGGGGCTTTTGAAGTGAGCCTTGCAGCAGCACCTCTGTGAAGTGGAGCCTGTGCATTTGGGCAGAGATAGAAAATAGAATAAATAAATATATAAAATAACGAGCTGCTCCCCTCACCAAATGGAAATGGACCTTTCATGCAGCAGGAGGAGGTGGACAGGAAAGCTATTAAGGCTAGGCGAGGGCCTGGGGTCCACTCAAGTCTTTACACCCCTATTCAGAGTTGCACCGTGTGTATTCCTGATACACTCTATCTCATACACACACACACACACACACACACACACACACACACACACACACACACACACACACACACACACATCCTCTGAACCTACTGTTCCAGCTCCGTTCTCAGCGCTGAGATGAGCAGACTCAAGGAAACGGTTCATTTAAATGTACATAATTTGCTCTCGGAGGCTGTCTCTTGGTCCCACGGTCCCCCTGCGGCGCCACATAAACAGCCCAGCAGAGACCGAGGGGAAGGATTCCATCCTGGAAGAATCCAGTGGCCTGGACAGAAACACGGGCTGGTAAAAGCCAGTTGGAGAGAGAGAGAGAGAGAGAGAGAGAGAGAGAGAGAGAGAGAAAGAGACCTTCAGGTACACTGGGCATTTATCCCCTGGAGACTGGGATGCCAATACATGTTTTCATCTAGTCTCGCCCACCGGATTGCTCAAAGTGGAAAAAGCCCAACAAAGACTTGTGCATTAACCACAGAACAGTGTAAAACGAAATTAAGAATCTTCGCAGCCAATATTTATGTGTGTTCTTTTTAATTATACATTTATAAGGCAACTGGGCAAACAACACAGTCTCCATGAAGTTAGTCAACAGAAAAAAATGGCTTGTTTTCAGCTTGTTAGATATGATGATTTGCTGCAGTCTTCTGTACAAAGAACACGTCACTTGGCTAAGTAGCCACTGGAGGCCAGCCCCAAAAGAGACTCATCCCCACAGACCCCCTGGTTTTAAATGCAGCAATAAACATGTTTACAGTCACTAAAAGTACGATTTGTTAAGTTTTGGAGGAGAATGTTTGTACACCTCACTTGTTAACGTCATATCGGTCGCATCAGCAGTTCAGCTGTGGTCAATGGCGAGAAGGTAACAGCAGGAGTCACCCAGCATGAGCTTCCCTGTAGCTCTCTACCAACCGGTGACCTCATGAGGCACTACGCCAACATCTGATATTGTTTATGGTATGCGTATACATTAAAATATTTGTTAATTGGACAAAACAAGGCTTTTAGGACGTGTTCTTTGGACTGTTATGAACTCAGAGGCAGACCTTTTTGACCGTATCCAACGTTTTACAAACTGAACAGTGAATTAATTAAGTGAGAAAATAATGTGAAACTTATTAGTTGCGGGCTTCCAATACAGCATTGTGAATTTGCACATTTGCACATTTGCACACACTCAAATACAAAAAAATAAGAGTAAGTAGTTTCCCAGGCGAAGAGGTGAAAGGAGGCAGACAGGAAGGAGTGGAATTGGAAGAGCGTGAGAATAGATCTGGCCTTTGTCAAAGTCAACACTTGGCCTTTTGCGGATCAGAAGGCGATCGCGGACTGTGTTGCACAAGGCGGTGTGTGAGATTCACGCCGTGTCAGACTATCAGTCATCCGTTGGTCTGTTGCGAGGGGGTTTCGTAACCTCCGGAGTCATACAGGCCAGTCAAATCACAAGGAAACAACGAGGGGGACTGGAGGGTTTAAAGACGTGCATCTTGTCAGCATGCAGTTCTTCTAAAGTGTACGTAAGTCTGTACTCGCTGATGTTGTTTGTCCCCATGACAGACCGCTGATGAATCCCAGAATCCAACATGCACACATTTTGGTTCTAGTGCGAAATGGCCATTTAGGGAAAACACAACTGGTGAAGAAGGGTAAAAAAAAAAATAGCTAACATAATATATCCTCAAGAAATTTCTCTCATTTGGAAAATAAAAAATAAAAACAATAATAATACTTTATAATTACACGTTTTATGTCAAGCTATGTTTAAATGCAAATGTGGTATTGTCTGTTTAAATATGCACGTTTGCATATGTTTACGGGACAAAAAGCTGACGTTGGTTGGAGCCCGGTTTCAAAATACTTGTATGCAGATGAGGCATTATAAATTGCAACTTATGTGAAAAACTTATGTGTTAAACAAACACATGAGTGTCTATTTGGGATTTTCTTTTTTCTTCTCATGTGAAAGGAGACATTATGGGAATCAAAGTAGCCCGAGGTCTCAAGAAAATGATGTTTATTCCTGCAGTATCTCGCCTTAACACCGAAGGAAGGCACAGGGGGAAATGTTCCTTAGTGAAGAGGTTCAAGAGGAAATGCCCTGGTTCACTGCTCTCAACTCTGCAAGATACGGGTGAAATAAAACATAAAACTGGAGGAAAAATGCTGAGTGAAGGATACGTATAAAATAAAAGGCTAAAAGGATCAAATGAAGAAGGGATGCTATGTTGGATGGAGATGGATGTGAACTGCAGTAGATGTAAACAGCACAGAGTCCATTAAAGCCTGGACCTTTTCAGGCTATTTCCATAATGTTGCAGTATTATTATTTACATTTTATGAACATAGAGGACTCACCTACCTGTGCTGATCTGTTAGTGTACAGGGACCTACTGTAAAAACGCGTGGTTAATTAATAAAGATTCATTACCTCTGTTAGCAGCTTTAGGGCCATTGTATCTAAGAAGCCTGCAAGTGTTCTCCCTGTAAAGATGATACATGATAATAATAATAATAATAGTAATATGGAGTCAATTGAACCAAGCTCTCCTTACTTTAAAAGTTTCCACATTTTATTTATTTAGTTACTGTATTTTTCGAATATTGTAAACTAATTAACGTGCACACACAAAATCTAAATACTTGCCCCCTGACTTTATGAAGTTAATTAAGTAACCACATAAGGATTGCAGGTCTTTTTAAAAACTGGCCTTATACTTTCAAATGATGGAGAAAAGACTTTATAACTTTTGTTCCCTTTATTTATTAACTAACCCCTAGCCTTAGTCTACTAACCCATAGTATTATATTATATTTTATTCCTTGCACTATGTTGTCTTGTTGTCCATTGTCGTCTGAATCAAATTCATTGTATGTCCGACATACTACGGCAATACACGTTTTCTGATTCTGATTCTTTTAGGTATGCTCAACTGGTCTTAACATTTGTAACTGCTGGCGAGTGCAATGTTTTTTTGCCAAGGATAGTAATTTATTACATTTACATAATAATTGGTCAACAAACCCGCCTGCGGGAACAATGTCAGCAGCTACAACTACATAAAAACACAGGCTGGCAAAATACCAAAAAAAGAAGAAGAATTAATAATTTCAATTTTAATTTACAACAGATCTCTTTTATTTAATTCTCAAAACAGAAAACGACAGATCTTTCTTCCTGATGTTGCATGACGCTTGGAGCCATTAGCGGTCATGCATTATGTACATTACATCGTTGAGTAGTGCTATCTATTGTATTGGTCAAATGATAAATACTACCTATATTATATATATTTTTTTTAAATGGTTGACGTCCCCGTCAAATCAAATACTCAGATCATAAAATCTGATTTCCACATTGGACCGTTCAAGGAAATAGATGGAAATAGACGATCCGCTGTCGATACCCTAAACAGGGACACCTGAAATAGAAGTGATGTTTTCCATTCATATATTTTTTGCAGACATAGAGAAGATTTCTGCTCTAGCAACCTCGCCTGTATGTATTCAAACTACAAACCACAGGCTCAATTAGCTGTGGTGAATAAGCTGGCCTTTGGCAAAACAACTCTAGCTCTTGCCAAACTTTGCTGGCTGTCATGGCAACGGGGCGACACTCTTGACATTTTCAGTCGGGTGCGTTTATCACCTCACACCCTCCCCGCTATGTGTGCCTCTGACATTTTCCAAGGGACGTCGCTGGCGCCGGGCACCGCAGCGGCTCTGCCGTCGGCTCTGCCGGTGTTCTTATGGGTTTGTTAATGAAACAGAATGCGTTCTATGTTTGGATGCCCGTGTGCGCCTCCACGCTGACATGCCAGGCCTCCCCTCTGGGGCTGATTTCTCACTTAAGCTGTTGTATCCCACGGATACTGTGCGTCGTCATGGGAGGAGCTGAGTTTCAGCAACCGATCAAAAACGAGTAGTTGTGCCATGTAAGTTATCTATTATGGAAACGTCATGAATAACTTATCTCATTTTGGATGCGTGTGTGTAGAAAAAAGTATATATTCTTTTGACGTGTTTGTGTTCTAATGTGCGTGAGTACGGACCTCGTGCATAAGCCTCCAGCCGGGTGATTGAAAAGTGAAGAGAACAGTAAAGTTGTTGGCTCATGGCTCGTGGCCTAATTTGGCAGATGGCTCTCTGAATATCTCCTCGGAACCATTCCCGTAAGTGTTCGTGGGTGTGTGTGTGTGTGTGTGTGTGTGTGTCTCCCCAGAGACAAAGACTCCTCCCCCGAGTTTACGTCAGCATTTGAAGCTGGGACACAGGTGGGCGATCACTGTTGGTTTAGTTCCCTGTCCTTTGCTGTGGTCTCCTTCACCTTGCAGCGGTTTGTTGCCTCGCCTGTTCATTTGAAAGGATGTCCTATTCCCAGCCAACCACCCCTTTAATGCAGCCAGTGGAGGAGACCTCACCTCTGAGCAACAGCCATCCAGTCTTGTTCTATTGTAACAGCATGGTACAAAAAGCCGCTAGATGATCACGCTGCAGGTAAAAGGGCCAACTCATCCAAACTGCTGTGTGTTTACGTTAGGCATTTTTGGACAACACTTTCACCATTCATGTTGTTTTCTCCAAACCCGGTTATGCTCATCTGGCTCCTTGCATTACACTTGAGAATCAGCCTGCTGAGAGCGAGAGGGCTGTGTGTAATCTTAACATATGGTATATGGAAAATAATAATTAGATTGTAATGCCACCCCCCACACCCCCCATCCCACATCCCCCTCACAGACACACACACATCCTCCATCTCTAATTGGCTCGTCTCCAGAGCCGACAAAGCGGAGGTGTGAGGTGCGATCGATGGCCACTCCCCCCCCCACCCACCCCGGCAGGCGGCTTCAAGCCTTCCACTTGAGCCCCGAGATTATATTTTTAACCCACTCTATTAATTCTATTAATTCACTTGCGCTCGTGCTGTGCAAAGCGTTCGCACTCGCCCACCATGGCCTCCCCCTGCACTTCTGCCCTCCCGCTTCGTCCGTGTCTTTATTTCGGGAAACGTCCTGCCGCCCGGGGGCAGGTTGTGTGCCAGCGTATCCCGGCGCGCCTCGCGGCGACGGCTCCACACTGACACGTGTCGGTACGTGTTTGTCGCAGATGTCTTGTCTCTCCGCCTCCCCGGCCTCCTCCGGACCTCCCGTGGCTCTCCACCCGGCCTCCCTGCCCCGCAGCGAGCGCCGCACAGGTGACGGGAGGCGGAGCGACTGGCGTTCCGCGCACACACCCATCGGGCCGCGAGAAGCAGCGGGGGGGGGGGGGGGGGGCCGAGCCAACGCGGCTAAATTTGGGCGGTTATTGGAAGCAGACTGCTCAGAGTTGTGCAAGAGTCTGTTGGCTTTTGTGTTTCATCAGAAGTTTGGCATGATCGGGTATTTCCCTGTTACACTCTCTCCCTCAAGAGGTCCCGCGGAGGTTTTGTAATTTTTGCTCTGGCGGACTATTTCTATTTCGATATCATTTTCATCTGCATGCTAATGTCTGCAGCCCACCGCGTGGTGGCCTCTCCTGGGGAAGTAGGAGTAATGCGGAGGCTAATGTCTCCTCTTTGACATCCGGCTTCTGCCATTCTGACCTTCTCCAGCTCGCGCGCCGGCCCTCGGAGCGCTGTCTGACGTCCGCCCGCGCGCACACGCCGCCGCACTCCGCGCACGGACACGTGCACATGTGCACACGTACCGATTTGCGTTGCAATCACAGTCGTGTGGCGTGAGCTCACCGCCTCCCACGATACCGAAACAAATACTCCAGTTTCTGAAAGTTGCCCATTTCTACTGCACTTCACGACCCTTTATTTCCCTCCACCAAGCAAGACATCGACATCGTGGTCCTCGCCTTTCATTACCCAGTCATGTGACGGTAGAAGAGAAAAGAAGCAGGAACAAGAGTTTTGAAAAACTGCTACTACTGTATGCACAGTATTTTTTTCTACCTATTTGCGTCCTCATCGTTTACACGTTTGGCTGCCGTTTGACTACAAAGAAGCTTGTTTGTTTTGGCTACATAATTGAACATCATTAATGTAGCGAGCACAGCCTGGCAGCCAAGAAATGGTTTGATCTTTGCGTTAAAGTGTGTCATTTATTTAACCCTGTTAGTAGTGGATTCTTCTTTGGGTGTGTGCGAATCGCAAGCGGAGGGAGCACTTTAAAAGGTCACTGATGCCTTCAGCCCGCTGAGGGGGGATGGGGGGCACGTTGGATGTTTGTTTTTGCCTTTTTATCCCTGGAGATGCGGCACAAGATGTGAGGATGCTGGTGCCTTTTCCCACTGTGAGGGGAGGAGGAGACGGAGAGGGTGAGAAACGCTTACTTAACGCATCGCATCCTGCCGTTCTCTTCCTGCGAGCGTGCCGGGGCCTGGCGCCGGAGCGCCATCCAACATTTGCAAAGATTAAAAACTCTTTTTCTGAAGTTCTGCGAACTTAACTCTGGATTCTGTCGTAAACAGGGCTGTGTTGTTGCCGCGAGAAGCGAGTGTGTGCAAGCGATGGAAGCGGCGGGGTGAGGGGGTCGCGCGGTCACACGGTGCGAGCTGCAGAGGTGCACGCGTCTGGGAGCTCGGCTCGGCCCGCCTCTCCCGGCTCAGGGAGTGACTGCACAGTACACCTGGCGTGGCAGCTTCAGATCGCACGGGGACAACTGGGAAAGGCTTCCTCCTCAGACGCAACCCAAACTGACAAAGGGAATCTCGTGCGATCGCAGCAGCAAACAGAGCCAAGTTGGCAGTGTTAATGTGTGACTGCACTATCATGCAGAGGTGTCGGTGTGTATTCCGTTGTGCTTTGTGTGTGTGTGTGTGTGTTTGTAGAGGAGAGGCTCTGGGGCCGCAGGAGGAACAAAAAAACAGCAGATTTGAACGACGGAGGAGGAGACTGGTGCTTTGGTGCACGTCTGTCTGCATTATAAAGTCATCACGGTGGATGGAAACCATTTGTAAAGCTGGCTGCCAAAATGTTCTGCCCCGCAGGAGTTGAAACGTTGCTGTTAAAGATGCTTATTAAATTGTAAAAAAACCCCATCAAGATCACATTAATCAATCCCTTGATTTGATGAGCGTAACAAATGAAAGACCGCGATTCAGAGGATTAAGTTGATTAAACTATAGAAAGAATAAACTACAGAAAATATTGAGCGGAAAATTTCGATTTAGCACACTCGATCACCATTTTTTGAATGACAGGTGTAGAGTGGACCCACCTGGGCCCAGGACATGCAGGTGATACAAATATCTAGAAGTGAGTGAGTGATGTAAAATCATTGTTGTCTGACTGCTGTTTGGTGGAACACATTGATTGTATGTTTATAACTTCGATGAGTCATAACCGTTTTCCATATCCCTGTTTCACCTTAAAAAGGGCAAACACCAGCTTCTCCATTTGTGCCCATCGAGGCTGAATTAGATAAATAACAGGGACTGCCGCAGAGGCCTTTGTCTATTCACGAATAAATGCAGATCGTGACCTTTCCCACTGTAGACAACAGTCAGATGTTAGTGGTTGGAGGTGGGTTCTTAGTGAAAGGGAAACTGGGTGGAGACTGACAGAGGTCATCGACTAATCGGTCAGAAACTCCTCTGTTATGACGGACATAGTCATCTCCCCCCTTGTGCAGCTTTTAGGTGTCAGGAAAGTTGTTTCTGGAAACATCTCGTGTCTACATTCAGGCCCGAAAGACCTCTCCTCTACACTTCTGGTTGTGGTTTCGGGTTAACTTTTCCATGTACGCACCATACTTCTTGATTCGAAGAGCCGAACTCCAGAGACCCACTTCTTTCAAAGAGGAAAAACAACAGGAAATCAATTTTTCGTACCTCCCTTTACTTCTTTTTACACTCTGCGTCTAAAAGTTTTTTTTTTTTTTTTGGTTAAAGCAGAACAATTCAAACAGAATCTGCCTTTTAGTAATAGCATCTTCAAAACGTCTGTGGAAACAATTAAGGGGCAACAAACATTGTCATTCCCGCTGGCGTGGGATTAACTTGTTACGTGCTAAAGGAAAATGGAGGAAATGATACAGAGCAGTGCGGGCCAGGATAGCAGCCGGTGTCCCGTCCCGCTCCCGCCAGCTCTGAGGAATGTCCAGTCCTGGACGTTTGTCCGATCCAAGCGAGCTCACGCTCTCTCCTCCAGCTTCTCGCCGGCTAATCTCTCCTGACACCTCACACAGCCCGACAGGGAATCACTCCACCCTGAAAACAATCCAGGCCCCCCTCCCTCTCCACTCCAAATCAGCAACCCCCCCTCGCCCCCGCCCCCTCCTCTCCTTCTGTCTGTCTTCCTTATTTTTCTCTTTACCCTCTCCCTCCCTATCTAGCCATCTATCCCTTCCCCATTACTCCTCTCTGTGGCCTACTCTTTCCCTTGTGTCTCCATCCGTCTTTGTCAAACCGTATCCTGCTTCTCTTCTGTCTCGCTCAATCATTCCTCCCCCCTTGTCTATTCTCCCTCGTCCGCACTGGGAATGCTACGCCCGTGTGGATGAGAATCTGTAAGAACACGATTGAGGAATAGCCTGCGCTTCCTTGAGGACTCATCAGCATTCAAGAACGGCGTTTTACCCCACTGGTTGTTGCTAAAGTTGGAGGGTCTTTATCTCTGAGCCCACCTTTACAGATGGAGAGAAGCTCCCCGGGATCCCTTTAGGAGCATAAACATAGATATCTCTCCCTCGACACCCATATACTTCAGTTTTTGGAGAGAAAAGAGTGATGAGGGACTTGCAGGTAAAAAATATATATATTTTTATGCCTGCCGAAAATTCTCAATTGCAGCAGAACAAGAAAAACACATTGCCAGTCATGTTGTTTGCCGTGCTGTTCGTTTGTCTCGCAGAGCGCGTGAGATCCTGCACCAATCATCCGCCCTTGATTAGCAAACTCGGGATACAAGAATTCTCGCGATACAAGTCACTCAAAAAAATGCCATTTATTATTTAAATGTATTCAACAATTCCAAAAGATAAGATAGACAAACATGTCATAGATTTCATTTACAGGCTTTTTGTTCTCGTCATCATATCTATAACGGACGACCCGCCCTACGGAGCGCAATCTCATTGGCTGCGGAGCAAAATATCTGTCATTGGCTGTAGCACAGGAAAAAGAACGAGGGCGCGGCACATGCTAGAAGGCAGACGCTCACTGGTATGCAGGGACACACACACACACACACGCAGACCACGCGTGCACGCACGCACAAACGCACGGTTGACCAAGTCACTCACCCGATCCCATTCATTCTCAAGCAAGCTGTCAGGCCGCCATGTTAAGTAAATATTACCATAATGCCTGCGCGTCGGCGAGTACGCAGCTAATGAATGGATGACACCCAGTGAAGCTCAAGAGACCCTGAAACAGAAGGCTCGCCCCCCAACGCTGTTACTGCGCCCGAGCGCCCCTTTCACCTTCGCACTGTCTCACTCACTTCCCCCCCCCCTCCCATTCAGGGGACCACTTTGTTCAGTTTGGATTAGTTTTTTTGTTCAACGACGAGAACGCTCGGGAGGTCAGCACGGCAGAGAGGAAGAGCTCTCCGACTGCGTTGCCTCTCAATCCGGAGCTGTTGCTTCAGCACATAGTCGGTAGCGCCCCCACACGAGACTAGAACATTAAGCACACGATTTGACCCAGTGCCGGCCCGAGCCTCTTGGGGGCCCTAAGCAGAATTTTATTTGGGGGGCCCCCTCCCACCACGCACAGTCACCTGTGCTAGAAGATTATTGGCACAAATGTCACGCTATACTGTTATAGCGAAAATTATAAACGAATACAGTGAGGTTATAATACAAAACTAGGGCTGCTTGCAGCATAAGCGAACTAAGCGGTTTGGGGCCCCCTAGCCAGGGGGCCCCAAACCCCAACCCTTGGGCCGGCCCTGATTTGACCTCTACTTTTAATCTGAACCAGCAGCGGGACATCGTTGTGTGTGCGCGCGTGTGTGTGTGTGTGTGTGTACGTGTTAAGGTGGTTAGTAGCAAGGATGTTATGAGATGCTTCACTTTACCGATGTACATTGGGAGGTACAGTGCAGACAGTGTTGAAGTTCTTCACATGGACGCCACATAGTTACCTCGCTGTACACAGTGATGAGGAGCCACCGCCATGACACACCGACAGCCTGACAAATGTGTTCTCCTGCTGTTAGACGTCTGAGCCGCATCACAAATAACATCTCTCAGTCAAACAGGAAATCTTCACACGGGACAAATATATTCTATTTTTTTTCTCCCCATTTGTAGACTATTATGCATGTCTACAAAAAATAAAAACACACTCTAGGGAAAAATTGCACGGAACAACACTACGAGTTTGAGTCAATCGAGTCCACAGACGACTGTTTCCACCGCGGAGAGGAGTGGTGAGGTCGTCTGCTTGTGCAGGTTTTTTTTTTTTTTAATTGTGGTCGATTATATCTGTGCAATGGAGCGGGTCTGAAGGGGAGAGAGACACCGAAAAAGCGAGGAGCTCGGCGAGCGCGTCGGCATTGTGGCGAGGAGTGTAGAAAAAAAGACGGCCCCCACACCCCCCCCCCCCCCACCCCACTCCTCCCAGCCGGGGGGGGCCCAACTTGGCGTGTCCTCGGGAGCGCTGCACCCGGACTCGGCTACAGATGAATTACGAAGCAGAGGTGTCCATGATGATGCAGGAAATTAGGAAAACTAGAAGGCATTCCAGCTTTTTAAACATACTCACCCCTACCCAAAACCCCGCCCCCCCCCCCCCCCCCCCCCCCCCCACCCACTCGAAACCCAACTCTCCCCCGTCCGATCTCTTCCTGTCCGACGGGCCCGTTCTCAGTCGGCGTAGAGGATGAAGCCGGAGAAGGTGCTGTACTTGTTGTTGTTCCCCCCGTGCGCTTTGCCTCCGTCCAGCTTGATGTAAATCTCGTCGCCCGCGTCCAGGTGGAGGATGACGCTGTTGGAGGCGTAGTCGTAGTTCTGGTCGGCGTCCTGGGCGATGGCGCTGGCGCGAACCTGGACGGACACGGGGGAGAAATAGGGAAGGATCGTTAGCTGCGGTCAGGGCGGTGAGTTAATGCATCTCGGGGGTAAACACCCGCAAAGGTTGTCGTTCTCTCATAACCAGATAGACGGATGGCATGTAAGAAATCAGAAGTGCTCTTATTGATTTTCCTTTTTCTGTTGAAGGAACTGCAGGGTTTTATGAGAAGGATTTCATAGTGATAAATAAAACCTAGATTCAGCTGGTCTTCGTCCTTCCCCACAATTGTATGATATCTATTCATAAGGCTAATTAGATGTTCTGATCATTTACTGGCAAACAAATGAGGCCCCATTTGTAACACATCGTCTGACAGAGGGAGCACGTATCATCTACCAAATAATAATTAAAACTAAAAAACTACAACACATTTCTTGAGAAACGAAACGTCAAAAAAGTTTTTTCATTTTCTGACACGGGTCATTTTTTTCCTTCATTTTTGTATCAAACCTACGGGTCCAACCACAGGGTCAGCCAAACATTTGGCCTTTCTGTCAAGCAGATTTATGGGTTCGATCAAGATGTCTTCCACGGAGGACCTAACGTCCAACTTTAGAACAAGAGGTCCATTCGAAGAGAAAGTCTTAGGAAGTCCACCACAAGAGAGCTTCTCCTTGTGGTGGAAATGACGAGACATGAATAAAGAAAGACGCACACTAAAGATGAATGGAAATATTCCAAATTCTATTGTGAGGAGCAACACATATTCAGATTTAGGTCGCAGAGAATTATTCATCTCTGCTTTTGTGTGTGTGTGTGTGTGTGTGTGTGTGTGTGTGTGTGTGTGTGTATTTGTGTTGTATTCTGCCGGACTGGCTTATAGGGCATTTTTGAGCAGTTTCTAAATAACCTGTCGTGGCTAATTAAGATCTTCACCACAAACATGTTCTGTCTCCCTGGAGAGGAAAGTGTAGCTGCAATGCCAAAATGGTGGTGAAACAATAGTGTGTGTGTGTGTGTTTGTGCGTGTGTGTTTGTGTGTGCTTGTTCGGTTACGTGTGACAGAGAGACTAATTGCACATATCATGATCAGGAACGAGTACTACAAAATTCTGTGTCTCAAGTCGCATTTTTTAACTATTTGTAGTATTTGCGGGGAGAATACAATCTTCACACAATTTAAAGGGGAGAAAACAGCACTAATGAATGTCACAGCCTGGACATGGATTTTATTGTCTGCTGAGGCCTAGTTGGACAGACAGTCTTAGAAATAAACCTTTATTTCGGACACAAAGAATACTGAGAATAGTCAATATTAACAAATAAAGCAGATATCATCTTTTGTTTGTCCAGGCGTTCTTCTCACTTGTCAAAACCTGGCGCCGGCATTACTCGATATGCCACTCAAAAGCTGTGAGTCACTTCCTCCAAACTGATCACTATCACTCATCACAACTATCCCTTTTAGGCCATTCTATTTGTCAGATAAGTAGAACTATTCCAATTGCCTAGTTAATTCAATCAGAAAATCAGCTCCTCCAGTCCATGTCAACGTGTCCCTCAGAAAGACGCTTTGGGTTTGAAGTAGAGTTGTTCCGATTCCGATACCAGTATCGGAAATGCCTCCGATACTGCCGAAAATGCTGGCATCGGTATCGGCGAGTACTGGAGTCCAGGCACAGATCCGATACCACGTATCTTTATAGAAAGTGGTGGTATAAAAGGCGCCAACGTTAACGTTAGCTCCTGACGTTAGCTAACGTTAGCTCAGGAGCTGACGTTAGCGAGATCCAGCGTTTTACCAGCGTGAACCGTCACACACAGCAAACGAACCTAGCTAACGCTATCCGGGCACTCGTCTCGGGCAACTTTCGCTGTACCGAACAACACATTAGATTTGAACTGTTATTGTTTACCCGGGTCGGTAACCGCTACTGTAAACGGCAACGAAGCAATTTCGAAGGGGGGCACGAGTGTCAACACCAGCAACTTAAACATCTGAAGACGCGTCACGCTAAAGAGCACGACAAATTTACCAAAGTTAAGGGGACACCAGTATCGGTACTCGGTATCGGCCGATACCCACAGGACGTGTATCGGAATCGGTATCGGGAGGGAAAAAAGGTATCGGAACATCTCTAGTTTGAAGGATTAGTCGTTCCTGGTGGGGAGGTGGCACCTTGCGTGCTGGCCCCCTATCGTCAGTGTTTGAATGGATGAGAATTACATTTTGTGTAAAAGCGCTGACGTTAACCTAAGAGGCGTCGTCTCAGAGCGCGGCAACCAAAAACCGCGACGCTCTCCAGAGGCCAACGGTCCGTGCAGCATCGCAGCGCCACTAAACAATGACTAACGAGGTCAACAGCATCGGGCCTCGCTTAGATAGAATCAGGAAGGAAAGATCATTCTCTTGAGAGGAAACAAAGAAAGCCCTGTACATCGCTTAAAGTATCCATTGGTTAAATGAGCCAATTAGTCACTTAGTCTGGCCGGTGTGGTTGAATCCGAAATCAATATTTTAAATGCATTTGAAGTATTTTCCTGTGGCTAATTATCGGGTCTTCGAGGTGTATTCCAGCCCCTTTTTCTTGGCTCTGTGTTTGTCTACACAGCTTTAATTCTCTGCTCTCGGAGCAGATGTCGACCCGCTGACCCAACGGGTGGCATAGAGGACGCCTAATAAGTAGTTGCCCTATTTAAGGAGCACCATACGCGATAGGCGTATTGACAAATGTAATGAGAGGGCCAGCTACTGACAGAGATCCACTGCACAGAACCAGACCTAACAGGGAGCCTGGAGCCGGCTCACCTGACATTAAGATGACAGAAAAAAATAATAATCCAAATATACAATTACGTGATTATCACTGTTAGGACGGTTCTCTGTTGTTTCTGCAATTCCATGTCGTTGACTGCGGCGAATACGCAATATAAAAGTCTGCTATAGAAACAGCACCTTTTCTTAACAGACGGATATTAGAGTCTTAAACGTTAAATGCTGTTCTCCTCAGCAGCACAATGACAAAGTGACACCGGCGGCTGGACTGAGCCTTTTCCTGCGCCGCTGCTGCGGGAAAAGCGTTCAAGTGGTTAAGTGCCGTATCCGTGACTCCCGACGCTGTAGCGGGCAAAGACCAGGCTGAGTGCCGCAGCATGTCGATGGCATCGTATCAAAAGACAACACCTCCTCATCTTGCTGCCGGTCCGCCAGCCTCCTCACGCGCCGTGTATTAACGTACTTGTTTTTCTGCCTTCAGCTCACGGCATTGAGCTGTGAAGCAGAGGTGGACTCTTCTTCAGCCCTCAGTAGGACTGTAGAAAACAGAACTCAGTGTTGTTTTTGAAGGTGAAATGAACAAAGACGGGGCTTTTCACAAGCTCCTCAGTGACCCTCGTGAGTTTAAAAGGGAGAAATGTACATACAGCAACAAAATCCTCAGGACTTTACTGACTTACTTCATATGTCTGAAGGAGTTTTGGAGGGCGTGTTAAACTTTTTTTTTTTTTTACCAACGTGCCTTTCGACAGCGAAAGTCACGTCGGTCTAAATGTGAAACGCCCGTCAAGGCTAATTGGAATAATTTAATTCTGAGAAGAGGTTTTAAGATGAGGGAGTTATATATATATATATGGAACATAGTTCTTTTTTTATTGTTTATCCTGTTGATTAAATCCAGCGCAGCTCATATTGACTTGCAAACAAAGCCTCCTGTTGGGGTTGCGAGATGCCGGCGTCCAGAGCATATTAATATGATATGATGTTCCCTGAGCGTGCAAAGTCAACAAGCTCCTATTAGAAGGTTAGGGCCGTGGGTTGGCCAGAGAGTGGCTGACGACGGCTCGGGAGGATTCGTCAGTTGGGATTTTTAATGAGACTTTTTCTAATGGTTTTCCTTTCCAGGTGTTTTCCGGCATACCTGCAACCTCTGGCAATGTCACAGATGTGTAACACCTTTAAATTATTCTCTTCATCTGCTCTTTAAGGAATTCCTATGCATGATTTATGTCTTTCTTTCCTCTTTGTGGGGAGGAAAATATAAATATCACATTTTCCTCGAGTAGAGACAGAATAAGCAAAGCCCTGATGAAAGTAAACTTCCCTGAATTCCTTCCAGTGCTTCCACAATTATATTCTTGTCTTGTGTTGTTTCTGTGCTCTAATGGTTTTTAATCCCCTTCTGGGACTCTACTGACTAGGCTTCCTTACTTTGCTTTCAATGATGAGCACGCATGAATTAAGCCTCACTATTTTTGAAATAATGATGATGGTGCTCATAGTGGAGCTATTTTTCTTTCTCCTTTATATATTTCTTTTCCCCATCCACCAGGATCACACGGATGTGAGGTTCACACACGTGCTACGGCGGATGCATAGCGGGAGACGAGCACGACAAACAGCCGACTGGCAGCGCGTGACCTTGACGCTGAATATGTAGACGAACTTTGACAAGAGAACCAAGGCTCGGGGCTGCGAGCGCCGGCTCCAGCCGCGGTAAATGAGGTGTCAGGCAATGTTGTCTTCCTTCTGGCTGCTCACGCGTGTTTTTTATCCGTCACATCGTCAACGTGATGGCTTTGATTGAATATTATTCTGGAGTGGAGACACAGAAAATGCAAAAGGCTCGATAGATAATGCGCGTCAGGGAAAGTGAAGTGTGGATTCTTTATTAAAAGTGTGCACTGCGTACAGTAGCTGTGAATATCTGACTGTAACTGCTCCTCAATAACGTGGTGTGTGTTTTCAAACCGCCTCTGATTAAAAGGCACTTTTACATCCTTTCCCCTCAGCAGCTGTATTGTGCGTCTGTTGTGTCTGGTTGCAGCGGGATCCAGTATCGTCCCACCGGGACATCTTACAAGAGGCTTTGTCCCCGTGACAAGGACGTTTCTCGCCCACAGGGATTTGTTGACTTGATGTTGAGCCTCCCATTTTGGATCAACGTGGTCTATTGGTCCTCTCTAAATCAAAGTGTACGGCTGTCTAATTGTGTTTGAACATCCCACCCGTGAACTGCATGCCTAATAGCAGCTTAGATGCTTATTGAGCCTGCTCCAACATTTTGCTCCACCGCACATACGGACACACACAGAGCCAAGGAGACAACGTGCATCTCTGTGCAGAACTAATCAGAAGAGGTAAATGCAAGTGGTTGCAAGATAAGCGACCGTTTTTTCCCACGTCTCATACCAGTTTATTCGTCGCAGCAAGACAACCTAAGTGAACAAACATGATCGAAGGAAAGAAATGGTGAGGGGAGTTTTGCCATCTGTAAGACCAGAGTGAGAAAAAGGCTCCGTGAATTAATTTCACCAGCTGTTCTTTTTGTACCTGCTCAGCCTGCTTTGTAACAGACTTCTCAGGCACTCTCGCGTTGCTGACATCGCTGCTAAATGTGAATCTGGTGTCAGGCATTACCTCAGCACCGATATTCATTCCAAATACCGTAAAAACTAACCAGAGGGCCGGAATGACTGCGTCGAGGATGTATCAGCAGACGACAAAGCGCACGAAATCAACGGCGCTCCTCTTGAAAGGACCACTGCCAGAGGCTTGTCAGAAGAAACGTTGGCGGGGCGGGGCGGGGGGGAGAGGATTGACTTTGACCTGCTATCCCGCCACTCTTTTCTCTCGTGTGTCTGACTCATCACGCTCAGTTAATTACTGAGCTTCACAGCACCGTGGGCCTCAACACCCAAGACCACAATCACCGCTTCCAGCGTCGCCTGACAGGAGACTTTTGCGGCAAAATGTTCAACCTTTGTTCACGCTAAGCCTCTTTTTTCCTTCAGTGTGCTTCCTAGTAACCCCCGAGGCACTGAGACGTTCCCTTTTTTCTCTTAAATGAAAATAAGGCTCCTCCAAAATGAGGCGGTGAGATTTTCTGAATAACCGCTGGATGAGAAGCAGACTGTCAGCTTTGCTGTGACATCCATTTTTCATACAGTAGCCGATTCGCTCCCCCCCTCTTACTGTCTCACCCATTTTCATTTGAATAGGGTGGGACGGCGGTATAGTAGGTGTTAAACACATGGATTTATGTATCAGACTGTGACTCATTCGAAGCCATTGACTTCCTGCTTTCCCGTGAAGAAGATAATTGTGGGTATCGCTGAGGAACTGAATTCGGGGGACGGCTAAATGTCAGGGGCGTGGGGAGAGACGCAGAGAGGGATGTTTGCATAAGAGGGCCAGGGGCACTTGTCTATCTCCCATATGGCCCTCATTATAATGAAGAACTCTTGTGAGTCAACGCCATAGCATCCCTGAGTCAGTCGGCCACAGGAGACCATCCGCAGCCCATTTTAGACTGTATGTTTTTGCCCTCACGGATCCACGAGACATTTAGCAGCGTTTCGTGAGCTGAGCCGAGATGCCGGCACGGCGAATGTGTTTCACTAATGTCTCTGCGGAGCTCGACATTAAAATGTTTTGAAGGGAACAGAATTATTGTGGACAAGTGGTGGGCAGTTTCCGAGCAAGTTTTGTAACTCCACCAAAAAAGAAAGATTTTCCCACCCGTTGACAGCAGATGACAGCTGGCGTCATCTTGACATTTACTAATCTGTGTGGTATTTCCGGACAACAGGGGCCAATCTTCATTTGATAGCCCTCGCACCTAATTAGACCGGCTCTAATGTTCTACTCGGCAGAGTGTCAAATCCAATGTCCAATTACAGAGCAGATCAAGGCCAAAGGTCCGCCTCCACTACCTCTCGGGCTGATTATAGAAGATGTGACATTGCCTACATCCCGCAGAGCGAAATGGGTCCCTCAGAAGAAGGAAAGAGATGCACGCGTACACATACGGGGATCGATACCGCAGGCAAAGAGGCCGAGGGACTGAGGGTGGCTCTCTCAAACCCTGTTTGTCTATTTCAGACAGAGTCTCTCTGTCACACCAGGCCGACACACAGAGGCCTCTCAGTGCTCCAGTCACAGCACGATGAAGAATTTGCAGGTCTGAACATTACCAGAATGTTAAAATCAATCAAGTCAAAGTGGGTTGCTGTACATGTGTCTAAAAACATTGCATGCAAACCCATATTACATTTGGGGATTTAGATGGAACAACTCAGCCCATCTCCAGTGACAAGCTAATGAATGGAATATCAGTTTACAAGCAAATCACCCCAGATGGCTGTGCTCCTGATTTTGATGTCGGGATTGTCCTGACATGCTGAACACGGTCTGGGTATCACCTGGACACGCAGCAACAAGATAAACAGCTGGGTGTTTGTGTGCACACAAGCCCAAGCCCCCCTCACCATGCTGCACCCCAACCCCATGCGGCGATGATGATGGACTGAGGTGAGTGATGTGAGAAGGAAATGACACTTGACTCAACTTGAGCAACTCTAAATGGGGTTAAAAAAAAAACAAAAAAAATGGAGAATGTTTTTTCTTCAAATCGAGCACAAAAACATAATCTAAGAAAAGCGGGCTACGCTTTAACTCATTCTGTTATTGTGCAATGCATCACTTGAAGGCAATACAAAATATTGATTAATATTGTTGCTGTGTGCCGGCAAATCAATTCTGCGATAGCGCAGTCTGGGTTCTTCTCTTCCAGAAGTTTTTTCTTTTTCAATGCGAAAACGTTCTCTGCTCCTTTCGGGAAAAAGTGGGCGTCTGCAGACCTGACGCGTAGAGGAGAGATGTAGGACAGCGCACAGTTGGTGTGGGGAGAGGCGTTGGGTTAGGAGGGTGTGGTGAGAAGTGGGGGGGCTCATGCATGCGTGTGCGCGTGCATGGAGCATGGGGGAAGAGACTGCAGCTGTAATTGCTAAGGAAGAGCCATGTGCACGAAGGACGTAGAAGCTTATTAAAGGAGGAGACGGAGTGATTATTCACTATGGTCCTCTTGAGAGGCCGACGCTGAAGTCATTGCTTTTAATTAACTTTGAAACGGTTTTTTCGCGGATTAATAACAATATTAAGAAGGGAATGGGGAGGAGAAGCGCAAACACATCCTGGATCTGGTTCAAGCTTTTTAATTACAATTAAACAGCCTTGATGGCACAATGGCACAATAACGATGGCTTTCCTTGTCCTCTTTTCTTCCTCTCCCTGCTACTGCATCCATCCAGCTTGTCTTCATTCTCGTCGCTGTGTCTCTCAGGACTCTCTCCAACGCAGGTTTTAACAAAGCATTGATTTCCCAAAGAGATTTTAGGCCCGGTCGGAAACATTTGGCACGCGAGTGCAAGAGCGAAGAAGCCAACAGCGTGTGGTGGAAGGGAACTGCGTCGCAAACGGGTGCCGTGCTGAAAATAGAGTTCCCCTTCGTTTGTTTACCGGGAAATCTCACTTCTTTTTGGGTCTAGCTTGAAAAGTGTCAAAGTTTTCGGGGACAGTGGTGGGGGGAGGTGGAAGTGGAGGAGAAGAAATGAAGTACCACGGATGCTGATGTGAGACGCAGCTGGTAAGGACCCCCGGCGCTGGAGGAGCACGCGCAGCAGTGAAACAGCACTGCGGGGCCTGGAAACCCTGCTGCTTCGCCAAAGCCAGAGGATGATAAAATACTAGTATTGTCTGCTATTCCCTTGTCTCCCTCGTCCAGACCCACGGTGTCGTTTTCTGCAGCCTTAATGAGCTGAGGAAAGCACCAGTGCGACTGCGACTCTCGGCACCTCATCAATGATGTAGCATGAGTTGGTTCAACATTTATAACCATTCACAGTCACTTACACGGACTGAGGCTCCTGGGGAGGGCGCGGGAGGGTGCGGGAGGGGGGGGGGGCTTCTCCATCAGCCAAACACACAAGCTAATAAACGCCACAGCGAGGAAGACACCTTCTTTTGGGGGAGGGGGGTAAGCTAGAGAAATAGACGCGCTTACCACTTTATAAACATCAGGCGGGTCTCTGGAGATGCGCACCGCGTGTGTCTAACTTAAGTACCTCCCCAAACTCCTCCTGGGAGCACAACGAAGCGGGAACAGAAGGCGTATTATAGGGACATATGCTCTTCTTCCCCCTATTATGTATCAATGCTTTAACGCCCACCCATAAACATGACTGTCGAGTGAGACATTATTTATAGAGGGAGATTGCTGTAACTCGGTTTTTCTTGCTGGCGGTGAACTCGGCGAGGGTAAGGGTAACCTCCGGCTGCCTCGCTGACACTGCGGCTCCACAACACCGACACCAGTGGTATATTTATTTATTGTTCATCTCCATGTGTACATACTTACACAGTAAGAAATATTTTTGCTGTAATCCAGATCTGTGTTTATTATTTGGAAGTGTCACGGGCCACAGAGGGTGCTGGGACGTAAATGACACTTAGTGGATAAGATTTCTATTGACGTTTATTACTCATCTGGTGTCATTGCAGAGCTCTGTGGAACAACCACAAAGTATATATCTCATTACCAAACTGTCTTAAGGCAAGAAAGTGCAGCTGAGCAGTAACCATTAAGCATGGCAATGTGTGAAATGATTTCTTATCTGATTTCTAACTGCATCTGAACACAGAATGGAAGCTTTGATAAAGTATTTTTAATGTTCCATATTTTTTGAGCAGGTAACTAAAATCAAGGGTGAAGGTTATTGTATCCTTTTTTGTTTGGAGAGCGTGCGTTTTACTTTTTTATTTATTCTTTCTTTTATTTAGTTTTTCATAATACGGGTGAAGGAAAGAAGATCTGCAACATAACAGCAGTAACACCCAAATTCACGTGAAGATACCAGATCTGACGGCGAACGGGGGGGTGACATTAACTAACCTGAGTAGGACTCTGCGGGGCCCAAATAAAATGTGAGCCCCATTAAAATGATTCATCAAGAAGATCACGTAGACGTCTTAATGCGTTTTACAAGGCTGCAAAGACGGATTACTGCAGCGGTGAACAGTCAACACAGTCCGCTTGTGTGCTTGCAGACAGGTGTCCATATGGGTAAAGACCCCCCCCCCCCCCCCCCCTTTAATCCCGCTAAAAGTTATACAAAATGCAAGAATGCAAACGTAAAGTAAAGGGGCGCGCACACGATTTTTATGGCATTCATTGTAATATAAATAATATTAATACTGATAAAAGCTTGACAATAAATTAGCTAGAATGCAGTATAATCACTGGTAAATACACAAAACGCTTTAAGTCAAATATTCTAAACATAAATCCCAATTCAGAAAAAGCGGAACGGCCAAACGTTCTACATCTTACTGCGTAAAGGCAAAGCGCTCAGACCACAGCGCGGCCGTCCCTTGGATCGCGGTACGCGGCGATGTCAGGAAGCACCATGCGAGGAGGCGAAGCGGGCTGCAGCCGCTCAACTCGACTCCATGTCCGGGCGCGCGGGGCGCCACAGCTGCGCGCTCGGGGCTGCTGGCACGGCAGATGCGCGCAATGCCACTGTTTAACAAGCGGTTCCCTACGACGTGGATTATTCATGTACTTTTTTAGGCAGTTAGCGGGGAGGGACGGGAGGAGAATGAGCGTCAGGTCAGTCAGCAAAGACACTAAGGAAAGGAAAACTTTCAAAGCACTAACCTGGCCGTTCTTGCAGAGGTCTGCCCACATGCTGGTGCCATCTCCTCCTCTCATCAGTACGTTGTAGATGAAGAAGTATGTGCCCGGGATGCTGCAGATGAACTTGCCCGCAATGCCGTCGTAGTTGTTGCCTAGGTTGGTGACCACATCGTCAAACTTGAGGATCTCGTAGCCTTCGTGGGGGTTTTTGAGCCCCGCGTAGAAGGCAACCCGAGGCACCGTGCTGTAGGTGGCCGTGCTGATAGCTCCGTCCCCCCCCAGGCCCAAAATCCCTGTCCGTCCCTGGTCCCCTGTGTCACCGGGGGGCCCTGCGGGTCCCGGTGGACCCGGTTCTCCCGGTGGTCCCGGCGGTCCCGGTTTGCCTGGCCTGCCAGGCTTCCCCTGTGGGCCCTGCAGCAAGGTGGAGGGCGGAAGCACGTTGCTGTGGTCGCTCAACGCCTCCGCCTCCGCCTGCAGACCGGTGGAGGTGGTGCTGCTGGCCGGAGTGCCCTTGTTCAGGTAGGGGTCGCACACCATACGACAGGTGCCCAGCATCTCATAGTGGCTGGCATCCGTACCCACGGAGCTGACGAGCACGGGGATGAGGACCACCAGCACCAGGACCAGCATAACCCCCACGGCAGCCGCCACCAGGGTCTTCCTCCCGATGCTGAGTCGGGGAAGGGGCTGCGCTGCCAGCGTGGGTCTCCCGGGGGCGGAAATGGTGACTGCTTGGTGAGGGGAGCCTGTCGCCGTCGAAAGGGATCCGGGGATCCCGAGAAGAGTTGCGAGAGGACCGGCGAGTGTGTGAGGGTGAGCCAGAGACCCACATGCACTTGATACTCCTCAATGTTCTGCTCAGTCACACCAAAGTGGGCATGCAGTCACTCACACATGCAAAAAAGACCCACGCACACACAGGGAGACATTCAGCCTGTACTTACAAACACAATCTGACTTGTGAGAAGAAGCAAGAAGGATGCCGATCCCAGGAGAGCGGAGTGAGAGACACAGAGAGAGAGAGAGAGAGACAGAGAGAGAGAGAAAAGGATGAGTGGGTGAGTGTTAAAGATACCGAGCAGCCACTGGATCTGTCTGCGTGTGTGTGTGTGTGTGTGTGTGTGTGTGTGTGTGTGGGGAGTTTGTGGTGCCGGATTCTGAGGCTTGGCTTTTTATACGCCAGTAGCGGCAGCGCCCCCCCCCCCCTTACTCCTCTCCCCCATCGAGTGAGAGGTTGGTGTGGTTACGTCCCATTCTCTCTCTTCGGCTCACTCGGAGGAAGGACTCTCATCACACTGCATTCCTTTCTACCACTCTCCTCAACCACCCAATCACCAACACCCCCCCACACACACACACGCCCAAACCCCACCCTCTTGACCATCTTGCACCCCCTCTTTTATCCCTTTCTTTACTGCGCTCTCCTTTCTCTCCCTTCTCCCCAGTGTTGATGCCGTTTCTCACTCCCTGGCTGTCTCCTCTCCCTCATCAGCATCAACACTCTAAAAATAAAGATGGAGCTGTGGAAAGACAATCTTTTTTTTCTTCTCTTTTTCTGGTTTCTAGAGATTCATGCATGTATGTGCACAGACACAAGGCAACGCTTAATCTGCTATAACGGGAAGTGCTAACAGCTTATCGAATACAAAAAGAAGTGATAATTAGAAAAGCGAATGCCAAGTAAGCGATTCAAACGGCAACAGCTTGACCTGTATAATATAAATTAAACATTGCGATAACACATGAAGGAGGAATAAATGGCCTCAGTGGAAAATCACAATAATGCAAAACTGTCAAAAATCTTCGTTTTAATATTCTTAGTGTCCATATGTCCACATCCCATATAGGGTCACCTTTTTAAGGGTAAAAGCAGTCAATCTATCCTTCTACGGGCCAGTGACATTTACGCTCTCCTGCTGTTATTTCATTCCCCCCTTTGCTACCTGAACGCACTGACACCGTTTGTTATTGGTGTCTTTTTTTAGTTATTGATTTTATGGTTTTTATCAAATCAAGGGTCCTGTTTGGGAAGAAAAAAAATCTATATGCAGCAGTGATGTCATTTGTTTGACATTTTCATCCCTTAGAGTGATGAATGGTGGAGTAGGAAAGCAAATGACAAAGGCTTTACAAACATCGTCCTCATGTGAAATATGTGTTGTGTTTGCAGGGAGGTCAGACTTCAGTGTTTTTTGGTCTCAATTCTGTCCAGAACCCAAAATGGAGAAATCACTGAAAGTCGTATGGAGAGAATATGATGCGTCCCAGTCAGGACGATCTGCTAATGGCAGAAAACTGTTATTAAATTAATATTGTATCCGTCTTAAGATAACGCTTTTTTTTCTTGCAGAACTTTTTGATAAAGGATCCACATAGATTCCTTCTACCTACCTAACAAAGAGTTGGTCCAAATCCAAAGTAAAGTTAGTTTACGCCCCCACCCAATACAGAGACAGAGAGAGTCACACAGCGCTTCCTTTCTGAGAATAGAAGAACAAATATTTTCTGATGGTTTCACGGCGGTTACCTTCTTAAGCACAAATAAATATCACACCCTCAGCAGAACAAACACTCTTCTTCTTAGTTCTTTCCTCAGCATTTCATTGATTAAATGGAAGGTGCTCCAGTAAAGCAGTGAGCTACAACTATGTGAAGCAGTACTTTTCTGTAGAACTCTTACATTGTGACGTGAACACATTTTGGGAATAATGGGGTCACCTACGGGGATTCAGGGTCATCAGGATTTCAATCCAGCAGGTGCTTTTTAAACGATCAGTTCTGCCTCTCTGTTTGAAGTCGTACTGATCAGTGGAGTCACATGGTGTTGTCGCTGGTTGGAATGTAGATCTGCAGATTCTTGGCTTTCACGTGGTTGGCCATTCCTGGCTTGGATAGAACTGTTTGTGCCTGAACTGGATTGAGCGCTTGTGACGGATTGAGATGGATCAACGAGCAGGATGCCGGACTATTTATCATGCATGCACTTGACACGTCTCCAGTTACTTTGCCGCATATTTATCTCTTCATCATCATTAAACTTCCGTTGCAAACTTATGGCATCGCAAGTCGGATATCTAATTTATCAGCAGGCGTGTAGTCTGTGGACAAACCCAAATAACAGGCGCACCAGGTGGGCCTGCAATGCAAATTTGCCTGTTTTGTTTTATTCCTCATAACAGACACGGAGTTTACCTTTATGAAGAAGCACACACGCCCGAAATTGGTTTCGGGGTTTGTTTAGGGGGCCGTTGTTTGTTCTTCACACCTGTCGGCTGTAACTGCCAGTGAGATCACCGTGCCCCAAATCTCTAAATCTCTGAACCACAGAGATCAATGCACACCAGGGAGGACAAACAGAGCGCCGTGGCGATGAGAGAGAGATGAGAAAAGATGTGGAAGACAACAAATAGAGAGGCAAAGGGGGAGCGAGGGGTGCGGAGGGAGTTCATTGCCGCGACAGCTGAGCTTCATATCGGTGGAGCGAGTTTGTTTTGCTTGATTTGTTGGAGCTCGTGGGGGAGGGGATCCAGATTGTCGGCAACACGTTGTTTTTAAATGGAAGTGACGTTTTTGCAAGAACCCGAAATGCTGCGTGTTGTAGCTGTAGTGACATAAATCAGACACTCGGCAGGGTGAGGGCTAGATGCTTGTTCCTGACGCGCTTCGAATAAAGTTGATGTCCACAACGTTTTGGCTCCTCGGGTGTTGTTCCCATTTAATAGCACATATCGGTCACAGAGTACATGCAAGGAGAGGACTAATCTAGCTGTGGCGTGCCGGCGACAGCGTTTAGCGTTAGCGGTAAAAACCGTGCGATTTCATTGATATGAGTTGCGTTTTGGGGACGTCATCTCGGAGCCGCTCGGGACGGGTTCGTTCCAGCCAACACACTCAACACGGCGTGTTAACCGGTGTTAACCGGTGGGACACCAGACACACGGCCCTAACCTTTTCTTTGCAACGGTTGGTTGTCGCACTTCTCAATGGGAACTGGACCTCAGGCGATAGTGTGACACACACACATACACACACACACACACACACAACAAAATATAAAAGAAAAGGAGAAGGCATTTTCAAATCCATGAATATATTATGAGCTTATATTATGTTAACTTTGCACGTGTGGCAATTGTTTTGATAATCGATCCTGATTAAACGCATTCTAATGATGCTTTTTGTTTTGGAGCCAGAAGCTGTTACCACGATTCTGTCAAGATGGGGGTGCTGAGTGCGCATTAATGGGAAATAACATTAACTTTTTTGATTTTAGCGAATGGAAATGGAAAAATTAAAAGGGGTCTGAATACTTTCCGTACCCACTTCATATATTCACCTTGGAAGTTGATTTGGAAAGTCAAGTGTTAAACATCCAGCAGTAACCGAGCAACAGTAGCTTGATTTTATAATTCATCTAATATGAGCCCATGTACATACTTTTTTTTTTTTTTGAGTGCCCAACAGCTCCATAAAGTAATATCTGGCGCTTTAATTGCTCGATACCACACTGGGTTAACATGACCTCTGATCGACTGCACCACACCACTGAAAGATTGTGACCTTTTTATTAATAATTTAGTCAAACCATTAAACAGAACCTAATTTGATTGCATATTTAAGGTTTGCTTTATGCACGATGGTGACATATTGAAGTAAAAATGTAGAATAATATAATCAGATAAATATATCACCTTAAAAATAATGGGCAATCCCACTAAAATACTGCTGCGATGTTAATTCGTGATAAAGACGAGTTTTGGGAGCCCTGATCGGACTGTGATGAAAGAGACGGTTTTTGTAACACAATAAGCGAGCGGATACAAAAGCACAGGGTCTGAACAGGAAACCACAACCTCACTTTGTCCCTCCAAACAAACCTCAAACGCTTTTAATCACTTTGTTGTTCTCCCTGGTTACAAAGAGATGTGGAGACAGAACAAATGTGTCTCCAAATGTTTCAGCGGTGCGCAAGGGAAAACCTCAAAACATGGTCGAGTAAAAAGAAAAAAAATAGACTCAAGGATTTTATTTATTTATTTATTCTTTACAAGAGAAGTTTGAGAGGTCAAGGAAACACAACAACATCAAAAACACAGAAGCAAACACAGTGGAAGGCTCATCTCTAGCTGAGTTTGTGTCTCTGATTGCTTCCCTTGTGTTGCTCCTGGCCGAGGCTTATCAAAGAGCTCCTTTCATAAGTGCCAGGATCGAGCCACTGCTGTGACTGCTTGGCACCCACGGAGGTGGTTTGGATACTTGAGGGGGGGTGACGGGGGGGGGGGGCGGGGACAAGGAACTTAAAAAAATAGGACGGAGAGTGAAGGGAAGATGGTGCTTTAAAAGGAAAGTGGGGAAGTGGCTGAGATCGGAGGGAAAGTTGCCCACGGCGACTGCAAAGAATCTTTGCCATATGCGTGTGTGTGTGTGTGTGTGTGTGTGTGTGTGTGTGTGTGTGTGTGTGTGTGTGTTCTGGTTGGAGGCACGACGCAACCTGTCAACGTGTGATACGGGGAGGAGTTGTTTCACGCGTGTGCTGAGGAAAATGAACATGTATCTGCTTTAAACCCTCCCTGGCTCAGTAATGCACGAAACATCAAGGTGACGTAAAACGAGCCGCACAAACAGAGAACGCCTCATGCGTTCATTCGGGTGGGGGCAGCGCCGGTGTTCCTTGGCGCTCGGGGTTTCTGGCTTGCACGGCGGATCCTGATGTCAAAGCCACGTTGAAGCCACTTTGCACGACGTGCAGCCTGATTGCAGCGTGCACTCTCTTCGGGGGCCGCGGGCGGACTGCAGTTGCGCGCTCCGTTTGCAAGATGATGAAATGTTTATCAGATGATGACACAGACACGCCGTCAGCATTAGCCAGGAGAACGGATACTGTTCCGACAATTTAGTGAAGATGTTCAGCTGCTTCGTCACCCTGGAACAATCCCTGCTCTTTAGACTCTGTTTACAAGTTGTCTTTTTTTCCTTGACCGAGCAGCAGAGCTCCGGGGAAATTGGTGTTTAACTCTTCGTCCCCCAATATGTGGAGAATGAAGAGAAGTGAGAAGTGGCGGACTTGCTCTTTGACTCACCTGCTGGAGGGCTGAATAACACATCCAGGTATCATAGGTGCTGACGTGGTGTGTTATTTGTGCGTGTGGTGTGAATCGTGTGTGCGTTCCCTTGCCCCCCCCCCGTTGCCTGCGGCCTGCTGGTTGTGGCTTCAATGGGTCTTGACTCTTTTCCCTCCGGGCTTCCAAATGATGGGGTGACCTTTCCACCTCGGCCAGGGCTGCAGCGTCACTCACAGCATGCAATGGAAAGTCATTTAAACACTCGGTCCACGCTGCCTTAACCCTCTGTCTTATTTTATTTGAATCCTGCCTTACAAGAAAGGTCAGAAAGTTTTTTAGTTATACTATTTATATATATATATATTATATTTATATATATATATATATATTAGTTTTTTTTACTTATTACGAGACAGTGTCGTTTGATACGGATGCCTTGACACATTACACATGAACAAAAGAGTGAGATGATCGGTTACTGGCCCGAGTCTGAATCCCAGTGAAATCAAACAAAAGGGACAACGGATCCTTTACGTTACATTAGATGTCATTTAGCTGACATTTTTATCCAAAGTCACTTTACATCTCATTTTTAATCCATGGCTTATACATTTTGCCCAGGGAGCAATTAGCCGTTAGATATCTCGCTCAAGGACACTTCGACAGGGAACATGGGGCAGCCAGGATTTCAACCTCCAACCTTGCGGTTCCCAGCACATCCTCCCTACTCCACGCGCCACCATTTACCTGAGTCTCCAGTAGGGCAACGTAAAGACGAGCTATATGGTGATAAATGGCTCCTCCTCTCTGACCAGATCCATTTAACCTTCAAGGGCCTGTGAAACCAGGTTTGTGTCTGTGGAGGAGTGATGGCGGCAGGCCACGTGTCAACCGGGTCTAAGAGGTGTTGAGTCTCTGTGTCTATGCAATTATCACACATACGAACGAGCTTGTTATCTTGTGTCATTATTATTCAGATGAACTCAAAGAAATAGTTTTGTAAAATACACTTCTTAGTCTTTTAATACATTTTATTTCTGTTGGTTTGACGGTTTGAAGGTTGGATGGTGTTTTTTTGTGAACAGGTGTGTCACGATCAGGAGACATACGGCAAGTAAGTCTGTGGTAGCGGCAGCGACCTGTTGATCGCCAGGTGGCCAAAAGAGACACAGCCTGTTCCCTTTGGCCAGGCAGCAGTTTGCTCTTGTTTTGTGCTGAGTTAAGTCAGCTGGTGACACGTCTGATCTATTTTCGCAGACGTTTCTATAGAATATTACACAGACGCAATTTCCCCATTATCAGCAATTGCTTCATATTTGTTGTTTATTTCTCCTGATTCTAATTTGGTCAAAACATTTATTTACTTATATCTTTTAGAGCTTCCCCACTTGTCCAAGTTAGATAGAAATGCACCTTATCATCCCAAAGGTATATATTTGTCATGGACACATACATTCCATTACTGTACATACAATTATTATTTCAAAATGTCATTACCATAACATGGGCAGAACAATGAAGACATTGCTATAAGGTAATAATTGCATTCCTTTTTTAGTGCTGCAGTCACATTTCACAAATACACAAAAGGTCAGGGCTCCATATACGACAAAAGAATGCATAATGATATCAGCACATATTTCACTGGGAACCAAATGAGGCTGCAGGTGGAAAGTGGAGGTGTGTGTGTGTGTGTGCGTTTTACATGTTGGGGGTAGAAGCAATAAAGCTGCTGGTAAAGCATCTCCTCATCATAACGGAGGGATTAATACAGCTTGGGTAAATGTTGACTCAATCCGCACATCTATCTAGAAAATCAAATAGGAATAAAAATTGTCTCATAAAACTCTCAATGGGCTTTGCCATGCAAAGTCATGAGGAATCATCCTGCAGGCTCACCGTCAGGCCACCGAGGCGTCCACACAGCTCATGAAGTCACATGAAGTCACGTCAAGTCACATGAAGTCAAAATGGATCTTGAGGAATCCTTTGCAACGCGGAGGGAATTTCGGATGAACTGATGAAGTTGCTGTCCCTTACGCTGCCATGTCATGTCCCAGCAGTTACATATCAAACAGACATCAGGGAGGAGAGGGTACAGTACAATACGCCATTAATATGAATATCAGTAACATGCATCTGAGAGCGCTTCCTGAAATAATGGGGAAGCCATGATTAGTGAAGCTGTATCTACACTGGGCGCACATTTATTATTAATCATTTCAAAATAGGTGTGGGGAACACTGGGAGTAGGTAAACCAATTTCACTTTTAAATCAATTTAAATAATTTAAATAATCTATTTGAGCTTTTACTGCACTCTCTGGACAGCTGTATGAGCAGCATAATGCTCCTGCGTCAGACACAGCACCCTCTGCAGCCGCCTACTACTGCTGACCTTGACCTTCTACGTGTCTTTTTATGACTCAGATTTCTGCTTGATTATTTTCCTCTACCAAAAAAAAAAGGGTTTTTATTTGGCCTGGCTGAGCATATTTTCCAGTGAAATCTTCCAAGATGCATGAGTAAACGGAGCACCATGCAACACTGGAATTTCACCCGAGAGAGAGAGAGAGAGAGGTTAAGTGCAAAAGGGGAGCAACCCAAAAAAGCAGTGGTAGCCTCCCTCCTCCTCTCGTACAGCATGGCAGTTAATTTAAATTCTGCAAGGAGACAACCCATAAATCACCTCCATTCTGACTAATGGCTTCTGCACTGAGGGAAAACTCTCGCCTCTCTACCTGGAAACATTCTCTACTGCACAAATAAAGGATACATTTCATTTTTGTGTGTGCGTGTATATAAATATATTTATATATATATATATATATATATATATATATATATATTTGTATGAGGGCTTCTGACCATTTTCGAAGGAGTCAGCAGCACGACTAACCTCTCTACGTGAGCAGCTTTCACTTGAGGGAGAAATCCCCCAGTGTTGTCCCATAATTAGCCCCCAAAACTGCAACCGTCTGACGTCAGAAGTCCGTGACACCAAACCAACCTTGGACTGGATTCCACAAAAACACCCTGCACGAGCACAGCTCACACGGATCTGTGAGTCATCAAAGCCTCTGCGTCTCTTCTCACGCTCAAAGTGGTCGTACCTCAGGGACTTTACGAAGTGTTCTTGCACATTATTTCACGGGAAATGTTTTCTTCGTTCTTCATATTTTTGAAGTAATATTCAAAGGGTTTTTTTGCGATGAAAGTAAATCTGTAGAATTATTTAAAGTGGGTGGGAAAAAAAAAATCCTGAACACTGTATCAGTATTCAGATGAAGTATTTACAATGAGCAAAACAGCTACAATTTCAATTTTCATCTTACATCATTACTCAAGTCACTACTGGCAAAAAACAAAAACAGCATGAACAAAAATGCAAAATCAATCTTTGTTTGCTCTTTCGCCCGTTAAAGTGAGCGGGTCTGAAAATGGTGCGGTTGAACATACAATCATCATCTGCTCATCGTCATCTCCTCTGATCCTTCTTTTAGTGTCTGAATGTTAATAAATATTACATTTTTTCTTATTGGCTCAGTGGACCAAGCGTTTGTGTATGTGTGTGCGTGTGTGCGCATGTGCGTGTGCGCTCAGTCATGTCCCCCGGTGATGTTGGGGATATCCTGGTCAAGCCGGGGTGGACCGGGGACAGACTGCTGGTCCACAGTAGCCGATCAGCGGCGCCCTTTGCTCTGGGATGAGACACGAGGCCCCCGGGCCCCGTTTGCTCCTCCATCGGCCCCTCGTGACTTGTCACTACTCATTTGAGCACAGCGGTGCGAGCGATACGAGAAATGAAGCTCAGGCCGAAAACTCAGTCAGGACTCAGACATGCTGTGGCGTTCCCTGGTGGCCTGCTCTCGCCCTGCGGGTGCGCGGACAGCTGATTAGGGGCGGTGTTGAGTAGTACCAGCCAACCAGGCGCGGGTGCTGTTACCGTAAACCAATTGCCTCGGTGCTGGCTAACGCTGAAAACTGTCCTCTCTGTTGCTGGCCTTCGATCTACAGCAGAACCTGGCATGTCAGAAGATGGGAGCAACTTCTTCAGGGGGATGCTCCCAAAGGGGGGGATGTGCCTCACCTCGGCTCGGGAGGCCGAGCCGAGGTGAGGCACATCCCCCCGTTTGGAATTAGTCCTATGACCTGTCTAGATCTCATGTAAACAAATTGAAACAAATAGAGCGCTTCCTGCCATTCATTGTTCTGCGTGGAGTGATTCCTGCTCAACAGCTGTTGTGTTTGTGAAAGACACTCTGTATAGAAGTACAGACACACAAAAGTTTGGTCCATTGAGAGACCAGAGATTAAAGAATGTGCTTTTCTTCCCAGTCCTCCATCACACATTTAGTCCACATAGTCTGGGTGAAATGGGGCTATCGTTTGGCTTTGCCTCCTACTTCCTCCCAGTGACATGGATGACCTCCAGCTGTGATTGGGGCCTCTGATTTCCTCCTGGGGCTCATGCATATGTTTCATAAATCCACGGCACGCTTTCTGTTCCTCCTCCTCCTCCTCCTCCTCCTCCTCCTCCTCCTCCTCCTCCTCCTCCTCCTCATCCCCCCTTCGGTCCTTCCACTCTCCTGCTTGGCCTCATCCTGCTCACCCCAGGCTACTGCGGCTGTAGAGGAGGTTTGAAGCTCTGGGGCGCGACACTGAGGGTTCCAGTCTCCTGGACCACAAGATCCACGGCTTCCCTCCCAAGCTCCCGTGTCCAGCTGTGGAGGACAGATATGAGTTTAAGACCCCAGGCCCCACCTCCCCCCAAACATCCACACCCCCTCGCTGCCTCAGCACCACCAGCCCCCTGAACAAGACGGGATACCCAAACGACTGTGGCGTCTGCAGCGGCTCGCTGCGATGATCGCCTTGCACCGCCCACCCGTCCCACTGACCAATAATGACCACGATCAATCAAACGTGAGCTTCCGCTGTGAGAATCTCTCACCGGTTACGCGCTCAGGTATGAACCCCCACCAGCCAAGCAGGTGTTGGGTTTTTCAGTCAGAAAAAAAAAAAGAAAAACCAACAAGAAGGGTCACTCCGTCAGCACAGGGGGTGAGGTCATTATTTCATGCACCACAATGTTTCCTTCCTAACTTTTTCATCCCATCGGACGAGAGTTTCCTCTCATGAGTTTTCCCTCGCCCCTCTGAAGCCCCCGGTCCTGTAATCCAATCTCATTAGCCCCATGAATTGAAGGCTCTCTGTGTGAATCCATTAGGAAAGCTTCTCCGTGGCTCCGCTCTGTAATCTCTCTAACCCGGTGGGATTAATCACCCGCGGAGAACAGAAATCGATCCACTTAATCACTAAAAGATGTGACAAAAAACACAGTAACTGGGGGATATGGTGGAAAATGATCAGCCAATTGAAATTCATTGGAGAGAGAGGGGAGAGGGAGAGGGGGAGGGGGGAGTAACAGAACTCTGCAGCACCCTAATGAGGCAATCATTCTGGCTATTTGTGCATATAGAAAGAGGCTTTTTATTTCTCCAGGAAACGAAAAGTGTAAAAAAAAAATAATCCTGAATTCTCATCAGTGATTTACAAAAACAAAAAGCCCAGACAATAAATTTGACCAATTCTGTCATGTAGTACAAACAAACATGTCCTTCTTGCGCGAGTACTTCATGTTTAGTGCTTATGATTCGTTCACAGAGGCGTCTGTTTGAGAAACCACACATGGGTCCGCTGAGAAATGTAGTAACATTTAAGGTCTGACGATGCCTCTGAGCTGGTAATGAGGAGAAATGAGGGTCGGCGGCCGATGTTAACCCACTAATAAAATCTGCTCCCCTTTAAAGGGTGTTAGAAAACCACAATTACCTCTCTGACATTTTTTTACTGCATGATTTATGAACTAAATATTGCATCTCCCTTCCTAACCCTTATTCCGGCTGCGGAGTAATAAAGGGAAGTTAAGGGGAATTATTGATTGGCTAAAAAGTAGCGTTTGATTTGCCACAGACCTGCAGAGTGAATGGAGAGGAGGGGAGAGGAGAGGAGAGGAGAGGAGAGGAACGTGGAGGAGAGGGGAGAACTCAGCTATTGATGAGGTTCTCTCTCCCACGGCCCTCCACCGTGCAGCCCTTGGCCGTCTGGACACCCACCACGTGTGAACAAGCTTTCAGCTCACATCATCTTCTCCACTTCCACCTATAATTGGCCATATGTGTCACCAGCCCCCCTGCTGCTGCCGCTGGAGGGGAGAAAAGGGAGATCACAGCTTTGACAAGGTGATCGTTGGATGGCTCTTGCTTTGACATGTCAGGTGAGCCTTATCTTGAGCCTTATCTTGGCAAACACTCTTGAGTGTCTTGAGCCCTTCCGTCACTACATATCTGCCCGATTACACCTGCAGCTGTTTGGGAATAAAGTTTTCATCAGAAAACGGCTGAAACTGCACGTGTTCTTCACATGTAGAATGGACATAATGAGATGTTCGCATCGTCTCGAGAGGAAATGGCTGGTGGCTCTGCCGTGGACAGAAAATGTACCGTAGATCATCTTTAGGCCGACCGCGAAATAATACATAATGCCCAGAGCGGCCCGGGGCATGTGGCATTCAATGAGCATTCATTAACCTTTACGGCTGCTGCTGCTGCAGTTACCTGCATCGAGTAAGGCAGTTGGGTATACGGTTCGGACAGCTTATCAGGGAAATATCATTGGATAGCGAGACTCAGCTCAAACAAACCCCAAAACACACGAGAAACGTCATTTCAATCGCGGTCTCTGAAACGTATTGTCAGTGAAATTGGCTGCGAGCGCGTCCGAGAGCGGGAGAGGGGGAAAGGTCAGAGATTGGAGAAGGGTCGCTCCCTCTTCCCTCGTCTGAATGGCAAATGTCACACGAGCCGCCAGAGGAGCGCAGAGAGTGCAACAGAAGGGTGAGCGCAGGGGCGGGGGAGGCAAGAGGGGGGAGGGGGGGGGGGCATGGGGGAGGAGGAAAAAGGTCGACAAGTTGGGAAGGTTTGAAACCTACCGGGCGGATGCTAAGTTGGTGGCGATCGTCACCTTGCCAGGCAGAATATCCGGGAGTTTAATCACACGGGAGTTGTGAGGGAGAACCGCATGACTCGATGACATGCTTCTTTGAAAAAAAATGTGTTTGTCAGATTTATTGAGTTAGTAAGGCAAAGTGTTCATTATCGGTGGAATGGATTGTAATCACACAAACTGTCTTCTTTTTTATTTGTTGTAAAAAAACAAACATTTAATGAGGTGATTGAAATGATCTTCTTGTCCTTCTTTCATTCTCACGCTTATTATATGACAAAGGTGGAGTGCATAACCATTCAGCCCATTCAAACACGTGGCTTTAAAAAATGACAGGGTACTTCCATGAATATCTGCTTCTATTCTTAGATTTTAATCACTTTAATTTCATAAAGATTAGCAGAACAGAAGTGCAAAAACCGAGGGGTCAAGACGGCGGCGTCTACATGGGAAACCAGTTTTCCTTATTGCGTCTAATCTACGTGCGTTGTGACTCCCACAAAAGCAAACAATGTTAATGAGACATTTTGCTAAAGGATATTAAGATTGTATCTTTACCTTCTGACAGACGATGTCAACTGCACTGAGATGAGCTGCTGTGTACAGTTTCTAATTGTGGATGCCGGCGTCCTTGTGGCCGAACTGTTTGAACAACATGCCACACATTTGAATTCCAGCGAGTGAACTTACATTTGATATTTTCCTCTTTTGTCCGCACGTTTCTTTGCGGCCCGCAATAAAGCAGAGAAAGCTTTTTGGAGTCTCCCCCGTATTCCAGCAAGAATACAATATAATAATAATAAACTCCACACAGCAAGATCAGTTTGGATCTTTCTGATCACAAAAGAATGCTTACTTTTTGTTTTCTGGATGCCTATTGGGTCGACTCTTGTGGGTGGACATTAAAACTAGAATGTCTTCTTTTGTTGGAATCCCTAAGCTTGCTGGAGGCGATCGATGTATTGGTTTATTCACATAAAACGTTGTCAACCGTACCCCAGTAATCAGTAGAAAGCAGCTAAACACTCAGTATGAATGTTTCTGTCCTGCATTTGTGCGTCTCTCCGTCAGGAACGAGGATGACTCAGAGTCCGGTCTACACAGCCAAATTCACTGGGCACCGCTTGAACATGATGAATTAGACTGATTCTCCTCAATGTGATGAAGACGGACGATTTCAGTCAAAGATTTTCTCTTTGTTTTAATAGTTTACAAAAGTTGCATTCAATTCATCTGCTAGCTAAAGAACACCTGAAAGCGCCCAGCTGCTGCGGGAGTGGAACCAGGCCGAGGCATCGGGGAGGGACCGAATGATGTGGCTTCATCTCTTTCTGAAGGAATGGCAGAGGAGGACACTGGCACCGAGTCCGGCATCATGACTTAGTGAGACACACGGGAGCTCTGGAGACAGGCCACCATCTGGTGCACGTCGCTGAAGCGGCTTGACGCCGTGACGAGCGACGCGCCGCCTCGCTGCCTGTCCGTTTGCGTCAGTGACTTGAACTCTCGGCCGCCAGCCAGCCGCCCCTCCCCTGTTCTCACTGCGTGTATCCCGCTGTATGTCTCAGTCCGGGTCTGAAAGATAGGTGAGAATCTGCTGTGGGATTATGTACTGTAAGCTTCTAATAACGTCGAAGAGCCTCCTGGGCTCCCAGTCTCGAAGCACCTGCGCAATAAAGCCGGGAGCCGGGGGAACGCGCGGCCATTTAATGGAAAGCGAAGCTTCCGGGCCGCTGTGCTATATTTGCAGGTAGCCTCTCTGTCTCAGCATTTTGCATCCTGTGCTTGTCTGCCTTGCCCCGACCCGCCCGTCAGCCGCCTCGGAGGAGATCTGGCATCCGCTGTTCCCTGTGACTCCCCCGGCAGCCTCCCACGCCACTGCCGCACACTCCTGCACAGGCAATATAGCAGGTCATTCTGATTGCTGTTAAAAGTGACACTTGGTGGTGGTGCAGCACAAAGCAGGCAACGAAGACAGAAAAGCATGGTGCTGGGAGAAAAAGGGGACGTGAGGAATTCTCTCTTCATCCCAGTTTGTTGTTTGTTGTGCTCAGTGCTTCTGCCCGGTTTCCCAACTATTCAAATCTTGCCATTTAGTTTGTACCATCTGTCTCTCACCGAAGTCAGAATGGATATGACACAACAGGGCCACTGTTTTGTTGTCTTGTTCTATTTATTCCTCGATAATGAGAAATCAGCAGAGGGACTGGCATGGGGCTTGCTGCCACCCGTGAAACTCTTCCCGGGCCATATGGCTCGCCTACAGGGGGGTGCTACTTGACTCCGTGGCACCAGAAGCACGGATCTTGATCCCTCTCCTTCAGAGGGTCGTCCCCGTCCGCTGCCGCGCGGGTTGAAGTGGAATAACGTCGCTTGCGGTGTCTCTACTGGATACTCTGTCAGCTCCCTGCAAAGTGTCTTTTTATAAAAATGTACTTCATGGTAATTGACAGGCGGGTTCGATTGTTTAAAAAGCAGCTGCCGCCACAACAAGTGACGCCGGCCCTGGGGGACACGCTGTGGGATTTTCAGATGTCCTAATTGTCCTCCCTCTTCGTGGGACACTTTGCCGTGACGCGCCTTCAAAAGTGAAGACAGCACTGTGTGACTAATTGCACACTCTTGGATTGTTTTGAAGGGCCACAGATTGAGGATGGCGCGCAGGCAATGTTTAATTCAGCGTCCCACCATGAAGACGTTTTAAATCTCGTGTCTGGGCCGGCTCTGCAGCAGCCGGCTCTGGCACACACACGAGACTCCCAGAGTGCAGTGCAGTAGTCTGAAACTGTGGAACAAGAAGCTCTTGTATATTGTACTAAATACACATTTTAATTACCAATTCAGCGCACGTACATATCGATGACACGGTTAGCGGCGCAGCAGCAGTGATGCATCTCTCTGATTGATCTCACCCACTTGTGTCTTTTTGTTCTGGGGGAAAAACTCGTCCATGACACCCAAGGGTGACACGGGTTAGTAATTGAGAAAGACATCATTACACAAACCTTTTGTCATGCCTGCTGAATCCATTCCTTGTATCCTCTCTCTCTGCCTCCGTCTCTCAGGGTGAATTGTCTCGAGCAGAGCTGCCATTTCAATCAACTGGTTTTGCAATTTCTCTGTCTTCGTCACAGCCATTCAACTGTCCCACCAGGAATCAATTGTCCAACATTTAAATAAATTCACACATATTGCCAATATTTGTAAAAGTTTAAAATGCTTATAATAATTATTATTTGTATAATACTAAAATAAAATGAAAAAGTGGACATATACTTCAAATAAATGAGTCGTATTCTTCCTCTGAGAACAACAATTTACGCCCCCAAATTGTATGGCAACAAAGTCTAAATAAATAAACATATAACTAGATAGTCCATTTGTTCACAAAGGCAAAGGAAAACATTATCATCATCTTTGTATCCCTCTACCTCTCAAAAATATTGATTTATTTATAGTTTGATTAACTTAAACAATTGCATAAAGAAATTAAGTAAAATACAAATACAACGTTCCAAATAAGGGGAATACATGTGGCAAACAGCCAGCAAAGGAATTAAACATTTAAACCACAAAACCTTGTAAATACCCATGTGGGCTAGTAGTCAGCGCCAATATATGTTCTATTGTTAGGGGATTAAGTAGAAGTGCACACCTAGTGGTGGTAATTTTAATACATAGTTAGCCTGGGTTTTCCCAGGCTGCCTTGCGCGCGGGATTTAATTCGTGCTGCAAGGCAGCCTGGATTCCATGGAGCAAATTTTCGCCTGAGATAGGGGACCAATCACGGAGCGGGGAGGGTGCAGCAAGACGATGACGTCAAATATACGATCTGACTTATCGCCTTCTTCCGCGTAGAACTTCTACATACGTCATCGGCTATAACTGAAACGAGCTAGGAACAGGCGCATTTGACAGACATTCGTAGCGCCCAATAAACGGCTCTGGCCATTCGTAAACCACGCCTCAAATACGAGGAAATGAACATGTGGTTTTCAGACTCCGGCTCATTTGAGATGAGGGCATGGCGTTAGCCAGGCTATTAGAGAGTAGTAATTACGTTAGTATGTTAGATGAAGTGAATGCAATATAATTAAATAACAAATTGTAGTCATGTAAGACCTAATTACTGTACACATTAACATCCTGTCATGATGTAATGTTAAAACCTGCAAATGCCGTCCCAGCGAGGGTAGTATTAGAAGAGTAACTGAATGTAGGCAGCCAAGTGAGAGCCATCGAACTCCTAACACTACATCATGTATTTACGTTTTCTTTTTTGTCCAATGGATTGTAATCCCCTTTTGAAATTTGTCTTGTATCTCAAGATTTTTTCCATTCTCCACCTGAAAACTGCATTCGAACTGCATTCAAACTATTGTCATGCGCCCAACCCAACCGTTCTGCTTGCATTAACCATCATAGCTTCATCACGATTTATACTCAGCCGCATGACGCTGTGCAGCCACTGTTGACAAAAACAGTGCCGAGACATAACCATCTTTCAGCGGGGGAATATAAAGGGGAAGGTGGATTTGTTTTCAGCATAATGAGCATTCATTTCACTGGAAGAGTCCAAACCCCAGCGGGTAGCCACCAGTGTTGGGAGTAACGCGTTACAAAAGTAATGTAATTACTGTAATGTATTGCTTTCTGCTGTAACGTGGTAATGTAAGGCACAAAAAGAAATTGGGTAATATTTACTCGGTACAAAGGTCAGTGACGCGCGTTACACTGCATTTTCACCTTCACCTTCTGGCAGACGGCGCATATCTCTGTCATCGAACACAAAAACATTGTAACATTTTAGTGCGGGAACTTTGCAGGGAAAACAGCGCTGAACCAAACACGTGCGTGTGCGCTCTTTGTGCGCACCGCTCGGCGCTTTTCTGCTTCCTCCTCGTAGCCAAATCGTCCGTGCGCGTGAAAGTGAGCATCAAGCCAGTTGGACTTTGGATCCCATCGGGGGAAACTTTAATTGCGCTGAGGGGGGGGGGGTTAGGGTCCAGTTGTTTTGGTGAAAGTAACTTAAAAGTAATGCAGTAGTAGTGTAATGCCTTACAAATCAGAGACAGTAATATTATAATGTAACAAATTACTTTAAAATGACAGTAACAAGTAATACACAATGTATTACGTTTTTGAAGTAACTTGCCCAACACTGGTAGCCACCTACAGGCCTGCACAGACCCACCGAGCACCATGCAAGAGAAGGTCACAAACTGGTGTGAACCCGCCGAACAAACACAACATCCCGTCTTGTAAAGCTGCCCCTGGTTCACATCCTGTCTGTGTATATTAATGTCCTCCGAGCACAGTTTGCCCTTACGCTCACGCGAAGGAATATGCATGCAGACGTATAAGTCACATGATATCTATTAGGCTTAAGGGCTCGCGTCCATAACTTCCCTCTGTACCAATCAGCAGAGTTTGATATTTAATTTGAATGCACTCCAGGGAAGCGGCTCGGATTCCAACCCTACTCACATGCTCAGATGACCTTGGGCTTGAGATCAGGACAGCGTTGTCTGTTTCCTGTGCGGAAACACTAAAAGGGAAGAACACTATGCATGTAACCAGGCGAAACTGAGGCTGCACCAGTGTCATAGTTTGAAGCTCAGAGCCACTGACCAACACTCAAGACTTGGTTGGGACTGACAGTGTGTTGCAGCATCATTTTTCACTGATCATTCAGCTGAGAACTCCAACGCCCATCCAAGTCTTTATCTCACAGCGTCCATGCAAAAAAAAAATCACATCAGAAATCAGATAACGAAGCGCCACAAAACATCTTAAATAACTCATCACACCGTTCAAGGCTATCACGTACATTTCAGTGCCTCATTTGTGTGATATTCATTCCTCACGCTGCATCAGAAATTGTCAGCTTGTGTTTGCAGCACTGTAAACATCTCAGCAAGTGCAAAAGAAACATCAGAGACGGTGTGGGCATGCTCAACCCACATGCTCGCCTGTTCTCCACAGCTTGTCTTGCAGGCAGAGCGCTTAACCAGTTGTCGTTTGGGTTTTTTTAATCAAAAGGAAAACTTCGAGGTCAGTTGTAAATCTTTTTGTTAAATGCAAATGTCCATAAAAGCCCTTTCTCGTTCCAAAGCGCTGGTGTCGGGACCCCGCGGTTCGACAGCAAGGAGATAAATCTCCCACTCAAGCATGAACCACGGCGATGTGTGAGTGATATACACCCAATCAGCTGTCCCTTCTTTTTCTCCATTGCCTTGTGAGACGGGGGGGGTCTGCGACGTGCCGCGCAGTGGGACTGAACGGCATTTTAAACTGAACTCGCCATTCTTTCCTCGATCTGCATTGTGTCTCCCGATCAACCGCTTTCCCATTTAGCGGCTGACAATATCCAAGCTTTCTATTCATTTCCCGTCTTTCAGGCTGGAGGAAATGAATCACGGGGCTGTCAAGGAGAGGCACAGGAGCAATAACGGGAGTGTGAGGGGGAAAAGAAACTTTGATATGTGAGGTTTACTCACTCTTCATTTCTTACGCACCCTTGGGGTATGTTGTGGGACACCGCGCCGCTATAATCCGGCTGCTAAAGCTAACAGACCCGCAGGTGTAATTTCAGCTGCCCGTCTTCTTCTTCTTCTCTGCTTCAGCCGGCCTCGAGCTTTTTCTCTCACCTTCTATATTCGGCGTACTCCACCTCTCTTTTTCTCTTTCAAAACAGGCTGCCTGGTTGTCTGTCCTGTGTCACTTTCATTCCAATCACAGATTTCATGTAGCTCGCTGTTACTTTGAGCAGAGGCCTTTAAAGAAAATGCAGAAATCACCACACATACAACACATACAAATGATCAGAAGGTTTATTTTTGCCCTTACATATAGAAACCAGATGTTGTATTGATATCCTTCGTATAATTATGTTTTAAAAGAAATGCCCAAATTAGGTGTGAGATAAAATCAATGTGTTGGAGAAGTGTACATTTTGCCTTGAAAGTGTCTAAATAAACCAAAATATAACAGAATTCCTCCCCTGAGAACCATGAATGACTGCACACAATCTCACTGCCATCGATTAAATAGTTATCAAGGTATTTGTGTAGCAAAGTGTTGAAACAGAGCGACTGACGGATCCCGAGGGCGTCCCCCACAGCCGCCTCACTTCTTTGACCAAAAAGACAACACATTGACAGGGGGGGTGGAAGGTGGAAGAATTTTAAAAAACACTGGCAGACAACTGTGATTAATTAGCTGCCCGTCACGGGGGTGAAGATAGGGGGGGGGGAAGACATATTGCCTATTAGACCCTGAATAGGAAAGATGGAGTGGGAGCCAAGTAAGGTGTCTGCCGCTGACGGCTGAGGACAATTCCCAGCGCTGTATCTCTGATGTCAAACAGCACCACCCCCATCAACACCACCACCGCGCAGCTGGGGAAGGAGCAGAGACGCCGCTCGCTCGTGATGCTGCCCGTGAAAATATTTGGTAAAATACCATTGAATGTGTTATTACATTACATTTCCATCTTCCATACAAGTAAGAGCCGTTAACAATGCTAATTAAGGTGGGAGACATTGGGCTGGCCTGTCGCTTATCCAATTTTCACACTGTAGTTAAATAAATGTGCCATACGTGTTACATTTGTGTGACAGCTACACTGTTTCCCTTAATGCCGATATTTTTGTTAATATTGCAACACCGCTGCTTTGATTGTTTTCTTTTATGGAAGCTTAGACACAACAGAGCCATTTATGATGGATAGAAGCCGTAAAAGAAGCGCAGTGAAATAGTTTACAGTACTGGCAGAATTTTCTTTGTGTGCATTAGCAAGTATAGCCTTTTCCCTAAAATATGTGGACACTCAATGATTAAACGGCAAATATTGTACATATTATATTAAATATATGTGATATTGATATACCCTTTCCATGTTTCTGTTCCAATGAACACAGCACAAACAAACATTTCTCAGTCAGTAGCCAGGGCACAGCATCGCACACTGTTCTTGCTCTCCTTTGACAACGTGTTGGTGTGACTTTTATTATGAAGCCTGGTGCTTCACTTTCTCAGGCTCTCACCTCTGTGACGATACTGATATTTGTTAAGGTCTGTCGTCTGCACAAGAGCCAAAACAGCTTGCGAGTCCTACCGGATGTCTATGTATTGTAGGATATTATAAATAAATTTGACGACCGGGTTCACAAATGAACTATTAATAAAATACATCTAGTGTACACCAGTACACTGCCATCATCCTAGAACTATGTAATCAATAAAGTAATGAGAATATTGTAATAACCACTGCAACTTTGTAACGTAATCAACCGAAACGTATGCGTTTTACATGAAAGCACCACAGCTGATGTTGACTGAGAGACATCCGAAATCCGAGCTGCATTGAACTCACCTGGAGGCCACTCCCAGGGGCGCGTGAACACTGACTCTACGTAACACCTCTTCCGGACCTCCATAAATGTCCGTAGAGTCTTTGGTTCTAGAGTTGGCCGGTGGACGCAGGCAGCAAGACAGGCACAAGGGAAGACCAGCGACTCCTCAGCTGAGATGCATCGCAAAGCTCGTTCTTTAATAAATACTCTTGATTCGAACTTCATTCACAGATGTCTCCTGTTCGTCCGCTGTTTCTTCATCATTTGAACATAACAGTATCAATCCGCGATTGTTCCCCCGGGTTCCTCTGGCCTCAAAGACGACCCGTCCACCTGACCCCAGAAACAGACACGCACACAAACCCACTTAATGATCTTTCTGAAGTGAACAAAACAATTAAGTGAAGCCTGCAGCGTTAAAGTCCTTCAGTCAAAGCTCAGAAGTTTGTAATGGAGACTGAAGACGATGAAGAATCAAAGGGCAAGTAAAAAGTACATTTATCCGCTGCAGCCCCAGGCTTTTGTGCAGAGGTTACCTCGGAGGGATCTCTTCCTGTTCTTTGTGGAGCACTTGTACATAGAGGCTACTACCTGTGAACCTTCTCAATCTCAACCATCAGTGAATCTTTTGTTTGATCCAGTTTAACCAAAACATTCAGATTGTCTAGATCTTTTGTTTGTTCCAGCATTAAGGAATAACCTTCTTACTTGGCTTTGGTTGGTGCAGTCAAATTGCAACGGGAATCCTGTGAATTCTGCTGAGGTGTGAACGAAAAATTGTAATTGAGAGAAACGGATCATACTCATTACCGTTGACCTCACCACAGGAGAAATAGCCCATTGAATCCAAGGGCCAACACTTGCCCAAAGCTAGCCAAGAGCTGCAAATGGACCCGTGTCTGCACCCACACATCCTAGAGGCAATACAGCCACATTGAAGTCAATCAACAGCACTAAATTGCTGTTGCGTTCTCATGCTCGCCTACATGGGATAAATTAGAAAATAAGAAATACAAATTCTTATGCCACTTGTATCCTGCAAAAGTAAGAGATTAAAACAAGTTGATTCAAAGGGAAGTCAAATGAATATAACACAGTAATGCAAGTTAACAGAAAGTAATTTAGTTTAATAAAGAAAAAAAAAAAAAGAGATTATGAGACCAGTGATTCTCAAAGTGTGGTACCACTAGTGGTACATGGGGCTCCCTCTAGTGGTACGCCAAAGAATCACTGAAATAAAATATAAATTTTAAAATTTTAAAAACATTTTTTTTTTCTCCATATAAATAAGCGCAGTCTTACTGTTGAAACTATGTAAAATGTTACAATGGCTGACAATATTAAATATACTTCTTTAGGAATAAACCTAAACCTCAGCCTTGTTTTTGATGAATACTTAGGCCTACTACGCTGCTGTAGAGTGTTGGTCATTATGGTGGTACTTGGAGAACCAAGTATTTTCTGAGGTGGTACTTGGTGTAAAAAGTTTGAGAACCACTGAGATAGACTATGCATAAACAAGTTAGGATTGTTCAATATGTAGATTATGTTTCTCTATTCTGAATTCTGAGTATATCTTGTATATCTGAGTAAATGCACTGGTAGTTTCTAAACCAAATAAAAACTGTTACTATAACAAACACTCAGAGGGAGAGAAAATTCTCTGCTCAGGTACATAGCCTACCGTCCATGTTTTTACAAGGCAAGTAGTTGTTTGGTTCTAAACTCATTATAGAATTCAGCCCCCTTAGAAATGAACAGTTTGAATTCATTTTTAGTCACTAACTAAGAAACAACGATTGTGACTTTTGTTTTTTAGATATTTAATTTGATTGCCTTACACATTTAGGATTCATCAGTACCAGCTGTGGTTATGAGCCAAGCATTTTCTGTGGTGCGAGTTCTTCATCCTGATGGACTGGAGCTTCCCGCCAAAAGGAAAGAGGCTAAAGGAGTCAATGTCCAGCGTGAGAGGGGACAGCTGCAGTGCTTCTTGCTCACGACGATGCTGTGGGAGTGTGGGAAATATGGCCATTAACTATTAGAAAGTATAAGATAGCCTTTTTTCGTTTTTCTGATTAAAATCTATTAATCCTATATCAACGTCAACCAATCATGTCATAACATCCATTTATTGATCTGTTTTTAACTACCAGCGTCAAGAGTAAACACTTAATAAAAAAAGAGAAACTGGAAACTGGACTTTTTTGACCGCCCCCGCTAGTCGTTATTTTGGAGCGCGACTGCATCTAAATCATGTATTGGGTTATGAAGGAACTGAAATGACATATTTGACAGTGTTAAAAATGTAACCAATAAAAACTATCCTAATTTGCACCTCTTCTTCTGGCCAGAAAGTCTGTTACTCACTCTGAGTGAAGAACGACCCTGACCCACGGAGGCAGCGTGCAGATACTCACTTAGTCAAATCCACCAGAGAGAAATGGTTAAGAGAAAGAAAATAGCCATGGATACACAGAGAAGTCCAATGCTTTGAATGGGGGGGGGGGGGCGCACAGGAGGGGTTGAAGGAGGAGTGTGAGAACATAAGGGTTGGGGGGGCGGGTGGGAGATCCAGATCTTTGCCTAGATGCATCCGTCCAGCCCGTCGCGCTGAATTCACCATCAGTCAAAAGCAAAATGTCACACCTTTCATCCGCTCGCACGGAGCTGCGGCCTTTTATTCGCATGGGCAGGAGGTAGTATGATGGAAGTGGGGCTGCGGCAGCGATGTGTGCTGGGAACAGGAGGACCAGGTGGGGGGGGGGGGGGGGGGGGGGTGATGGCAGCCAGCAACAAGACAAGAAAGCAATATACCTGATAAATGATGGCAAGACACACAGATACCAAGGACCCACCTACACCTCCACCTGCACCAGCACACCCCCCTCCCCAAGCCCCCCAACGCCCACCATCCCTCCACCTCAGAGCACTGGACAGCTCTTATTGAGCACTCGTCGGTATACAGATCAAGGCTTCCCATCGGATTTTGGATCAATGGGATTATATTTCTTACAAAGCAGAACGGCGCAGAAGAAGGCGAGGGCGGCGGGAAGCTCAGGGTGGAGGATGTGATGACAGAGCGACAATTTGTGAAAAGAGAGAGGGGTTGGGCGGAAGGGGGGGGAGGCACTGGGGTTAACAGATGAAAAGCCAATGCCTACGATGGGATACAGGGTGGGGAGCTTATTGAGCTCCCGTCAATCTTCTCTTCAGAAGATCAGTGGCAGACGGAGGCCCTGCTGATTAGCATTTATCCAATGGGGATGAGGACCTTCTGTCTGGAGGGGATGTGGAAATGGCAAACTCAGCAACACAGCTGCTTTGCATAATGCAGATATTTTTCCCCAAATAACTTTTGAACGACGGGGCCGGCGCACGCGAGGAAAGAAAAGATGTTCTTCAGGAAACCCAGCAAGCTGTTAAAAACACATGTTCACATTGGAAATATTCACACAGGTTAAACAGCAGAACTGTTGCATGATGAGCCCACAATCTCTTGGTGTTGCACATGATGTGTATGTTCCCCGTGCATGTGAACCCCTCACCCACAGCACAGCTTACAGGCGTCTGTGCGAGACTTAAACTTTACTCCACTTCACGTACATAAAGTATGTTCTCCAAAGCCGATCACAAATCAGTCCACCTCCCAACTAAATAGATTTCTGATATGCGGTCTCAATAATTGCGCGACAAAAATGAGATGGAATGCGCTTACTTGACTCATAAATCCTGAGTGTATTTGCATATTCTGAGCGATCAAATGTTGAAGCTTCAAACGTTAAAGTGGTATTTTAGAGAAAAGTATTGCGTTCACATGGAGCCATCTGATTGAGAGAGACGCTGAGAGACAAACAGAGGGGCTCCTTAATTACTCGCGGCTCTGCGGTGAGAGCCAGCTAGCCGGCGTAGTTGTCGGCTGGTTTTTTTAGTCGGTCTGATGTGTGCTTTCTAAATCTCCTGAGCTGTGTTTTCATTTCCTTGCCCCCCACGAGGTGACACAAATGTATTCCTATTGCACTTGGTGCTATTGATTTTTCGGTAGGTGGAAAAAGTAATAGGCGGCGAGCAAGAATCATCTTGTAAGCAGGCGTTCATTTCCACCCTCGCCTGCAGTGCAGCGGCCCTGGATGCTTTGGATGGGGGCCTAATTTGAGCGGCTGGATGCGCTGGCATGCTCCGTCGACTTAAAGCCCCCCCATCTTCAGTCCTCGACCTCTTGAAAACACACGCCGTCCTACATAAACAGCGAGTGTCACGCGCATGCATGCACAGGCACTCGGGGACACACAGATTAATGTCAAGGACTTTCCTATTTAGAATTCTAAAACATTATACATGCAGATTAAAAGCACAGTTCTCCACACACCTCCTCTGCTGCGGGATAGTCGGCAGGCTGGTTCCCTTTTATTTCCTCCCCTCTTCAAAGTGGCACCAAATGTAATCCTCCTTAATGGATGTGTAATGTTACACTTATACCATAATCGCTTAAACATTCATTTATGGAGCCATATTTGGTTGTTCGGGTCTCTGACAGCCTATTTATCAAAAAGTAAAATGTGCAGAACCTCGCGCCCCCCCTCGGCAATCAATCAATATGCTCTTCTCCCGGGGATGCGTCTCAGGCCAAAATTAATTGCTGAGAAGTTTGCATAACCTCCGCTCCGCTTGCCTCCCCCCATTACCCCGCGTTTAGGAACCTTTACCTTTGAAGACCATTTAGATGACTGAAGGAATCAATCTGAAGCTCACATTCGCAAGGCTGATGAAATCGTAAGAGGTTAAGCGGAAATAGTATAATGAAAAAAATTGGGATTCAGATTCAGCAATTGGATTTATCTTAACTGATTACATGAATACTTTTGAGATACTGTAAGTGGCTTTTATACCATGAAATGCATACTGCCGTGACATTTCGTGGAATCTCTCTAAGCATGCTTGTTCAGTTAGAATCTGAACTGGTCCTCCTTTGTATGCAGGTGGGAAATCAAGAATCCATCCGGATTAAATCACTTTTTCTTACTGATTATTATTACATGTTTAAATTTAAAACAACCTTCTGAAATGAAATCGAATCACATAAAATACGTATCATCTAATACGTTACTGCCCCCACATGACGAGAGCAAGATTCTTTGTTATATTCTTCGTTTATTCCTCGTTATACATTTTGGACAGGGAGGGAAAAACATGGGAAATACTCACTTGTGAATTTTTTTGCATTCAAACTATTAAACCGAGATTTGTAAATTTGACTCAACTTTTAATACACCATATTTATTGATTTACTTTTTGTTAGTTATTGAAAAGTAATTAACTAAACATACAGCGGCCTTTAAATATCTTCTATTATAAATAACACGGTCAAGCTGAATGAAGGAGATGAAGGAATGTTGTTCGCGCTGCGCAACGGGATTAGTAGACACCTTTATTTGGGGTAATCTAAAAAAGATATTGTTGATATTGTTGTGCGAGTTAATCACAAAGAAAGCAAAACCTCCCCTGGGAGTAAAAGATTTAAGCACGGCCTTTAGATGAAATCAGGCCCAATTAACTTACCAGATGATTTGTATCAATAAAACATAATAAGATAATACAGACAATGGACTTTGATTTAAAAAGGGGACCTTCAATTCCAAACAGTTTAATTAATTCGAGGGAGTTTGTGTGTAAAACTTTCTCCCTAAAAAATGTAAATAAAGCGGATAGCAGATAACAGATCCACTAAATAATTATTTTATTGTAACAAATTTACTATGCCACTATTTATTGTGCAGAAATTACATTTACAGTCTTAAAGTCCAACACAGAACAGATGTTGACATGAGTCATTTATTTACCAAATGATTAAAATAAATAGTATCATAGTTACTGAGATTGCATCGATCTGTCTTCATAGACGGTTAATGGTGTAACTATTTCTCAACAAAGTCCTTACAGCAATTATCAACATGACACAGTGTTACATATTCAAATTATCCTAATCATTTTATATCTACCAGAAGACCTTTGAAACAAAATAGAATTTAATATGGCGTTCTTGAAACAAACAAACCACAGTGACTTGCCCTTTTCATCAGGTACTATGCAGGATGTTCTTTTCGTACCATTATGCAAATAGAACAAAAACATGTTCAAAAGTGTGTGTGTGTGTGTGTGTGTGTGGGGGGGGCTGGTGGTAAAAGAGGGAGAGAATGTTTAATAACGTCATGTTATGAATGACATAAAGACAATGCTTGGTACGCTTTCATTAAACTATTTAAACTATTTGTCTACAAAGAATAATAGAATTTGGTGTAACGGCAGAAATCAGGACATTCAGACAGAAACAACATGTGTTTTAGGGAGGGAGATGTGATACTAATTTTACACATCGTTAGGTTTGCAAAGTGAGGAACAATTTACCATTATGGTTGTTAATGGCCCCTAAGTGGCCAATTCCACATTCCTGAGCACCATCATGTCAATATAGCATTAAAACAAGTGTTTTTGTTAAATGATAATTTTACATGTTTTTTTTACCATTTAACAAACATAATTAGGCATATTCCTACAAATATTCTTAAACGCTATCAAAACAATGTGTGCGCGATTAACTGGCGTTGTCATGGCAACAGCGGCTCCATCCTCCTAATCTGGTTTTCTATATATCACATTTATTTTCTATCGCAGACATGATGTTCCTCACCTGCCCACCAGGTGTCAGGAGTCACCTGATTCATCACCTGCATGCACACCTGCTTCCCTTTGCCCATCAGTCTCAGTGGGGCTGCACACGACAGGATTTCAAACGCAGACGTTTGAAGGGGATTTTAATTGCGTCGTTGACCTGTGCTGACTGTAATATAACCACGTTTCTTATCCATGAAGCCGAAACATACGCATCTATCAAGGAGACAGCTAGATGAATGAGTGACTTAATTGAGGCGTAAGCTCTAGACTTTTACCGAATGTGGAGTAAAGAAAGTTAGAACTATGCAGTAATGAGGGCCGTTGAAACATCTTCATGATCTTGAGTGTGCAAAAAAAAGACCAAAAGCCCTTTGCAGGTACCAGATGAACTCACATCAAACCGTTTGTGTGTAAAAGCTGCGGGTTGTGATCGCTGGTGTGTATAGAATGTTTTGGTCCCTTTTACGTCGTTGAAGCTTTCAGCACGGACGCTGATTTTTCCCTTGCAAGTAAAATAAACTGGGCAAAAGAAGACTTTATTATTGATCCGTGAACAAAACTCTTCTCCCCCTGATTATCATAGAAATCTTCCACAACATGACCTTTTGAGGGGATGGAGAGCTGAAGAGCACAAAACAGAGGAAGCGATCCAATCTTTCCATCGTTTTCGCCGCCTGAGTCAGAAGTTGTTTTTTTTCCCCGTGTAATTTGTTTCAAATCCTGCACTCCTCCTGGGATTCTAGCTCGTAAACCTTTTCTTTACCCGACATGTGTTTCTCATGAGCCCCGCGTCTCGTGCTTTAGTTCGCTCCATCATCATCATCTCCCGAAAAAAAACAATGTGCTTGATTCCGTTTTCACTTCCTTCCAATCTTCATAAATTTATTTGCTGGATTTACCAACAAGACATGGTATTTTACATTTTACAGGGCCTGTTGGTGGTGAGAGTGGCTGACACAGCTTCTGCAATTATCAGACAGGAGTCAGTTGTACTGGAAGAAAAGGCCCAGTGAATAGCCAAAGCCAAAACAAAATGTAAACTCCAAAAAGGCCAAAACACAGCCGAGGACCACAGGACCCACCAACATCCAATAGTGACAATCCACAATCACACGACAGACTCACACCGGCGGTGCAGGTGATTGGACACAGCCGGAAACAATTGTCGACACGACAGACAACCACAGGGGAAGACAGGACAAGGCAGAAAGGGAAGTTACCCCAGGAACACGAGAGACATGACACTACAAAACAAAACGGGGAATGAACCCAAACCGTCACACATTTTCGCTGCATATTCTTTCCTCTTTCCTTTGTTTTTCCACCTTTTATGAGATTGTAATCAGCAAAGTCAGTGCCGTTTTTCCTCCTGCCAGCCCTTTCCAAAAAGGATGCGAGTGGGTGGAACTCTTTGATTGTTACAGAGGTGTACTGTATTTATCACACATAGCGGCTTGCCAACAGACAGTTATTCCTTCGAGTGTTGATAGTGAAGCAATATTTACTGTTCACATTTTCTGTGAAGAAACGTTACACTTTGGTGTATTCAGCCTTGATTAAACTGTAAAGCGTAAATGATCAGTCTACGAGGGTTCAGTAACACTAAATATCAAATAGCATTGTTTCAGCATTAACTCAGATTTGGGGTTGATGGTAGCTGCTACAATACATTTACAGGGTACTTTATTTGTACCAGTAGGTAGATTTGATATTCACTGACAGACGAGTCATCCAACAATAAACAAACATGGTTGAAAATACTCATGGCTCCGCTGGTCACTAAATCCACATAAATACAGCCAAAGGTATGGATTCATATGAATAAAGAACTGTGTGGCATCTCTAGCTTTTGTGCTTTGTTTCTCCTTTGGCATTTATTCCTCAGAGGAATGGCACCAAAGTTGTTTTGTCGCGGTATTATAGTTCTAGAAGCAGGAGAGGATCTTCAAACAAAGCAAACACTACTGGTTTTTGGAAACTGTCTCACAATTGGCTTTAAAGTTCAGTTATAGGTTTGGACTGCATTCCCAAAATGTGGTCTTGAGCACTCTGCCAGGCGTGAATATTCCGGCAAACAGATTTTGTCACCGCAATAGTCACACCCGTGTGAGATGCAGTCAGGTGACTTGGTTGGTCACGAGGGACCACGTCCCCTCGCTTTATGCTGCTGTTTTTGGGATGCAATTGTTTCTTATTAATGAAATATGGTGTCACCATGAGAGTCTTAACGTGTGTTAAAGAATAGTGACATTCTCTCCATTAATCTCGTTCTTAGTTGCCCTGTTAACAAGAAACTGATTAGAAAAAATGTATGCTAGTTGCATGTGTATGACATGATAAGTAGAATATTCTTGTTTGTTTTATTTCTCTTTTTGTATTGTAAATATACAAGTGCAGTTCATAATCAACTAGCCGACCCTGTGACAGAAAATATTTTTGATGAATGAAAATTTTTCGACTTCCTATTTCTAAAGGTTTACCGCTGAAAAATGTCAACAAGAGTGTAAGAAATACATTCTTGACACACTGTGAGTTTCTTCTCCATTAGACCTCTACACCCGTATAGCTGTGGATAATTAGTATTGCACCTATGACGGCTTGAATGCAGCTGTGCCCTTTTCGCAGGACATAATGTAGGGCATGCTGAATATGTAGTGTTTGACAGAGATTTTCTGCTGTGGTCACTGGCTTACCATCAGAAAGCAAAACATTAACTGGCAAAGTCTGTGTAGTGCAAATGTGTTTTTGCAAATGCATGTTTGGTGCCATCTGGTGACTTCAAGCATTGGAGTTGAAGGATTTAAACGTACGAGGCGCCTGGCGATACAAAACAGCTGCTGCACTATTTCACTTGAATCGGTCGGTGAAATAATGAACACATCACAATCACGCTCCGTTTGCAAAAAACTAACTTAATTGGGCCGAACCTCAGGCGCTCATTGTATTCTTGAGGACAAATGCAACAGTGCAGCGTACCGTGCTGTGTGACGCAACACGTTCAGTCTGCAAGCAGCTCCGACACTGAAAAAAGGGGAGTGCCTCCACTTCTTCTCCGCTCTCCAGAGGGAGCAAGTGGCCAGTAAAAGAAGTCGGAATAAGAGAGTCACACAGTGTGTTGAAATCTGAGGCTGATTTGGGAGGATTTCCTCGTGCAAGTTGAAACCACTATTGTCTGCAACGGGAACAAGCAATCTTTAGCAGTACCTGTAAGATGGACCTACATTCTAAGCGGGTCAGAACAAGAAACCTTCTATAAGCATCTTTAGGAAGTACGTGAACTGGATCGGGCTTCAGAGGCCCCCGAGAGAATGTAAAGAGAGTGAGCTTAAAGTGATAAAAGAACTAAAGAACGACAGAACGTCGGATAAGAGTTCATAACAATTTGCTGCATTAAGATACACTTTAGGGATTTTGATGGTTTGCAATTACCAATGAAGTTTACAATACATATATATTGTGTATTTTTTCCCTGTGGGATGATGTGTGGTCAGTGGACACGCCTGTGTTTGTGTTGGAAAAAGTGCTGGAGGGGCGTAGTCACACAAGGGCGTCTCCCTCCACTCCGCTGCAGGATCCGAGGAAAAGGAAACTTGACGCTGCTGTCTATAACAAGTTGGGTGTTTAACTCCAAAAGGTGACTATATTTACTTAATTTCCGAGCTAAATTATAATTTAACTGTAATCTTGGTCTTGTTTATCCTATTCTCTCGCTATATTCACATTTTATATGAACATATTGAGTACATGTACCAATCCCAGGAGGATTGTATTTGAGGGGAAGTAAATCCGCTTGGTTCGGCTGTAACAGGGTCATTTACCATTTTAACAATAGAATAGATGAGTTTTGACCTAATTGCTCCGTCTTCTCCTCTTGTCTTCCGTATAAAGAAAAGTTTCCATTTCCTGCACAGTTCCTGCTGGATCGGGACCCGTTTTTTTCTGCTGTAAGCTTTAAGTTCTGTTCCTCTTTCAGCCAAGATGCCAGAAAACGCAGAAGCTGTGTCAGCCACTCTCACCACCAACAGAAACTGCACCATAGAGATAACAAATGTCAGCAGTAACTACTGCCTCATCAACCCCAAGTAAGTCCATAACTGTCATTACCATTTCTAATACATGTGAATGTACATCAGCAGGCTGGATGAAGAGACAAAACAGTTTTTTGAGAGGCAAATACTCACGAGTGACTTAATACAGCGCCTGCAATAAAATGGGACGTTAGCTTTCTAAAGCATCTAAAATATTCAGTGCGTCAACAATCCTTTCTGCACTTAAAAATATATATTTGTATATCTTGGCTTGTGCGTGTACTCAATGGTTGCTTTGTTCCATGGGGAAGTTGCCCTTGAAAGGGATGCTTTGAAATTATGTCTATGAATAGTGAATTCTCTCGACTACTCTTGGTTCTCTAATACTCGCTAACACTCATAGTTTCAGCATGTTCATTTTTTTTTCTAATTGTCTAAATGTTAAGTAACGCTTAATGTGAAATGTCATTGTACTATCTGTTCCAAATCAAATATTTCTCAATATTGCACTGCTTCTTCCACTTCTGCAAGACAAAGGGGAGATGAATAAAGCAAAACAGTTAAGTAGATCTGAATAAGCCACATCACATTTATCTAGCTGTGGCGGGACAGACCATATCTTGGATGGATGGTTTTCATGTGTGACATCACTTTGCTGAGAACATCCACCTATCCATCATGCAGTGACACGCACTGCCTCATTGCACATCGCATGCAGCTACACTCACTGTAACTTAGAAGTCCACAGCAGTACTTGCACGGTCACACTCCATCCATCAGCATGAGGTGGTTCGGGTCCCCTGGAAAGGACTCTGGCAATCACAACAAAACTTGCAAAACTCGTATTTTCCCATCAAAAGTCTGGTAAGTCTGGTCCGGTATTGATGGGGAGGATTAATCTCTCCCCCCCCCCCCCGTCTCTCGCACAGGGTCTACATGTCGAGCGGCTTCTGCCACCACCCGCCGCAGCCCACCGTCCGCACCGCCAAGACCGAAGTGTGCTCCTTCACCAAGGACGACAACACCGCCACGGGCTCCGTCGGCCTGCTGACCTACGACCTGTTCCACATGCAGAGCCGGGTCTGCTCCGAGCGCGTGGCCATCATGTTCTCCGTGCCGTATGACCACAACCTGTACAAGAACCGGCTGGCCGTGGGCGTGGTCGAGCAGTCCCGGGCCTGCGACAAGCAGCTGTACAAGCAGCTGTACGACGGGAAAGACCTGAGCGGCTTCACCCGCTCCGACGCGCACGGCAGCGGGCTGGTGCACCAGACCTCGCATGTAGATTTAAGGGCTACGATGTCCTCCATTGGCAAAGCCATTGTTAAAGTGGAGCTCTATGACAAAATGGGTCGTTAGTTCGTTCTCGGCAGAATAAATAAGCCTGATTTGATTTGACCGCTGGTGCTTGTTGACATCTAGAAAAAGAATCCAGAGGAGGGGGAGAGTGATTTTGCTGTCATCTGTGCTTTGTGTCAACTGAGAGCTATCAATATCTGACAGGCAGCCCATTGATTCTCCATTAGCTAATTTCTGGGGCTAATATGCATTGTACACTCCCGTTTTGTTTGGTCATGATAATAAAACATTCAGACTCAATGATTGTGTTGTGTGGAATATGTCTTTCATTATTGGGGACGAACAGTAATCCTTTCCTAATCTCCTAGCAGGATCCATCTAATTCTAATGAGTAGCAGCAGATGGAATATCTGCATAGATGTTTTTTTAATCATCATGAAGACAGTACGGCTGTTCGCTGGCTGTGACGCTCTCCATCACTGTGTAGTTAATGTGTGGTTAAGGAATGAAATAAAGAATATGAGCACAGAAGAATCTAGTGAAGTCTTTCTTATTTTGTTACGGTTATTTTCATCTCTTTCGCAAAAATTCCACACGAATGAGATCACCAAACCAACTCCACCTACAAAGCCACGATCCAAAGGAGAAGAGTGAGCTCGCTGGAAACAGTTTGAATACGGCACAAACAAGGGTGCGGCGCTTTTTATCCCAGCCGGAAAAATACAGGAATCTTTGTTTCTCAATCTTCTTCTTTTTTGGGGGGAGGGTGATGAATGTGCGTTGGACGAGGGCGTGGCCTGTCATGTGGTTGGGTAACATGTGGGAGTGTTTCCATGATGTTGGCAAACATCCTGGATCAGAAAAGAAGAAGAAGAAGAAGAAAAAAAAAACTACCGGCAACACCCTTCTCTCTAACTTTTCCCACTTTCGGACTTGGAAGTATCAACAGAGGTTCTTACCAGGTACGTCAACTAAACATTTGCGGGAGAAAACTTTAAAGACCTTCGTAAGAAGCCGTAGAGAGAACCGCTTAGCTAAAAAGATAAAGCCATTTGTAGAGGAATACAGAAGCCTATTTGTTTGATTTGTATTGTGTCTGTTGATAAAAGGGCTGATCATTTTCTCAAGTGTTCTCACTCTGACTTCATTATGCCATGCTACTTAGTGCTGTAATTGAAGAAGTACACTCTAATGAGGCAAAGAGAGTCTGCCGTTATTCTCAGATCGTTCACGACTGTGTTGAAATCTCATTAGCCTCTTGAAATGCATCATTCGTACCCGGTGCCCATTCACGTGCACCTTTGAAGGTTAAAGGTCAATTTAATGCAATAAAACATGTCAGCTGAGAAGAGATTTTAGAGAGGAGTGAGTGTGATTCTCGTGATTCCCAAAGTGTTTACAGGTGGAGGGAGGTGTCACAGTCACAGCTGGGATGCTGTTGACGGTTCAGATGGTTAAAAACCTAAATTACCTTTTGTTTTACAAGCAGACCGTAACACCCTTTCCAACATGACGGAGTCAGCTGAAGCTGTAGCGGCCGATGTGGCCAGCAGGAGAAGTGTTACTATCGAAATCGGGAATATCACGAGCAACTATTGCCTCATCAACCCCAAGTAAGACCTGGCTGTTTTGTCATTTATTCGAAACCTATTGCACATATAGAAAAATGTGTAATGTGTGTGTGTGTGTGTGTGTGTGTGTCTGCTATTATTAGGGTTTACCTTGAGAACGGGGAGACGTACAACCCTCCTCAACCCACCGTGCGCCCTCTGAAGACAGAGGTCTGCACTTTCTCCAAGTCCGGCGGCAAAGCGACCGGCAGCATCGGCGTGCTGACCTACGACCTTTTCGAGAGGTCACAGAACGACTACATTGAGACTCTGGCCATCATGTTCTCGGTGCCATGGGACTACAACCTGTACAAGAACTGGTTCGCGGTGGGCGTCTACAAGAAGGGCCGCAACTGCGACAAGGATCTGTTCAAAGAAATGTACTACGAGAAGAAGCAGCAGGAGCTGGGGTTCGCTAGGGAGGAAGCCGTGGGCTCAGGAATCAATTATGTGGGCAGCTACTTAGATATCAAGGCCACAATGAGTCCCCTGGGCAACGCCATTATGAAGGTGGAGGTGTGGGATAAGCTCTTCACACCCATGGGCCAGCAAGCTTACTAGAGACCCCTAAGCGATCTCCCTGTCACGACACCCAGCGGCAGAATCCGCCGTTCCACCTAAAGCAGACAACATAGCTGATTTAACAGATGTATGGCTGCTGACATGTGTCGGTGTACCTGGTTTTAAACCCCCCCCCCCTACCACCGCTCACCAGTAAATCTGCTTGAGATCACACTTTAGTTTGTTTTATAAATGCATGGGGCAATAACCATAGTCTATAGTCAAAGCCTCTGTCTGTTTTTTATAGCATCCGATTTTGAAATGGCATCTTAAGAAATGAGAATCAAAGGATGACTCACCGGAGGAAAAGGGCGGATAGCTTTATAAAACACACCGAGAGCTTTTGTGTATTTGCCGTGACACGAATAAACCTTGCTGTTGAAACTATTTGTCTTTGCGTTTGTTTGTTGTGCGCGGGAATGTTTAAAACATGAACTATTTGAATACATTTTTGTTTTTTATTTGATGAGGGTTAAAGAGTTTCTCCAGCGGGGATGAAAGAAGGCAGCATTGTGACACAGCCTGCCTTATTTAGTCCAACATCAAAGCATATCCGCGTTGCTAATGCTGTGTTTTTAATGCACCGCGCTGCATTGCATGGGAAAATGTAAGACTAACCACAGTTTAAAGACAATAGTTTAACATGTATTATCTTCAAATTGTTCTCTGGAATGCAAAAAGTAACACGATTGACCTTTTTTCAAAATTTCCAAAAAACACTTGTGTTTGTCTTTTCAGAATAGTCATTATGGAAATGTTTTGCATCTTTGCTAGGGATTTCTTTTTTACTTTCAGCTAAATTGTAATTAGCACCACAGTACGGACGTCACAGACTGACCGATCTCTCCTATCGATTATTCATAATAATAACATAAATCTGAACTGATGTTTCAACCAACAAGTCAAAACAAATATTAAATTGTTGGCTGAATACAACTTGCCTTTAAAATATGTATTTTGACACTGTGTGAAACATTACTTGTAACAGGTTTCTGAGATAAAAAGGCCCTGCCAGAATAAGAGGGAGCACTAAAACCTTTCAGTTGGGCCATGTGATCATTCTTCATTTTTATGAGAAAAAAAAATGGACTATTACATTTCTTGTTTTTGTTGAAATTATGACAGGGGCTCTGTTGTGGTGGTAAAAGAGACATGAAAGGACCACGGTGAAGATCCCCATTATTTTTACTGCGAAAAACTTCATAACTCCTTAGATGGTGAGAAATTACAATCTGGACGCGTCATCTCATCGTCTAACATCTTGCTTTGCAAAAGCGGCACAGCCAATTAAGTGTAGAAACAGTCTTCAACCTCAGGAGAATACATGAGCTTAGTTTACATCACGTTCGCGGGCAAAGTTATCCGCTCCCTGGGATTCTATTCTGGATCTAAACCGCGGCGTTCTGACCGGGGTTTTTCCCTGTTAGATTCTCGATGCTTTTTCTGGATTAGCTGTTCCAGCCACAAAGCAGCCCAGATCAAAGGTTTTGCGCACTGTCACCGTTGGATTTGCATAAAAGCCATGCGTTTACATGGAGGCACAAACGTGGCCCGTTCAGGCTCAGTGCCTGAAGCATTGTGGAGTAATAATCAGAGAAATTAAAGACGGTTCCTATAAACAGATGAGGGACACTGAGCACAAGCGTTTGTACGTCACCGCTTTGGAATGACACAATCCTTTCATATTGTCCTCCATTTCTGCTCTATGTTTAGTACACCTGGACATAAATCTTCTTTTTATGTTTTGTATCAAATTTCTTCCCTCTGACCGTTTCTTACTGCAGTAAACGTGTTTCAGCGTTTTTTTGTGATGAGCATCTCTGAGTGTCGGGAAGCGAGCCCCAGTGCATGCAGATATGGGTTTATTTATATCAAATGCATTCCTTTGTGAATTATGCGATTTCCTTTTAGCAAGTCTGAAGAAAATCTTTCCAGAACAGACGGGGATTAGACTTCTCAAACAGGAGACAAAACACACGTGACAAATGTATTTTCCGGTGCAGATAAACTTAAGAAGCTCAGCAATGGTGGATTCAAACTGATGCCTTTTACCACTAAACAGCGGTGAAGCTGTTTGTCACGGCAAAAGCGTCTGTCAGAATCCCTCCCGGGTTCTCAGAGGGAAAGGGAGGTGGATGAGTGCAGCTGCAAACAATTTCCATAAGACAACAATTAACTGATCCCACTGAAACAACAGTAAGGAGGAGATGAGACGAGGAGAACAGAAAACCTGGAAAAGGCTCAAATGCACGTGTGCAGCCTTTGTTTGGTACTTCTACTTTCACAACACGCTGTTGCTGTAGTTATAATGCTATAAGTAGAAAAGGCCGAGTGAACAACAACGCGCGTCTCCTCTCTCTTTCCACTTGGAGACTTTATTTATATGACCACAGACGACTCACATTCCCACAAAGCCGGCCTGATGGACGCAGAGCTCAGAGTGCATTCGCTCCTTTGAAACAAAGCCCACAGGGCAGAACTGTATTGTGTATTGACTCAAACAAGGAGGGTCCAAACAGAAGCTTTATTTTCAATAGGATGAGTTGAGGGTGGGAGCTGCAGCCCTTTATAGGCTCAAACCCCTGCATGCCCGTGGGTACATACTGCAACACAGTGCAGATACTTCTACATGGAAGTACGCTGAAAAGGAGCTACTTGTGGTCGCCTTCAGCTGCTAAATATGCTCTCTAACACTGCCACCTAGAGGCCGTGTGGCATATCAAGTGGACTCACACAGTTTGCGATCAAACGCATGTAGTGAAAGAAACGAGGCTCCTCATTATTAGTGGGCAGTGTGGCGTTACTGAGGCTCTCCCTCTTCTCCTGCTATTCCTGGCGCCGTACAGATCTTGACATCCCGCGGCGAACCGGCTCTGGTTCAGTTCACGCCGTTTCTGCCCTGACGTGTGTCAGGTGCCTGCAGCCGGGTTGCTGCAGCTCAGTTACAAGCCGGCAGGTTCCCCCACTAGATAGTTTAGGCTAAAACAATGCATAGATACAGCAGAGTTGCACTGCTCTGCATGTACAGTATGTCTTCAGCTGGGGTTCATTCCTTTGCACAATGTCTATAATTAGTTTGGATGCGATCAAAAATCCTGTTGTTCCTAGCAGGCTTCGGAAATTGTCCCATTATGTTACTTGTTTTGTAATATATCATCTGTATCATGTGTATCATGTAACAACATTTCAGGCCTCCCTCCAAAGCCCAATGATCATGATGAACATGATACTAAATTTACTGTTGATTTACTGTTGAGTTTTAACTCTGGCAAAGACACCAGCATGCATGGTTTAAATCATCTCTGCTCCCTGTGGATGTTCCTACGGTCTACCTCCAAGTTATCCAGCAGCGGGTCCTGCTCTTGGTTTTATGCGTTTGGGGATAGCTCTCTAGGGGTGTTAATGTTGACCTTCACAGCCTTTCCACCACCTGAAAAAGAAACGGAAGTCCATTTCTGCCTCTTGTGGCCGTGGTTCACGTGGTTTCATGCTCCGTATGAGTTTATTCTGACCCCTGGTGCAGGTGATGTCAAACCTACTTGGGATCATCCAGCTGTGGGCTCAGCTCTGACACAGCAGCGCCATCTGTCTGGATGTCGCACAATAAAGTAATTACTGGTGTCATACTGCATGACTCGACTCGCATCAGTGGCTGCCGTCTATTCGTTTTCATCCTGTCTGGCAAAACGCCAGTGTGGTAGCACTCCAATAAGACAGTCATTTTTTTTAATGAAGAAGTACACCTGTAAAACCAGCGTGATTTGCCCATCGACACTTGGCGCAGTCTGCGCAGTGTGCTGACTTTCTCTGGACGACCGAGGAGGTTGACCAGGTGTCGTCGTTGACGCAGTCAAGCTGACGCCTTCAGCCACTTCTTATTCCCGCCGCCAAAGTCCCCGCTAACACCCCTGAGTCTGCCAAAGGAACCAGCAGTGGATGTACAGATGCCCTAGCCTGGTGTCCTTCCAACCACTCGGGCACATCTCATGGCTCATGACAGTCAGCTCTCAAAAAGCTCCGGAGCCAAAAGCTGCTCTTTGCTCCTTGGTAAGATCACCAGTTTCTAGAATCAAACCGTATAAACTCGCACATGGGTGTTTCCTGTGCACTTTTAGCAACGCTACCTATAGCTAACGTGACATTTGCACTGCGGCATTGGTGGTTTGTTCGATTTTTTTTCTTCTTTTGCAGCCTTCCACAAAGTAAAACTGAAAACACGGTTTGGCCTCAGTCGTTCTTTTACTTTTTATTTTCGTTATCATCGTTGTTAAATCAACAAGCTATGATGAAATAGGCGTCTGACTCGAATGCCGGTAATTTTACAGCCTGCGGGGCTTCATACAACATACAAGCCCACAGGCTCAAGTCATCGCCCACTTCAGTGTCAAACAGGCCCGCGGGAACGTGTTGAAGGTCAGCTGATTCATATGCTAATGCAGGCGTCTCAACGTGCTCAGGCCTTGTTGAGGGAGAATGGAGAACTATTGGCCTGATGTTCTCCCTTACAGGACTTACTTCACAGTGCTGTTGCTATGAGATGTCCAGAGACCACTTTGTTGTGTATACAAGATACAGTGTATATACAATAATTATATAAGATACATATACAACATGTATTTACGTTATGTATGCGGTACATAGCGGCCTGTCAGTGTGTCTCATTCTACCACTAGAGAGCAGGATTTCCTAACTGCACACAGACTCATGTGTGCATGTATGTTGACCCCCTTGGCATTCGACTTGTTCACTGAACAACTAAACAAATAGTTTACTGAAACATTTAATGTAATATGTTTCTAATTAAATATGATGGAAAGTCACGTCTTGCATAACGTTTTTTAGTAACACAGAATTGTGTCAGATTAGAAGGGGGTTGGGACGAGGATGACCCGAAACCTGGAGAGGAAGAAGGCCACAGAACAGACTTTCCTACCCAGGCCTGCCAGACACACACACACACACACACACGCACGCCAACACAGGCCCACCCTGGAGTGTTGTGTTTGCCAGACGAGGGAGTGATACATGACTCTTGTCACTGCTTCCTTCACTACAGCAGCACTTGTGCAGCATAGCAGCTGCACCACAACATGCTGCTCGCTGAGGATGCAGTGTAAAACTATCTGAGGCGCAAGGCAATGAATGTGTCCTGCACCGCGCTGCAGGGAAACGGGTGTTGAATCAAATACTGACAGGTTGAAGGATACTTCAGCCGCAATGGAGCTGCAATGCTGTTTGTGTATTTTAGTGGAGAACATGCGCTGAACTAAATACAATCAGCTCCTTTCATGTTAGTGATTATTTAAAACCAAATGAGAACCAGTTTGGATGAATAAACACAAGCAACAGCTGACATTCCAAATATAGATTTAATTGTATAAAATATTTTAAAAGTATATCATAACACCTACAGTAAATGGTGTGAGAGCCGGCAGAATGTCTCCTCTCAGATGGTACAGTAAGTCCACTAGGTTCTGACATTGGCATAATTATAAAACATGATATAAATACACATATTTTATCTAAATCCGAAAGCACTTAACTATGGCTTTATCGTCATTCAAAAGGGAACAGAACGTAAGATAACACCTGTATCTTTGTGTCGTTGCTCAGTGTTTGTCCGTCTGTCTGAACTGGATGCAAATCTTTGCCTCAATCAGCTCATCACGTGACCGTGAGGATTGTGGGGAGAGTGCTGAAGGATTTCGTAAGGTTCCAAAATACCAGGAAAAGAAACCTCTCTTTCTGAGCATTGTGTCCCATCTGTCACCTCTGACCTCAAACGCGCTACTACTCACGTAACCAGACCCGCGCATCACGCTACACTCATTTTCCGGTTCTTTCTCCACACTGATAGAGGACCCAATTCACAGACCGAACATGGACAGATATCTGTGTCAACTTCACACTGAAAAATAGTAAAGGTGGCACATTGTCGAGTTACTAGCTCAAAACAAGAGTGGCTGCAAAACACAATTGCGTCAGGAGAGTTCTGGGGTTCGGCAATATAAATCAATCAATCAATACGTCTACTGTCCAGGAACGATTGGGGCAGTTAACAAAAACACATTTTAACTTTGCTGTTGCAAGCTCCACAGCCCTTTGTCATTATAACCCTGAATACTTGATTCTCCAGTAAAAATCAAGCTCTGTTTTCTGAATAGTGAGTGCACATTGGATGGTTACGAAGAGATACATATTCAGATCTTGAGTGGTTAAAAACAAGACTTTTCTCACAGTATGTTTCTGTTAGCCTTCGGTAGGTTGACGCAATCACTGTGATGCCACTGATTATGACATTCACTCTCAATCAGTCTCATCTCTCCGATATATAGTTCCTCCTTGGCGGACGTTTAAGATATCTCATTACTCTGCAAAGTCACTGGGGATGTGAAAGCGCAGCTGCGGGGTGTGCGCACACGAGCTGTAGCCCTCAAGTTGGGGAAAAAGGAAAATGTGATATTCTTGATGATTTTGAGAGATTTCCGAGAGACTGTGAAATTTCAAGAGCTGCCATCCCCGTTCTTGGTCTTGAGCACAACTAGGCTAACCATGACGGGGATCAAGCAGATGGGAGTGATCACCAGGGCGAAGACGATCACCGGTGGCGGGTCGCTTAACTCCTGCGAGGGACAGTCCCTGAAACGGCTGGAGTGAATGTCCACAAAGGTCTGTTCCACCAGCGGGTTGGGCCACGGGATCAGTAGACAGTCCGATATCTCCTCTGTGCACAGGCTCAGGTTGCTATACAAACTGCAGTGTGGAGACACAGAGCGTGCAGAGGAGGATTCAGACATCAGCAGATGATTTCACAATAGTTTTCATTTTAAAAACCAATTCGCTGCAAATATAAACACACACGCACCGACATTACTTACCCGCCCACATTGCTCCAAGTGCACCAGTCAGTGCGGTTCAGTAAAGCCATTTCATCATTAAATCCATTGATACATAAATGTTGGAGCAGAGTGGAAAGGCAAACCATAGTTGGTCCGCCATAAAAGCCCTGACATAATCTGCAGTATTCCTCACAGACGGCAGACTTATTTCCACAAGCTGCATTGTCAAAGAGTTTGAGAAAGAAAGAGAGATTGAACTTAGAAAATAACAATAACTGAAATTATTATTTATTAAATGCTGGGTTAACAGAATGACATAAAATGACAAGTTGTGTCACTTACCGAACGGCAAGGTGGATTGTTCTTCAGTGGCATCTTAAACAGAGAGGAATAAAACGTTTAGATTGAAACATTTACATCAAGCAGTAAATGTAGTTGCCATAAACTCTTTAAATCAAACAGGCAGCACCTAAATCATACTGGGTCTTTTGTAATTTATTTCATCAGATAAGCTCATCAAAGACAAGCATCGTAGCAAAGCGTATTTTTTGTTTCCCGTAGCTCATGAGATCCTTTACATGTCTAGCCCTGAGCCAGGCATTTGCAGCTGTAGAAGGAGACCACACACTCACCGCAGAGAAAGCAGAGGAATATCCCAATGAAACCAAGTGCTCCCTTCATGTCAGACAAAAAGGAATGACGGTGCAATTCCCCCAACCGGTGACCATGTACAATAAACGTAAACTTCTCAGACTGTCTACGGCGAGGCACAACAGGAAACCCGACAGGATGGAAGAGACGCAGTGTCACGTTCCGTTACCAGATGTCCAAACAGTGTTACCCGCGGTTACCAGATGTTGTGCGGAGATCTGTCCGACGGGCCCTGCGCCTTGGCAGCCGCTCTTCCCCTCTCCAACGCACGTTTCCTCAGGATTTTCTTCCCTTTTTTAACGGGGTGGAGGCAACAAAGATTGTCCTCTCCATTCTCCCAAATAAAAGGGAGCACACCCAAGCTGGGCTGGACTCACATCTGAAAGCCCTTTACTCTCTAGCTCTTGTTCTGCTTTTTAGTCTCAGTTTCTCACAGTCGAAGGCCTGGCCAGCTCACAGCATGTGATTTATTTGCCTTTTGGGCCGCCTCTGCCAAATAGGAAACATAAGTAAACATTTAGGACTTTGCTTTTTTTTTTGAGTGGATGTTATCATGACAAAGGGCCAACGAACTGATGATTGCAACGCTTGAAAACTTTTTTTTTCATTGTGCTGCATACGTTAAATGAGTTTCTCACTCCCATCGTTCACCACTGTAAAAGAGGTGGTTTCTTGGATCAGCGTGAGGCTGTTTTCTCACGACCAACTTTTTCATTTATGTCACGGAATCCACATGTTGGGCCTCTCACAACATCTCTATGCAGAGCAGGACTTTTGATTTAGTGATGACATCAGGAAAAGTTACTTTTCAGCAGAGGAGGAGCTCAGAGTTGGTGGGAGTTGGCAGGAGAAGGAGAGGGGGGGGGGGGGGGGGGTAGAGGGGGGACAGTCAGGGGAAAGAAAAAAAAAAGGAAAGGCCCAAGAGGAGGAACAGTGAAAGGGGCGCTTTCCAGTTGTTTCACAACCCAGAGTTCATGCGCTGATCCCAGACGTTGCATGGGGTGAATGACGAACAAATTCAGGAAGTTGAGCCAGGTGGGATCTTTTCAAAAGGAGGTTTGAATTAACCCTTTGACCCAAACCCACCACGGGCCTCGTGTCTACTGCTGTTGACCCCTCAGTGCTGGAGACCTCCCGAGGTGTTTGTCTTGGATTCTCATGATAGCACACACAGGCAGATCTTGGCAGAAACAGGGATCTCTGTGCTTTGCTCGCTTTCTCAGTCCTTTCCAGCAATTGAGTTCAACAAACGGATTCAAAACAACCCCCCAGTGCTCACACATATGTAATCAGTATTTTCACTGTAAAATATGAAAACATGTCAATAACGGTTTCTGCTGAAATATTAACGTAAGATAAAAAAAATATCCATTAGCGGATTTCATTTGTTGTTAGGGAGACACATGTAGTGTGCAGTCAATAACTGAGTAAAAGAAAAGAAATGTAATCTTACTGCCGGCCGTCATCTGTGTTGAGAAATACCCTGTAGAATAAGAAGGAGATGTTAGTGTAAGTGTGGAAGGTCAGAAAGCCTGGCCTTTGTTTCTTCGAACGCACGCGTTGTACCTGTCGGTGTGGTTGGTGGTGCCGCCACGTTTTCATCGACCAGACAAACCACTGTCGTGCATCCTGCTGAAAGAGAAAGCAAATGAGACAAGAACTGGATGTTGGATTCTAAATATATATTTTTTAAATAGTAAACAGACTTTGACGATTATTAAATTGAATTGAACAATTTTCTGAACTTTTAAAGGTTGAGGGGGGCAAAGCATCTTATATTCAACTCAAGCATAAACTAACTAAATTCACCTCCCACCTGAATTCAACATGTTATAAAAGGAATTTTAATAACAGATGTGTTGGTCATAAACCTTGGCCCTTAAATCAAACTGTTCAAAGCACACAACGATATCATGAGACTTAAAAAGCTCCTTACTAAAAGCCACTCAATCATAGAAAGCTCCCAAGCATTCCTCTTGAGAAGTGAGATAGAGGGCAAGTAAAATAGCTCAATCACAGAACAGGAAAGAAATGGACAGTATAAATCGTGTACTTACCCCAGATGAGAAGAGTTGTAAAACACCTAGAAATCATAGGTGAGAAACTAGTGGCTGTCATTCTGCCTGAAGACGCTCTGCTCTTCTTCTTCCCTAGTGAGTAGCGATTACATATCTCAACCTTTTTGCAGGAAGGCTCTAAAAAACAACAGGAAGCCCTCATTTCCCAGGATGGGCGGATTCACACAATGGCACCGAGAGCCTCTGACAGGATTAGAACTACTGTGGACCACTAGTGCATCTCCACCACTCTCTCTCTCTCTCTCTCTCTCTCTCTCTTTATCTGTTTCTCTTCCTCTGCACCCTCCAGCGAGAGTTTGGGAGAGTCCCACCCTCTCTTTTTCTGGCTCCCTCTCTCTGTCTTTACCTTTGTCTTTCATTTCTGCCTTTATCAACACAAGCAATATTTTGATGTCACCAATGGGTTCACACACATGTCGACTGTGTATGAAATGGATCGCTTTGGAATCGCTCTCTGTCAGCTTTAGTTTACATACATTGTGACAGTAAATAAACGTTTGCTTTTATAACCACCAGGTTGTTTGCTGTAACTGATTCTGATGAAGCCAACGGAGCCAATGGATTGATGGATCGACCACAGCACAGAATGAATTTTCCTTTCTATTTCCACTGTGGCACCTTCGTTTCCCACAATGCAACTCGACTGCAGAGAGTTCAGCTGGAGATGTGGCTCGCTCTATGCTGGTAGCTGCAATTTTGACTTTGAGTCCCCAGCGTCTAGCAGAGATGAAGAGCGGGCAAGGGGAAGCTCGCTTCCTTCTAACGTCCCGCGGCCACGTTTTTTTTTAAACATCACAGCTTCAAATGACATCGACTGAGGCAGCTGGAGCCACCAAAATCTTCATGTCACCTGATTCACATATGCAGTAATACTCCTCAAGACCTGTGAATCAACGTCTGTGGGTTTGTTTCTGTTGCCATACAGCGTGACTTCTACTGTTGTGGTGTTGCACCATCGGTGCTGATGACGAGCAACCGACGTCACGCTGAGCCTCTGCGGTAAAAAGGAGCAGGCGGAGATCTCCGACGTTAAACCGACGCACTCGTCCACGTCACTGGAGGATTAGTGTTCTTTCTCAGCTGCTGGACTTAAGAGAGGGCCAAAATTGATTCCATGTTTTGTCCCAGAAGGAGGAGGCCGCTCTTTGTTTCCATTTGTGACTGGAACTTAAGAATCCCACCAACAAGCTGTTAAATGCAGTACATCTGCAGCAAACTATCAAGGAGAAGTTAAAAAACTGAATGGATGATGTGAAGGAGGACGTGTGGATGTGAAGCTTGACATGTTTAAGACTTTCTGTTGGGGGGTGTGTTAGAATGGGGGATTTTTTTAAACTGACATTTCAATTTTCTATCAATAAACGCTTCTTATGTTTAGTGCATAGAGTATAGAGAATATTTTCAATGTTGAGGTATGTCAAGATCAAAATGCCAAGACTGACACGCCCTGTTTACATGACACATGATTGAGAACTTCCTGCTGATAACAGCCGTGCGCCGCCCTCTTCTTCTGTCTGTTTACTTTCGTTGCTCAGATCAGTATCAACAGGGTGTGATTTGTGGGGGGGGATGGGGGAGGGGGGGATTTCCCCCCCTCTGGCTTTCCTATCCCCCCCCTCTGTTAAATTATTTTTATCTCCGGTGGGGACAAGGATTTCCCCCCCTTGATAGCGACGAATGCAACTTAACTGCTCGCCTACTGAAACTCTTGAAATCTAGCGATCTTCAGTGTTGATACATCAGAGTAGCTGTTCAGCAGCCTTCTGGCAGACGGCGCATATTTCTGAACGTCATCGAACACAAAAACATTGTAACATTTTAGTGCGGGAACTTCGCAGTGGTGCGCGTGCGCTCGTGACGCGGATCGGTTTCCCCTCTTTGTGCGGCGCTCGGCGCTTCTGCTTCGTCCTCGTTGCCAAACCGTCCGTGCGCGTGAAAGTGAGCATCAAGCCAGTTGGACTTTGGAAACTTTAATTGCGCTGAGGGGGGGGTCTCTGTAGCAGAGAATAGTACCCAGCTCTTTAATAATAAGAGCAGCGCGGAGCTGCATTACTGTGAGTGATGGCTTATTACCTTTGTATTGGTTTTGCATATTAACATGCTTTAGACATATTTTATTTGTTATTTATACTTGTAAACTACTGTGATGAGTTTCCACGTCCCCGATTTTTTGGCGCAGAGCGTGATGTGCGTTTGCGGAGCGCCGGCACTGAGCATATTACGTCTTACTTTACAGGACCCAATAATAAAACAACTAAATTAACATTAAAGGTTTTGCCATGTTGTGATGGGGACTAATCCATGGACCCGAAAAAGGGCCTGTCTACCCTTTGCGTTCTTCTCCCTAGTTATGCAAGCTAAAAGTCACATGATCTTGTCTATAAATTAAAAAAAAAAACACCCCCCCCTTTGCTTTTTTGTCAAATCGCACCCTGAGTATCAACATTAAACAAGATACAATTGTAGACATGTCAAACATGACGCATGCATGGCGAGGACAGTGGAACTAGAAAGCGGCGATGGACAAAGGCCCCTTAGTGGTCACAGAGAAGCACAGCGAGAGTCAGTTGTGTTGGGGATGTTTCACGGGATGAAACAGAGGTGAACAGTGCCATCTAGTGTGCGACAGCAGTAGCATTTATGTGGTTTGGGGTTTTTTTTAAATCAATTTTTGACAGATGTTTGTGAGAGAACATCTTTTGTGAGGAGTGACAGCAATATGAAATGCTTAATTCGGGTTATGCAAATAGCATCTTGTGGAATGTATGTTGCTTGGTTACCTCACAAACGTATTTCATTTTTTCACTTTGTCACTAAAATGTGTAGTTTGAATAGAATTATATTGTTTAAGGAGTGCTTCTTACACTTTGGCTTCAATCTCCTTCAACAAATCAACTCGATCATATACGTCCGCAAATACAAACCGAAAACGTGCTTGTTGGCAACTTCGGTGAATTGGCGTTTTACGTGGAGTACGTGAAGGCCTCATTGGCCGGAGGACCGTCATCCAGCTCTCATGACGGAACATATCACGCGTCGTGCTCTCCCTGCAGGAGGAACGCAGAACAACAGCTCAACTGTTTTCCACTCGGTAGAAGTGCAGGAGTTTCCACCCAACGCTGTCGATCATCTTTCACTCTTAATATTTTCGGACAGTTACTTTATCCTACACAATCTGAAAAATCCGGGTAATTAGACCTATCATGTGAATATATTTATGTTTCTTGGTAGTGTATGTGTTGTGCTATATTTTATTACTAAACAGTAATACCATTGCATTAATATGTCGATTAAAACCTCGGCGTCGGAGCCCAGGGAGCGTCATACCCTCACGCATGCAGATGGTGATCTAGCAATCTGGACAGTTGCATCAGTTCCTGTGTGCGCGTAATTAGATGTGCTGCCGTGGCCGCGCTGCTCAACGTACGCTACTTTTTTATTCCCTGGACGCAGAATAGTCCCAGATCCTCCGCTAGGAAGGGCAGTGATCACTATCAAGACGTCACCCTCCCTCGCTCGGGTTGGCTCGACAGTGCGCAGCTATTTGTAAGCTGCTACAACAACAACAACCTCCAGCAGCACCATGCCCGTGGAGAACGCACGGATTTCTCTGAGACCACCTCGCCGTGTGGACAACGACATCTGCGTCAGATCCATATAGCGAAGGGCAGATTTTAATTGCTCCGGATATCTCGACACGACAACAACCCGCAAAAAAAAAAAAAAAAAGACAGACGCGCGATCTGTTCACAACAAATAGGAAGCCCCAGGCGCGGATTGCAAGGTATTTAATAACTGCGACACTGGATGTAGAGGCAGACGTGCACACGCACGCGTCCTCTGGAATAACGTGCTGTCATTGCGGGCGCAATTGGCGCGTGCGTCTTTTAAAGTGTTACACGTTTTAGAATGATACTGCGTGGATCCGTCTCAACGGGGCGGCGCGCTGCAGGACGGATCGCACTCCATAGCTGGGGGGTTAAAAAAAAAGCGTGTGCATGTGCCTAGAAAAAATGCACTGGCGCAGTCCGCCCGAGCGCAGTTTTCTCTTTGCACCCTTGTTTATAACGTTTTAGCTCAGGCGGGTGAGTTGATGCGCGCCGAGGTGCTTGTGAAACGCAATAAAACTGTACTACGCACTTTTCTGCTCCGCTTCATACGGGTTTTTTTGTGCAGAGGCACGCCCACTCGTGAGCAATGTGGATCATGCCCCGCGCGGTTCCATTATTAGAGACTTTACTCATTTGGGCCTGTTTGTTCATTATTTGGTCAGTTGCGGTCTTGCTCTGCGCGATTTAAAGAACCAGCGTCGAGCCCTTCCTATTTGACATGAAAAGACAGTTTTGTTTTGCAAACATAGGGGGGCACTCTTTCAAACTTCACGTTCCACCTCAGGACGGATGAGGAAGTTTTCGTGCATGTGAGAGGCGGGGTGGGAATAGTATACTTGTACTGTCTGCCAGTGATTCTCAAAGTGTGGTGCGCGTACCACTAGTGGTATGCGGGGCTCCCGCTAGCGGTACGCCAAAGAATCACAAAGTAAAAAATATATTTTTTTTACTAAACATTTAAGTTCATTACAGTTTTATTTAATCTTTAAGAACATGTTTTACATGTATTTTAGTATAATGTTTATTTAACTTTTATGTGCAATACATTTTAATTGAATCATTATTTAAGTACAGTTTTTTTTCTTCCTATATTTAAGCACAGTCTTACTGTTGAAACTGTGTGAAATGTTACAATGGCTGACAATAGTAAATATACTTCTTTAGGAATAAAACCTCTGCCTTGTTTTTGATGAATACTTAGGCCTACTACGCTACTGTATAGAGTTGGTCATTATGGTGGCACTTGGAGAGCCAAGTATTTTCTGAGGTGAACCACTGGTTTAAGGCAAAAAAGATTTAGTAAATTAAGAGAATTGAGGCTGCACAGTCTTACATCAAGAACACATCGTCAGACAAGAAGATTTTTCTTCTTTTGGATATTTGACTGGTTTGCCAAATAGTATTTCTTTCTTTTAAAAGAGTCATGGAGGAAACGGCCGCTGCAGGTCAAGAATCCGGCTCAGGTGCCGCGGCACCAGCACCAAAACCTCAGCCCTCCTCCTCCTTTGTGCCGTCCCGCAGCCTGATGGAGTGGAGACGCAGGGTCAAGTCTGAGTACATGCGCCTGTGTCAACTAAAACGCCTTAAAAAGGTCGAGAAGGTCAAGGTGGGTCAACCCAATTATTAACATCAATGTTGTTCTAATGTATGCCAGTGTACTGAATGCATGGTGTGTTTTACATGTCACACTCGCCTACTGTGTGACACGCACTTTGTTCTGTTTGATTCCAGACCCTGTTCATGGCCAACAGGAAAAAGATTGAGCAGCAAACCAACCTCCTGAATGCAGAGTGGTCCAGGCTCAGGATTCAGTCCATCCCTCTGTCAACGTCTGGTGGAGCTATGGCCAAAAAGGTGTGCTGAAGAGGCAATAATAGCCATTGCACCACAAAATGTTGTTTAACAAGTGCTATTACTGTAAGCAAAAACAAAAAAAATGAGAAAAACGTATTAATCAACTGAAACTAAAGTTAAAAACAAACTGAACTGAAACATATTTCTCTGCAAACACTATTAAAAAATGAATGTAAAGTTCAGTTTTAGATTTTTAGCTACACTATATCTCTGCCTAAAAACAAAATACACAGCATGAATTTTTTGACCTGACATTCCAGGAAATGACAATGTGTCTGAATTTCTTTGCAATAGACATTATGAACATTCCTTTAGATTAAACCTGCCCAGATAAAACACGATCCAGAGAGGTGAGAGCTCCACTGGGTGTGTCTCCAACGACCACCGCAGTACTGTGGGATTGAAGCGTCTATTTAGGCTTGACAAATAAAAAGTGAATTTAAACTACAGTGACTTTGAAAATACCATCCTACATTGACTTTCCAGTCTGTCATCCAATTTTATATTCTTGTCTTGTGAGTGAAAACACCTCATCCCCATCGTATTGCATCCTCCTTAGCAGCACTAGTGCTCCGTTCTAATTCACGCCTGCTTGTCAGGTTTTCCCAAAATATCACAGAACAAAGCCGTGTGCCAGAAATTGATCATAATAAGCAGTCTAAAAGTGGTTTCTAGTCCTCTGGGAGCTCATAATTCAAGTATGCTGAGGAGCCGACAGCGTTTTCCTCGGTCCCTTATGCTGCCAGAGTCCCTTTTATTGTATTTACTGGGTTGGTGACGCGGCCCTCAGCAATTGTATTTGATTACATAATTATATAATTGTCCAGTAAGGCTTTTAGATGTTCTTTATTGTCTTGTCATCCCATACTCATACTTCTCCTGTAGATGTGCACGGTGGAGTTTGGCTTCCCAGAATTTAAAGCTCAAGCCATTGCCGTCAGACCACTGTCAACAGTGACAGGAATCCCCTTCATGTACTCTTGGTCGCCCCTGCAGCACAACTTCATGGTAGGACTTTAAATCACAACCTTCAGGTGATCCCCAGATGATTCATCGGTGCTGCTGTGACGAGCGCCATCCGCTGGATGCCAACCTGTCTCCATGTGACTTTCTGTCCTTTCTGTCCTTTCTGTCCTTAGGTGGAGGATGAGACATTCCTTCACAACATCCCCTACATGGGCGACGAGGTGCTGGAACAGGACGAGGCCTTCCTGGAGGAACTCATCGACAACTACGACGGTGTCCATGGCGACAGAGGTTCTTGTTGAATTGATAATGTAGCACCAGTCGTACTCTGTATAACGGCGCCGCTACCTTGGCCCTTTTTGTGCGATATGTGCCAGTGATGCAGCCTGCAATTCAAACATATTTTAGACTCGCATTGGTTAAGTTGTGACCTGTTAACTGTGTCCCAGAGGGGGCGTTCATCAGCGACGAGGTATTTAAAGAGCTGGTGGAGGCCTTGAGCCATTACTCCGATCACGAGGAGGAGGAGGAGGAGGAGGAGGAGGAAGAAGCAGCCGTGATGACGGCCGAGCCCGCGGCGGAGGCGGCGGTGAAGAAGGAGGACGAGAGGGTGATGAGGAGCTCAGCGGAGGTTTCGGAAGATGCCAAAGCGGGCACCGTCGCATTCATCAGGAGGAAGAGGAGGAGCACCACTGAGGGTACGCAAGTCTTCATCCACGTTCACACTTTTTACCTGTGAGAGAACACAGAAGTACTGTTCCTAGCGCTTGTTTACCTTGAAGCCGCCCCTGTGTTCCTGCTTGGGTGCTGTGCCTGAGGGAACCTTCTGGTCCATGACACTGATATGGTCCGGCTCTTATTTCAGAACTTGATGACCTCTAGCACCAAGCTTTAAGGTATACAAACGCTGTCTATGAATGAGGGATCCGTGGTAAATATGTATTGGGGGTAAAACAAGAAAATTAAGAAAAGTTTGTCATACAACACGGTTGAGGCCTCGAGCTCTGTGAATTCTTCTGTGCCGTTGCAAAAAGTTTAAAAGAACACATTGCGTAATATGTATTTGTGAATCTGTGGCTAAGGCTGTTTTCTTTCTTCCCGTCTCCCAAAGCGAGGGACTCACTCAGCAGCAAGAAGGTCCCCAACGAAAATATATTTTCAGCCATCGCCTCAATGTTCCCTTACAAGGGCACCACGGAGGAGCTGAAGGAAAAGTAAGACAAGTGCAGCAGAGATGTGAATGTATTTGCACAATGCTCAACAGGCCGTTGCTTAGTGTTCACCATGGAGACGCAAGCTGTCAGGCAGGGAAGTAATAATGGTGGCTCCCTCTCAGGCCTCAAAGGAGCGCTCGGATCAGCATCTGAAAGAGCTTTAGAAAGAAACACCTACGACTTCGCACGGCACACCAACTTCAAATCCATGCAAGCGAGTTTCGTCTCACAGGTGCCATGTATTTTTTTTTTTTTTTTTTACCCAAACCCTCCACAGGTACAAGGACCTAGTTGAGCCCCCCCAGCCGGTGAAGCTGCCCCCGCTCTGCACCCCCAGCCTGGACGGACCCTTTGCTAAGTCTGTACAGCGGGAGCAGTCGTTACACTCCTTCCACACGCTCTTCTGCAGGCGTTGCTTCAAATACGACTGTTTCCTCCACCGTAAAGGCTTGATTTATGTTGAATATTATTTCTCCTGCGCTGTGATGTTTCCCAGTGAGATTGTGATTAACACCCCAACGACGCACGTACTGATGCACAGCGCGGAGGTAAATGACGCTTTCTCCACCTTTTTTTTCGCCAAGCTTTCCACGCCACGCCCAATGTTTACAAACGGAAGAGCAAGGAGATCCGTGTGGAGACGGAACCATGTGGTGTGGACTGCTTCCTGCTGGAGGTACGCCGACGCCACGACCACAGTGACCCAATTGTGCACTATGTTCGCTTTGGCAACGAGCTTTATCTTGCTGTCTTCTCTTTCCCCCCTGTCCTCTGCAGAAAGGGGCTAAGGAGTTTGTGGATCAGAATATGTTACGGGCACAGAGGTCTCGGAGGCGGCGAAAGCAGCCGCGTCCCGCCAGCTCCAGCTGTCCCGGACCGTCTGCGTCTGCCGAGGAAGCACAAGAGGGCTGCAGTGACCATGAAACCACCTCCTCCTCAGGTAGTGCTCCGTTCCAACAACAACCTTCTGAAAGCAAAGCAAAGTCTCAGTGGATCTACGAGTGGTTCGCAATGTTTGTTTGCTGTTTACTTGGCTTATCGCAACACATCGGCCATGGTTTTTGAGATTGACATTTTACTGGACATTGTACTCTAAAGTAAATCTTCGAGTGGAACGAGTGGAGGCCTCATTTACCGTAACCCTCCCCCCAAATCCCTCCCTTTCTGAAAAGTGTCTGCCCCGACTGCACAGAAAAGGGATTTCAGGGGATTTGGCAGAAGTTGATAGCTTGCTGCTCTCTCCTGTGTCTCCCTCTTGCCAATCAAAATAAAACAGACATTAGTTTTGCCTCCCCAGCATAAACACGTTGTTCCCTCTCCCCCTGTGATGGGGGGGCGGTCTCCATTTCCATCTCCATGTGGAGAGCAGCGGGAGGGAAGTCAGAACAATCTCCTCTGGCTCTTTATTTCCCCCCTCCTCCCGTGGACTTCTGAAGTTGTTGTTCATCGCCGACGGGGCTTCACTTGAAGTCTCCTTTAGCTCTGGAAACCGCACATGCTCGGCCAGTGACTCAGCAGACTCTCGTGCACGTGTTGAAATAATTTGGGGTTGACAAAAGCAGATTGTTGAGCAGATTAATACAAAATACTCAGTGCTGGAGCATGTGGCCACGGCCAAGCTGCATTCAGCCTGTTGCCAAGCAACATTCGGCTCTCTGCCTCGAGCTGTGGGTGTGCGAGCATCAGCCTTGAATATCCAAAAAGCTAAATCAAAGCCACGGCCTCCCGTGTTGCTGTGTGTAAACTGGCAGACGTACAAAAATGGCCCCAAGAAATAGCTGTACGTGCGTCAGTGTGGGATTATATTAGCATCACGTCAAAAAACTGTCAAAAACTTTAAACCCGAAACAAAGTGATAGGAAAAAGTGTTAAGAACCAACCTTTTTCCCAACAGTGGTGTTACCAGAGGGTTTTCCTTTGTGTGTAACAGAGGGGAATTCGCGATGCCCAACTCCCACCAAGCTGCGTCCAGGCGACGACGACGGGGAGCAGCAGGCGAGCTGCGCGGCGCAGTGGAGCGGCGCAGAGGAGTCGCTGTTCAGGGTGCTACACGGCACGTACTTCAACAACTTCTGCTCCATCGCTCGCCTCATCGGCACAAAGAACTGCAAGGAGGTAAAAGTGTTTACGCACCACGAGGATCAACAAACTGGCCCCCGGCGCTCAACAGCAGCAAGGCGTGTTTTAAATGACGTGGTTATAACGAAGATGCAGGTGTTTCTAACTCTGGTGTATTTATTTATACTGACTGAATGCCAGATGGTGGATTAAAAGAAATCCTGGAAGTAGCTATCAACTATCGAGACAACCCGGATAAAACAAACCCATGCAAAGGGAATAGTGACAAATAAAAATTAGAAGCCAGAGAAATTAGTCTCTAGTCTTATCTGTTTACTAGCTATACAAGTTATGAATGGAATGATGTGTAATGAACAAAGAAATGCTTTCTTAAACTAAAGTAGACGGCATCCTTGGGTCGCTGATTTTTGCCGTGTTTGGAGTGCGAGTACAGTAACGAATGCACCCTGTGCCTGTGGTTTTGGGGTGTGGTTAATTGGGCTTACACAGAGAATGGCATGTGGCACCGATGTAACACCGATGCTCACCAGATGTGACGGCTGCCAAATTCCCTCGTGATGCAGTTGGTCAGCCTCGGACATTCGCAGAGTGAAGTCGAATGAACTTGCGCAATAAAGCTTGTAAAGAACAGATGAAAACTTCTACATTTTTATACAAGTTTTGAATATAATACACGTGGAGAAGAACAGGTAAAGCAAAAGTCAGGTGGCCTCTTCACATCCACCCCTGTAGTGCCTCTCTTTACACGGCCAGACCTGATCTGGCCGTATCTGAGAAGGAATGCTGAAACCAGCTGCATCATTGTGTGTGTCTGTGTCCTAGGAAAGAAGCCAAATCTGGGTTTTAGTCACCAGAGGTATTTGAGTGTGTGTGTGTGTGTGTGTGTGTGTGTGTGTTGCGCTGCAGTGGAGTTTTAATAACACGGGAGGGGGATTGGGAATGTTCTATGGTGTAATCTCTGCTTCAGGGGGGCAGAACATGACACAATGTAATTACAATGAAGAAAACCAAACAGCTTCACAGTAGTGTACACATGAAATGAACTTGCGGGACGTGTTTTTGTTCATCCCCTTGTCACTTTGCGCAGGTGTATGAATTTGCAGTGAAGGAAGTTTTGATCCATCGTGTTCCTCCCGCCGACGGAGGAATCGCGCCCCAAAAGAAGAAACGCAAACACAGGCACGATATCTCCTGTTGCTCCCGCTCGCTTTGCTGAACCACGGAAACATGGAGATAACATGATCTCTTGCAAAGCCCTCACGGAAAAGCTCTCTGAATGGATAATGAGTCAAATGAATAATTCGTTATTTATGCAGTATTCAAAGTATTCTGTACTATTACTATTATCAGTATTTGCACTGCATTGAGTCTTTTTAAATTCAATTATTGTCACTAAACAAGTCATGCAGAGTAAACTGACTAGTTTGTTTTGTTGTTCTGTGGCAGGTTATGGGCAAAGATTCAGCTCAAGAAAGGTATTTTGACCTGAAAAAAAGCCCATAAATGACTGCACTAAATATGATGCAGCTTACTGTGCCAGTCTGAGGACTTTGTCCTTGGTTTCTCCAGATAACTCGTCCAACCAGGTGTGCAAATACCAGCCATGTGACCACCCCGACCATCCGTGCGACAGCTCCTGCCCGTGCGTGATGAGCCAGAATTTCTGTGAGAAGTTCTGCCAGTGCGTCCACGAGTGTGAGTGTCACCTTTTCCTCCTTCACGAGTGTGAGCCTTCTCCTGTGGACCTTCTTACGTGAACAACACAACAGAAGTAGCTTGCTGTGCCTCGTAACGCTGGAGGAAAATTGTTTGTCACATTTTCCACTGAAAGCGTTTTTTTTCCAGGCAAAAATAGAGCACGGCATCCCGAATGTAAAACGACCCTGCAGTATTTTGGCCGCGGTCAGAGGAGAGACTGTCCTCTGGCCGGGATAGGTTGCTGTCTGTTTAACGCAGGGCTGCGCTCACAATAAGGGTTTCGCTGCAGAAGCAATGACCTAGAACGGCGCTTTCCGAAATTGGCCACGGGCTGTCGGAATGCATTTTCGGTTTTGCTCTCGGGAGAGCTTACGACGAGGCAACAGGAATAAGACGTATGAAAAACATGTCTTGCAACAGTTTGAAAATGATGGCTTTTCCCCATTTGGTTCCCCCCCTCCCCCCTCCTCTTCCCTCCCTCCCTCCCTGCCCGCCTGCTACCTCGCCTTTTCCCGTTGCACAGGAAAGCCAGGGCCAAACAGGAAGCAGCCCCCCGGTTGCACATGTGTGCGCTCTTAAGACTTGGACAGAAATCAAAGGGATGTGACAGGCTGTGTGCCTGATACACACGCTCCAACATCAGTATGAGTCAGATAAGCGGTGCTTGATGACACAGTCACATGAAACCCGCCCTGGCTGAGGATTCGGAGGTTGATCCGCCAACGCGTACCGACAGTTCTCTGCAGGAGACTGCTGGAAGGACATTTAGGTTATTCTTGCCTGACCCTTCACTCGTCTCCCCGGAGGGTGTTGTATTTCCTCTGCGAATTGTATTCCACCGTATCTGCCAGCGGAGGTCTCTGAGTGATGGACTTTTCACCTCCGCTTAGCCATTAGGTTTCTGTGCTGCAACTGCGGCTTGCCGTGGAATTATTTATCATGTGCTGCCAAGTCACATGATGCAGTTGCTTCTTCTGAGCCGCTGTGTGTCCCGATGTTTTTTCCAGGCCAGAACCGCTTCCCAGGCTGCAGGTGTAAGACGCAGTGCAACACTAAACAGTGTCCCTGCTACCTGGCCGTGAGGGAATGCGACCCAGATCTGTGCATGACCTGCGGCACGGCAGATCACTGGGACAGCAAAGCCATCTCCTGCAAGAACTGCAGCATCCAGAGAGGCCTGAAAAAGGTACATGAGGACAGCTGAAGGTCCAATTGTTTTTTTTTTTTTGGTGTTTTTTAACCTTGCCAAGAAGTTTATGGTGTTCAGATCACTTATGAATGACTTGTGGAGTCACTTGAACCTACATTTGACATCTCTCAGCACCTGCTTCTGGCGCCATCAGATGTCGCCGGTTGGGGCACCTTCATCAAAGTGCCGGTTCAGAAGAATGAGTTCATCTCTGAATACTGCGGAGAGGCAAGGACATGCAGTCCATTTAAATGATATGTACTGCATATATTACTAGGCTTGATTTCATTTTTGTTCTGTGTTTTCTGCGCGTTTGCTTGAGCAGCTGATCTCCCAGGATGAGGCGGACCGACGTGGAAGGATCTACGACAAATACATGTCCAGCTTTCTCTTCAACTTGAATAATGGCAAGTATCCCCCCCGACGCTCCACTGTTCATAATCTAACCACTGCTTTTTGTCACGTGTCCCTCATTGCGTCTGCGTTTGTGTGTCGGTAGACTTCGTGGTGGATGCCACACGCAAGGGGAACAAAATCCGCTTTGCAAATCATTCAGTTAATCCCAACTGCTACGCAAAAGGTATAACCCATCAGTTTCAGTTTCGCTCTGCCATGGAGGGAAACGCGAATACAGATGACTTTTGTGGGATGAAAAGCAGTCGGCTTATGCTGTGTTTGATGCCGTTGCAGTGGTAATGGTGAACGGAGACCACCGCATTGGCATCTTTGCCAAACGAGCTATACGGCAAGGAGAGGAGCTCTTCTTCGACTACAGGTAGAGTCACAGGCCTTTTAGTGACTCCAGCAGGTTCAAAGTAAAAATGACAGAAACCAGGCCTCGCGGTACATTGTGTGACTGACATGTCACTTTTCGTAGTTGCCGTATACCAACCCAGACTCTGCTTCTTCCCTCCACAGATACAGCCAGGCCGATGCCCTTAAATATGTGGGATTAGAAAGGGTGCATACCTCCGTAAGCTCTGCCTAACCCGACAGCCGCCCACTAATGCTTCTGCCCCCTCTCTGTAGCGCCACATCCAGCGGTTGAGGTCCAGTAAACAGTCTCTGTCTCTGCCCTCTGTGCTGCACCTGAAAAGTCCCCTTCCATCCGTTTGCTGGTGCTGCCGCCCCGCTTACACTCCGCCACCTTCTTCAGCGACAGCCGTCTGCTCTCCCTCTCATCTACCTGCAACAGCATATTTGTCAAGCTTATGAAACTAAACTAAGTGGAGATACTATTAATCCGTTTACCGTACCAAGATGGTGACATGTCGTTTGTGTTTCATCTTGTTGAAGCATAGAGGTTTTAGAGTAGTTTTGTTACTGTACTCTCATAGACCGGCTCTTGTTTGACTTCTCAATACGTAACGCGAGCTTTTACGTCGTACCTAACGATGGTCAGTGAAATGCATGTGCCGTCTCATGGATAAGCGAAACCAGTGAACAATGTTAGCCACAGCATTAGCTCGAGTCAGATTCTGCTGCCTGCAGTCCCTCCGTATCGTAGTGTGACGTGACCCGCTGCCGGTTCTGCAGAAGAACTCGACAAGGTTCCAAAGCTTCGTATGTTCATCTGTGAATTGTTCTGCAAAAATAGGCAACCAGACAAGAAACCGACTGACTGAATGTAATGTGGCGATGATGGTGGAGAGATCTCACCCCTCTTTTCATTTTACGCATTAACCCATTCTATTGGTACTCTGAACACACCATACATTTAGCATCATGTTTACATGATCTTGAGGAAGGAAATCTTTAATACATTAACAAGTAGCACAGTAAATGTCGGCCTTTATCCTGCAAGTGCCAAATGATTCCACACAGAAAAAGGCAAAATTAACAGAGGTGTGTTAAAGGTAAACTTTGCAAGGTTAATACCAATGTGATAAGAACAATGATCCGTTTTAGACCAAACGTGAATATAAAGTATATTTTTTATCATTTTCCTCATTTCTTTTGTATGTCCAGATTTTTTTATCCGCCCCGTTTTTCATTTAGAAAACATTGAAGCCCACTTTGAAATGAGATTTTTCACAATAGGGATGAACAAAATGGAGTTTACTGCTATGTACAGTGTCTGCCTATAACAATTAAAGTTTAACTTTATACATTAAAAAATGTTTTTCTAGTGTGTACGTGTGTGTGTGTGTGCAAAAAACATCTCACCCATATTGACAATTTCCTTCAAGCTTTTATTGAGTTTGGCTTTGCATTGATTTACACAGTAATGGTCATTTACAGTGGAAGTATTACAAAACAAAATCAACCCAACTTACAAACAGAAAATAACTCCCGAAATGACAGTGTGATCACAAACACAACTCTAATAATCATTTCTGGTACCTGTAGCAGAAGGATTATTGTTTGATGGTGCAGAGAAGTGACCTGTGATGATGATGATGATGACGAAGTGATGATCTATGGCATCACGGGCTATCTTCAGATCCACATAAAGTATATAAAAGTATCGAGGCCTTTACATCTATTGCATCCTCCAGAATTGAAATAAGTTAATAACACAAATAAAATAAGTTAAACACAAATAACTTTCGTAGAGCCAAAATGTAACCGTACACATTGTACAAACATGTTCTTACGTATTTAAAGTCTGATGCAAGTTGTAGGCTAAATCTCAGAAAGCACTAAGCAGCCCTGGAAAAGTTACACACTTTGTGAAATCGGCAGATAGCCAGTTGGAGGTAATGAAGCTAATGACAGCCTTTTGGCGACTCCCTCTACCGGCTGTTTTTTCCTAACACCTTTCGTTCACATTGGATACAAGCAGCAAGATTCCACGGGCTTGAAGTTTTCAAATGGCCGAAGCCTGTGAAGGTGGAGAGCTGCATGCAGGCCTCGTTTCCGTCTCCTTGTTCTACGCTCAGTGCACGACAACGACTTGGACGGTTGCCCTGAGTGCACATGATCCATTTTTGTTAACGACAGTCGTTGTTTCAAATCCGTATCTCGGTGGGCCAATCGTGAACACACAAACATCTAAACATCCATTCAAGTCACACATACACACGCTGCAGGGACCGTGCAGCTGCATGAATAGCTAGTGAGTGGCACTGAAGCGACGCTGCTAGGCTGAATGTTCACAGGCTGTTGAGTACAGTGAGGTTCATACGTTTAAATTCTGCATGTTTACTTATTCCTAATAGGCGACAAAGCATAATTAGCCCGCGGTGGTTGGCTTGTGCCTATTACGAACGTTGAGTGGTGATTGTCTTTAACAAAAGCACAAACTATTCTTGGTGTCAATCCCAAACCGACGGTCTCCGTTCCGTTTGCTCACTTTTCAAATTCATTCACCACATTGCATCGTTCTTATAAACACACAACAGTTTTGGGACGAATCTGTTCATTTTCATACACTGTTAGGAAATAGTGACTTCATGCTAATTGCAGTTTTTACATCCTTTCACTACAATTTTGCACAGCATTTGCCAATTTTTTAACGGTGGAAACAAACAATGCTGAGTGTTGGAGGTGTATAAGTGCTACAGAGAACATGGTCTTTACTTCCCTTATCCTGAGCATTCTGAAAAGCTACCATGATTAAGTTCACCTTTCGTGCTAAACAGGCTACAATGAAACCCCTTGAGCTTGGCTTCGATGCAGCGTTCACTTATACATTACCCAGTCAGAGGATTTACATTCAAAGCACTCCAATTAACCGTTTTCAATTTGTTTTGTAGAAAATTCACAGGAATAATAAATAAAAACATACATTATTTGTATAATCACGTATACATTCATTACATCCTACTTGCTATTGTGCATCTGCAAACTAAACGTTAGCATCATTGGTGATTGAAAGAAGCTCATATTATTGCATATTACTGCAAAGTGCGGTCATGCTCTACAAATGCAAAGCTGATATGTTACAAATGTTCTACGACTTTTTCCACATAGACCTACACAATTGGGCTTTAGTATCAAGGGGAGCTGCAGTGAGCGATGAAGCTGATGAAGCTTTGGCTGCACCACAGATCAAACAAAATTTCTACTTGCCACAGAAGAATATTTCATTGGACTTTACATGTAGAATGAGACTTTTCACTGAAAGCAGCAAAATAAGCGGCAGCAGCACCGTGACGGCATGGTCAGCTCCCCAAGAGCAATGCGCAACAATATTAGAGCAGTATGAGTTGGAAGTAAAAGCTTTTGTGGTCCTCTGTACATATGTTACTGTGTGTGTGTGTTTCTTCACGTGGCCACCGGGAGCAGCTGTTTCCTGAAAGCTGCTCTTCATGAGGGATGAAAGGATTGTGGGGAGATGGATCCTTCTGTTATTTTGTTGTGAGACACGAACGCGAGTCAAACTCTCTTTAGCACCAAGCTACTGGCAGACGGACCATAACGCAAAAGACCAGAAGTAAGATGAAGAAGGAAGAAGGAATGAGAACCCGGATATGTAGGTCGCCCCGTCCCTGCTGAGCTTCATCACCTCATTGTCCTGTTAGCTCTCGCTGCAGGACAAATGTCGACATTTCATCACAGACTCATTCCTGAGGCGTTTCAGAGTCTGAGCATATACTGGGGATCGTCAAAGTTGCCATCTATTGAAACTGTGGCAATTCTGAACCACTTCCAGTGTGCCATACTGCTTAGGCTATGCAGTGTTATAGGCTGCAATAACAACGAATATAAGCGTGTACACTTTTTACCATCTCTATATGTAGCTTCTTAAAGCACCATGCTTGTCAGCGCGTTCTCCCCGATGCTGGATGTTTTTATTCAGGAACACCAGATTTGTGTCTGTGATCTGAGGTTTTTTTAAGCACTGGTTTAGTTCGCCTGTTCTCAGATATGATTTGAGCAGAAAGCCTAAGACAAATCATCAGCATTGTTGTCAGAAAGGGCTCCATGGGAGATTGTCATGAAAAGGTATATCTTAGATGGCAATTGATCTATACAGTGAGATCTTTTTAGCTTTAAATGATCTTGAAAGTGGCGCAGGAAATAAAATGAATGATTAAAAAAGTTAGATTATATTCAACTAATGTTCCAAATGTGACTTGACATCCCTTAAATTCCTATCTCACTGTGTCTAATCTAACCCGCTCTCAGAATAAGCTATAATGTTACTTCAGATCAAGCTTGCTCACATGAGGCACTTCAGTATTTCACCCTGCAATACAGTGTGAGACTGGCTACTCACGCAACACTCAGCTTCATGTGAACTTTCAAGCCTCACCAAAATACATACTATGTAGAGCACCAGACATCTGATCCCACTCAACCCTGGGAAACAAACCAAGATGTAAAAAAAAAAAAAAAAAGGGAAAAGAGACTGACATAACTAGAAATCTTAATCCAGGTATTTGTGGTTGTTTTAAGTGCTAATCCCCCCCTCCCCAGCCCCCAGTCAATTCCCACCCACTGTTTCACAGGTCCTCCGATGCTAGTCGCTCCTGAACTCCTCCTCAATTTGTGGGAGGTTCTTCTTCTCTCTCCTCAGGGTCTCCGTCAGCGGCCTGGAGCTGCTGGGGGATTCCAGGTGTTTGGGTTCGTTGGTGCGGTAGCTGCCCTTCTGCTGGTACGCATACACATAGATGCTGTACAGGCCTCCGAAGAGCAGCAGCATCCCCAGGATGACAAAGACTAATGGATACAGAGGGCAGAGTCAGAGTAGATCTCTAATACCAGGAGGAGAGAGGTGCTTCTGGCAACATTGGTGAGAAGCAAGCACAGCGGACTCAATGTTGTTACATTTTATCAGCCAGGTCTGTTTTTTGTCAGCTGGTCAGTCCAGACATCACACAGAACAGCGTATACTGTGACTGAATCCATCAATTTGTGTTTCTGCACGAATAGTGAATAGTGCCATGAGGTTTACTTTTACTTACGCATTTCACCAATTAAGGAATTCAACTGTCATTGATGCACTAGTTAGGCTACTGGCACTCTCTTTTTTATCACTGATTTATTGCGACTCTTCATGAAAATGCAGTTCAAAGTGCTTTGTATAGGGAAAGAAGGCAGGGAGGTTACAACAATGGAACGGAGAGAAAATAATGCGAAAAGTTTTTCTGGTGAAGAGAGAATTTGAGAGACACGGCAGTGGTAGAACAATTTTAAATGATAAAAATGCGTGTTTGGTAAGTAGTGAACATTCAGCTGGATAACGACATCTTCAGGACTTCATGGGCAGGGTGGGGGAGTAATTCATACAAACGGTGGTTTTAGGTGTTAACAGAGACCAGTCTGCAAGTTACACAGTTACACAGTTCCTAAATGCAATCTCGGTTGGTTTCTAGTAAGCTCTTTGGACATGAAGGAGATGTGTATAGCTTTGGGATTTGAGAGGTCTGTAAATTCAGAATAATAGCAGACATATTTTGAGGTGATGTTCTCTCATGTGTTTCTTCTGGAGAGCATCACCCTGAGACTGATTGATAAGAATAGCTCTAAGATGCTACTAATTTGATGGATTTTAAAGGATTCATCAGCCTGCGAAATGAATTCTGGATTTTTAATGCAATGCATTTTCCATGCGTATTTCCAGAGAAGCCTGTGAGCCAGTTAATTGTTCAGTTGTTATTGTATCTGGGTACTTTTAACGTTCTTGCCTGTTGGGTTTCTGATCTGGATCTGGAGACATTGAATTTTCTTTCTTTGTCAGTGTGTTCACTGCGTAATGGACTGGTGAAATATCCACAGGGTGTCTGTATCATCTTGACAGAATTTGTTCGAATGGCCGTTTCTTAAACTCAATTCTTCATCATACCCTCTTCATCCTGCTCCGTTTAGCAGACAAAGATGATTTCTGAAAACCAGAGGGGCACCATTGCTGCGATGATTGAAAGGCATACCAATTATAAATGTCATGCTGATGTCCTCCTGCATTAGCATAATTACTCTGGATTTATGATCTATTAAACAGAATCTGCTGCTATCAATGAGGAACAGTAATCTGGGCTCATGCAGACTAAATATAGCTGATCCGGTAAAGGTCTCAGACAGCCATGGAGCAGACAGTCTGTGTTGCAGTTTAATCCTGAGACTCCAGCCTCTCCTACTCATCACAGAGACCTGCTCTAATCATCTGTAATGCTGTGCTTCAAACCGCTGATCTGCACCCAACACTGCTCTTGTAATACAGTGCAGAGTTATCATCGGGACTAATGTGTGGAATAAGTATATGAAATGTTGATATTTAGGCCAACGGTTAGTTTTTTCTCTCGCATGGACATACAGGTCTATTTCTTTTCATTCCTAAAGAATAAAAAAATAAACAGACCTCAACCTAATCTTTGGTACAATAATAATTAGAAATGGCTGTTTATGGCTGTTTATTTTTCAATAAGCTTTGTTTCCGGTTTGACACCCAAAGGAACAATTAAAAGTCCAGGTTGAAGATAATGGGATTTAGGAAAGAATAAATGAGAAATTAAAATGATTGATTTCAGGGGGAAGAAGGAATTAGTGAGCAAAAGAGAATCGAGTGGGGAAAGCAGAGGTTAAAAATGAATAAACAGCTAATTTGCACATGCTTTTAATGTTTTAAATGAAGCAGGTCTATAATGAAGCAGATTTTACCTGTTATCCAAAACAGGCCCAGGTCATCATGGATATAAATATACTCTAAAAGGGAGAAGTACACAAGTAAGTGGCTGAAGATAGATTAATATCTCCTTATGTACAGAGGTGTTGCAGAACATATAAACCAACCTATGGTGGTAAACCAAGGGTCAACCTCCCATGGTACATAACCCAGGATAGGAGGGAAGGCGCCACAGTTGGACTCAGACACGTAGCCTTGCGTCGTTACCGGAGGGTGGGTTTCATTCGGACGGAAGAACGCTTTTAACGGGGCGTGGACGTTGTACCTCACCCCGGAAATGCAGCCTATGAAGCCGGGAGCGTTATGTCTTTGGATCTCATAATCAATGTCACCAACCTCTGAAAGAGTGGAAACAATAAAACATCAACAGAGTTCACACTTAAAATAATGGTAATAACAACACTGTCAGCGAAATGAAAACACAGCCTTGGCGTTTCCCTTTCTGGTAAATTGGATATTTACCCATCACTCTGCCCATGAACATGGACTTTGGAGAGTCAAACCTAGCATCCTCCACTAGGACTATTTTTTCCACGATGGGCTCCATGTAATCCACCTGTGGGCAAGTCAAAATAAAAGGATTTTATGAGCTATACTAGCTGTTTCCAGTCTTAATGCTATTGCTATTACTAAGCAAAGCTCACAGTCCATCACTTTAAAAATAAACGACAGATCAGCGTAAAACCTGTGTTTTAATGGTTCTGTTGTGTCTGGTTATGTTGACGTAGTGGGGGTATCCGTCTGCCAGGTTTCGGTGAGACAGCTGGTACTTGTGTGTTATGAGGCCCAGCTTGTACCTCAGATCCACACTACCTATAGAGGGAGAGGAAACAAAATGCATCAATAACACACATTTCTTTTCATTAGTCGTTGCTTTATATTGACCCGTGCAAGAGTTTTGAGGGTTTCTGACTCTCTAATCTGTTTATGATATAAATTGGCCAACCCTCCATAAGAGATGACATTTCAAGAGATGAAATTATTTGACATTGTCACGGACTGTTTCTGAGCTTCCCCTACCGTCATTCTTGAGGATGATGGCAATGTAATCTTGGACGAAGGAGCTGATGTAGAGCAACACGGCTGGTGTGTAAACGGTGCTGAAGCTGAATTCGATGTCATCTGCTGTGTCGTTGTAGCCGAGGCTGAAGTTGTCGTAATGCGGGTCCATCCAGTTGGCCCATGCTACTTCGTCAGATATAGGCTTCTTTCGTATGTCGTATCTCAGCCAAGAGCCAATCTCAAAAAAGGCTCCGATGTCTTCACAAAAGATGGGTGTAGAATTACATATCAGTACATATCAGAATTGCTGCAGACGATGTCAGTTACTATTTGAAGGTACTTGTCAAAAACATGCATGAATTCACCTTTATGGCAGTAGAAACCATCAAAAGCTGTGTTGTTACAGTCACACGTGTAGGACGCATAGCCCTCTATGCACTGGCCGCTGTTTCGGCATGGTATTGTTGCATTGAGACACTGTCCAGTACAGTTCCTCCTTATACCCTGTTCTTCATTTACTTTCCCCTCAAGATCAAGGGGAACACCGTTCATCCGCAATCCTCGAAGACACCCCAAGAAAGGTCTCAATGTGCGGTTGGCTGCACCTGATAAAAAGAATAGTTTACGTCTTTAGTCAAAGTTTAGAGAGAATACAAGAAGTCCAAATATCCATGTTTACCTCAGTCAACCTACCTACTAGAACAGGGTGCGTAAACTTCATGGTGACGAAAGTCTGACCCGGAAAACGTGTGACAGCCCAAGGCTGATAATCAACCTTGATGCGGGCCAGCTTCACATTAATCTCAGCTTGAACAAAGTGCCACTCGTTGTCATTGAGAGGCACAGGTGAGCGTAGAGTCACATTAACGATGCCGTCACCAACCATAAATACAAAGAGCAGGTTATGGGTGCCTGGAAGAAAGAAGATCACTTGGGAAAGATGTTTTTTCTTAAACTTTTGTTACATGTTCATCAGTTGTGTCAGGAGTAGAGCTCCCTGGTAGCAGATGACTCCACTCACTATTCATCTCTATCCGAATAAAGTTTCGCAGTTGGTCATCAGAATTCTCCAGGAACACGCCGTGGTCACGATAGGTTTTGAAGTGGAAGGAGATGTCAGCGCTGGAGCCAGGCCTGAAGGTCGGGAAGGTTATGTAGGTGGGCTTGGTGAAGGCTATTGTGTTCCAGATGTTTCCTTTGAAAAACATTGACATACATGTACTGTTTATGCATAAAAAATGAAAACTAAAAACACCTCTACAAAGCAGAGCACCAATGTATGAACACAAAACATAATATTCATGCTCACTATCGCCATGGCAGCGCAGGGGCCCGACGGTGAATTGTGCTTCCGAGCCGGTCCTGTTGGTGTCCCCGACCACCACCTTCCTAACAGGCAGATGATCTCTGAAGTCCAAGTAGCCCTTATCGGAGTACCTGAAAAGTCACAGGGGGATCTTCAGTCTTCTCCATCAATGTGACAAAGCAATCCTTACAAAGACTATCGCCTCTCTTACCATTGTCTGTAGTCAGCGTCACAGTTGCACTGAAACTTGGGATCGGTGCAGGTTTGGTTGATGGCGCAGCCACACTTTTGAACCTCTCTGAAGGTTCCACCCCAGTAATAGTGACTCGCATTGTTACGACCAATCCAGTAACCAAAAGGTCTTCCGTCTATTTTGAAAAAATGTGAATGATGTGTTGGTTTACTATATTTCTTGTTTTCCGCAAGCACGCCACCAAATGAACGAGCTGACTTACTTGGGGTGTTGAGGAGACGGGACTTGTAGCAAGAGTAGTCGATCCACTGCTCGCAGTACAGAGAGGTGTTGGCTAGAGCAGTGACTTCATCCCAGGAGGCGTTCCAGTAGTTGACGTTTCCTATATACGGCCGGTCTATTGAACTCCCAGTTACCTTTGTACCATCCACACGGTCATTCAGAATCACTGTCCAAGCTTTATATGCTGAAAAGAGGCACAACCGATACAGTTCAGAGCATGGTGATTCAAAGTTATGAGGGAAAGATGGAATGGATATTAATGTAAAAAATTGAAAAGTGATTGAATTTGAACAGAGGTAAGAAAGTGAAAATGCACCACACACACACACACACACACACACACACACACACACACAAATAGATGTGCTATCTTGTTTTATAATGTCTTTTAACATCCCATGAAATTCATGCACACATTTCTTTTTACAGGGACTCTGACCTGAATTTTAATTAACAGCATGTTGAGGGTCTACCAAACATTGAACACGCAGTGTCGGTAGATCTGTATTTTTTCAGTGGCAGCGAATACTTACACTTCATTTTGCAGTACACTTCAAATGGTCTCAGTGGCCCACTAAGATCAGGATCAATGGTGTAGTTTCCAGACCAATACTTGCCACTGAGTCTGTAAGCCTCACATGATTCTTTATAAACCGCTAGTCGAGAAGAGAGATCAATTTGTTAATATTAGGAAGAAACAAGATTCGGGGCAAGTTGAATAAATTACAAAGAAATAGTTTTTAAAGTGAAAAGATTGTTAGCCAGCACTTACACATGTGACACACTTCTCCTTTATAGCCTGTGTTCTCACACAGACAGATGAAGTCATCCCAGGACTGGATGCATCTGCCTTCATGTTCACATGGATTTGGACTACATCTGTGAACAAATTAAATAACATCGATGAGCATTTGGATGTTACAAAAGGAAGACAAATAAGTGTTTAATATCCTCATTTCCACTTCATCTACTTTTTTACGTAAGCTTTTATTTGTTCAAGACTTTTAGACAAATATCCGTGAGGTGAAACCTACTATGACTGTGAGTTTCAGTTTTTAAGAAAAGATTTCTCACTCTCGATACTCAAAAGTATATAATTAGTAACTACATCTCAAATGATATCAGAAGATTATTGCAAAGTATTTTGCAACAGCGGCATGTTTATCCGTTTCCTTGTGCAATTTTACGATGTTATTAATATACAATTGATGTGTATATAAGTGATGTATGCTTTATGCTGCATATTGTGAATTTGGTGATACTTCTTACCTGTCAGTGATGCCACAAGTGCCCAACAACAACTCTGCATAGCGTCCCCACTGTCGTTGCAGAATAATGTCGATATCAAGTTGTTCATTGTCTATGAAGATATGCTGCATGCAACCGTGGAAGCGGTTCAGCTTGGTCTCACACTTCCGTATGGTGTTATTGGTTTTTGGACAACCTAAGTGCAAGCAAGCAAATATATTTATTGGATCGTACAGATTTCTAAGTTGATTTCAGGAGTTGTCAACAGTGTTCATCATGTCACCTCCAAAAAAGTAGCGGTCTCCTGTTCGAATGGTGAATGGATTGGTGATCTTAAGTGGAGAACCCTCCTCCTCGTCAATTGTGAGGGTCAGCAGGTTGTCTCTGGCTGCCAAATCCACCGTGTGCCAGTAACCATCATTAAGCCGGTAGCCTAGAAATAGAAGAAACGCCTGTCATGATTTGTTTATACAATTCAATGTAGAGTTTAAGACCCTTTTTACAGCCTTTAAATGCTCTCAGAACCTTAAAGAGATTAGCATAGTCAAACCCGAATGACAAAATCTACATATGAGAGGTGAGCTTCTATTTACCTGATATTTACAGTAACTTCTTAGGTCTTAGAAACTTGTCCATGGAATTAGGCATTAATACAGTAGCCTATGCTCCAAAATCTTTGAATGTGATCTTTTCTGTCATACCTGTCAATGCAAATGAACCCACCTGCAGCAAACTGGAGTTTCTTCTTCCCCGGCTGGAATATGGTGACGTTAATCTGTCCCTCGCTCAGTCCGAGCTCAAGGGCACCCAGGTCATCAGCGAATCGCGTGAACATTAGCAGCCCCGTGTAGTCCCACGAGCGGAACTTAAACTTGACGAACATGCGAGGCCTCCGGAAGAAGCCTGGCACCTGCAGGTAGTTGTTGGGCCCAGCAAAGGTCATCGGTTTGAGCAGAATGTCCCTGCAGGCATAATGCATCTTTTTCTGAGGATAAGAATAAGAAACAAGAGTTACAGAGAAAATATCTCATCTGCTGGTATTGGTATTGTTTTGTTACAGATATAATGTCATTCTGTTTAGCTATAATTTGAGTTCCTTAGAACCAGTGATGTTACTGGGTGACGATGGTGTGCTTTACCTTTCGCGGGATGCGGATTTCTGGTTCTTCTCTTTTAGCCATTTTGATGATGTTGACACCATTGATGAAGACGTTCTCCAGGCAGCCGCGGAAATTTTGTGTTGTGGGCAGGTGAGGCAGATTTTGCTCTATCACACCTCCTACATATAACTAGAATGAAGGCAGTTAGGCAGCAATTTTAGGAGGCACTAGTAGACACTAAGACGTTTTTGATTAAAAAAAGGTATTCAGCAGACAGCTCATTGATCATTTTCTTACTTATCATATCCTTTAGGTTAAATGTTATTCTTTAACTACACGTAGATCTGATCCATTTATGAGGTACCTGCGTGTCCAGATCAAGGTGTGTAAACTCTCCCTTACAGATGGCTGTGACTGAGTGACTGTCCACTGTGAAGTTCACCTCTCGACCATAGCGCTTTATTGTCACATAGTGCCAGTGCAGATTATCAAGAAGGCTGCCAGCACTCAGTGTAGTACGACCATCAACTTTGTGTATTACACTGCTTCCTGAAAAAAGAAGGGCAGGGGTATGTAAACAAGAAATTACTCTAAATAAGCATGACATATAATGAAATGTAGAGCTCTGGGCAACAACCTAACCAGCACCATATTGAGACAACTTGACTCAATGTCAGGAATAAGATAAAACCACTTCTTTCTGGGAAAGATATCAGTCTCACCTGCCAATATTTTCTTTACCCTTGACTCTAAATGATTTATACTTTAAATTTGAACTTTTAAAAGACTTTGTTTTTCCATCAAACAACTCTGGCTCTACCGAGGCTGATGTGCAGGTAAAGACGGCCTCTCTTCAACTCCAAGGTGAAGAGGTCTCCTTGAATCCCCTCGCTGTGTAACAGCAGACCGTCCTGCTCCAGAGTCTTGAAGTTTATGGCAATGTGGTCCTGTAGTGTACGGGACCTCTTTTCTGGGTACATGTAGACCACCGAGTCGTCCCCGTTGTACTGTAGTACATAGGAATCTGCAGACAAAATTTAAAAATGGACTCAACAGTTCATAATTCACAACGGAAATAACACTTGCATGTTAAAGTCCTCTTTTTAAGGATTTATGGGAATAAATGCTTCATGACACATTTCCAGGAGCTCATCAAATGTGTAATCTAGCTCGTATAATAAAGAAACATATTGTAGCCTTTTAGGCACTTAGATTTAGTGGCTATATTATCAAATGCGATGAAGCATTAGGATTGTAAAATGTCCCTGGAATTGAATCAGAGCCTTTAGACTAAATCCCTGGGTAATATCCGTCCGTCACTTTTACCATAAGAGCAGCCATAGAGCTCCAGCCGCACACCGATCTTCCCTCCATTCTCTGTGTTCCACGCCAGAGGCAGCAGACGAATGTGTTTAGCAGTGAAGGAGTAATGGAAAACATTCCTCTTCTCCTGATAATAATTCCAGTTTGCAGGCAGCGTCTGCAAACAGATGGGAGCGGGGAATAGGTGGAGAGAGTTATTGAGTCATTTCAGTGGTGTTAGCGCCTTATCAAGGGACAGGAAATGAACTGTCGACGAGATCGGCTTGGTCGGTGTTGGGAGGGATAATATGCCGCGCTGGGTTTGTTTTTTGACTGCCAGTCACAATGAATTTAATAGAACGCGCTCTGAATGGGCTGTGAAGATTACATTGGACTGGTTAATCCTCGCCTCAGCCCCGTCATGGCCCTCACCCCGCCCCCAACCATCCTGGCTCAGTGGCACCTACAGAGTTGCCTCCCATCATGATGTACGGCGTCCAGGAGTCCGGTCGGTCTCCATAGAGCAGGGTGTACTTGGTGATCCAGTCATATGAGTTGAAGGTCCCCTGGGTGGCGATGGCCCTCAGGCGGTACTTCCTGCCCAGGTCAACCTGCAGCCATGGCTGTCTGTCCCTCGGAGACGGGGACCAGCCACTGCTGCCTGAGGGGGAGACAAACGAGAGTTTGACTGGAGGGGTGACAGATACAAAGCCTGCAATTAAAATTCTAACTTGTGGCACCCATTTTAAAGTAGGGTGAGATGAAGTAAATATGCTGTACTGTTTTGTCTGTGATTGGACGAGCCTTTAATATTCCTCAGATGACCAAATAATCAACCATCTAAAACCAAACTGACAAGCAAATTATAAATTCCCACAGCCACTACAGGTGTTTCATTGGTTGTGGAAGTACGTAAAGCTAAAAGGTCCACAAAGAGTTCTAGGAGTGCCAAACACATATGGCAGTATCTGTAAAAAAGAAAGATTAATTGTTTTTATATCACTGGACACTTCTGTGGTATGCTAAACCATCTGCCAATGTAAAGGTAAGAGGAGTGCTGAAATAAAATTATGGATTAACTCAAAGACACTAGAATGAGGAACTTACCATACAATTTGGCAAAATTGGCAGAGTAAAGAAAGTTATATCTGGAGGAGGCCAGGAAGGAGGAGGCGTAGAGGCTGGAGATCAGCGGATCAACACATTCTCCTGCAGGACAATAAGGAATATGATCAGTAATTAAAAAACAAACCTCTCATAATGCAGGATTCACAGAATTTTCAAAAATGATATAGTTCTGGGCAACAAAGACTTGCACTGCACTGCGCAGCTTGTTAAGAACAAACCCTTTTCACTTTAAATAGAGGTTAGCTCATGCACCATTAGACAGGAAAATTCCATTTAGCTGGAACAAGCCAATTAAAATTTGAGGCAACACGTTTAGTCTTTCTGCTGGCCAAGGTAGACAGCGAGGTCACACCGTCCCTCGATGGCGGTCTTTCAGGGCTTAAGGTCCTGACATTTCGACTGCACCATATCCCGTTTCTTCACAGGACGGGTAGGACGAGTTGTGAAATATGACACTGACAGCCACTGAATATGGAGGCCATCTCTGAGCTACTATTGTGTAAGTCATGCAGCTCCACCCCCTTCCTTTTTCAAAAGAGGTCTGGTCCTGTGCAGTGGGCCAAATAGAAATGTTGCTGCGTCACACGAGAGTCTCTGTGTGCGTGTGCGTGTGTGTATCTGTGTGTGTGCGTGTGCCTGTGAGTGCCTGTGTGTCTGTAAATATCAATTTTTTGGATGCAGTTTCCCAAGCAGGAGAGTCAAAGGCAAACGCAAATGTTTCTTTGTCATGCTGTCGATGGGGTTCTGCATATGGTGCAGCTATTTGCTCAGGATCGCTCCCCAGCAAATGGCTACTAAAACTGACCATAATTCTCTCTAATCTTGCTTGTGTCACTTCTGTGGGTAATTGTGCAATGCTCTCATCTCAAGCTGCAAAAGAAACAATGTCTCATTTTAAGTGCCAATATATATGCTCCCAAAACATTCTAACTAGATATGCTGCGTGGCTTTTCCTTGAATATCAAGATAGGCCGAAGCAAATAAGTGTGCAGTGTGTGGACCTCACAAAGAGACGTTGCACAGTGGATGGAAACAGGACACGTTAGCAGAATTGTTATGCAGGCTGCAGACGGAGCAGGGTGAGGAAGGTGCTGCATCCATTAAAATATTAACTTTGTGAGAGAGTAGAGGATTGAGGAAAGCCAGCAAGGTCCCCTGGTGGAGAGCTTCTGTCCTCAGCCTCACAATGTCTGAAATAGCACATGAAACATTCGAGCCAGAGCACACACAGTTTTCTTTTCTTCATTGTCACATGAGCTCTGTCAGCTCTCTCAGAAGGACACGCTGCTCATTCAGGTGGAGGAAATGTGCTGCGCAAGTGAAATGTAACCTTGACTTTCTGCTTCTGCGTCTGCGTCTTGCTATTTTAGGATTTGGCTCTCCTTCTCTTGACAGAATTCCTTGCTATGCTGGAGAGGATCATTAACAAATCACTGCTAAATCAATCTATTACTACACTGCCGAGCCGTTTCAAAAGAGTCACTGTTCTAATGGCTATAAAAAAATAAAATGTTTCACCACAGCTGCAGTTACACAGGATAAAGCTATTTAAAGCTAATGTGTTGAAGTGTATCAATTTGTTTTAACCTCTCAGCTTTAAGAAGAAGAAAGACATTTGACTAAATGTGAAGGGCAGCTGCAACCCACGACTGCAGCAGGTTAATCCAGGCCACTCAGCTCCTCAGCTCCTCCTTCCAGCAGGGCCGTCACCCCCACCCATCCAATGACATCCCTCTATTTTTTATCTGTCTTTATTAAATCCTCCGATCTTTCTGGGTTTCATACTCTCGCTCGTCATTTTGCTATTTTATACTTCTCTCTGCGCTCCTGGGCGTTGTCGTGCTGCAGTAAGGAAAGTGCACCTGAAGCCTGTGCAGAGCATCCAGTCACCAGGCACACACACACACACACACCTCTCTTGTCATTCCCCACTCCCACCAGACCCGCCGCCCATTCCCTCTGCATCACCCAGAGTCGTCTCATTCTCCATTTATCACCGAGGGGCTGTGGGGAACAGTGTGGCAGCGGAGAGCTGGAGCACCACTCTTGCTGAATCATCAGTCTCCTGTAAGTGTGGGCTGGTCTGTCTGCGCTGACACATCGTTACTGCTGGTCACATACAGTATGCGGCGGGACGCCTCCTCTTCCTGCCTCGGATGCGTGACAGCTGAAGATTCAGTGTGCAACAATATGTCCAACAGCTGCTGCGAATGCTGCAGCGGATACACACATAGGGGGAGTGAAATGATATCCCGCACCATTAAAAGGGTTCTGATAAATAATTCAAAACGCAGAGGGTGGTGTCTGCCATGCAGCACATCAAGTTCGGACCAAAAGTTAGACCATGAACGGACCTATTTCTTGTCCAAAACAGCCCCACAAAGCAACGTGCTCCTCCTCCTGCATCGATTCCAATCACGTGGACCAAACAGTCTCCTGAGGCTTGTGCTGCTGACCATGACAGGAGGTTGAGATTTATGAATACAAACACAAACAGTACTCACTGAGTGAGACTCAACCACACCCCAGGCTGCTGGTTCACTGTGCTCTGGCACCTGAGGCTCCGTTGCAGTCTGGCAAGGCTCCACTGAGCAGATGAACCGTCAGCCTGTCCAATAAAATACCAACAAGCCAAACCCACAGGCCCAAACTTCCCGGAAGGCAATCTGTGATCCAATGATGTTTAGTAACTTCCAGTCAATTGTAGCCGTTTCAGTTAATTCACTAATTAATAACCAAATAAAGACAGCACTATTGACTGCATGCCGTTTACAGCATGGCATCATATGAACCCTGTTTATATTTTCATGGAATAACCCAAAATAAAAAGCTCAGAAAGGTGCATATTATGTTAGGTGGGAGCTATTGCAGTGAACCTGGCTCAGCTTGAAGGCAGTTGGACTTGTATCCTGCTTTGATTTCTCCCACTGGTTTAAGAAACTAATGAGTCACGCCAAGTGCAGTACAGGGTTAATTAACAGCCGGGGCCTTCTTCACAGTGACATCATGCGTAAAGCTCATTGGTATGCATTGGTATGCGTACACGTTCTGGGGTGGAAGGGTAGATTGCAACTTTGACCCACAACCCTGGGCCAATTTTAGCCCCAAACTCGGAACCGCGTCTGTCCAAACTAAACCCACCACCATGGCCGCTTCGCTGATGCCTCCTGCCTCCTGCCTCGCGAGTGCGCAGGACGCAGGAATTCACTGGCAACACGGGCTTCCTAAAAAAAAAAGTACTGCAGTGGGCTGGTCCCGGTTAGGATGCTGTGGCTCGCCAACTGCACCACCACTTCGATAACGTGTTCCCCACAACTCAACACACTCGGTCGTATCGAATTGGAGCGCGTTAAGGCGGAAGCGACACAGACTCCCGATCAGCAACGTGCATTGCGGGAAGGTCGAGAGTTAAAGCCTCGTGGTGCAGAAACTTGCGCTCTGGCTCAGCGAAAGCACTGCAATGCAGACAGCCGGGCGCAATGATGAACATGCGCACCTCCCGCAGGAGCGACGCGGCGCGCCGCTCTGCTTGTGATCGCGAAAAACGATGCTTTCCTAAAGATCCCAGCAGCCCAGACAAGCAGTGAAATGTGACGATCTGCGCTTTAAAGGCTGATTTTAGCGCAGCGTGCGTTGCCCTTCAACGATGTCAACACCTCTGGGGGGCTACATTCAACCCCCCCACCCCCTCCCTTGGTATTTTCCACGTATAACCGCATCTTATCTTGCAACTTTTCCCACGCATATGATCAAACGATAAACAATATGCAGATAGGGTCTACAAACAATTTGGCATATTCTAGCGGGCGATAACAGAGGAATAATTGCTGTTTTACAAGACTTACGTGATGAGCAATGTTGAAAACCCCAAAATAAGAGGCATATGCTCAGTATTTTGCAAGGCATCCTTCAGTTGGTACACGTGTCTCCGCAAAGGCTGTGTTAATAAGACCGTAGGTTGTTCTGCAGCATCCTCTCGCCCTCCTTTTAGCCCAACTTTAACTCGCGCAGCTTCAACTCCTCTTCCCGGGATCTCGGGCAACCTCTACCGGGGCGGGGACGCGCACCAGAAACTGGTGCTGATGCTGCGCTTCGCCGTGAGCGCGCACTTCTTCATTTATTAGATTTTCGAGTGTTTGATTTACATGACCGTCAATGTAACGACTCGGCTCCGGCATGCAATAATTTGTTAACAAGCAGAATGCTTGTAAGCAGGTGGAAGTTGGGTTGGTGTTTGTCCCCTGCTGCCCCTGGATGGACCAGCAGACTGCAAGGCGGATCGAAAAAAGAAAAAAAAAAAGTCCAGCGCAGAGTGAAATTGCCAAGAGAATTAATGAAAAGTTGCCTTCAATCTCCAAAAGAGTCTTGTTGAACTAGTCCAGAACAAAAACGGTGAGCACACCTCTCGTTGCTGCCAACTTGAGTGCACTGCGCAAGGAGGAAGATTTTAAACTTGAACCCCAGGAAAAGCTGGACGTTTAATGTCAGCAGCAGAACCGTGCACAAGCAGGATGCTCTTCGGTTCGTCTTGTCCAGGTGCCCTGTGTATCCCAGTGCATTCAAAAACATGTCCAGAGAAGAACAGGTTAGGATGACAATACCAGCTGTGCCTGAACTCAGACTCATCCCCATGCTACACACACACACACACACACACAGGCAGAGCGGTGGGGGCAGGGTGAAACTGAGGCAGAGAGGGATTTGTGGCAATGGGTGGCACATTGACCACAAAACAAAAAAAGGCTTTGGGATTAAGAAGTAGGTTTATGGGACGGCAGTGTGAGTGATGATGTGAGATTGAATGCCTGGGCCACTGTGGGATTTACTGTGTTTTCAATCAAATCAGATTGGTAGTTTGTAAGCTCCCTGGCACCGGTTTCCCCTCTGAAAGACCATAAGAGCACAGCGTTATATCTGCAGAGACACAACAATGGCGAACAGAAGAGAATGGCTTGAGGAGTATGAAGTACATCAAGACAGACACACAAAAAATGAGATTCAAGTGTTGTGAATATCCGGGAGATATTTTGTCATTGCTACTGTAAAGTGATCCACATGTTTTAAACAAGGTGAAATAACATTAGTGTGCGTAATTATTTCACACAACTCATGTAATTTTTCTTTCAACCACTTGAAAGGTCAAATCATTTAATTTATTTAGGAGGTGACCTTTGAACAACACGAGTGAAAGAGTTTAGGAACAAATGTTGTTTTCTGACACACACGTGCACGCCCGCTCTCCCACATCTACACCTAGCTTATACGTGTTGTGGTTGCGCTGGATCGCCATCTGTCTCCCCATTGACCTTATATAGTAACCATAGAGACCGGTTGAGGGATGCTAATAAGGTTTGTTTGGGCTTAAACCCCACATCTGGGAGAAAAAGCAACACAAAGGCTCAAGTGATAAACTGATTAACAGGAGCAACCAGGGACAGAATTCCTGGCATAATGTATTTCAGGCTTCAACGCCTAACCTCACTCACAAAGCAATGGTTGATTTGGCATAGAAATATTCATTATCAGTCCTTTATATATTACAATAAATCTTCCAATGAGGTCAAATAATTCCACCTATTGATAAAAAAGGAAAACGAAAAAAAACAGTCCTTAAAATAACATTACTTACATAATTAAATACATAAATGACATAATTTACCCCCTGTTAACGGAAACATGCTTCTGTCAATGATTAAGTAGATTCTTTTGGTATTGGCTGAACTAAAGGATCAGTTTGCTGCATTATTTCCAGTTAAACCACAAGTGACCACTAGATGTCAGATCAAGCTCAGACATGGATCTCTGTTTGTCACGTGGGATGGTAGCCGCTGAAGTCAACTGTCTGCAAATCACACGCTGCCTGCTGCTAAACTGCGTTGGACCTGCACACTTACAGAGCAGTAGAGCAACACTTTCAGGTAAAAATGCATTGGAATAACGTACACATGGGAAAAGTCCCTCTCTGCTGTAGTGAGTAACCCTCAGAGCCTTTTTGTGCGTTTGTGTACATAGGGCCTGGGCACTTTAGGTGTGTGTTTGTCCATGTGAGCGTGTCTCAGTGCTTAGCAGACAGCTGCAGCTCCCCGTTGCTCTCATATGGGAATAGTACCTGATGATGCCCGACCGGCACCGTCTGTCCCAGAGTCTTAGCACCGTCCCTCTGGGTCTCCTCCCCCAAGTAAACACTATCAGCTCTGTCAGCACATTCACCGTAGGCCGCGCTTTCAGTGCCGCTTGCACCATCAGACCATGACCCGCCGTCGACATGTTGAGAGCACACCAAGTGCTTCCAAATTGGGCTCTTGCACCTTTTAATTGTGAATGAAAAACGTCTGACAGGAAATCTAGGCAGATTATTTTTTTAGCCACTGAAGCAAAGCTGAAAATACGCATATGCACCAAGACATGAGATCTGATGCTTAAATTCCGCTTTAAATTAATTGACACACACAGACACACACAGACACACACACACACACACACACAGGTCACCTCTAACTTTTAGAAACACACAGATGCACAACCAAACTACACGGGTGGAGACCAGTGACGGCCTTGTTTCTCACAGGGATGTTTTTGTGGAATCAGATTTTGCTTTGGTTTGCCCCCATTAGCTCTGAGTGTGTTTTTCCATAGGGGTGCCACTGTCGCCCATGCTGCCTGGGATATGTGCTGAGGGAGCAAAAACAATTACTAACACTTAGCAGTCTCACACAAAGACGTAAATCGCCAAGCCCGCAACCACCAATGCACACTCACAAAACGAGGTCAAGTTGTGCATCACGCCCAGATGTTTCCAAAAGGTGGTGTTCATGACTGAGTGCTTCTTGTCATGAAGATGGATGAAGGAATCCGGCAAGTTCAGTGTTGTCGGTTCATGTGTGTCTGATGTGTCACACACAGCACAGTAGCGAGTGACGCTGACGGTTGCTGGATGAAGTTGTGGGTTTGAGGATAGGAGATTCAGTAGGATTGTGATCCTGGTGGACTCAAAGACACGTGTTTATTTTGCCCACGTATGGGAACCTGATGTCCCGAAAAACTGCAAGGGGATCTGCTGTAAAAAAGGTGTCCGTACAATGCTATGACCTCCTGCTGGCGAGGGCCAATCTGAAAATGAGGCCAGCTGAGGAAGCCCGGTCGGGCATCTGACCTCTGAAGGTCTCCCTCCAGTGTCAACGCAACTTGCGCATCAAAGGCAGCTGCTACAACCTGTTTGACTACTCACTGTTCAGAGTGGACACAAACATTCAGCTTAGAACTGAGACCTGGGATTTTGGGAGTGTTATTTATTAATTGTATTTGTTCTCACCTCTATTTATCCAGGAGAGTCCCATTGAGATCTATTTTCCAAGGCCAAGAGCACATAAACATGTCAAACATGGAAGCAAATAACCCCCAATAAAAGCTTCAACGTTAGTTTGCCGCCTTTATAAATGGCTAAATTTGCTTTCTAGCACAGATGGAAAAAGCATCATACAACTTTAAATGATAGTTAATTAGTGGTTTTAATCAGGGTTTCTGCAGCAGGATAGTCTGTAAGCCATCTAAGCTCTCATCATACTTTACTGTGTTAGGCAACCAAGGGATGCGTGTTGAAGTACAAGTTACGACACCCATTTCTGTGAATCGAGTCGATCTATCCACAGAGAAGATAAATGACAGCTCGGCAAAGCTTGCAGCAGTGACACCTGGGTGAAATAACCAAAACAGCTGCGACACTTTTGTTTCTCATGTTTGCTGCCAACACAAGCATACACACACACACACACACACACACACACACACACACACAGAGATGCAGAGCCACAGCCTGTGACACACACACACACACACACATATGCACACCGCTGGTTTGGGTTTCCCTCACGCGTCAAACAAGCCGCAGTTATTTAGTCTGCCTCCCGGTTTGTTTGCCCACTGTCTTCTCTCTTTTGTTGCTCTGCCTTGGCCTTTGTTTTGATGTGAACTGCTGACTGTAGCGATTGGCCGCTGCAGCTGCCGGGACGATGAGTGAGGATAAAAAAAAAAAAAAAGGTCAGGCCAACTGACCGAGCACAGAGTGTTCAAAAAGCCGACGGCTTCTCAGAATTCATTCGCGAGAGGACACTGGAAAGTTGCACTAATGAACTTGGACGAGAGTTTGCGAGCGGGTCCAAAAGTTCTGCTGACTTATTTCTACAGTGTACTGCAGTGTGCGCACACACACACACACACACACACACACACACACACACACACACACACACACATACACTGAAAACTCTTGCCAGATATGCATGCCTTCTTTCTCCTCCTCGGCTCAGTTCCTTGGAGTAAAGTACCTTTGGCAGCCGGGCCACAGAACGCTGTGTCCTGCGTGTTGGCCCCCACTTCGCTCACAGCCTGCAGGTGGGGCGGTGTTGAGGCATGAGGAGGTGCAGTGATCCATGCAGCTAATGGAGGGAAGGCCTACTTTGTTCAACAGTTGCGCTGTAGGAACTAATTGTTTAAGACTGGTTTGCATGGATGTCATAAACCTGTTTCCAAAAGGACCGAGCCTGTAACAGAGAAAGGGAGATCCTTAGTTTGCGATTGCAGTGGGTGTTGTGCCTGTAAGTTCCGTGGGTATCAGGGGCTCCGGGAGGATGCGGGGGACAACCGTTATGGGCGAGTTTAAACGCTTTTATTCTCACAGGTTCGTCAGACATAAACACACATCACGGCCCCGCGTCCCCGCTCGCTCGTGCCGAACCTCGCTCACGGCCGCCTCGCTGTGTTAAATACAGGGGGAAAAGACATGCGTTAGTTCCCCCCCGGCTGAGGCTGGTTGCCTCCACCTGGCACCGTTCCCCGAGCCACCCCCCTACGTCCCCTCTGCAGCCGAGCCACAACCACGCCCGCCACTACAGTGCCTGATGATGAACTGTTGATGCAGAAGCCCGTGGGGAGTTTGTGGTGTACAGTGGGTGAGTCAGGAGTTTGCGTTGGGGTGTAAATTAAAAAAATGGCGCATACCTTACAGGGTTCAGCCTCTGCATCCATGAATGTTTCCCTTAGAGAACATGGCACATAACAGCCTTGATAAAGCGATAAAAGTGAGTGCGTTGGCAGTAATCTGAGAACATAATGGAATCTTTAATAATAATTTATAAAAGGCTACGTAAAGGTATATCTACCAATGCAATAATATATACAGTAGGTGCAGTGCCGGCCCGAGCCTCTTAGGGGCCCTAAGCAGAATTTGATTTGGGGGCCCCCCTCCTACCACGCAGAGTCACCTGTGCTAGAAGAGTATTGGCACAAATGTCACGCTATAATGTTATAGCAAAAATTATAAACGAATACAGTGAGGTTATAATACAAAACTAGTGCTGCTTGCAGCACCGAACGGGCCTTAGCCTCCCCTTGCATGTCGGGGGGGCAGCGGTCAACCAGAAACGTGGTCAAAAAGTGCAAAGAGAAGAAAAAAAATCTGGTCCCAGGCAGGAAGCAAACCCTGATTTCTGGCTCTTTAAGCGGACACCTTATATCTGAGCTATCATTCACACTTTTTTCAATGCACGCACGTGAGGCGGGTGTTTCCGCCGGCTGGCGGTTCGCCGGCAACTCGCCGGCAGCTTGGGCCGGCTCACGGCTCGCTGGCTGCTGGTGGCCAGGGGGCCCCAAGCAGCCGCTTAGTTCGCTTATGCCTCGGGCCGGCCCTGAGTAGGTGCATGAGTTTTACTTGTTCCTGTATTTTCTCTGCTTTGAACTAAAGATCAAATGCCTCAAAGGCTCCTTCTCCTTTATAGTCTCTCAGGCCAGCCCTCAACTGTGAATGGCATTGTGTGCAGTGTCACATTATGGTTAATGTTTTCCTGCCACTATAATTGAGGGGACTTTTTAAACGTTTAAGTGTCAAAAAATCAAACACGACACGTGAGGATTACCTTTCCGTTCTTTGTCACTGGCACCTGGGTTTTCTTTATTCTTGCCTGGAAAGTTCCAACACTTTTTTAAGTATGGAAGATCGCAATTATGTTTTAGGGTTAGGGTTTTCCCTGTAAAGACACCCTGATACATACTCGCAAATTGGACCAAAGGAATAGCAGCTTACTCAGTTGGAGTGCAAAGGGACTGCAGCCCAGACTGAGGTAAAGCAGTGGGCACTTTTTCCATATTTAGTATTTATACTGTTAGTACTACTAACACGTTTATCAATGCAAGTGCACACGGACACCTCTAATCAAGTACATGTTCAGAGCTTGGCGATGTTTTATAAGTTCTGCGTTCAGTGTACTTTCACACAGTCAGCATTCTAAAAATAGCTGAAGGACTTTGGCTCCCAGCCCAGCCTCTCTAACTGTCAATAACTCATCTCCTCCGCACTAACGCTCACTGTTTAAAACCCACAGGAGCACAACCAATAACCACTCTCAAAGTTCAAGAATCTTATTGATTGACCAAGTTTCCTTAAAGTCTAGAAAAAGAACAGGAATGAGGACGGGTTCTTTGGGCCTGATTCTTCACTGCCTTTTGGAGTTCCTACAAAGACAAGAGGATGCATTGTATCCTGGTGTTTGTGGGAAGCCCAAATCTGTTTTGGTTTTATTTCCTCTTTGATGTTTAAACACCAGACAATATGAGGACATATTTCCGCCGTTGGTTTAAGTTGTATGCTGTTATTGTTTGTTCTGCGAGCTATTTTCTCAGCTCTCCTGGTTTTTATCTGCTCGGGTTGTCTATCAATCGCCAGCGACCCGCCATCTTTCTCTCAGCTTTTGGATGCCAGTGACAGAAAACGAGGCCGCTCTTATTTACATTCCCCCCCCCATGCTGAAGAATGTCGTTAAAGGGTTACTGTAATGAAGCCAGGCCTGGCGGTAGGGGGGGTGCGTGAGGGGTTAACCTCGGCGAGAGGGTCAGAAGTTGAAGCTGGAATGTTTTCTCCAGCCTGGCCTTTCCTTGACACCAGCCTGTGTGCCACGCAGTCCCCATGAACAGATGTGCCCGCAGGGGTTAGGAACGCCCCCTGAGTTGTCCCTGACACTCCTAAACACTGCTCCTGGTGCACAGGAAGACAAGATGATCCAAAGTGCAGGACAAGGTAGCGGAGGGAAGCTTGTAACAAGAGGCTGAGTTGAAGTTGAAAGCAGATATTTAATTAGATGAATTTTCCATCGTTGTTTCTTCAAACTCTGAGCATAAAGCCTGTCGGTCGCGAACGATCCTCAGCCGCAGCTGGATGTTTCCCAGTGGGAACTTTAGGTCAAGTGGTTCCGTAGTTAGAGGACTCCAGCAGCCCGATCCCATTACACAGGCCAACAGCCGTCAAACAGCAGTCCTCTGTTCACCAACCCAGAGGCAAACTCTCTGCTGGACTTACAAACACTGGGCTGGTGGTGGCACGGCAGGATGAGGGCAAGTCCAAAGCTGGACGCAGCAGGGCAGGAAATCCTGTCTGAGTTTTGGGAAAGGGGTCGCCTGAGGTTAGTTCCTATCCGCAATCCTTAGCTTGGGGTTGTCAGATAAACTCTGACCTTGGGCCGGTCTTCAAAAGAGGAACTTGTGTAGATCACCAAAGTCGGAGCAGCTGTCTCGAGCGGACAGTGTGTTATTGATTTCCATTGTATGTGCCAGAGGAGCCCTTGAAGGCTCGTTTTCAAATCAAACCTCAAACCCACAAATGCCACAGCGCCTCTCGAATATATCAAAAGAGCTGATCAATCGTCACCAGCCGAATGCACTGCAGCCGGCCAAATGTGAACCATGCGGGGAGCTCCTCGGCTCGCTGCGTTTCACAGACTGCATTTCACATCCCTTTCTGTTGACAATCAATCAGGTCCACCAACACAGGAGTGTGTCTGCGATGTGGGCTGCAGTGAAACAGGATCCCGCAGGAAGAAACTCAAAGGGGAAGGGTCGAGAGAGAGAATGGAGGGAACGCTGCAGTGCTCTGCTCTGTTTCCGATCAAGTTGACATGTGCAACTTGTGTCTACTCTACTTCTCTGCTAGAAACCCCGCACGCCAATTTCATCAAGCAGTGGTGTAAGGAGTGGCAGGCAGGATGTGGGCAGGACGAGCCTTAGATTATACAGAGAATAAATAAATATCAAAGTTGCGTTAACAGAGCAAAGAGAAACGTCAACTTCTTTAACTGAATGTGACCTAATTTTCGCTGTTTTACTTGTCGTAGATATTTGGTTGAATTTTGCAGCTCAACCTCGTCTGGCATCAACGTCCCACTGTTTTAAGCTTTGAAATAACTATCATTGTGTTCCAGATTTCACACTTTCCCCTCATGTGGCTCCGGTCTATCCAGCCATGCTTGTGTTCTGGGAGCCCAACCAAATAATTTGCCCTTCTCCTGATCTGGTGCCTCAACCTGACACACTGTATCAGGTTATCTCGCGTGTGTCCAAATGTAAGTGTGTGTGTGTGTGTTAATGGAGAGTCATGTGTCATCTCCTGGAAAGAGGGGGAGGGGGGGGGGGCGGGGGGGGGGGGACAGAGGTGGGGGCGAGAGGAAGACAGTGAACTATACTGAATATCTGTAGGGGGAGAGAGAAACTATAAAAATATTGTAGTTTCTTTTCTCACTAAATGATAAAAAAATAACCCAGGATATTTAGCTGATACAGACTGTTTTCAGACTGTGCTGCTGATATTTTATTTATATTGACTTTATATCAACTCTTTCAGAAACCACGTGGAGGTTTTTTTTCTTCACTTTATTAGCGTGGGCTGAGAGAGTCAGCTCTAAAAATAAAACACATGTTCCTCCAGGTCCGTGGAAGCAAGGGCCCCCGGCATATTGTTTTGGGACATGGGGGAGGATAGGGAGGATCGGGCCTGGAGAGAGATACTGCATACTGCATGCGAGCATATGCAAGACGCTTTGAAATGTATACACGTCAAAAGTAAAGGAAGCAACAATAAAGTCATTTATATGTGATTTATTTGTGCAGATGTCCTTCTTTCATCTCCTGTAGCCATTGGAGGTTTAACTGTGGGGCCGTGTGTTTGTTACTTGAAACTGAGTGGCTTGGATGCGGCGAGGGCGGTCGTGATTACTGTTTGAAATGCTGCCTACCAGCTGAAAAGGTGCAGCCGTGAGGCTTTTTATTGATTTACAAAGCCATTGGGGAACAAGAATAAGGGTTGAAATTATCCGAAGGGGCAGGGTTGTGTGTTTTATGGGAATAACTGAATCAGAGGAGCCCATCTATCGAGCTAAAGTGGAAGGACCGGCATCTGAGAGATCCTTTTGTTGAAGAACCAGTTAAAGCAAGCCGACTGAGATGACTGCGGGGGAGTCAGCCCAGTGCAGAGAAGGGGAAATGAAGGCATATTAAGGGAAAATTAAGCACGAGTGCCGAGGGGTCTGTCTATACAAGGGTTTGGGTGTATCACGTGTCTGGATTTAGAACCAGTCCTCCTACCTTCAACTGCCGAACCTTTGTAAACTGTTCAGCAAAGTGAAAGAGGATTGAGTGGGGGAGGGGTGGGTGTCGTGCATGTTTATTTGAAAGAAAAAGAAAAGTGCAAGAAGGAATAATATCTGTAGAAAAGATCAAGAGGAAGCATGAAAGAGGTGTAACCAAACACTGGGGTTTATTAGTGATCTGATCTCCCCTTCCACAAGTTTGTCCTCAATCATGTTGTACAGTACCACAGACCAAGATTGATTTAAAATATGCAAAGTTTACTAACTTAATACATTTCTCAAGTACCAAAAACGATAAAATGTGATCAGTTCATAAATTATAATGCAATTATTTATATATATATATATATATATATAATTAAAAAACCACCCAGTAAAGTAACCAGCTGCTGCGTTGAAGCAATGATCCAATAGCAAAATAATCAAATAACACTGACATGAGGCATTGTGAATAAGAATACTTATATTTACAAACTACCCAAAATCCCTTTAACTGTGTTTGTCTTACAATGAGCGGCGATAATGCTATTTTTACTTAAATAAATAATATATATACTCTAATATGTGTAATATGTTTATATTATAATATTTAACATTTAATATATATATTTTTAAATATATAGCTATGAAGTGCGGACTTTTTTAGGGACTTTTTTTAGTAGTTCTAGGGGGCGTGTATCGTGGGCGTGCTCTCCTGAGGAGTGTCTGTGCCCCGCCAATCACAGCTTAAACGTGTGTTTCGAAGGGCGTGTCTAACCCCTCCCACGCTATCCTGTCCCAGCTGCAGCACGCTTTTGTCCGAGCTCAGAAGTCACTTTGTCCCTCACGGAGCTGCGCGTCTTACCTTTCTAGCCAAATGTGTTTATAAACGCTTTATAAGCACCGCCGCTTCCGTCGTTTGACCCGATGCATCTTAAACCCGCAGTGACAGCTTCTGGAAGAAAAATGTTTTTTTGATGTACTTTGTTCGTGGGAAATTGTCCAAACAGGGACGGCAAAAGGTGTCCCGAGCGAGCGCGTTTCTGGCGTGGATTTCCCTTCAACCGGTTCGCTGTTGGTTTCCGCGCGAGCATGCCTGCTGTCCAGGACGGTCACTAAGAGTTTATGCTGCGCCTCATCCTCCTCGGTGGACACCTAATGGAGAGGGAGCCCCGTGCGCTCTCACGCAGAGAACAGCCCGGTGAATGTTGACTTCACCGACCTGGATAGCAGCAGAAGACACACTTAACCTCCATTTGAATGCCTTTGCAAGGAGTTTGCTGGTTTCTGTGCTGCAGGCAGGGCTTCAGTTTGCTCGGACGGGAGTATGGAGAGAAAGAGGAGGAAGAGGCTTTTGAATTGCGCAACAAGGAGGATCTGACTCCCAATGGACGGGTAAACTTCAATTCTTCACCTGCACCGTAGAGTAACTATGTATTAATACTTTACCGACACAATTCGGATCATAATTGTATATAAAATATATGTTTAAATGATAAGAACCTGCCATTGAAACTTCCCTCTGCACTCATTCATATTCATTCGTTGAACTTTTTCTTATGCGGACTCATCTTGTGGAGCATTATTTCAGTATTGTGCCGCCGGATGTGTTTCAGTTCCTTATATGTATGATCGCTTTGTCAAAGTATTGATTTTTTTGGAGCTGAGAAGAAATGCAAATTCCGGGCAATATTGTCTGCAGATATTTAGAAGTTGCACGCTACTGTCAACACGTTGGCTGTTTTATTTGTGCGAGTTAGACACTTGTTAAATACTAACCTGCATTACTGATGCAGGGTAGAAAATGTGCTGCTGCTGCTGCTGGCCATCCAGCTTGACGTTTGCACGGTCTTGGAGGCTTGGGCAACATTGAGCAATCGCACGCACGCGCACTGCGGCAAGCTGTTAAAAAAAAAAAAAAAAAAAAAGTGTGTTGAAGTGATCCTGTCTGTTTGTCCCCCGTCCGCTCAATTGCAAATAAGACTGTGGCCTTGTCTTCTCTGTAATGTTAGTCATCTGATCAGGCACAGAGAGTTCAGCATTGTCCACCCACTTGTGAGGGGCCATTGTTGCCTTGAATTGAGGTAGGCTCTCTCCGAATGACCCAGCATACAGATCTTTATGTACAGTCTCTTCTAAAATTCCACCCTTTTTTTATTTGTATTGGAGCCGGGTGCTTTTTGTTACATAAGCTCAATCTTTACACGTTGACCTTTTTTAATTTGCATTATGTGTTACATAGGCCTGTGTATTCATTGCACAGGCTTTGTAGATAGAAGTAACAGCACCTGCAGCCGTAACTTGAATAGCCCTCTTATCAATTGACTGACCCCTTTGTCCGCTTTAACCAGATCCATTTTACATAGTTATTGCCTCAACAGAAATCTAACCGTACCAGCAGCCGCCTGATAAGAGAAACATCTGTCTCTCAGGGGTATCCAGAGAGGTGATCGTGTGTAGCAATCTTCTTCTTGGCAAACATTCTTGTCTTGGTCGTAATGCACCATCTGTACCATCTGGCGGTCAAAAGAACACAACCGCGCTCCATACATCAGATGGATATGAGATCAGAGCAACATTTTGCAACGGAGATGCCAGATATCTCCCTTTTCCTTCAACTTTCCTGGATACCTGATCCCGAATTCGAATCCCACGTTTGCCCAATTGCAAAGTATCGGGCTCCATGAACTGAAATGGGTTCAACATTTGTTCATTGAATTGTTCGTTGATATTTGGGTTATGATTGAGGGATGACGTCCTGGCCGTCATCTCTAGTGGATGAGTGGATGAGTCCATTTTGATACTGCTGCCTTTTAACTGTCAGTCGTGACGGCGTTTCAGATTTCTTAACTGGTTTAATGTCTACACAAGAATATGTCCTAAAACAAAGCTTTCTGGTACATTGTTCGGATCGCTTATGTATGGCAATGCAGAACTGAACTTTGCCCTCGAGCTGCTCTTCCCCACAGCATCGCCGATTAGAGTGTTGGTTCTATTGATTTCTCGGAAATATGTTCATGCGTGCATGTTTTAATGTGATTAAAACGTTTGCCTGAGCGTCACAATGTCAGGCCTGTTCAGTTTATCAATGACAGGAAGCGCGTTGTTTACCTAGAAGCCAAAGTAAACTGTACTTTTGGACCACCCAGTATTTGTTGTTGTTTTCAGTGCAACCAGGTGTTCTTCAGTTAATGATCATCGATTCCTTGATGCTTGCCGGGAATCAATCCATTTCCTCAAATCCTGTTTCCTTTTAATCTGTGTCTCTGGTTCATGCTGGATGCTGTAATTGTCCAATGATTACAACCCAAGTCGAACCAGTCTAAACAAAGGAAATATCATCAACTGATCCACTGTTGAACAAGTTTGTTTCTTACTCACCACACAGCCCCTCCACTTAAAATGTATACGTATCCAACTGTTCAGCTTTCAACGGTGGCAACGGAGGAGGTGTGGCGTGTGGTTGAAGATGAGTCCCAGGGAAAGCCCCTCAAGGCCGCGTACCATTGTTTAACCAGAGCGCAGGTCAGACCTCCTTGCGTGTGTGTGCGTGTGTTTTGGTCTTCGCAGCATTGAAATACTCCATTTAGTAGGCCTCCCTCCAGCTGCCGCCACTGTTGACCACAGTAACCCAGAGGTCTGGAGGAGTCTCCTTCGTTCAAGACATCCGAAATCTTTACCGCCGTCGTTGATTCCCAGCGCGCTGCCAGAGAACGCCGTGGTGCGTAGGACTCTACCTAGCCAGGAGTCTTTCTCACTGAGGTTGGAATCATGACTCAGTGCTGACGTCCTTGTATGTAGGCTTGGCCCTGCGAAGCACAGCGCCTTGTCAGAACCGTCTCACTGCGTGTTTACAGTCCTCATTCAAAGAAACTGCTCTCCCGCAGCTGCCCAAACAGTCGAACTGAGCTGAATGCCTCCAGTGTTGGGACAGCAAAGAACTTATTTTAGGACACGACATCCGACATTCTCTCTTCTTTCCATTTTTTTGACCAATGCTAAGTCACGTTAACAAACAAACTACCACCCCTTGAGTGTCCATGCCTCTGCAGTTGTAAGTGTGGGCACGGGTACCGCACTGCATCCGGTTTCTCGGAACAAATGGGCACAGTCCGGCCTTTTGGGAGTGGGTCCTAAACGCCGCTACTGCCCCCTGTCTTCAGAGGTGTCACAGTACGCTGGTTTGTATTTGGTTTCCGTTGCGTCTCTGCCTCACCACCTCCAGGCCACACATCTGGTCTTCAAGCCGACACTGGCCGAGCCAGAGCATTTCCTCCTGGTTACTCGGCCCCTCGGGGGAGCTGAATGGGAGCGAGAGAGAAAGAGAGAGGAAAATGGAGTAGATGGGGTTGGGGGGTGGGGCGGGGTTCAAGGGAGGATGTAGGCCACGGAACGAACACATCACGGCATCTTTCCCTCCGCACTATGCTTTCGTCTGGAGTGATTCATCCCTTTCCCTTCCTAGGGGAGAGCATTTGCCAGGCCTCTGCATCGCACGCTATCCTCGTGCCACTACCCGTTTTTCTTTAAATCGGCACCTTTTCTGGAGACTTATTGGAAATATTCCAACCCGATCTCCCGGACCCATTAAGTTATTGATCCTCTGATTGCAGACTCTGATGTGATTAGTATTGATTTGTTATTTTTATTTGCCTGCCTGAATGATGTTCTTTGGGGCATTAGGGTTGGTTAGGTCTTTTATGGTTCAGGGAGACCAGCCATGAACACCCTCTTCCATTCACAAGGCGCTTTCGGACACTCTTTGGTTTTTCTTGCCTGTCTGGTTTGACATTTACGGTGGGTTACCTCACCCTGAGTTAAACATTAGACAAATCTCACTCCATCTGTCTTATAAATAAACAAACACAGACTCCATACTAGTTTCTAAATTTGCACTGCAGGTTTTGTTTGACATTTCTGACCAATCCAAAAAGAAGCAATGGACTTTGTTTACATGGCCAGGAGTATACTTAGGTTGGATTGCCCAGTAGTAAAGTGTGGTGTGTGAACTGTACGGGGTCCAGAGCTGACCTGGATAGAGTTTCAGCTTGGCCAACACCCCTGAGCTGGGCCGGGGCAGACGCAGGAGCTGGCTCAAGGCCGTTTCTCACAGAAACAGAAAAGGTCAGGACACACAGTTGCCGCCCTGGACACCAGGGATTCTGTCCAAATCGCACACGGGGAAGGTCGGATGTCCGATGGGGTTTTCCAAGGTCAGGTTGGTGTTCCAGGGGGCCTGAGTGTCGAGACAGGAAACATCCTTTCCTGTCCCCTGCTTAACATTGGAGGCCCTGAATGAAAAGATAATGGTTCCACCCTTGAAATTAGCTTGCAGCCTCTGTCATTCTTAGATTTTATTCTTATTTATCTTCATCTCACTTCTGATTCTGATTCCCGTTTGTCATCAGTGGAAGCACTAAACCTAAAGCACAAGCGAGAGGGAATGCGATTTGATATGAGGGGCAAGCTTACAGTTGTGATCATTTACACTAAAACTCGTAATAAGACTTGTGACTCAGATTATCAACATTAATACAGCATCTTTTTACCCCGCAAATGTCTTATTTTTATTGTGCAACCAAAGGGCTTATATTTTCTTCGCTCAAGCCAACCTGTGACAGTAAACGTATGGATAAAAAAGATGAAGGCAATAGTTCCTATTATGAGGGCAATCTCAAAAACTAGGATTTTTTGGTTCGCTCCTCGGAGATGGTTTGCCGGGGGCGGGGTGGGGGTGCAAGCAGCTATGACACAAATGTTTCCTCTGTTCCCCACTCCTATATTAAATGAGCCAGTTTTCAATGCCATAATTCTCCCCACCAGCTCACCCCTTGCATGTGAAAGCCAAGCATTGCAGGAACAGAGCAGCTATGTGCTGAGGCTGCCAGGAACGGCTGCACGCTCTACTGTAACACGGCCACTGAAGGCATACTATTGAGGGCTCACTCCGACCTGTTGACTAGTTCCCAGGACAGACTGCTGTTTGTGTTGCATTATCATCTATTTACCCTATTCTCTCTCTTTTGTTGACAGAGTCCAGCTGAAGTGACTGTTACTCAACCGACTCTCACGGCCAATGGAACAAACGGGTATGGAGAAATGGCAACATTTTTTTATTTATTTTTTTAAACTGAATTTCACAAGTTAATAGTTCCTTATTTTTCTCTTATACTTCCTCCTGAGTGATGGGGGTTTCTGTATCACCCGACAGACACATGTGTAGGTACAGGCCAATCACTGGATTTTCCCTTCATCTTCACAGTATGGTTTCTCTCAGCGCGGATCGCCTCATATGTCTAGTCAGGCCACATATTCGTTACCACATATACACCCCTAGGCTCACATGTGTGCACATACAAGCATTCCAAGCTAACACACACACACACATATATATATATATATTATATTGACTGTCATTTAAGCTCACTCCAATAACATTTCCAAGCTGTAGTGGTACTTTAATTGCTTATGGATTATGGTTATTGTTGTTTTTTGCTAATCAAACTCTGATTAGCTACATTGGCCCATCATATGTCAACCTAGAATGTTGTAATCAATTATAGGCTGACTCTGTCTGGGATCCAGATCGACAAACCCCCTTGTTAGTTAGAAGTTTGCGTGCTCAAACCGCCCATTACAAGGAACCACTATGCGTCTCCTGAATAATGAAATTCAAATGGCCACGTGGTTGACAAGTGAACGCTAGTGCCAATGAAAAGGAGTGATTCATGGAGGGCTAGATCCAGACTATTAGTGCAGGGCTATGATCTCAGACAGTGATGTAGCCGGGCTCTGCTCCACTCTGCCGCTGGCGTCGTGCCCTTATTACCCCCCCAACCTTTCCTCATCTGCAATCTCTGCTGTACATCTGCCGACTTGTCAGACTATCACGCATAAAAAGATGACGGTCTACGGCAAGAGAAGCGCTGTAGTTAAGCTAGATGAAGATGTTGCATTCAGCTGTCGCTCAAGGCGCAAGTAAGAGAGTAAGAGACGCAGGAAGAAGGGAGTGTGTCTAACTGGATGACTCAGTCCTACCTCAGCACCACTCCTAGAAGAGGTGTGCCTCCGGGGGGGTGTGTCACCTCTACATTATAGTAGAGGTGTCCCCGGGCTACGGGGGCTAATTAACTACTGGTTTTGAAGGCAGTGTGTTGAAAGCCTGGCTGTGATTATCACGAGAGAGTGCAGAGTTTAATGACTGCAATGCGTGGTCATTACCTGGCCAACGACCGGACGCGCCCAGAAACGTCGGCAGTATGGAGGGAAAGCCGAGCCAGGCTCTAGCAAGTCCGGCATCGCGACGAATGGTTCCATATGCTTTCATCTTCATTCTCTAGTAACAGCTCTGATTTACTTTGGTGTCCAGTGACACTGATGGTGATGCATTGGAGGGATTCCTGTTTGTCCTATTAGACTGAGGTTAATATGGTAATGCTTGGAAAATTCATCACGCTGCCAGCATGATGTGGTAAGGGAGGGAACGTAGCCGGCCTCTGTTGATACCGAGCGGTGGGTACAAACACATGTGAGAGCTCACATTTCGAATTGTAATTGGGTGCCACCAAAGTATTTTGTTAACAGTATGCCTACATTGTGTCGCTTCCAATTGTCAACCTAGCATAGTTTGTCTGTGTTATGCATTCTGAGGCTTCTATCAGGATGTGGAATACACAGACATAGCTGCAGGGCTCATACACAGGCAACTCTATTCATTGTATTTCCTCATATAATAGGAATTATTACATATAGCATGTGATCAACACATTTTACTGTACTGTATTATACTCAAATAAAGTGTAGTAGTGTAACTTTTGTGGCACATTTTGTTTCTACATTTTTTAAAATATGCCAATTTTTATTCATAAAATGAGATGCTTTCAAAAAATATTTTTAAAAGTATAAGTTTTGAAATCATAATATTAGTTTGGCCTATGTCAGGGGTCCTAGAATAGATGTTGTGTGTTTGCTCTGACCTCTCGAGTCGTAGGCCTCTTACTGAGGGTGTAGGCGATGGACATATCTCTGCAGGCTGTAGACCCTCCCATGACATGTCTGACACCATCACTGTTTTTCTGATTCTCAAGCTGCTTCTAGCTGGGGCAGAGAACAGAGCCCTAACTGTACATTAAGGAACATTAACAATTGAGAACATCTCCTTTTCTCACTATTTGCCACATCGTCGCTCACATTGCTTCATACAGCCCTTTTTTTCTTGTTGAAGCAATGGCTGAAGGCGACTCATGTCTCAATATAGATGGGTGTTGGCGTGACAAGCCTGTCTCAGTTCCTGTTGGCCTGTCGGTCAACCATCCATCCAAGCCATTGCAATCTGGCGTAGTTAACAATACAAAAGGCTTGAATTCACTCAATCACACCATCGGATTAACCTCCAACTAACATCTCACTCACTCTCCATCATACAGGATCTAACAAACACACTTTCCTTCAGACTTCCTGTCGCAGACACAACCCCACCCTACCTTTTTTCAAAACATCACTTTTTTCCCCTCTGAGTACTCCAGTACATCTCGGCAGTGGTCTTGAGTAAACAGCGTATTTTTAGCTAGGAGGTCATATAGGCCCAGTCTTAATCACCACATTCCCATTTTCCCACCAGCGCAGCTTCGGCCAGCAGCCCGTTGAATGTGGGGGAGGGGGTCGTCCTTCTCCAAGGAGGAACTGGTTATGTAGAGCTACAGTAGGACCCACTGTATTTTAAAGGTCGTCCATGGTGTTATTTATTTACACCCTTTCCTGATTTCGATCGAAGTGTGTAACTTGATATATGAAAGTCATTTGTGCGCAGTTTAACAGAGTCGGCTGTCCTGGCTCATCAGTCCTTTGTGAGCTTTGAGGTGATTTGTAAGGATGCATTCTTGGACCAGACATTTCGTCGATCAGATAAACAATAATTGAAGTCCTTCAATGACGCGTGTTCTCGGGAATACGTCTCCGCTGTTTCCACTGCGGTCATCCAAGCCCGGGAGCAAGGACGCAACGGTTTTTACATTAGTTAGCGTCTGTGCATTTTTATTTGACCCCTGACTGAAATCAATGCTTCGTCGCTCCAGCTGCCACCGTCAAATAAACCCTCCCAAACGAATCCACTCATTGTGCTGCTCACAATTCTGTGTCACCGCCATTGTCACCATCAAAGGGCTGCACACAATTTTCTCATTAGCAGTGATACAATATGTACAGTATTCAGTCAATGTCTTGCTTCAATAACAAGTCAAATCAAATACAAATAAATTAGTTGCAGATGGAACGTGATTGATTGTGAAACAGAAACCTAACCCTCAGCTATTTTGATCTTTTGATAAGACATTTTTGCTGGTTTTCTGGTTCCACTTTCTTAATTGTGAGGATTTGGTCTTTTATACTTGACTGTTTTCCTATCCTCTGACATTTGAAAGAGTCGTAAGAGAATGGCAGACATGAGTAAATCAATATCCTAAACAGATATTTTTCCAATGGTTTGTACACATTATTGTAGTTATTTTCACCAAAGCGGAAGCTATTGTTGATGTTGGATATTTCCAACATCTCAGATTTGGAATCACGTACTTTGTGTGAATAGTTTTCCAATTATAGTCTAACAAACACAGCAAACCTGCCTCAAGGGTATTTCTGATAATTTTTTCAACAATAACTGCGGTTATTTCTCATAACTGAGGAATGAGGCGGGAAAGATGGTAACCAAGAAACAGCCTTAACCTGTAAAAGTCCTATCACCATGTTGTAGCTCTTGTTAGGATTGTGTGGGCGTGTACACACTGTGCATGACTGACAGCTCCCCGGTTCTACTGTTAGTGTAATTAGTCAGACCTGTTGGGGCGAGACAACCTTCACCTGTATCACTCTTTCAAGTACATGGGATTTGGTGAACTTGTGTATTTTTCCAGTATATCTCCTGAGTAATTAAGTAAGTCATTTTTGGCAGATCACTATTTATTAATAGCTTTATTGGGATGGATCATACTGTCAATACGCAGCCTGCTTGACGAGTACTGATCATAGTTTGCATTCTACTAAATTGAATAGAATGAGAGAGAAACTGAAGCAACAGCGGGCCTGCTGTAATTGGCTGCACCTATATGTCCTCTTCTGATTGTTTTGTTCCACTAAATTTAGCTAAATTGCTTTCTCTTCCTTTTTTTCTTTCAGGAAGTCATTAGTGTGTTCCTCTGTCGCAGATTCAGATGTAGTATAGATTCTGTTTTTATTTGGTTGTAGCTTTGGGAAATATTCCTCTATTCTTTTCACAACTTGTCTCTCTCGCTCTGCGGGAGCTCTATTCTCCATGCTGTCTAATCCCCATGTCAAATTGTTTCCTGCACTCCACAGGAAGTTGCCTACTAAAGTCTCGCCGTCACAGCCTTTTGCTGAGGCTTCTGGGAATGTGGGGGCAATAGCATGGAAGACTGGTGGGGGCTGAGTGGAGCTTGATGTTTTAGAGCCACTGGACAGCTGTGGAGATCTTTTGAACACGATAATCAAAATGGCTCCGCTGAGCCTGAATTATACTGACAGTCAGGATAGTTTGAGTTGCTAAAGGTCAAAATCAGTGTTTTAATCCTCCTCTACGTGGCCTGAAGCTACATTTTTATACTCCCAAGAATGTTTCCCCAATGTGAATAGCCATGTGTACCACTTGACCTCTATTTTTTTTTTTTTTTTTACATGAAGGAAGCCTAGCTACAATTATTTTGGACACAAGCCTATCCCAGACAATAGCAATAATCCAAGGAACATAAACACCTGCACAGCAGGCTATATTCTCCAGTCGAGGCGTAGTTTTCCAGAGATCAAATTCTGCTATGATTTATGCTACATTTAGATTTTCTCTGTGCGTGTGTCTCCTCGATGGAGCAGGGTTTTTAAACAACCTCAAATAAGACATGTCGTCACATATCTGTGTTTATTTGAATGCCTATTAGTGGGGGGTGTTGATGCATGGACTGTCCCTATAGGCTGCTGCTGCAGGCGAGCCGGCTTAGTAATACAGCCTGACGGAGTATAATGTGACGCCCTGAAGCAGTTCACTCTCACATACAGAAAAATTGGCCGACGATATTGAGTGTCACCGTGTCTGAGCCTTAGCCTAAATTAGAAGCTGTTGCGGATCAGTTAGGACCATCAATGTCAAATATATTCAATACGTTTCATGCATTCGAGCACAATGGACGCTGTGAAAACCAAAGCCCAGACCGATTCAGGTCGGTGCACCCAAAGGGAAGGAAATGGCTTGTGCAGTCATGTAAGCAGAGCCAAAAAAGATAAAGCTATATTTGTACTCTATATTGATTATTGCTGGCTTCCGTGAGGAGGAACCAATTAGGACGTAAATCAGCAGGTTAAATGTCCCTGAGACGGAGGGCTTGGTTCATTTCCTAAGCAATGATCCCAGCAGGAGGATGAAGACAGGAAGGAACGAATGAAGAAGGGGGTTTTGTCACTTGTACCTCACATGCTAATTAGACCCAGGAAATGGAGAAAATAAACAAGCAATCAGATGTATAAAGGAAGGGAGATAAAGCCCACAAGCACTCTAATATACTTAACACGGGCTTTGGCCTGAGATATCAAAGTCTGAATTATTCCACAACCTTGCCTGACCTGATGTTGACACAGCATATGGAGGTTGCTGTGCATGTGTTCGCCAGGCACCAGACAGAGGAAGAAAGGACAGCGGTTCAATAGATTTACAGGTCTTTTTAATGGTTTTTTGTTTCAACGATCCAAGGCTGTGACCTCTTGAACCCTTCTGCCTTCCTCCGACCGGGGAGAGCTGTCTGGCTGCGAGTCAGGCCGGCGTCGCTCTGTCACGTTTATTTTCAGGGGCTCGTTCTGCGCAGCGGGCAAAGTGATAAAAGGGAGACGAGCTGTCCACAGCGGCGTGGCGTGCGTGTGTGTGTGTGTGTGTGCGTGTGTTTGCGTGCTGCTAGACGGAGACGCTGGGAGACCGCTGGAGGACAGATATTCACGGCACTTCTTCCAGTCCCCCTTGTGCCCCCCCCCCCCCCCCCCACCCCCGCCCTCTGAGTTTTAGAGGGGCCTGTAGTTGGCACGGGTGGGGAGGGGGGGGGGGGTGTACTGTGTGTCTCCAGGCCAGTTAGCGGTCCAATGGGAGGGTGTAGCCAGGGGAGAAGTTGAGGGATGAAGAGGTATTTACATTCTCCCTCTGCTCATCTACGCAGGCACACGGTGTCCGAGGTGTCAGAGATGAAGAGTCTGATCATCGAGAAGAATAAGATGGGCCTGGAGGACGAGCCTGAACTGCTGGTCAAAGGTGAGTCACATGAGACTGTCATTACTGCGCCTTCCATCTACCTGCCGTGCTCCGCTCCGGTGAGTCATGCAGTTTCAACAATAGCGATCCGTCAATTGATTTGAGTAGGAATTCATTATTCCAGCAAAAATGCACATTTAATGCTCCAAGATTATTAAATGCAGTGGCTTTTTTTCATATTTTTATATGTATCACAATGCAATTTAAAGAAGGGCTTTCGTTCTGGACTGCTGGTCAGACAAAACGGACTAACTTTAGAGTTATAGTACATGTTTCATTGCCCTGTTACTGGTACATGCTGGACTGCAGCCCTGAACCCAGCTCCTCTCTGGCCACATGTGCCACAGCTGCTCCCGCTCTTCCCCTTGTCCCTCTTTGACTTCACCAAAGGGTTGCTAGTAGCATCAGGAGCGCCATCTTGCATGTCTGGTGCTTTTGAGGAATGATCTCATAGGATATTTCTGTGTCAATGTTTTCGTTTTTGTCTCGAGCCTGCTTCTGAAAGGCAGCAGTAAAATGCCAGCAGTTGGATGAGTTACGTCCTGTCAGGAATGGCGTTAGTCAGGTCGCCTAATTCTGACGGCAGTTACTATGCACCCCTGGCTAGTGCCCCTCCCTTGCTGCCTTCTGCTCTCTTTTCCTGCCTCGCTGTTTGAAGAAAAGAGTTTACCTCGAAACCAGCGGGACCGCTACTTTCCTCTCGGGCCATTGATTAACTGACTGCGCTATTACAGCCACCACAACATCTCGAGGTGTTGGATAACCCCTCGCATGTGCACGATGATATGTTTCCAACAGTATCTAAAATAGGCCTCAAACACTGCAGACATAGTTCAATGGTGAGGATGCATTGTGAAAGCCGTGCAGTGATTCCAGGAAGAGATCGTAAGGAGACGGGGGTCTATTGATGTACCCTAAGGATTAACAGTCCAAATGCGCTGTTCCTTGTATGCAGAGATTCTCATCCAAAAGTGGATGAAAGATTTAATCAACAGTTGAAAGTTCAGGTCCAATTTATAATTCCATTTATATCCAGGTAAATCCAGGTGAAATTCAAATTTTTGGTTGTCCCCAGTATTACAATAAAAAAGTCTTGACCGTGACACGCGAAGCAAGAAATGCTGTCTGTTTAAATTTTTCTTACCAAACCTGAAAAAAGCTCATTTGTATGGCTTTTGGTGCAGGGGCGCGATTGAATGTTTAAAAATAGTTCTTCCATGTGATTCTGTCAACTAAGTCATCAGTGACACCCCGGCCTGCGTATACGCCTGCAGCTTTTCCAATGATCACATCTTTAAATAGAACTTTGAGGTGAGGCGACTTTTGCAACGCATACATTTCATTAAACATTTTCAGCAGGAATGGAACAGGTACAGGACGCTTGCAGTAAAGAGATGGAAGTGCTCAGAGAGAGATCGTATGCACAATCTGGTTTAAAGAGGCCAGGGCATTCGGGGTCAGGGGTCACAGATGAAACAAATTAAATGTGAGCCGCGGGCCCCCAGGGGAGACATTAGCAGGCCACGGAGATGGGATCCAGATGGGAGACCATGCGAGAGGTGTACATAGGACTGTGCTCCTCTCTCTTTTTGCCCCTCCTTATTGCACTGTTTACAGTTCCAAAAAGAGCAGCATCTGCCAAGCGTCCCATGTCTGTGTCAGAGGCGTCAAGGTAGCAGGCATGCCCTTCCCTCACCCAGTCAGCTTGTCTGCACCCACCCCCCCCCTGTCAGCAAGCTTAGCCCAACTTACCTCATGGTTTTTATTTATCCATATCACGGTGGGTTTTGATGATCTACCCTGTGATGTGGTGTTAAATACCTCCAGGGGTTTTGCTTTATGCTATATTGGGTGGGTTGAGACTTTCCACTTGTATCATAGAAGCATTCTTAAACAGGAAACTTGGCCTGAGAGGCTGAGCCCCCCCCCTCCTATTTTTTATTTTGGAGGAGCAGCGAGCCAGTGGAGGATTTGCACGGCCTGGGAAAACCTATTTGAGGCAAGGACGAAAACAGGGAGGGAGAAGAAAAGGGGGAGATGAAAGTACACAGGAAATAAGTGCGGGGTGGAAGGAGTAGTAGTCGTCTGACAGGTGGCACGCAGCTTGCTAACCGCAGAGGAAGCTAGGATGCTAGCCTGGCTTCATTGTCATTTTCACAGGGTAAGAAGTGAACTAATTATTTTCTTCAAAACCCCTGTCAAATGTGCATCATAAAACACACATGCAGGCCACACAACAAGTGGCACATGTAGAGCTGTGCAGATAGTCCAACCCTGCCAGGACGCCCTGTGCCCGCCTGTCCTCTAGATGAACTTTGACCCCCAACCGGCACTCTTTCAGCCCTCTTCTTTCATCTTTTACTCCAGGCGACATCTGGACAGAGCTCTTCCAAGCCAGTCTATTTATTTTCTTTCTTCTCTGAGATTAAGTATTTATTGGGAACAATTTGCGCACATAGTTGAGGAGGGGAAAAAAAGGTTTACTGCTGCGGATCTGGGCCGTTGCAGTCGTTCCAAAACCGCTCAGGACTTTGGGAACATAACAGTCTTGCATAGTAGAGCCAGGCCTGGCGAGGCCAATGGGCATGCTTATGAGCTGGCAGAAGGCAGGTCTGCTTTACTCTCTTTGTCACACTGCTCCAGTGCATTTTCTCTCTCTCTCTCTCTCTCTCTCTCTCTCTCTTGTCTTCTCTGTCAACCTCTAAAGTGGTAATTATGTTGGCTGCATGCGGGCCGTAATGCCTATGCCATTAGCTGGCTGTATTTTTATCCCCTACTATTTACCCCAACAAGGCACTCGGATACAGGCTGTTGCAAACTTTATGGACAATTACATGCCTTGGGGATTATTCTTGGTGAAGACCTGGTGTGGCAGCACTGGTTTAGTAGCTGTGTGACGAGCCCACCTACCACCCAGGGCTTTCAAGGAAAGGGCCTGTCCTGGTGTGCAGTTAATGTGTACGTAGCGCTTTGTCTCAGAGCCGCGTAGAGGGCGCGCCTGAAGTACGGGTTAAAGGTGCTGCATTTTAAACTCGGGTCATTATTCGAGGAGCAAACATGTATTTGCTATGTAAATAAATACAGGCGTAATGTCTACCTGAGATTTAAGTTTCTCTCGCTACGTTTTCGTTGAGCTTTTCTGTGCTTCGTCTAAACGCAGCCGGTCCTCCTGCGCGGGAATGAGTTCCTCTGTGTGTGTTCCGCTGACATTTACACTTCGCTCATTTTGCGGTTAATAGCTGATAACGCCGTGCCGGCCCACAGGCTTGCTGCGGAAGTGTAACTCTCCAGCTGGTAGCTCCGTCAGCATTGTAGCTGTTTGCACGGTTCATGTTCATGTTGAGAGCCGTGTGGACGTAAACCCTCAATAAACCCTCATCATCCTTTTGGGGAGGTTTGGGTCGTTGCAATCTATGGCAAGGAGTTGCCGCTGTGTGTTTTCCTTTATGACTTTGTGGTGCGTTGCATTTGTGTGTCTTATTTTAGGGTGGCTGCTGCGCGAGGTGCGAGGAACCTGGATCAAGCAGCGTCGGTACTGGTTCGCACTGAGCCAGGACTCCCTCGACTACTTCAGCGGACCAGAGAAAGGAGCCCGCAGACTGGGCACGCTGGTCCTCACCAGCCTCTGCTCGGTCATCTGGCCCGACAAGCAGACATACAAGGAAACAGGTGAGGTGCACTCAGGCCGGCTGAGGTGGGGGGTCTGTTGGTTTTTCAATATTTAAGCGACTTCAAGTGAGCTGTGTTTGGTCCAAGATGTGGCTCAAGGTTGGTCTAGAAACGTAGTAAGTTATTTCATTACTTATTGGGATGAAAGAAACAGAAAACTACAAGAATACTGAGGAAAGTGTTTTGTGTATGGTAAGAGGTGGGCAGGGGTGACTTGTCATTTGCTGTATTTCACCAAAAACGCTTAAAATGTCCAAACCATCTCAATGTTCCAGGGTAGTTTGTGACTTTATCACAACCACTTTTTGGTGTTTCACTACGGAATAATTTCATGTTCCTCCTAGATTATCGAGAAAGTCTTTACTTCCTCTGTGTATTTTCAGGTTCTTTCCATATAAGATGAGTTCCCCTTAAGAGCTCATCTCTGGCATCATTCCAACTTTACCGCAGACTGTGAGGGCACCAAACGGTTTCGTAGTTGGCCATGGAAAGATCACAAATGTCATAATCTCAGATGTAAAATTATTCTGTGTTTGTACATCACCACAAACAAAGTCGTATGTGATGCCAAGTCACGTAGTAGCCGGGAAGGCAGGTAACAGCCGAGGGGCCTGCAGGCTGCAGGGGTTACATTCAACGCTTCCTCTGCACGAGGAGGAAGTGTGCCTTTGTTCAGTTTTTTATCTAGGTGGAATATTGCTGAGGGGCGTGTGACACTCGTGCTCCAGCTCAATGATGGAACGTCGGATATTGTTTAGGTATGGCATGATCTCAGGTTCCTGTCAGGATGACTTTTGATTCTCATTCGAAACCAAGAGAGGAAGTTGGAGGTGGAGGGATTTGTACCAGTCATGCCAGGTGTCCCGTCCATTTAAACAACCTCTTCCCCATTTACTTATTCAACCTTTTCATGTGAAGTGCATGTTAAATTTCTAGTAACAATCATACAAATGGTATGTTTTTTTTTGTGTTTCTCCCAGGCCATTGGAGCATCACAGTTTATGGCCGAAAGCACTGCTACAGGCTCTACAGCAAGCACTTCAACGAGGCCGTGCACTGGGCATGTGCCATCCAGAAAATCATTGATACCAAAGCACCGGTGGAAACGCCTACACAGCTCCTGATTCGAGACATAGAGGTAGGCCACGCAACACACACACACACACACACACACACATAAACACACACACAGACACTAGCTGTTTATCCCCCCCCCCCCCCCCTCTCTGTTCCGTTACCATTGAAACCAAGTGACCTTATTAGCCCCTTGAGTCCAAAGGTTCCCCCGCTCGCCTTTTTCTCTTCAATGATCTCATCTCATTTCCACCGCAGCCGGGACGGGACACAATAACAGACCTGAAGCAGAAAGGTCATTTCAAGATAAAGTTATTTGGTTATTGGTATTTGAAGGGGTGCTTTTTGCTGTCCCTTCCCCTCCCACGGAAGGAGAGCGAGGTCTATTTATAAGGACACGGCTGTATTTTTAGACCGGCGGTTGCTAGAGAACACGGCATGCTGGAATCTCATTGAGCAGACGGATGACTCGGCACGCAGCCCCTGAGGAGAGGAGGCACTTTTGGCAAAGAAGGTGGAGGAGGGCTGAAAGCAGAAGGGCCAGATAAGCAGTCCTTCGCTTGGCCTCCTGTCTCGGTAATCTCCCGACGAGAGTCTCTAATCTCAAAGAAAGTGGTTAATCTAGTTGCCTCAGTCTGCCCTTGACTGCGTCGCAGGATCGGCCAAGTTTGTAATTAAGATGAGCCCGGTGGGCCTGCTTTTTAAAGTGCACCTCGTTCATTGTTTAGCTCCCTTCATCCGTTTTTCCTCGGTCAGACTGTCCCGCAGTCTGTTGCCTTCTCACGCTCTCACTTTTACACAAAGTCCCACTTTCTACAACGTAGTTCCCCTCTTGAGTGTTACATTGGACCTGCTGTTTCAAAAATCAAATACGGAATGAACAGGAGAGGCTTTGTGTTAACAGGGCCGATCTCTTATCTTTTGAAATACTGATTCATGTTCCAACCACAGGCACAAGTGAGAGCAGAGTGCAGTGTTGGCCTTGGACCTTCACCCACAGGCCATCTCAGGGGTTAGATGGCTCAACTGCTCCATTATAAATCTCACATTTAAAGGACAAACAAAGTGGGAAATTATAAGCCTACTTGTTGTAATGTTGTAAATGTCTAACATGCAGCCTCCGTGGCCATACTCTTGGGTACTATAATTTAGCTGTGCATTAAGGTTTTGGTGCACAGTTTTTCTTTTAAAAATAAAGTTCTTCTTAGTTCTTCTGAAATTAGCCTCCTGTTCCATCTTCTGGCCGCTTGTTTTCTCTTTACTTTTAAGTCTCTTGTCATTTCTTTGTAATCACCACATCATAGCAATTTCTGGTGGGAGTCATGCTATCATATATCTGATTGAAATGACTCAAGTTGAAATATTTCAAACGCATCCTTTTGCTATATCACTCTCATGCCGAGTTAGATGAGAATGTTGATACCGGTCACATGTCTGCATGCTATGCTTCACACCTAGCATGCAGACATGTGACCTAGCATCGGCTCCCATGCTAGTCCTGTCTTTGTGTTATAGCGCCACGCTATAGTTAACCGGCGGCTGGCTGCAGCTTCATATCTAGCGTGCAGACTTGACAATGTTAGCTGTGCTCTCATCCTGCCTTTGCTTAGAAAATAAGCATATTTTCGCAAAAATGTTAAATTACTGCATGCTTTAAGATGACATCAAAGGGAGTTAGAGACAGCCTATCGACCTAGCCATGTACATATAGTGTATGAATTTCATTTGGAAAGTTGTGATGCAACCTGCAGCACAATATCAAAAAGGGCAGAATCTTATTCCCACATTTCAAACAGACAAGCCTGTCACTATTGTGCACCAAGCACTTCGGAAGAATGTGTCAACTTTACCCCACTGAGGGGGGAAAAGCGGGCTGCTCTTGTAGCCAGAGCCAAAGGGCGGCTGGTTTGAGGGTGTGCAGAGACGGAAAAGAGCCAGAGCAGTGGTAATACTAATGAGCAACAGGTGCTGGAGGGCAGCAGCATTGAAGCCATCTGGGCCGCTAGAAGGTATGCGTCCACATAGACGGAGAACGCACTGAAACGTGCACGCGCTGAACTCGTCAACGCCAACAGATAAAATACAACGTGTCAGTCGTGCGAGTGTGGTTCGCCGGGGTCGTCGCTTGACCTTCGTGCTGCTTTGAAAGCTGCCAGAGCTGAATTGTGACCCTGGTCGTATCGACCCCCAGTCACCCCGGGAAACAGACCAACGCACGCACTCAATCACCCGCTCACTGACTTGCTTCCCCAGGTTGGCTGCAGTCATGCTGAGTGCAGATGAAAGTAGTTTGTTACTGTGTCTTTTGATACTATCGTCACAAAGTTCTTCACTTGTATGCTCCAGGAGAATAAGTTCAACCCTGAGATAGTGGAGCACATCTACCAGCACAACCCCATCTTGAAGTACACCCAGGGCCCCTTGTACGCTCCTCTGCTGGCCTTTCCTTACGGCAGCCTGGAGCACACATGTAAGTAGTGCGTTTCTACCCATCACATACTCTCAAGGCTTGTCTGAGAACAGTGAGGTATTGATACATGTCAATATTTGCAGTAAACGGTTTCAAAACTCCTTTTCAGTATAATGATACATGAGTTCCAAGACAATTTTGTACGGCCCCTGTTCTCTGCAGACCACAGTGGGAAAGGCTACGGCTCGGTGCGCGAGGAGGCCGTGAAGCTCTTCAACTGCCTGCAGCAGCTGGAGTCGGCCCGGGAGCCGGTTCCCATCATCCAGGGCGTGCTGCAGACCTGCCTGGACCTGCGGCCTCTCCGGGACGAGGTCTACTGCCAGCTGGTGAAGCAGAACAGCTACACACCTGCCCCGTACACGGCCGCACACCTCCGCTACTGGCAGCTTCTCACCTGCATGAGCTGCACCTTCCGGCCTGGGCCCACCGTGCTCAAGTACCTGCGATTCCACCTCAAGAGGTAAGGATGTAGGATGTAACACAGTTACTATTAATGTTTGTATGTATATTGGATTTTTTGACTTTGGATTGAATTCCTGCAAGAGCTGTTTACTTCATCTCCTACCTAATGGAAAATGCTCTTGTTTTTGGCTGGCTCTAATTTCTCTAAATGGGGAAAAATGACTCAATGAAGTCTAATGGAATGAATCCATCTGTTACAATATTGATGTGTTTTTGCTTTTTCTATTAAGGACACCAAATTTGCACAGTGATAGAAGTCACATTACAGCCACAGTATGGATAAGAACAGTAAACCCAGTTGTTAGTCCTGAAGGGGGAACAGGTTGCATGCTGGGTGAATCAGTAGTGTGTAGTAGCAGGGGCGAAACACTGGGTCTAGACAGTACACAAAAAGCAGGCGCCAGCACCACGGACCACCAGTTTAGATACAGTAGCGTGATATGCTTCACATTGTTAGCACGTTCCCCGGACAGATCCAGCATCCACAGGTCTTATTTAGGTTATTGACGGTGCTCCTCTGTTGCTCCCAATGTTCTATCTATATGTTTGTAATGGGTATCCCCCTAATGTAGCACTAATGTATCAGTTGCATGCGATGGTGATTCATAATGATACTGTGGAACTCGCTGCCCGTGTGTTCTCACGCACTCACTCACTGTGTGGATCTGTGCTGAGGCTGCAGCTGGGCAGAACTAAGACTGGAGCTGGGAAGGGAGCCCAGAAACCCTCCTCCGCTCTTGCAGACCCTTGAGAAAACCCCCCAGGGAATGTCTGCTGTCAGAGAGAACTGGCCAGAAGAAAGAAAGCAGAAGAGGGGGCAAGAAAGGAGGAAAGAGCAGAGAGGGGGGACGGGGGGGACGGGGAGGACGGGGAGGGGGAAATCAGGAGGGTATAGAAAGGATCACGCAAACCGAGTGGAACATTCGTAATTATGTTTCAGCAGAGTAAATCCTGCCCTGTGGCTATATAGTTATGGGAGAGCGAGACACTGGAGGGAGGGAGAGGGGCCTCTCTGTGTCTGGCAGAATGTTTGAGTCCTTCTTTGCTCCCCTCTCTCTGTCTTCTGTTTGTGTTCTTTGAGACAATGACACTCTGATTGTTTCCTTCCTATTTTCACTTTGTCTCGGCAGGGCTGAGCTCATGGAGATAGCATTTCACACCTTTCACACAGCGCAGAGTGTGTGACCCTTTGGAGTTTGTTGTGTTCCCGCTGTCTTCGGGTCCCCTCTCTTAAAACAACAGCACGCACACACTCACCTGCCACTGCTGCACACTCCACCGGGAGGAAGTAGTGGGTCACTGCGTTTCACAGGAGCGGAAACACTTTTTCCTGTTTCGTGCGCTGCCCAAAGTCAACCATGTTTTCTTTGCAGTTTTCCTTTTCTTTTAAAGGATTGAGGGATGTTGAGCCTTTTAAGTCTTGAGAGCTAGAGTGAGAACATTTGTCATTGCTCGCCTCATTGACTCTCGAGCAATGCCAGCTCAAAGAAAAATAAAGAACTTTGTTAAATCAAAAGGATGACGCAAAGTCCATAATCATAGCATTACACTTTACAGACTTTAAATCAATGTTAACATGTCGAGCATCATCAAGTTCTGCCTTTTAAGTATTGAATATGATTGCGCTCTCACACGCACATGCACATCCTTTCTTACAGGATCCAGAGCCAGAGTCCTGAGTCTGAGATGGATAACTACGCGTCTTTCATCAGCGAGGCTCTGGAGAAGACCAAGTGTCGGGATTGTGTGCCATCCTGGGAGGAGATCCAGATGCTGATGAGCCGACAGGAGATGCTGTGCACTGTGCACTATCCTGGCCCGCTGTCCTGCCAGCTCTACATCAGCTCGCACACCACCGCCAATGAGGTTCACACACACACACACACACACACACACACACGCGCGCCACTGTATTCCACTTCATAGCACAACGTTATGGGGCGCCGTTTGTAAAATGTTGCACGTTCAAAAATCCTGTGCTGTTTTGGTACATTTAGCATTTAGCATACATTTAACATTTATATTTACATTTAACGTTTACATTTAATATTTATGTTTATATTTAACATTTACATTTATATTTAACATTTACATTTAACATTTACATTTAGATAAAACATTTATATTTAACACTTTTTGTTACTATCAAACATTATCCTTGGAAAAGTTATTGCATGTCTTTACATGAATTTCTTTCTAAATGTTTGAAAAATTGAAATATAGATATTGTTGTGTTTTTATTTTTTTATATGATAATGCTAAATGTACCAAAACTGCACAGGATTTTTGAACGTGCAACATTTTACAAACGGCGCCCCATACAACGTTCTCAATCTTATCTCCTGTGTTTCACTTATACAATTCAAACGTTTGGGTAACCGTCCTGTCGCCCCTCCACAGGTGGTTCGAATGATGCAGGAGAAGCTCGGCCTGCAAGAAAGCAAAAACACGTTTTCCTTGTACGAGCAGAATGCACTGTGGGAACAGCCGGTCGCTGGCGGCGCTCTGATCGCAGACGTCCTGACCAGGTTTGAAAAGTCATTGTCAATCTGCACCCAGTAAAACAGAAAGCCCACAGACACGGCAGGGAAGTCAGACACAACAAAGCCAAGCAGACGGATCAAAACATCTAGTCTCCGTCTGGCTGCCATCTCTTATCTATGTGTCACTCGTTAGATGAATGCCAACAGAGCGGCGGATTGTATATTCATCTGCGCCAGTCCGACCCCCATGCTGAGCGTTATCCAGTATCCTTGATAAGTGGTGACCTTGTTTGATCCTTCGGGTCAAACGAGACACCTTACAGGGAAACTGGACCTGTGTCACTATTCCTGTGATCAAAGCCAGCCAGTCGCTGGGTAGCGAAGGTGAAGCTGATCAGGCAAAGTCTCCAACGATAAAGTCTTAAATTAAAGAATAATACCACCAGCTGAAACATAAGGGACCCTTGGTTTTTCAGGTTTCTTTTGGCGTCTGTGTCCTCGCAGCAATACTCTTGTGACATCCAAGCATTTCCTTCCTGTTCCAACCATTTGTGCATTTGTTCCCTGTCCGTCTCCTCTGTGCAGCCTCTCCACCAAAGAGTCAGAGTCCAACTCCCAATGGAAACTGTGTTTCAAGCTCTACTGTCTGTTGGATGCTGACAGCATATCGGTGGACAGCATTGAGTATCTTTTCCTCTATGAGCAGGTAATGTAGCAGATAACAAGATATCGTTCATTGTTCTGCAGTGTCTCATTCCTTACATTTCATTTTCATTTCATTGGATCATGATCTTTTTTTTTTTAAGTAACAACCATTAACGTCAAATAGGCTGCGATTGCAATAAAGCACAGAGCATTAGTAACGCATGACTATGAGCACTGGCCTCATCCCAACAACGGTCCCGAGGACTCCTATAAAGAGCTACGGGTGTGAAAATGAAACGGCAGGACGGAGGCTATAACTGGCAAACTGCCTTCTTCTCTGGCTTGTTCAGTCTCACTTTGACCTTTTGCCCCGCAGTGCCATGAAATGGTGGTGCGCGGCCAGCTGCCGGCCTGTGACGAGGACCTGCAGGCCTTGGCCTCCCTGAGGCTCCAGTGTCTGATGGGCGACTTCAGCACGCACGCCCCGTGCCCTCCTCTGGACGAGCTCTTCCCGGGTCACCTGCTGGAAGCTCACGTGCTCGCGTCCCTGTCGCCACCCCACGCCACGCCTCCTTGCCAGGTGGCGGCTCAGGACTGCCCCGCGGCCCAGCTCTTCCCCACGGGCCTCCTGGCGGGGACGCTGTGGAGTCACACGGCCGTGGCGGCGCACAAGCAGAAGGCGGAGCAGGACATGCGTCTGCGCAGCCGGCTGAAGGAGGAGGCGGCGGCCGTCATGGGATCCATCTTGGAGCGTTGGAAAGGTCTGGCCGGCTACAGCTGCAGGGACAGCATGGCCGCCTACCTCACGATTGCACGCCAGTGGTCGGGCTTCGGATGCACGCTTTACGAAGTGGACTTTTACATTGTGAGTGTCTTATGTTGGACTGAAATGTTTTACTCGCTCGGTGCTGAGGAGTTTCTTGGACTCTTGTTGGAGGCGTTCTGACATCTGCTTACCTTCCCCCCTCTCCCCACCCACCCCCTATAGAGTTCGACAGGGAGCTTTTCCCAGAAGCTGTGGTTGGGCGTAGCTGCTACATCCGTGTCGCTGTATCGGCAGGGAGAGGCAGAGGCTCTGGAATCCTTCCCTTACGGCCAGATCCGTTCTTACGGGGTATCTGATAGCAACACCTTCAAGATCACAGCTGGGGATCGGGATCTGATGTTCGAAACCACCAAGGTACGTTGGCTCGCGGCGCCGGTAGTCACATGCAGCCTGAAGGTTTAACGGAAGTTAACTACCCCCCCAGTGTCGCAACGATCAAGTCTGTGTACAGTGAGGGGCAAAGGGGCTTTATCACCTTGTTGTTCTGCCGAGTAAGTGTAAGGAGAACGCTGTCTGCTCATGACTACTCTTTGACCCACTTTAAAAGCACTCATTCATCTGGTCTTGATGCAGAGCACACAACCTGCTCCCCACTACCAAAGGTCTGACTTCCTGGTATTTATTGCAGGGGTTGTATGAAAATATTAGGCAACAATTCTCCGAAACGTGGATGTTCTTCCAACGAGCAGTGAACAAATCTTCCCTTTCACTGGAAAAGGCAAGCTTGCACACGAACCTGCATCTTCCCACGCGGGACAAAAAGTCCCCCTGTGACGTCTCGTGGGGCCACGCGAGTGGCTTTTAGTTATTTATTGGATGCACTGGCGAATCGAAGCGCGGCCCAGTAAAGCTCCCGCTCTGATGAACTTCAGGTCTCCCGCTGCTCCGACGTGAACGTGCCGGCATTTGGAGCTACTGGCGAGGGAAGAAAAGAGAGGGAAGAAAATGGCAGGGGGTGATTATGGTTGGGCCCTGGAGTTAAGGGTGAGGCCGAGATTTGCTGCTCCATCGGGGGTGGCAGTTAAAATTGAAGAGTAGGTGTAGGTCTGAACTCGGGCACAGTTTTACTCCGTGTCCTCACGCCACGTTTGGGCGCGCATCAGCAGGACTAAAGTACGGGCAATGGTCACGGTGGCTTACGGCGCTTTGGTGGTCATGTTTGCCAAGGTTAGGGTAACAGAGACAGATGCGCCATGGCAGTGCCCCTTTTCTCCGCCTTTTTTCCTGCAAACAGCTGGCGGATAGAATATGTCAAAGAGATGATTTTTGATCAAACGCCGTGTGTGTCGTCCAGAAAGCTAAACGACATCATCCCCCGGCCTGTGAAGGATCCAGCGAGATGACATCATCTGTCTCCACCCTGGTGTGACGGTGCCAGACAGACACTGAGTGTGCCACCAATCTGACCTCTCTCTCTCTCTCTCTCTCTCTCTCTCTCTCTCTCTCTCTCTCTCTCTCTCTCTCTCACAGCTGACTGAGATCATGCAGCTGATGAATGCGTATTTCAGTGCCATCCGTCGCCAGCGAGGGAAAGATGCGGACATCACTATCACAGAAAGCACAGAGGTCGGATTCCACCGCCTGGCCTCGACGCACAAACACACCCTCCTGCCCTCGCACCCAGTTTGAAAGAAAACCCCACAGCCGGACCACCAGTCCCCCCCCCCCCCGTCCTCCCCCCGCTCCTCCCCCCCACTGTCCTCCTCCACGTGGGCCCCTAGTAGGCCCAGCAACTCCGGACACCACGCCTCCTCCGCTGGGAGCAGCCCGGCAGCCAAAACAAAGAGGCGGTTGTTTTTGATGGCTGTTTTTGCTCCCCAGCCAGTGAAAATAAACCCCCCCCCCCTTGCTGAGCTTTCCAGCTGAGGGGCCGGCCGACGGAGGGGAGGGGAGAGAGGGAGGGGTGCGGAGGTGGGGGTTCTGTTTTGCAAGTGAGGTCAGGAACCCGCAGGAAGCCATGCGGTCGCTGTCGAGCTGTCACACGTCAACGTGAGGCGATGCTCGCGGCGTCAGTGGGAGGTGAGACGGCAGCGAGCTGGTCGCCTGGTGAAGGTACGGCTTAGGGTGGAAGCACTGGTCCCTCTGCCTCTCTCTCTGCAACGCCTTTCCTAGAAGGCAGTGACACACACACACACACTCTCACTCACTCACGTGCCCTCGCGCTGACATGTTGATCAGAGACGGCCGGTTTTCATAAGGTCTCAGCCCGGTTTGCGTTACCTGGAACTGTTGATGCAGTCGGCCATGCGAACCTGGAACTAGAAACAGATGTTGAACTCTGCAGCTCAGTCACTTCGGCGGCCATTGCCATCTAGACTCTGGATCTGTGTGCGTCTATGTGTGTGTGTGTGTGTGCGTGTGTCTATTTTGATCCGAGAAATCCGTTTCCTGGATTATACATTTGGGATCTGATTTATTTCAGTCTCACAGAAACCGAAGGATTACTGAGCTATTTCTTCATTACTTCCACCGAATTCTCTCGTGTGTCCTTTGTTGTGCTGCTTGTCTTGGCTGTAATCCTCGACACAAAACTTTGGTAACACTTGAGCGAGGATGATTCTGCTTGTCAGTTACTACCCTCATAATACAGCTGTTATCTGCTGAAAATAACAAGTGCTTCTTTGTTTATAGTTATTTTCACACACATATATATATATAATGCAAGAAATAAAACCTTAGTCATAGATCTGGATCGTTTAAGAAGTGATGCCATATTCACCCTGCAGTTTCTCTGCTATTTAAACAAACCTTTTTAATCAGGCCATTGGTGCTTTGTAGTATTATTTATGCAATCTTTGCTATTTTTTTTTATTGGTGTTTGTCTTGAATGCAGACCCTGATGTGTGTGTTTGATATAAGGTTAGCAAGAGCCATAAATCCTGTGTAGCTCCATCTTTGTGTTCAGTGTTTGAGTATTCCTGTGAAGCCACAGTTTCTGTCAGGGATTTGAGCATGGACCAAAGATGATTTTTTTATTTTTAAATACAGTAACAATTGTCCCAAAGCAGTTAAATATTAAATGACTGTTTTCCCATTTACTTTAACCGGAATGTTAGATATGAAGATATCCCGTTGTATACATTTTATGCCTTATTTTGATGTAGTAATTACCAATTAAGACTTTGATACCATTGATAGGCTTTGTAAATATCATTTTAGAGTACTCTGCGCCCAACACACGTGATCACCTGCCTCACCATGAAAGGCCTTGAGTCGTTGCACAGCCGTCTCCTGCTCAGAAGCAGGTCTTTGCTTTTTCTACTGCAGCTGCAGGCAGCTTCCAGCTACGAGTTTGAAAAGCAAATAAATCAAACTGTCAATGTTGTTGCTTTTGTATTAAGCTTGTTTGTATGCTGCGTGGTACCTTTTTAATGTAATGTGCGTGTGTGTATAGTTATTGCACTATTGTTCGTTTTTAACTAACTTGAAAGTGCAATAAAAACTATAAATACTGTTTGTAATTAATAAAAAAAGCACCATTTTACCATATTTGGGGGTAAGAAGTGTTATTCATTTTTCCAAATATGTGCCTGGCGAAGCCGTGCTGGACTATTGTCTTCAACGAGACGTTTTATAAAAAGCTGAAGTTCGGCGCCAGCAGCGGAGCGGAGGGAAGCCTCCCCTGAAGCCTTTCTGTTAAAAACAATAGGCCGGTCGAGCAAAGGTCGCCAAGTGCCTTTGCGTTGCCGTGCGGTAATGAGCCCTAACCGAGCACCAGAACACCACAGCTCCAGGTCTACCTTTCCAGGTTTGACTCATAGAAAATGATAGAAAACGGGTTTTATTAATTATTTCACAACAGGTCCAATGAGCCGAGCATGAAACAGAACATTAATTTAATACAGAGAAAGCCACTGAGCCAGCCGTCCTTTAAAGTGTATTTAGAGGCATGGAGATAAACTGTTAGCATGAGATCCATCCTCCTCAACCTCATTTTTGGCTCCCCCCTATCTTCACCTTGACATTCTAGTGGGTCATGTACAGGAGTAACACGTGAGCGATGTGACTCGGCAGCAGACCGACGGCACGTCTGTGAATGATTTACTGGAAAGCACAAAAATCAGGTTGTCTGGCAAATTGCTGTAAAAAAAAAAAAAAAAGACTAGGCTGGAAAGCTCGGAGAAAAAAAAAAAACTAAAGACACATGTATAGAATTTTTTGTAGAATATATATAGTTAGTTGCTTTCTGCACAGATTTGCGTGAAAGAAACTTTTAATAAGACCATTTATAAGGGTCGTTATATTTAAACTAGGTTGGACAATCTACAGTTCAGTTCATTTTTTGGTTAATATAACAGTGGCTGTTAACACTTATTCCTCTTTTTCAAAATGGAGTCACAATCAAACTATTCAATAATAGCACAAGCCCATCAGTATCGTTTTTCCAGAGGAGCAAGAATGTCTTTTTGTAGGAAGATTTTTTTTTTTTTTTTTTTTTTCAAAAATGAAGAAATTGAGTTCAAAATAAGCGGCTAGCTGGCGCCTGAGTCGTAGTCCACTCACTGCTCCTGCGTTCCCCAGGAGATGTAGTCGGGCCGCGTGGCCGCGCTGTACTCGTCGATCAGCTGCTGCACCACTTCGCGAGAGTTGTCCAGCTCGTCAAAGTTGTCCTTGAATATGTCCTCTTTGCGGAACTGCTCCAGGAAGGCTTCCCGCTTCCGCAGTTTGTCGTACTGCCGGCACGTCCGCTCGAACAGCTGTGGGACGGCAGCAGATTTTGCCACATCGAAAAATAACGTGTCGTTTAACTTTCAGTTTCTTTTCCTGGTTCATTTAAAAACGAACACTTGGGTTTTTTTAAAAAACCTCTTATGTTACCAGAAATGAAAACTAATTATATGACTTCCTTAGATGTCCTCTTGCTTCAAATGTAGCCATTAAATGATGACTGCCTGGCAAGAGTAAGTTGCATTTCCCCCCCTGCACCTCACAGCTCATGTTTTAAACCACTAAAAGGCGGAAGAAGTGGTCATTTACAGGATGACATCCAAACACCAAATTTCTGTGGAATTCCCCTCAAACTGCTGGTGTGGTGGCTCAACTCTAGTTTTAGGAGGATGCACATCCACGAGTACTGGCTGGGAGCAAACACAGGTCTCATCTGCATTAATACACACCATGGGGGAGGAGGGGGGGGAATAGGAGCCCTTACCGAGGAGATGCTCGTGTGGTTGGCCATCATCAGGCCGCTGACTCGGTGGGCTGACGGCAGGTACGGGGACTTCCTGGACAAAGCCACCTGGATGCTGGCGGGACCCCAGGGGATGAAGCTGGCAAGTTTACGCTCCCGGATCCTCTGGAGGCTTTTGTGCACCTACAGCAGAGTACCAACAAGTCATTCCAGCTGCCCCGCAACGCTCGCCAGTGCAAATGGAAGCCGGATGCGCATCCTACCTGCGTGGGGTCCACCTCTCCCTGGATGATGTTGAGGATGGCGATGTAGCAGTGGCTGGGCTGCCTCTCCCGTCCGGTGGACACCATCACGTTCTTGGGCTGCAGGAGCCTCCTCATCACATCCAGCACCGTGGTTTTCCGCACGCTAGCAACCTGGAACACGTCGCGGGGGGGGGGCTTTCAGCATTTTGAATGTCAACGGTGACGTTCACTACAATCCACTGACGCTGCCACTTCACTCACCGACTGGTCAGTAGTGAGGGGTGTGTAGCCCGTCATCAGGAAGTGGAGGCGGGGCGTGGGGATGAGGGATGCGATCAGACCAATGAGATCGTTGTTCATGTAGCCCGGGTAGCGCAGCGTGGTGGTGCTGGCCGACATGATGGTGGAAACCTGTGTGTGTGTGTGGGAAGGGTCAGCTCAGCTCAGACACAAACAGGTTTTAATACACAACAGTCAGGTGTGAGCTCACACTGAAGTACAGAGGGGTTCAGATACCATTGTTTCCCTCCCGATACCGATTCCGATACACGTCCTGTGGGGATCGGTCGATACCGAGTACCAATACCAATATGTTCGTGCGCTTTAGCGTGACGCGTCTTCAGATGTCTGATAATGTTGCTGGTGTTGAAATTTGCAACACTCGTGCCACCCCTCGAAACTGCTTCTTTGCACATGTTGCATGTCGCCGTCTTACTGGTGAGGAAAGCCACTGTAAACCACTGCCGAACCGCCGACACGATGCGCTAACGTTAGCTTCTTTTTAAGGAGGCGCCAGGTGAACAATTCTTCTTCGTCCCTCTAAAACAGCAGCTGCTGATGGCAGCGCAGCGCAACTTTTTTAAAGCGGCGAAGAAGAACTGTGTCAGAGATGTCGGAGCTTTATATACATGTCAATGGAGCTAACCAGTAAATGGATTCCTATTTCAATTAAAGTACGTGGTATCGGTACGTGGCATCGATACCAGCATTTTCGGCAGTATCGGATCAAAACAACTCTACACTGAAGCAGTTCATTTCGAGCTCTCTCTGTGTTGCTCATCTCTGATCGGTGGAACTTGTTTCTGAGAAAGCTAAAAATCCGGTCTGACGTGCAACCGACTCCCCGAACCGGTTTATGAACATCGTCAATTTCCGAAGTGCGGCACAGCGCGTCTCTTGCCGTTCGCCTTTGTTCAAATACAGACAGGCAAGCTGGAAGAAAAGCTGAACCCTTCTGACTGCCCGAGCTGTGAGAATGACGGGAGGAGGAGGGGGGAGGTGGCAACACTCACCAGCTGATTGATCTGGGAGAACGAGGGGTTCTGGATATGCAGCCTGTCAGTGGCGATGCGATTCAGAGCCGTGTTATCCAACACCACCTGATATGTAACACACAGAGACGGAGGGCAATAAGTGGGCACATGAAGAGATAAGAGATGTTAGAGAACGAGTAGGAACGCATCGGTGTGAGGAGAATTAAAGAATAAAGAGCAGCACAGGAAGCTGTCGGATCGGAGCTCAATGGAATACACACGCTGCACAGCGACAGGGGAGGCAATTCTTGGCCAGATTCACTCCGGCTAACTTAATCAACATGAGGGTTTTAGAACGACCCTGTAGGAGGTAGGTATAATGGAGAAAAACCCCATTAGATCGCTACAGCCTCTCAGACGAATACATTCATTGCTGCCACAGGAGTTTCCTTCTTTTTCAGCTGCCCCTCTGGGAGTTTCCTCTCAGCGGGGCGGCTGAAGATATCAGTCAGACGGACCGATTATCGATTATCTTACTCATCTTTTCTGACACATTTGCGTGACCGTAGCGATATGTGTTTTTAATCAAACTGTGAACCCTGCCTATGTGCAGCTCAGTGGCCCCTACCTATTACTTATGGGGGTGGCTGGCTCATAATTAGGGGACGTTATTTAAGGGATTTCCACTCGGATCGGTTTAACACTGATGCGGTGGCACTTGGTTTCCAAACATTAGCCCGGCTCATTGACATTGGGGGAAACCTTTTTTTTTTTTTTTTTTTTTTTTTTTATGTTTTTGTTTATTCATGTGCCACATATACAAGCTAACCAGGGCTTGTATACAAATGTGCTTTCCAGCCACGGGAGCGACGTGTGCTCACCACGCAGTCGGCATTCTGGGTGAGCCTCTTCAGCGTCAGCAGCGAGTTGTACGGCTGGACGACCACGTCGCTCATCTCGTCCTGGTTCGGGAACACGGAGTAAGTCTGCACCAGCTTCTTCGGGTACCTGCGGATCACAATCTGCATCATTAGCACGCACACACACACATACACACACACAATAACCAGATAAAATGTGTTTTCTAACAAGTTGCGTTTGTATTTCTTGACCTGTCGTTGAGCTTCTCCAGCAGATAGGAACCGAGCCCCGAGCCAGTCCCCCCAGCGATGGAATGACACAGGACGAAACCCTGCAAAGACCAAGACTGTTACACTCCGTGTGTGTGTGTGTGTGTGTGTGAGACGCTTACTGTAAACTGTGCTGATGCCGACAGCCCAAAGTGTGTGGGCGAGCAAGAGGCCTCTCATCCTTGCCAGTTATATAAATGGGATGCAGCCCCGCCTTGCAAATGCCCCCCCCCCCCCACCAACCCCAACACAGCCGTGTAATACCTGCCTTCTACCCTCGCCCGGCTATTATCACCAGACGTTCTACACGCCACACCCTGCCAACATACACACACCACTCGGCCCACCTCCTTATCTGACGCACGCACACACACACACACACACACACACACACTAAATAATACTGTGGGCTCCTAATGGGAAGGACTTACAGAAATTGCAGACCTTGAGAGGAAATGTGAGTGTTTTTACTTTTATATGGTAGGCTGGCGTAGTTCACCAAAAAAGAAAAACGGGCTACGGATAATAGTGAGGCGTAGCTGCTATTTTTAAGATGTCAGGCACAGGCCCCATGTTAACAAAGTTCAGGTCATGTTGAATTCTCTTTTCCCTCTATAAAAGATGCAAGACGTGCATCAGCACCCTTAAGGGTTCCCAGATATTACTCAGACAGTGGAGTAATCACTCTAGGGCCTATCGGGAACAGGCCTAGGGACCAAAAGTCACACCTGCTAAATGTCACTCAACCCCCCCCACCAAAAAAAACAAAACACCAAAGAGTTTCCGGTTATGAGCGCCTCCAGTCTGGGTTTCATGCTTCTTTGTAGGAGTGGTGGGTTTATTACGCGCTGATTTATTTCCATTATCCGGACCAAAATCTAAAATGAGCTCATCCCATTTACTTCCAACAATGATTGCTTTTAAAATAGTTCCATGAATGTTTAAGGGCTCCGTTTGGTGTGAGAGGGTAAGTATGCAATACGCCTGCAACAATATGACATTACTTTTAAATAGATTTTATAGGTTTTATAAATCCCACACAGCCCCGGGGGAAGAACGGCAGACTTGCCTCCAGACTGTCACTGCCGTCCGCCTCCCGGTCAATGATGTCGAAGATGTCCTCCTGGATTTTTTTACCCTAGGAGGTAAAACAACAACAAAAATAAGAAGGCGAGCAGAATGGGAGATGCATCACAGTTCGGTTTTTTTTCAAAGTTACAAAAAGGAAACGCGTCACTCTCGGGTCGTCACCTGGGAATATCCGCTCGCCCAGTTGTTCCCGGCGCCCCCTCCGTGCTCAGAGAGGTAGATGTTCTCCGGGTTGTACAGGTTGGCGTAAGGGGAGTTGAGGATGGAGTGAATCACCCTGGGCTCCAGATCCAGGAGAACCGCGCGGGGGATGTAGTGCTCATCGTCGGCCTGTCAGAGGTTGGATTTATAGGGAATAACCACACATCTCTTAATCTGCTGTGTGTGTGTGTGTGTGTGTGTCCTCCCAGAGTAAAGCGTGTCTTCAGTTCACGCTGCAACCACCTCATCTAGTGGCCCACAACGGCATTGACTGGTGCTGCATAACAGATGCTCCTTGTGTCTGCACGAGCCTACCTGGTAGAAGAACACGTCCTTTCGGTCGGTGCCCTCGGTGGCAAACTCCTCGACGATCCCCTCCGGGCTGATGCCGTGCTCCGCACACAGCTGCTTCCAAAACTCGAAACCAACTGCGCAAGAAACGGGGGGAGTGAAGAGAGAAAAGGGGAGCAGGTTACACAAAAGGTGGACGTTCGGTGACGTCGGTCGGTCATTTGTGACAGTTACTTTACACGTGAAAGTTACTCTGAAGGACGCTGCACAGCTCCGTTACGTGACGGGTCGCCTGAGCTAGCGTTAGCTCACTGTGTGGACATCGAGTAACGTTGGGAGATGTGCACGTGAGCAGAGGGGAAAGATTAATATTCACTTCGTCGTGCGCGTACTTTGATTTCCGCACTGTCCGAGCTGGAGCGTTATGATTTCCCGCGGCATTTTCGGTATTCCGGCGCTGCTCGTTCAGCGGTCCCGCTAGCTTGTTTGTTTTGCTAGCTAGACAAGATGAAGAAAAGTCGACCACTGCCCGGACACCAGCCCGCTCCTTCCCGCTTGGTGCTGATGTGACGCGCGCAGCGGACTTCTTCTACGACGCACAGGCGGTTTGATAACCGACATTAGATGTGACTGTCGCCGCCTGCTGTGCCGGAGTTCTTGTCAAAGCCATTCAAACCAAGATCATGGCAGAAACTCGGGGCCAGATTTCGAGCTTTTTACAGAGCAACTTTACATGAAAGTAATGAAGGAGATATTCTTATTACAAACCTTTATTGTGTAAGCCTTTGACGAAAGTATCAAGGTTTCAACCTTGACATTTCATTGATTGACGTAGTGTTCTTTCATTGCCCTCCAATGGTCATGTTGTGTAACTACATAGGCTTGTTTTAAAACGGAGTTGACAGTTCGTGAATTCAATGAACGGTTTATATTTTCAAGCCTATATATAATATCTACAGTATGTCATTTATATAACACAGTAATTAACGTTTTCATTGAAGATATTTGTATAACCAGTCTCTGTTGCCTTTCGTGGTTACGTCTTGACGGACGTGTTGATTATGACTAATCTTCATAATTATTAAATGTAGTCACACTCTTATTGCACAGAAAACAACATATTTAGTAGAACAACGGAGCTTTTAAAAACACTTATTTTTTATTTTAACCTAAAATATGTTTTTAGTACTGGCTTGCTGCCACGTTTGTCAACCACTTTGAAGTAAACAAAAGCAAACGATTCCCATTGCACCTGAACGCAGCATGACGCCGGACTTTAAGGGACTCTGGTTGGACCGTTAATGATTCAGAAAAACAGGTTACGCCATATTGCCAATGTCCGAGGAGAGCGCGTAATTCCATCAAAAATGCCCAAATAGTACGTGCCATCTTACTTCCAAACATCGACTTACTGTCTTCGATAGCGCGCTCGGTTTGTATTATAACGAGGTGTTTGTCGTCAGACGCCATAGCAATGATACAACCTGTCTAGCTAGCAGTTAACGTTAGCTCAGCAATATTAGCACAAATCTGCTAGCCGGCCGGTGTTGTGAGCGGAGTCGCTCCGTGGCGTTGTGGTGCGCCTCATGTACCTGCTTTCCCACTAATGCCTCTTTATTTGACAGGCTGACTAGACACTGCTAATATGGCGCACGTCGGTGCAACGGTAGACGCAGCAGCGGACGACCGCTATGTCCAGCAAGGGGTCACCGTCTGCCTGCGAAGTCGACCGTGCTCCAGCGAGAGGGACGCCCGGGTACGGGCTGTCAAAACGGCTCTCCAGTCCCGCCTGGGGCCCTACGAGCCCGTCCTGACCTACCTACAGGCCGCCCTGGTGTGGGAGAGACCTCTACAGTGTGCGCTGCTCTACGCTGCGGTCAACCTGGTGTTCTGGTGAGTTTCAACCGCTTTCAGTGGACGTGTCAATGGGGCACGCGGGGTGTCCTAACATTCGACCCCACGGAGACGGTTTGGTCATTAGGGCGAAAGCAGGTGTGTGAGACACACACCCTTTTGCTACACAATGCAAGGGCTTCACCTGTCCGTTGAAGACGTGACGGATGGCTTTTGGTGCTATTTATAGATTCCACAGACGCATTGGTGGCGCGCGAGCCTCGTAATTTTAGTCGCATGTCAATGTGTTGTCCCTTCCGAAGTTGAGGACATGTCAATGGCTGCCAGTCTGCGTCTAAAACGTGTCGTGAATTATGCATAGAGATTTCTAGTTTGTTTATTTGTTTATTTAAAAGGATCCCCATTAGCTGACGCTGAGACGACAGCTAGTCTTCCTGGAGTCCAAAAAATAATAGTAATCACAATTACTCACAAATATATCGTATATAAATACACACAAAAGAACAAGAAAAAGTAACAATGATTTAAAGTAATACAAATAATGCAAAACTACATGGCACATGATACAACCTCGCTCAACTAATCCAGACGATATTATGATGTTGAAAACAAATACAGTCTTAGTATTTTTTTAAACCAGTTTTTCCTTTGATTTCACGAACCCCAACTGGAAGATTGTACCAAAACACAATTGACCCATAAAACACGGTGCTCATATCATAGTGATATTGGTATATTGGCATTATGTGGAAATATGGTGAAATAATTTTATTGTATAGGTTGAGGCTTCAAATAAGCGTTGTTGCCTTTCTTCCAAAACAATTAATCTTCCAAAATAATTTAATCCAATACGACCACACAATGATATGCAGAGAGCTTTAGCATTTGCCAATGAGTGGATTTAGGTTTTTAACTTACTTTACGGATAGATCTTTGCCCCAAATACCAACACACACTTTAATCTACCAACAAACTCTTTGTTTTGTTAATCTGTTCATTGGCGGAATACTGTAACATTGTTGTTGTCAACGGGTTACGGTCTTGTGATCTGAAAGTGGACAACACTCTCACTTAAAACAATACTTGTGATATTCAGATGCAGCCTGTAGCTTTTCCATTGTCAGCGGATAGGACATTCTGTGGTAAACACTTTAGTTTACTGGTCTCCATTTGATAAATGTCGTCAATAGCTATCAGGATTAATATGTGAAGAATCAAAGGCCTGTTCAATGTAAGTATCATCCGTCCCTGATTTCTATCAGTCTCATAACTTCAGCTAATTTTGTAATAAAGGAAACTGTACATCACCACTTGCAGGTGTCGTGAATTGTGATGAACTGTAGTATTGTTTAACTGTGTACCTCACTGCCACTGTGTGTACTGTCAGTCTGTTCATGTGATTACTCCGTTGTTATTGCCCCCCAGGTTCTTCGCCCTGACCTCCCTGCGCCTCCTGTTCCTGCTGGCTTGTGGTCTGGCTCTGGTCGTCTGTGTTGATACCTGGAGAAATAAGATCTGGCCGGTGATTGGAGGTGAAATGTTGCCTCTTCTGTACTTTTACTTCCTTCTTGCATCATGTGTGCTATTACAGATTATCCCCCAAGTTGTTGTCATCACAACAGATTTTTTTTTTTTGAATTTTCTTTTAACGAAAGAGCAAGCTATAGAAAAGTCTCTAGAATTTGAACAACTTTTCAGATGTTGCTCACCCATTGTTTTTCTCTACACAGTCAGAAACGTGGAGGAATCAGAAAACGAGAGGTTTGTCTCTGCAGCCAACCGCCCGACGCGTTAATGCCAACAATATTACTTGTATAATAACAATGCAGAGAAGGTGTTAATAATCCCCCCCCCCCCCCTTTTAATAGCTGGGGTCTGGTGCAGCCTGGCATCCTCAGCGTGCCTGAACTGTGTCACCACATCGCTGAGGCCTGGGTCAGTGGAGCGGTTCTTGCATCTAGTGTGCAACAGTACAAGCAACACAACCCTGGCAAGGTGAGGACCACATACACACAGTAAAGAAGAAGAAAACCTCTTTCTTCTGAATTTGGTACAGTAACGCATCTTTTATATTTTATGTCTGTCCTATTTTATTTCGCATTAATGAAAATTATCAAGTTTTTGTGACTCATTTAGTTTGAAAACATGATTCTTTTTTCCAGTCTCATTATTCTTAAACTGGTCACCACAATTCATCCAATACTATATTTTTAGTGATTGGGTCGATGGTGAATCCCTGTGGGTTGTTGCTCTGTCTCAGTTCTGCATCCTGACTTGTGGAGGCTTCACCTGCTTGGCTGTGGTTGGAAATTACGTTCCTGGATTGGTGCTGTCCTACTCTGCTGGTGAGTCCCCGGCAGTTCACACTACAGATCTGGGCTCCTCCGCAGGCCCCCGTTGGCCTGGAAACTCGCTTGACTGGTTCTATTAAAAAATACATGCTGGTGAAACCAGATCTGTGGAGCCCCAGTAGCAGGGCCTGGCCTGTGAGGTGATTAAAGATATGATGAGGCACAACGAACGAAGGAGGGAGGGAGGGAGGGAGGGAGGGAGAGAAGGAGGAAGGAAGTGAATGGAACCAGGCTGCAAGCTAAGGAGGCCAGACGGAGACCAGTCTAATCTCCTAACCCCTAACCAGTGTAGACTGGAGCTGCCAAAGCCTTCGACTCTGCCGTCTGAACCAATCAACGGCTGCTCCTCATGTGAAACTCACAGCCTTGTCTCACGTGGTGACCGTAATCTAGGAATCTGTATTGAACATTAACAAGGACAGCTCTTATGAAACCAGTTTTGTGGGAAACGACCCCAACAGAAGTTCCTCTTGTTTTCTAACGACATGTATTCTGTCCTCTCTTAGTGTGGGCTTCTCTCCTGGCTCCACTGGGAGCCTATCACAGGCTTTTCCAGCGTGTGTGCATCAAGCTGGATCCAGTCCTGCAGAGACTGGACTTCAGTGTTAGCGGCTACATGATGTCAAAGCCTATTGACAATCAGTGTAAGTACTGCATAACATAAAAAAAGTTTTTTTTGTGCTGATCAGTAGCTTTAAATCAAACGGGAATGAAGTCAAAGCCACAATTGGACCTTTAAAAAAATAAATGTTGCGTAAAGACAAATTTTTCTTGGATTTAGCAACGTGTTATTGATCAGAGCGTCAATCTCTGATTGACGAACAATTCGACGTGTTGAAAATTTTACTGCGTTAGATATATTCCTTTCAGGCTCATTTGTAGCTAACAACCGATCCATTTTCACTAAAATTACATATCGTTAATGCTCAAGTGTCCTTTTTTAGTAGCACAAAAGCTTTGTTTTCACTTGCTAAACCGATTTACATGCCCCCATTTGTGCTGGAATGAAAACGTGTCGTCATTCCTCTGTGCAGTCCTGAGGAGGCCTCTCCGGAGTTTGGCCTCAGGGGAAGACGGTGATAGCGAGGAAGAACTGGCTGCTTTCTGCCCTTCAGTAAGTCTGTTTAACTCTCTTAAGGTTTTCAATGAGCCACTATGCAACATGTTATAATGCCCCATAATAATGTTATTTCTTCCGACATGTCTTTAAATAACATTTCTAATCTTGTGTTGCTCCTAGTTTGATGATGCTCTGGTTGCTAAAGAACTTGCCATGACCGACTCTGAGCACTCTGATGCTGAGGTGTCCTACACTGATAACGGGACATTTAACCTATCGCGAGGCCAGACCCCGCTCACAGAGGGCTCTGAGGGTAGGCGCCTGGCGATTCCAGATTTTCCCTTCTGGTTTGTTGTCGTCTTTTAACTGTGTTTCTGTTTTGGGGTCAGATATGGACCGCCACAGTGACGCTGAGGAATCATTTGCTCGAGACCTCCAAGGTTTTCCCTCTATAAACCCCGATGCCACCCTGATGGACGACGACGACGACGACGACACGAGCATCGGCCTCCCGAGTCTGGCTCTGTCTGGGTTCGCTAGTCACCGGGCCTCCGTGCTGGACGTCGACGGTCATCTGGACTCTGATCAGGAAGATCTGGATGCAGAACTGTCTCTCAGTGGCCTGCCACCCGCCTCGGATTTCGCCGGAGACTTGGCCGGAGTCATCGCCAGCAACATGATCCAGGCGGCGCTGGCCGGGGCGATGCAACCTCGTCCTCCTCGCAGCCAGCGCAGAGAAGGCCCCCCCCGGGCCGCAGCCCACCGGGGATACCGCAAGCAGTCCAGTTCTGAGCTGGACACGGACTTGGACGGCGAGGACTTCGAAATGCTCGATCAGTCTGAACTGAACCAGATGGATCCCCTCGGAGGAGGAAGCACCAGACGGGGTGAGGGCCAGGGGCCGAACTTCCTGTTCAGCCTGCTCGGTAAACCACAGTAATTTGTGTGTGTGTGTGTGTGTGTGTTTGTGTGCGAGTGTGTGCTGAGGAGTGCAACTCCCTGAGCGTTGTTCATGTGATGAGCTTTGATTGTGTGAGGATTTTAGGTTCCAGCAGCCCTGATTCTAATTGACATCAGATTATCACTGTGAAGAATTACTTCATTTTATTTTGTTTATTTTGTCCTTTATTTTTAAACCTTGATCATCCAGACTTCTGAATTGCAACAGTCAGACATTAATATTGACCAGCATTATTATTAACCGATGTTGTAGTCTTTTAATTATGTGCACCCATTTCAAAATGTTACAATCTTTTTTACAACACAGGGCTATTTAACATGGGACCAAATATAACCTAACTTTTGAGTTGGCTGAGCCACGGAACAACATTCCATGGTGAGTTTCTCCAGTCACCAGAAGAATAGGTGAAATATACAAATAATAAAAGTTGTTATATAGCTGTTTATTATTGCCATGCTGTAAATCTATAGATTTATTTCATTACAGGTTCAACAATTTAAATTATTGTTATTTAGGCTGTTGTTGTTGATGTGAAGAATGTTTGCATTTAAGTTTCAGTTCTCTTGATTTTCTTCATCTGCCGTTTGACATATGTGGACATCTTCATTCAATTTGGAAACTTCTTCCCTTTTTATATAATGTCCAATCATATCTGACCTGGAGTAACACTTGATGTTCATGGTGCCCCAGCTCACAACAGAAGCTGTTGTGAAAAAGTATGTTCAGAATATTTAGCGTTTCCTTTAAAACGGCTCAATAGCATAATATGTCCTTCAATGGGCCCTCGGCCTTTTTCAAAATATTTAAACAAATGTCTTCACATCTGTATTTCATGTAGTTGACCATCATGCTGAACTTTTAAGAAAATATTTGATATTCAACACGTAGATCTTTTACTATTTTAATGGAGAAATGTTTACGTCTAAATTAGGTGTTTAACGTCATCATATCTATAAGTGTTAGTATATAAAGGTTTGGTGTTGCTTTTAAGTGCTGTTCAGCCTGGTTTCATTTAATGTTAAGGCCACTTTCAAGTTAAATGAGCCACAGGTGAGATTTATTCAACTGCAAAAATGTGTTTAATTGCTCTTTATATTTTGAGGGTAAAGCTATTGTAGCAAATGGAGAAAAAAATGCTGGATCCATATTAAGTTGACGTAGATGAAAATGTGCAATGTCAGTTTGCTGGGGTTTTAGGAAGGAAAAACGGCAGGTCCTACTTTAAACAGAATGTTGCTGCTGCAAGAAGAATCCGTTGCTCTGAATGAGAGATCTGGAGTCACTTTGATGGTGTCATTTGCACAGTGTATCATCTCTAACTGGTTTTGATATGTTTGATGTGCAAATCTTATTGAATAAAATGTTTGCAATTAAGTGTCTTGGGTATTTTAAGTGACAGGAATTGGAAGGTGAACGGTAATGTAAGGCATCAAAGCTCAACAAATAGTTGTATATTGAATAAAGTTTAAAGTTGTCATTGTACAAGGTAGAAAAAAAATCCTAATGTCAAATTCAGAAATGGCTATGGCTCAGCCTGTCAAACATTGATATTATGTAGTCATAGTATACTATATACTGTACAGTTAATGTATGACAGATCAAGTCATATAGAGATGTCAGAGGAAAAAAAAGGGGAGGAAAAGTCAGTCACACATTCAAAGTAGCACGTCCAAGGCATCAATGGCTATATTTGTAAAGAACTACAAAACAAGGTTGGAAAATGTCAGTTAATAAAAGTTAAATGAGCCATTGTTTACTCGTAACAAATGGTGCTGATGGTAAGAGTGCGAGTTTCCTCCCACAAAGACATCACAACATTACGGTGTCATAAAAGTCACATTGAAACATTGGGTATTAGAAACCCAGGTGATAAAATGTCCTAGGGAATTCTTTGTCTGGGACTAGGAGCTCACTGCATTCGGGGCAAACAAATCTGCAAAGTGGAATTGTCAGCTAAACGTAGTTTATACAAAGTATGTTCCTCAGCCAGTGAGCAGGTCTCAGGTTTGATACGTTTGCATTTTGTAATCACTTTAAACAATTTAATTGCATGAATGTAACTGAAGCTCTCGACACCTGAAAACCTCAGCAGCAATAAGACAACATGACCAAATACATATTGTGAGATTTTATTTGAATACAAAATACATAAATAAAGCATCTGCAAGTGGCATCAGGAAGATGTGCACATATGCGTAGACAAACACACACAGACTATACGTGTCGGACTCAAACACTCCATCAGGCATACGGTTCACCCAGCAAAATCAAGTATAAAAGAACCAAATGACGGTAGATGAAGCCATTTGAGAACATGGACAGACCTTGAGTGAACACTACAAAGGTCACGTGATAAGAAGCACTGCAGCGGTTCTGCACTTAAAAGTTGACCTTGGAGGCACTGATCTAGGAGTCGTTCGAGTGACACAAACTCGTTTCTAAACATACAATCAAATGACGGGTTTGAGATCAGTGGAACCAGAAGTCACTATATTAGCTAAGATATATCTCTCATATGGTACATAAGAACTCCCATAAAATCAGCAGTTTCTGCCCCTTCCCCTTTCAGCAAAGAAACTTGAATACAGAATAATTTACTCCCAGTCTCACATGAGCGCTACAGATCGCACGTTTTCCCATCAGTCCTCAACGCTCACTAGAACTGGAAGCAGCACCTCTCCTCCAGACTTCTTTGGCCAGATCATTTTAACCGCTTTCAACCGTCAACCAGCCTCTGGGAAAAGGGCCAATCCTTTTATTGAAGGAGCACAGGGTAAAGACACAAACACACCATGTGCTGCATAGCCCGCACACCAGGAAAATAGATTTATAAACATTCATCAGGAAACTAATTATAGTGCTGTTTAGTCCCTAAATGACATATTTTTTTAAAAGAACCCCAAAAGCTATAATATCAACTTGCTTTAAACTTTCTTCAAATGAGCAGCACAAGCACTGAGGAGAGACGTCCCGACGTCTAGAGCCCTTTCCATCAATACAGGAACCATGTCAGGGAAACCAGGGTCCATGTTTTGGATACCAAAGTTACCTCTTAACCCCTCCTCACTGAATAATATTGATCAGGCAGCAAAAGCCCAGTGAAAGACGCGGCAAAGATTGACGTGTTCGGGATTCAACTCCCTTGAGGGTTTATAAAGCCTCTGTGCACCGTAGACATTTTTATTTATCTCAAAACATAGTTCTCTTCTTTCAATTTACAACAGCCTTCAGACTAACGGCTTACAAAGCTTGTAGAAAAAGAGGGATATTTTTGAGAAAGGAAACTTGTTTTCACTGACTGCGATGTCGTGCTAAACTTGAATTGTTTTTTTCTTGTAGGTGGACTCGAATTTTAACTCGTTGTTTGAGGGACTGTTAGAAAGCAGCGGAATTATGCATTTACATAATAATCCTCCTGGTAGAAAATGACATGGCAACGAATACATGTATGAGAGCTTGTGTGTGTGTTTTGTCTATGCAGGGGGGGTTTTGAACGCCCCCCAGGCGTGGAAGCAGCGATTGAAGCAGTGCGGCTCGTTCCCCTTTCGCACCAGCCGCAGCTTCCTGGGGTGCTCAGTGTCCTTCGAGCGCATGTGCTGAATGTAAACCTAAGGAAGGAGCGCATTAAGAAGATGTACGACACCGGGAAGAAAGATTGACGACATGCAAACAAACGGCAGCTTCTCACTGACCTGGCAGGCTTTCAGGCTGAGTTTGATCTCCACCTGACTGGTCTGAGTACCGACCCACATGTACACCTGAATTAGGAAAATGTGTTAAAAACATTGTGGCCCTTGAAAGGCTGTAATCAGACTAGACTGAGTCAGACGGATGCATTGTTACCTCTTGGCCGTTGTCCAGCAACATGATATCATCATCGGCCAGGATCGTCCTGACAGAAGTCTGAGCACTTCTCAGACACTGAAAAGTAACCCTTCTCATTGGAGCACCTGAGGCGGGAGGGGTGGATAAGAGGAGAGCGACAGTGGGACAATCAACATTTAAAAGAGTGACACGAGGGCAAATGGAGAGAACATTGAGAAAGTTAGTATCACTGTTGCATTTTAATTGGTCATTCTAGGCACACTTAGTGTTTATTTATGTAGTATTAATTAAGAATGCTAAATATTTTAAAACAATAATAATGTTCACCCACCTGAAAAGCCTTGCGTGTTTCATATAATCTGCATCCTCATCGTACTGCTTCTGAGAACCAATCCCCACCCAGAAGAAGTTCTCTGGCTCCTCCCCCTCATTGATTACCTATGAGAATTACACAAAATATGCTTTCACAGCCGACCTGAGACATTTAAAGTAAAAACAGGGAAACTTCACAGAATATAAAATATTTCTCTCAAAGCTCAGTGAGCACATTCTTTTAAGCAGTCAGTGTATCTTTATCGGACCAATTTGTCTACGGCTGCATCGAAAGCTACGCAAGCCAACGCAAGCCGCAAGGCTGTGATTGGTCTGCTCACTACATCCTTTCCGGGGTCTCACATTTCCGGTTTCAGAGCACAATTCCGCCATTATCAAAACAAAGATATTTGACGAGACAACGAATCAGATTGAAGAGCTTTTGTCGGAAGAAATCCGTAAATGTGAAATAAACAAACAAACCAACGACTTCCACACACAAAGACGGCACTCTCTTGGTCGACTACGACAATAAACGTTACTCCGCCTGGTGTTCTGGTAGCGAATTGCTTTGGAACACACGCAAGCCTTTTTGAACCATCAATTGAAACGAGTCCGTCGACGAAAGACGCAAACGCAGACGCCGACGCCGAAGCATGCGCCGGCCTTTAGGAACACATTTGCATTTACCTGTTTGCTGTAGGTTTCGTCAAACATGCAGTTCATGATGTCCTCGGCCAGTTTGGCTTCGTCGGGGTCAGCGGCTCGGCCCACCCAGGTGTAAACGATGCCCTGATTGTCTGTGCTCTCAAACGGGACCTGCAGAGAAACTACAATAGTTAATCCCCAACGTGGCAGACATTTTTGGTCTTTACTGGACTACAAAAAGTAGAAGGCGACGTCTCTGTTGGAACGAGACAACATTACTGTTATATTGCCATTTATTGTAATGCATAAAACAAGGAAATCCCAACCTTGAGAATGAAGCAAAACTCAGAGTTGAGATTGCAGGAATCTGTTTCAATCTGGATGGTCCTAAAGAGAATAAAGAAATATGGAAATTTAAAAAAAGAAAGGCTCTCCTTCTGGAAACCCTGAATGACATTTCTCAGGATTAAGCAAAAAGGGCCAGTGATGGCGTGCGCCAATCTGAAAATGGTTATAATATCAACACGTCTACCTGCTGCAAAGTGCGCTGCCATTGGTGCGAATGTGGTACAGCGAGGGCTGCGCCGAATCAGTCTTCTGTTTCCTCTTCCCTTTGTGGATGATGAACTTCCTCTTGAAATGGGACAGGAACTTGAGGTTCTCCTGCTGCTGGGTCATACGCACCACCTGAACAACAAGAAAGGATCAGGGTTATCAACTTAGCGGAAAGAAATGTATACAAAAAATAAATAAAAAAGCATCCAATTCTATGCAGATACCTTGAGTTTTCCAGGAAAGAGACTCTCAAACTTCTTCTGCAGGGAGAAAGTGAAGGTGAGCCAGCCCATGTTGGAGGCCTGCCTGCCTTGCCAGAAATAAACAACACACTGGAAGTCCTCCTCGGGCTGTTTGTCGTCGTCGTCGTCCTCTGCTGTTGATTTTCGTCCTTCACCACCCGCACTCTCTTTCTTCTCCTTCTCCTCATCGTCTTCGTACTCCACAGGCACCCAGTATCTACAGAAGCAAAGGGGCATTCATTCCGGAAAATGACTCACTTTAAAAGTGCAGATTCAAGTCGGTGGAGCGTCTGAATGTGTAAATGCAAATCCTTTTTTTATTGAAAAATAGGTTGGGCCCTGTATTCTCGATCAATTTAAAGTTTCAGAACCTATAATGAAACTATAAACGGAATACATAAAGAAAACCACCTTGTGATGGTGTCACATTAAAGGCCCGTGCAGGCATAGAGCATGTTCCCCTTCCACCACGGCACCTCTCTACCTGCAGAGGAAGACGTAGCAGTCCTGGGTGTGGAAGTGGCCAAACTCCTCCTCTGGCAGGCGAGCAAACTTCTTTCCCTCCAACACAAATCCTTCCATGCCATCCAGATCCTCGTTCCATTCCTCCATCAGTTGTTCCGCCTACACCCAAAAGATGAATAAGCATGAAGTGATGGTTTACTTTGTTCTCCGATCAATAATGAGAACACTAGCGCTGCGTGGGGCGATACCTCAGTTAGGGGCATGGCGGGCTGCCTGGGAAGGAAGAGGGCTGTGAGGTCAGCTTTCATCTGGTCTTTCTTCTCTGCGTCCTTCTTCACCTGAGAGGAACAGATTACACAAAGTGATAAACATGCACACACAAGCAGCTCAATCTGGGTTGCAACGCACACACACACACACACCTTGCCCTGTAGGTTGTCGTTCTTGTGCACCGTCTCGGCTGCTCTGGTGTAATCCACCTTCAACACATCATCCCAGTTCTTAAACTTGGATTTAAACACCTGTAGAAAAGGAAGAAGAGAAACCAACATGAAATCATTACCACATGCAGAACATGAGGTAAACTTGGATTTACTGGAATTGAAATGCACAATAACGATATGCAGGTAGTAGGTCATTCTGTTCCTGGCCCCCTCCTGCCGGGTCTGAATACATTCTTTCTGTTTGTCGTGAAGTGTAAACATTGATGATGTTTTATGTGTACGTGGCAGAAACACAGCAGATATCATGCCTCCGTTCACCAGTTCAACGGCTCAGCAAACACTGCTGCCTCAAACTAGATGTGCCAACAGACAAACAACTGACCCGCTGATTTTTCTAAAAAGGTTAACAAGAATGCTGAAACCACTCAAAACGAGTACGAGAATGGCCGCTAGCTAGTCAGCCGGGAGTGGAATACATACGCCGCACTTAACTCTTTTTATCTATATATTAAAAATGTTTTATTAAAAATGTATTATAAATGTATTTAAGCACATTTAATTATTAGCCAGGAAGGTGTGTTTTCTTTGGGCCAGACTAAACAGCAGGTAAAGCCAGTGTCATGGATCGTCAGCCTTTCTGAAGCAGCAGCAGTCCGTACTACCTGGCACTCGGTGCCCTCCAGGTTGCGGGTGACGCAGGCGTGTTTGGGCCGGTGCAGCATGGAGCAGATCTCCTGACCCAGTTTTAAGGCCGCAGCTCGAACGAGACGTGGAGACTTTCTCCCAATCCAGATAAACACATCGGACCAGCAGTCCAGGATGTACACGCACTTTGTGTCCAGCAGAGATTGCACCTAAAGAGAGGCGTAAAAAGTAAGGTGGGAGAAATACTTTCTGCCCTTATTTCGGGCGTATAATAAAGCTTTCCAGTGAATATGCGGCTGACGAACAGACCAGTCTCATCTCGGGCGAAGTGTCCAGTTTGATCTTGTGGTCTTTGTGCTCGACCGACAGCTTGTAGTTAATCTGTGGCAGCTCCAGGTAGCCCAGACCCAAGCCCACCTACAGGACAACAATATGGGAAAGAGCAGAGAATTGAGTTTAGGAATTTGCTCTCCAGCAATGGCAAAGTGCTCCTGTCCACATGTTAATTAAAATTACAAAAAGTACAATAAAGACACCACAACAAATGCAAAGCGATGAAATTAGGTGTATTAACTTATTATTAAGTTAAAGTGCAGCCCAAAAAAGTCCAAAAAGAAAAATGATTTCCTCAAATTCAGCCCATAATTCCCAATTCAATAAATTGCTAAAAACAGGATTATATTCACTTCCAGTTCCAACACTAGATAATTTCAATTGAGTAGTTTAGTTGCTTAAATTTACTCAGACATAATAAACACAAGTAACAAAATAAAAGCCCAAACATACGGATTCTACCAGTTTATCGTGAGTTTAGTCTGTTTTTCAGACCAATCAGTCACAGGGAGTTTCTAGTTACTGACAGAAATATTTGTGTCTCTGTGTAATTAGCCAAAACAATATAACTGCCGGTGGTAGCGATGAAGGATCACTTCACCCGTTTGACTCGGTTACTAGTCATTTTTAAATTTGGCCGATCCCACATACTGCAGATCACGGGCAATCAACAAAAGACACGTGACCTCAACATATGGCAAAGCAAAAAGCTCAACGGTGAATCCTAAAACATCTACGCTCTCGCTGACCACTATGCATTTCACCTCCATGACCATAATAATGCATGTATACCTTTGTAGAACACTCCAACAGGATAACATTATCCAGGGCCGCGTTATAAGTGGGTTCACAATGAGTGCATCATAGTGCGTCCTGAGATTCTTAGAAGCGTTGAAAAGACGAACCTTGTATAGTTTAGGTCTAACGGGAGTGAAGTCCTCTGGTACGTGCTTATTGATCTCCTCCGGTTGTCCTCCCAGTACCTCCCAGAAGCCCGGAGGTTCCTGGCTGTGCATGAGGGTGGTGATCTCTGCCTTCCCCTTACGCTCATTCTTATTGATCTTTTCTGCAAATAACCTGAAAAACAAAACACAGTCAGCATCAGTACAATAAGTGTTTTCCGTGTTACATGGGAACCAAAAAGTCGTGGTTGCTTCTGGAGTTTTGTCCTACCTAGCCTTAGTGGTGCTGCTCAGAGTAGCGTTGGCTCCTCTCCAGATGAAGATGTCCAGCCCTGTGTCCAACAGGAAGACATACCTGCAAACAGGACAGGATGTCATAAGACACAATAAACCACTAATTCTGTGATTACGTCCAACAGGGTAAACTATACACGCGTCATGTGGTGTAAAAAGGCAGAAAGGGAGTGCGAGCGTTACCGCGGGTCGAGGGAAGAGGCCTTCACAGGTACCGACTCCAGTCGGATGTTTTTCTTACCGTAAACTCTGTACAACCTGATGGACACAGAAAGTAATTAAAACCTGATCTAAGACATTTCCAGACAAATGGCATCTCATTTATGTGAAAACCATACAAACACACAAACTAAGTTGATTTGTTTGCAACTTTGTTTTGAAAAGCTAGTTTCTTTTGCAATAACTTAAAAAAATACATAAGACAATAATGCAAGATTTTTTTACCAGAATCCCTATCTTACTTGACAGTGTAGTTTGTGTCCTCCACAGTGTAGAACCCGCTGGCTGTTCCCCCCTCGATGTAGGAGATCTCATTGTTGAACACCTGCACATGAGCCAAAAAGCAATATATTCAAAGTGATATAGATGCACCAAAATAAGGATTTATAATCATTGTTTAACTGAAGCATTGATGCTGAACTTCAGTTGATCAGAGGTTTCTTGGTAGTTAGTTATGAATGTATAGCGCTGCATGCACGGTATATTTATACATACAGCACTGAACTCCTCGCTCTCATCTCCCATCTCCTCCCGTATCGTCCTGCATTCCGCTCCAAGAAAGTTCCGCAGGTTGACGGCGTGGATGGCAGAGCCCGCTTTCTTATCGAGCGTGGCTTCCTGGCCGATCCAGTAATAGATATGCCAGTTCAAAGCGCCGTTGTCATCCAGGAAAGTCTGCAAATTGCAAAGAGAGATGTCTTGGGACTCGCAGTCCACAAAAATGTACAGATGTTGAGCTGAAGAATGATCTATCTTGTTGGATTATTCCAACGTGTATGGTGATAATCCAAATATTGACGGCATGTACAATCTACTGAGATTGAATTCAGTTTATCTTGTGTAAACGTTGGCAGACTGAACGCATTACCTTGAGGATGATGTAGCAATCGGCCTCATAGAACTTGCCGTTGAAAGCTTCGTCCACTTGCATCGGAACAAAGTTCTCGATCTGCCACACGGTTACACCTGGAACCTGTAAGATGGGAAACAGTGACCATAAGTAAACTGATATCCGTACAATGCAAAGAGCCATTTGGCAAATTCCGATAGATTACCTGCCCCACATCCTCCATATAGAACTCAGAGTAGTCCAGTTGAGGTTTCTCTAGGCTCTTGTCCCAGCGTCGGACCTTCAAATCTCCGTATTTTAAATCCCCGCTCTCCTAAAAATTAATTTACATTTAAATGTGTACAATGCATTTGATTTTCTTCCTTTTGGCTTTGTTAACATCCTCCTTTATCGTTTCCCTTACCTCCATGTTCTTCCCCTGTGCAACGTCGCTCATGCCCTTTAGCACCTGCTTTGCCTGGTCGTCCTGAGAACTGTCCTTTCTCCTCCTCAGTCTCATCTTCCTCGCCAGGGGATCTCGTGGGCTGGCTCCTGGACACATGTACACACGTATACAAATTCAATCCCTCCGGAAAAAGGCACGTACAGTACAGTCATATTGTGTACACACACCTCCTCCAGCAGCTGCTACAGTAGCAGGTGAGGCTCCGGCTAGCCGCAGCTGGTTCTGCAGGGAGAAGTCAATGTTGTACCACTCTGCTGCTCGGTCCACTGGTTTAGGAGGCATCACCAGGTTGGGGTTCTCCCGTACATCCAGAATCTACACAGAAATATATGAATAGCTAAATGTTTTAATCTTCTCTTTAAATAATATGAATTAGTGGAGGCAATATTTAATTAAATAAATGTTTTAGACAAACATATCTTTTCATCTAATGTATGAAAAAAAGTTTGACACTGTTACAAAGTAGTTAAAATAAAATCATGAATCCAACTTGATGCTGTTCAAGTACCACTTTACTAGTGCGATTAGTACTGTACCTCTAAATCAGTCAAGAAGTGGATGGCCTCAGGCAGTGTTACGAGCCGATTTTTATTCAGCACCAGCTTCTTCAGCTTGCCACACCTACACAACACAAAAATATTCATTCACACAACTATCTGTTAAACTTTGCTTATGAACTTAACTGAATGGTTCTCAATAAAAACTCTCTTTCAGGAAAACACATTAAAATTCAAATTGAGAATCAAAAATATTGAATTGTATCAGTAAATGTTATAAAAAACACCAGTTAAAGAATGCAAAAAGAAAATTGCATTATTCAACTGGTGGGTCATCAATCACAGCACCCTCAAACTCACCTGCAAAGTCCCTCTGGGATTAGTTCCAGGTTGTTATTAGCGGCCATGAACTCAGTGAGACTGGACAGTTTGCCCACGCCAGGCGGAACTCCATCAAAGTCCAGTTTGTTGGAGTTTACGTACAGCTTCTTCAGTTTAGTCAGCTTACATATTGCAGACTGGAGGAAGACACACAAGCAAACAATTAAAAGCGGTCTACAAAATAATTTTTAAATGCATTTTAAAAATGAATTTAAATATATTTTAAAAAGGCATTTATATTATATTATATATATATATACACACATATATATAAAATGTTGAAAGAATCTCCATCCTCACAGCTTTTGAATCACTAGTAGTGAAAACAACATGGCTTCGAGAGAGAGGTGTATAGTTGTTATTGTCCTTACGGGGAGGGAGGTGAGCTGGTTGCGGCTCAGGTTTAGAGTCTCCAGTTGAGTCCACTGGTCAATGCAGAGGGACAGTTCTGAGATCTGATTGCTGCTCAGGTTGAGTCTCTTCAAACTGCTCAATGAATAGAGGCACTCTGGCAACCGAGTCAGATCGTTACAGGACAGGTCAACATCTGGGAGAGACAGGAGGAGCAGAGGGAACACATGCTCCTAAAGGCCGACAAAAACGACTTACACAAGCAACAGTTTTGTGAGACCACATTCCAGTCAATGCAATTCCCTAAACAAGTGGGTGTTGTGAGAGTGCTTGTGCATTTTTTATACCTGCTAGATGTGTCAGACCCTCCAGACTGGTTGGCATGTTGCTCTGGGTCCTCTGTGTGTTCCTCAGGTGGAGAGTCTGTAATGCTACCATGGCTGGCAGTTGGCTGCTCAGACAAACAGAGTTAAGAAGAGCACTGTTAACCGAACGCACATTTCTGTTTTCCCAAATACATTAACCACTAAGATGTAAACCTAATATGGGGCCTATGAATTTACGATAAGGGGTAGCGGTAACCCCGATAAAACAAAATACATTTCCCCCTACCGCAACTGTGCATGCATCAAGGGATTGTTGTTCAGTGTGAGTGTCTGCAGATGAACCAGGCGTCTCATCTGCGGGGGCAGGCTGTCCAGCTTGTTGTCGCTCAAGTCCAGATACAGCAAATCCGTCAGGTTGATGAACAGCTGGTTAGGGATGGAGTCGATGCTGTTGTGACTCAGATTCAGCACTAGCATGTTCCTGCTGTTCTCGAGGTCTCTGGGGATCTCCGTCAACTGATTGTAACTCAGATCCTGAAGGAAATGGATTGTGTTTATTGACAAAGAGGGAAGGTAATTTGTGTGAAGTTATGCTAGTGGACCAGAAGTGAAAGGAAAGGAAGAGTGAGGTTGGAAGAAAATGAAAGTGTTTGATGTGGAGAGAGAGGGGCGTGAGATATTATGTACCAGCACAGAAAGGTCATCTAGCTGAAAGATGTCATCAGGGACACCAGAGTTTTTCAGGTTGTTGGCTCTGGCTACGACCGCCTGCACATAGAGAAAGACATTTAGGGCTCTATCAAACCTACAAATCGGTACAAGTAGAAACAGGCCATAGAAATCAGCATGTGCTGCTTAAAGTGCATTTTTTGCTGGATGTAGTTGTGTTGGTTACCCGAAGGTTTGGCAGGCTGGACAGTTCTCCATGCAAAGTCGTCAGGCTGTTGTGACTCACTGAAAGATGCTCCTAAAAAAATAATAAAAAAAATAAGCAGAAGTTTTGTTTACAGACTTCGAGTGCACTACAAAAACTAAACATTATGTACAAACTAGGGCTGTCAAAAATAGTGCACTAACAGCGTTAATTACGTCAATTTTAACAATTTTAACGCATTTCACGCATGCGCAGTGTGACAAATTATTCAGGTAAGGAATGTGTCCGAAATGCGGTTGACTATTGACTATTATAACAAACAAATCCTCCTCCTGGCGACTTTTGTGTCAAAAGACAAATCTAGTGACATGTATAGAGCATATTTCTCATAATTTAAACAAGTCTCCTGACGAGAAACGGTATCGCTCTCCCCCCTTCCGCCTGCTGCGCTGTGGACGTGTGTGTGTGTGTGTGTGTGTGTGTGAGAGAAACAAGGGCGTATATCCCAGGGGGGTCATGACCCCCCCATCTAAGGGTTGTCCTCCCCCTAGAAATATCATTAAAACAATGTTGTGTATTGTAAATAACATCATTATATATATTTAGAATAGCTGTGTAAGAAGTAAAACAATACAAACCCCCAAAAATGCTTTTTAAGTTTCGAAACATTTTGAGTCCCCCCCTCCCTTGCCTCACAGTGGTTTGGTTCGCTGCCTGCTGCGATCTGCACTCGACTCTCAGTCACATGGTAGTGACGGGAACGTAGTAAGTAGGCGGTCTAAGGCTATTTTATTCACATTAAACATCGGATGAAGTTTTTATTTTCTCAAATACAAATTATGCTAGTCTACTATGCTAGTGTAATATAATGTTACCCAGCTTGTTTAATAGCTTGTTGGATATGCCCCCACTACAACTAGCTAACGTTATTATTTGTGTCCCCTTCAAAAATTGCTCTTCAGAAATGTTATGTTTATTGTCCCCCCCTACAGTTAGATCAGGGAGAGAGAGAGGCAGACCGCTCAGCGCCCTTTTTTGGAGTTTTACCTGCCAACGCTCCCGTTTTTTACCCCTATCACCCGGACACCTCCCGGTTTGTTACTTCTCCTGGGAAACGTTGCATATGTGGATTAATCATAATGAATCCACTGAAAACTCTGATTAATTTGATTAAAAATTTTAATCATTTGACAGCCCTAGTAAAAACGCATGGAAACGTTTGGCACGGCGCCCCGGTCACTGCTGCGCAGCAAATGATGCCGTTGTCTCCCAATGAAAGGATTTAATAACAGGATCAAATCATCTACAAACAAACCAGAGACGCCGTGACTCCTAGACACGATAAGAGACTAATCTTGTTTACCTATACCTGGTAAGATCAGGCACGTAAGCATGGATTAGCTTCTTTGGGCTTTGGGCTGTTGATTGCAGCTTTGATGGTTCAGATAAAATAATCCTATCCAAGATATTAGGGATTAAATGATGGCTGCATGTTCTTAAATCGGGAGAGGTTTTGCTGTTAAAATCTGCTGATGTGATTTCCTATGTTGCCCATACATCAAGTAAAAAGGGTATTATAATAATATAAAATAATACAGTAATAAATAGCCCATCAAATCAGATTAATATAGTGCGAGACGAAAACAACCACAGTACAATTAAACTAACCTTTGACAAATAACATTCACACAACACTGTGACTAAAATATATGCCAATAATATATTGGTCAATGACTTTAATATTTAGCGATGTGCAGATAATGCAATGCGACAAATGCCTCACCAGCTTCTGCAGAGAGGCCAGCTCCTCGGGCAGGTAACACAGTCCTGTCCTGTTCAGCTTCAGCCATCGCAGGCTGCTCATACACTTGACATGCTCTGGGAAGTAGCCGCCCTGTAACGACAGACAGGGGAGGGAGGTAGAAAAACGGACATAATGATGAGCAAGAACGACTGCTGACATCAGTAACACTGGTGTTGACTATATTTATCAATAATACGTCATTGTAACGTCCAACTGTCAAGGAGGAGTGGATCATTATGCGGATGCATTAAACTATGCATATTCACCTGGAGAACAATGAATGCAAGGACTTTTCATACAAAATTAGAACTCGACTCGTCATTATGGAATCTGTTATCTTCTACAACCAGGATACGAAAGCGTACAGTTGATGTAATCATCGGCACAACTTGTGTGAGGAAATTACGTTATTCTACACTTCCTGAAATTAGAAAGAACATCAGCCATGTGTTATTCACACACCATATCTGTATCAACGGTGCTTAAAATGGTACATGGAAGGTACCATGGGGAGGTTTTAAATGTTTCAAACATATGCCAGATCTACACCTTGACTCCCTCATCTGCCAACCAAACTGAGCAAGCGAATTATGGCCAAACCTAAAAATATGACGATAGCGAGTCAAATAACTCTAAACACGTCAGCTGACGTTATCGTCTGATTTCAACGCTGATAAAGCTAGCTAACGTTAGATTAGCTCCCTTTCGTGATGTTGGAAACAGGAGCTGTGTTATCAAAAACTACCTATAAGTATCTACCTGCTCGCAAAGTACAGAAGTAGCGTTATGTTGCCTTAAATAGACCGTTCTCTTAACAGAAATAGGTAAACCACAGGACGCTTGTGGCAGAAACCAGACGACTATTTCGTAACGTTATTACTTGTCAAAACTGGCTAACGCCCAATGCTAGCAACGTTAAGCTAGGCAAGTATTTAACCAGCTCCCCCGTTAGCCATTCGTCGTAAGATAACGTTAGCTAACTAACGTGTTAGTTGTCTAACACCAATGGCTTTAAAAAAAAAAAAACAAATATGTTTTGAGAGCCCTACTTTGAAGTCGTTCCCACTGAGGTCTACCCCCCTAATGAAGGGAAGAACTCCGGTGGAAGCCATTTCTGGTTTGTGGCAGCTGCTCAGCCCTCTACTGTCTATTTTGGTAGCGTGAGGCGTCTGTTGGAAAGTCCTCTTCTTCTTTGGATTATTAACGGTGGTTGACAATACAGTTTAACTTGCGTTGTCGCCCCCCTGTGCTTCGGAACGTGTACAGTCGAATAAAATAAATTGTTTGCAGCGCCCTCCAGTGTTCATCTGAGGTTACACCAAAAACGGGGTCGTGTGGGTGTCCCCAATTACACCTGCCAACTTCAATACCCCATGCTCATTTAAAACCAAAACAGCGGTCTCTCTTTGAAAGAAATACATTTTGTAAGGCTGTTTCTGTCTTAACTGAAGGGAAGGAACAAAGGATCGTTGATTATGGGACACAATGCAACACCGCGGCCATCTACAATTTAAATGTTAAGTTATTTACAACATAGACATAATGTCTATGGGGCCAAGCATGTATATTATGTCTAGGGGGCCAACCATAGACATACATAGACGGCGCATTGGCTCCTAGCCGCGAGAAATACGGCCGCCATCTTGGAACGGTCGTACTCAGAGCTGCATAGCAGCAGAAGATAGAAGATGCAGCAGCACTGTGCTGCTTATTTCTGCGCTAATCGGCGGACCATCACCAGCAGGGCTAGGGGGATTACCTTTCACAAGTAAGATTTAATATTACCGTACTATTTGTTGTGTTTTGTGAAAAGATAATTACAAGAGAGTAGAGAAGGAGCAAGTATCTTACTGTACTGAAATCGCAGTCAGCTAGCTTGGCTTTGTTTACTTCACCGGCTGGTTTTCACCTGAATATGAACTGAGACTTGATAAGTCATATTCTATAACACTTAGATTAAAACTGACACAGTAATGTTATTGTAGAAATATAACCTATTACTGGTCCTATAACATTGGCCACATGACTTTAACGCATCTTAAAGTAGCTTTCTATGTATTGAACTAGCCTAGTGCTGTGTTTGTGATTAGCTTAGCTTGCTGCATTTCACTGTGTAGTAGCTCTTGTGTAGTGAAGCTTTATTCATGGCAGAGTAACTGATAGCTTAGCTGAGTTCAATGTCGAAGCAACTTGCTCAACACAGTGTATTATTCACATGTAATTCAACAAAAGTAAGATATATCTCATATTAACAGAACATCTGACCTTAGAAGGTACAAGCTTATTTACAATTTCAGCAATTTGGTTCATCAACAACAATATTCATTAACATAGGGGTTTTGTTTAAGAAAGGTAATAAGAACTGTGAAGAAGGAAAATAAGCTTGAACTTTTTTGTGTAGACTCTCCCTAATGTTCCGTTGTCATTTTGAAGGTTTCCACTCGGTTTGGTGGTCTGGTGGAAAATGCTCCGGTCTACATAGCAGGGTTTGTAGTCCGGCAGATTCTTGGAAAGCTGTCCTGTTAGGTGTGCCGTGCGAGCTTGGTCAGAGATGCTGTACCATCTTCATTTGACAAGAGCTACCACCTTCTAGCGCTGAAAAACAACGGCAGCCTAGTAATTCCATCACAAGGCACATGATTTATCTTTTTTGATTTATCTTATTTTTTTGTATTATTATAAGGTGCTGAGAGCTGCAGAGAGGGTGATCCGCCGAGCTTCAACAATACAAGCTCCTACGGTGTCGACAGCCACACACATCGTCCGAGAGGAGATTGGAACGACGGCTGTTTTTCTGCTTGGGGAACACATTGAAGAGACACAGTTTGGCATCGACAACCATCATTCGGACTTGTTGTCATTGGTTGTGTCTGTGTTTCTCAAGCTAAGGCTGCACAACGTTGCCAAACTCACCACTCATGAATTGCAAAAAGGGAGCACGAGATAGAAGCTCTGCAAGACAGTCCTCTTGCAATTGCAAGACTTTAATAGCTTAAATAACAAACTATAACAACATGAGCAGGCCCTCGTCCGGAGTAGCAGAGTTCTACTAAGCTGACGTCCTCAAGCACTTTGCCTGTCTCCTGGTGATGAGCTCCCCTGTGACACAGAGAAGGATTTAGTAGCGGCACATTTTGCTCTGTTTTCACATCATGTACCTGTGTACTCAGCCGGCTTTAAAGTCCTTGACCATCTGAAGACCAAGCACGCTTTGGCTCTTCTGGTTAAGGACATGCATGAGGTGGCCACTGTAGGAGTGCAGAGGTCCCACCCGTCCCTCATCTGCATCCACCAGGGACGCCTGGAAGTGCATGGCACTGGCCCGGGTCCCTGAGGAAGCAGGTTTTGGATCAGCCATGAATTTGCGACGAGGGCTGCAGGAAGTTCCTCCAGGGCGTCCATCTCCTGCGAGGCTTCCAGCTGCCGGAGGAGGAGGCGGCAGCAGGAGCAAAAGAGGGGCCTTTGCATTTGAGGCTTGAAGATGAAGTAACATAGAAGGATGAGATTAATGTGTTAATATTAAAAGACTGTCAAAGATTGCCCTGCATTTACAAACTACAAGTGATCACAAGGTGGTTTTAAAGGGAGAAAGTGAGGATGAGACCAAAAAACTAGTCAGCCATGCAGACTGGAACATGTCGAGTTACCGGGGGGCTGATAAAAGCATGGTGAAAAAGACAATGTTACTTCTGGAGGTGGGTTATTGATCTGAAATGATCATACAAGTACTTCTGTTTATGAACTAATTGTTTCCTGAATATAATTTTTTACTTACATGTCTCCACACGACACCGTATTGGATGAAACCACAACTTTCAAACAAGAAAAATCACTCATGATTGGTTGGCAGATCTGTCGCCATTGGTCACCCAGCCTCATAAATTATATTTTATATATATATATATATATATATATATATATATATATATATATATATATATATATATATATATACATATATATAATTCATTCATTCATTCATATATATTCATGTAATTGTTATCCTATGTAGGCTACTAAACCATTATTAGACTACCACCCAGGACATTAATGCATTTTTAGAGGAAATTAACATTTGTTTAGGCAAAGAAAGAGCTTTATTAAAACAAACACAATTATATACAAAGCGAGGATCTGCGCACACATGGGTAGAGGATGATCCAAAAACTACAACTGTCCGTTGTAGGCAACTTGCGGCGTTCTTTCCGAGGCAGGTCCGTTGCGCAGACGCACATTGTGCGTGGCTCTGATGGGCAAATGAAGCCCCGTGAATCACTGAGGCTTTCCAGCCGATTGCTTCACCAAAAGGTTCACTCATCGAGGCCTCAATGAAACAGTAAATACTGCCATCTGCTGGGCAAATTAAATTACAGTCAATGCCATTGTACCACGACTTGAGCTGAAATGTATGATTTACTTATGTGTGCAGAAACAATAAACAATGGATATTTCTATAATATGATCATGTGTAAGCATTAGGACAACAACACAGACATGGAGCTCTGTTCTTAATTAAAATACCAATGACAACATTTCAAGAGTTTGTATTTTTATTAAAAAAACACTCGTTTTTTGGATTCAGGCGGTTCCTTCTTTAGGACAAAACTTCTCCAGCCTTCGGAAAAACCCTCTCACATTAACATTCCTGCCAGTTCCACCTTGCTGATTCAGATTAAAACTAATTTTTTAAATAATTTAGTGTATTTTTTTACATAACATTTGCCATAGCTAATGGCATACACAGTAATCTACTTAAATTAAATAAATCAATTCAAGCTAAAATGTAAGTGTCTATGATTTACAAGGGGCGAGGGGGAAACCGGAATATATACATCTTGATTTCAAAATAAAACAACTTCCGCTAAAGCGTACGACGTGTCACTGAGGACGCCTCTCAATAAAGCTTTATTTTGAAAGCAGTGGAATGGGAAATGCTTCACGCCGTCTTAAACGTGATGACATAATTCAGAAAACCTCCCTGTCAGCTGATGTTCGTTCCTTGGCCAGCGGAGATTACAAAACGTAATAATAAAACAGCAAATTTATAGGTTTACATTATGGATAAGAATGTAACGCGATACAATGTCCAACTATATATTTATGATTTATCGAAAGGAATGGCTCGCAACCTCAGCCCCATTATGTTAGGTAAGTATAAAAAACCCGATACAGCCAGGCCTCGGGGAGTAATAAGGGATAACACCACATAGATGCTTTGCAACAGTTACGTTGATTTTATGCCGTGCAGTGTAGCGGTCTTTGTTTGACTTATCAATATCTAACGTTAGTTATTATCCTTACATTTATTTTGAAAATATATTTAAAAACGTGAGTGAATGGTTAATGAGGGTCCAAGTCAAACTATACACTTGTAATCTACAGCTATACGGAGCTGCTTGCAGAGAAGAACATCTCCCTCAACACTTTTTCCCTTTTTGTTACAGGAAAGCAACTGGATGGTATATGGTAGGCTTCTTCTTTCTGTTGCTATATCGATCAGACATTTTCTTCTCATTTAATGTGTGTATCCACCTACTAATAACCCATTCTTTGATCCCAGGGCAGATACGCATTAAGACCCCTAATACAAGCACGCTAAAACTGCTACTGACAATATGTCTTAAGTTATGATGCTCTCATTTTGTGATGCTTAAAGTTGAATTCATCTGAATTTAGTTCTGTGTTTATTTTGTGTGCTTTTTTTTTAAACAGGCACACAGCCATAGTGGCATACGGAGATGAATTCTTTTTTGGAGGGGAGGGAATCTCCAGCTGTCCTCCGGTAAGTCTGTAACAAGGAGATTAAACTCCTTCTGTATACGTTTCGGACGAGTAGGGACTAATGAGTGTTAATATACATTCCTTGTGGATAAAGAAAGTTTTCTTCTGGCTCAAACAAACGGTGTTAAATGGTTTTACCTCCATGCAGGTAAGCTGTGTACAGTGCAGTGCGGCTGTGATGAACAAGTAAACTACAAGAATAGGGAGTAACAAGCCAGGAGCAGCCTAGCAAAGCAATAGTGTTAATTCATTGTGGTTACAAATCCTCCTAAAAGACAAATCGTAAATAGGTTAACGCCAATCAACAGTTATTTTTATTTTCTTAGTTTACTTCTGTTTCCCATCCTGTTTTACAAATACATATATACTGTGGTTTTATTTTTTATATAGTCATTTCCTAACCAGTTGGCAGTGTAGTTTTTATCAAACTGGGTGTGGATTAAGACCCATTTGGTTTCTTCTTGTGAGATTGACTCAAAGTATACTTAAATGATTAATTCCTTTATTAATAGTTATTTCATCAATCAGTGTGGCAGTATGGCTTAATGCTTTGGTTACAAAGACAATGCTTCTTAGTAGGATAATCCATGCTTGGTTTTGGTCTTTGAAAGATGAAAGATATAGAACAAAAAAGATTAAAATATTGAAATGGAAAACATCTCAAATTAATAGAAAGTTACTAGCCTTATATACCTACCCTTGATTTAATATATGCTTTAGCAATTCTCCATGCAAATCAGGGAAACGCCTTCTATACAAGAATATATGTTCTTTTAACTATTCGACCCCTTTTCAACGAACTGCCAATGTGTGAATGTTGTGACCCTTTTGCGTTTCCTTGCTGTGTGTTCTTCAGGGTGGGACGATGCTGGGCCCCCCAGACACAGTGGTAGAGCTGGGCGAGACAGAAGTGTCCGAGGAGATCTTCATGGAGTATCTCTCTTCCCTGGGAGAAAACACATACAGGTGGAGTGGCTGTCCAACGTGTGTTTGCTAACGTGTGGCTAAATGCACCAGTCTAACTGTGCTGGTTGCCGACGGGCTAAAGTGAAGGCCAGCTGCTATCTGTCGCATTAACTCTTTTCCTTTCTGTCCTTGTTCAGAGGTGACAGGTATCGTCTGTTTGAGCACAACTGCAACACCTTCACCAACGAGGTGGCTCAGTTCATGACGGGCAGGTCCATCCCGTCGTACATCACCGACCTTCCATCGGAGGTCCTCTCCACGTGAGTGTGCAACTCAGTCTGCCTTCAACCGGTGGTCTTTGGCTGTTTAAACATTTGTAATGCTGTCTCACAGCTAAATGTTTATTTAATGCTGCTCTACCCTCAGGTACGCTGAGAACATATGAATGATTGTGATATGTGAAGTATCAACTCTGTGTTTCCATGTCATTCTGCTGCTTGTTTACAGTGTAAAATACAAACTTCATTTCTTATATTTCAGTCTAAAATAATTCCAATCTTTTTCCTTAATCTCCAGACCGTTTGGCCAAATACTGCGGCCCATTCTGGACTCCATCCACATCGCCCCTCCAGGGGGTAACGTCATCAATGGCGGAAGAAACATGTAATCTGAGTGAGCAGCAGGTTAACCGAGTGCTCACCAGGTCACTTTTATCTTACTAATTCTTACTTTCTTTCTGTAAATAACTACACACTAGCATTAAAGCTAAGGGCCATTTGTAAGCTGTAACTGATAACTGACCAGAAAATTCAAAAAAATTATCTTATAATTTCCTCCTTAAAACCAAGTTGGTAAGAGTTCTTTTCATGAGGTTTCACTGTGCAACAGCCGTTGAAATTATTTTTTTTTTCCATTCAGTATTTACAAAACGCGTGTTTAGGTTCAGCAGCATTGCTGTATATCAAAACTGGTACTTTCCAACAACAAACGCTTGTTTTTAACAATGTTGCCTTCTTATAAAAAACTCTATGAAAAGTGCAATTTGCAATTAAGCTCATTTAGTTTGTTTCTATTTAATTCTATTTGGGCTGCCGGATATTACATTTTCACTACATCATTAATGAGGCCAAAATAATTTACGGTAACAATATTATCCCGTTATCTACAGATCATTATAGAACTTCTAAGGAAAATCAAATGATTAACAATGTAAAATTTAACTTCAACTTGTTTATTGTTTTTTTTTGTCAAATAACCCTAACCCTCAAAATAAGTGTGTAATGTGTGTAAAGAGATGGAGCCTATAATATTTAATTATTATTTAAGAGGTGTTTATTATTATTTAGATTATTAAGACAATATCATATTTGTATTGTTATATCAATATTTCAAATTCTAAATATTATGGTTAACTTTAATCTATTTTGCGAAAACTCTAATTTACATTTTTCAATAATTTATACCTTAACTTCTGAATATAGGCATATTGCACTTTTTTACACCACTGTTGTATCTGATAGCTGTAATTTAACCACCTACAACATTAAAATACCTCTTGCACATTAGTGCATAATTCAGATTATTTATTGCTTCAGCTTTTGTAATTAGTCACAAGGAACAGATTCATTTTGGTGTTGCAATGATTTCTTTGTTTGTTGAGTAACTTACGAGGGAGTCTTTTCTTCTTTTTTTAAATGATTACCAAAACATTAGGTTCCCCAAAAGGTTTCTGCAGTAAAAAATCATCTGCTGTTGACTACAGTGGAATAAATCTGAGTGTGCACTTTTAGATACATTTTACATATTTGGACGCTAGTTGATGGCTATTAAGAATAAGATGTTTGGGGACTTTTTTCATGTCAATCATAATTCAATTTTGCACCAATGTTTTTATTTTTATTTTGTTATTTGCTAACCTGTAGTTAAATTCCCATTAGTGATCCTTTTATTCCTGTAACATTTGTCTTAACTGTTTTTGACATTATCATTTCAATGGTCACATCATTTATTGATATGACATGAGCAGGTGATTGATGCCTAACTGACCCTGAGGTTAGAAGATTGGAAGTGATACAAACCATGTTGTCTACTGTATGTGTCTATAGCAGTACCGGGATCAGTTCCTTGTAAATTCAGTAATTCCTATGTATAGGAAAGGCAAGAATGTAATTACATCTTCTCTCTGCTATGATTGAAAGTGAACTGCATCACAGCCCTGTTATATGACACACGTCTCTCCAGCTCCACAGGGAGATGTGGATCACACATGTTATTGTACAGCTTTTGTCGCTATGTGGATAACATGTTTAGACAACTGCTCGTTCACAGTGTTTATGTAGATAATTGTGAGGGAAATGTCCTGATTATCATCTTAAAAACCAACCTGCTCCTTCAACAGCCACCAGAGTGTGTTAGATACACAATACACCTCTGTGCCTTCATTTCCCTGCTTGTCTCAGTCACACTGTTGGTAGATGGCATAGTTATCCCACACCACAGATGGTAACTCCCTGTGCGGTCTGCCTTCAAATCTGCCAGTTCGTTTTATTGTGTGACGGTCCAAATTACACACAAATGAGGTATGAGCAGTTGAAAATATATAGATAAAACATCTCCCACAATCTCAGTGCACTATATACTTCTCTCTGCCGTCAGTAAGAACACGGTACTCTGTCCAGTTTCAAGATGATCAACAGGTGACATGTTTTCAGGTTTATCTCGTTATGACAATGTTACACTCATGAACCTCACAGGCCTGAACTGAACAAAGAATCAAAGAAGCACAGAAAAACATGAAATCTCAAAGAATGAGTAAACCAGCATTCACTTTCATTGTGTTCTCCTGCAATAAATGAACCTCACATACACTTTTCTTTCAGACCAGTCACCAGAGTGCATAAATATCAACTTTTTTTTCAAACCCAATAGTTTTAAGCATTTGGTTATTTTATGTTGATTTCCCTTTTCGAGCCTGGAAGGCTCAAGTGAATCTGGGTTACGTTATTTTTAATGTCTGCTAAACAACGAAGTGACATGCTAACCCGACCAGTGAAATGTATTACTGCACAAGTCACGCTTTGTTGCTCCGACAGCTTGTGGCGATGCTGGCTGCTACATGTGATGTGAATTTGCAGGCTGGTGATGGATAGTAAAAATAGTCTAACTACAGTAGATGTGTTTATGCATATCGTTTTATTGTTTGTGTAATTTTTTTTTCTACTTATAAAGCCATTGACTGAAATTTTGACAATATCTGTGGTTGTTTTTGGCCATTTCTAATAGCAAAGTGTTACTTGCACAAAAACATACATGTATGTAATTTTAGGGACAAAATAAATACAGTACAGTACAATAAGTACAGTTTTTTTTAAATAGTTTAGTAGTTGTGTGCAAATACTGTACACAAAATCTCAGGGTTGAATGCTGGAAAAGACAAATCAATAAAATGAAATAATTTACAGTAGTCCGATATGGGATGTCCAATTAGGTTTTCATGAAAATACACACTGGAAGGTATATTCAAAGATCACCACGTAATCATCCAATTCTAATCATACAGGTAAAAATATCTAATATAAGGAAAATTGATCAATCCATACCGACAATATTCAATAAACATGTTTAACACTAAGTTTCATTCAGTAATGCTTTGGGAGTCATAGGGAAGAAGATAGAAGGACTTGTCAGTAACTGTTATATATACGTATGAATAGATTCAATCGTAAAATTAGAAATTGTTCATATAAGCAGGTTGTTTTTTATGTATACATATAGGATCCAAGGGGATGCTAATACTATAATATTATGATATTCAATTCAATTCATTTTATTTTGTATAGCCCAAAATCGCAAATTACAAATTTTCCTCAGAGGGCTTTACAGTCTGTACACATGCGACATCCTCCGTCCCGAGACCCTCACATCGGCACAGGAAAAACTCCCCCAAAAATGAAAAAACCCTTCCAGGGGAAAAAAGGGAAGAAACCTTAGGGAGAACGTCAGAGGAGGGATCCCTCTCCCGGGATGGACAGACTGCAATGAATGTCATGTGTACAGAATGACTCATACAGATGTAGAATACATTCAATTTCTATAACAGAAATTATTCAAAGAATTCCAAGTAGCTGGCCAGGTGTATGGCAGGACCACTGCATACAACTAAGGCTTAAAGAGCCCATATTATGGAAAAACCAAAACCAATCTGGGATTTGGAGTGTTATTGTGTGTCTCTGGTGCTTCCACACGCATACAAACTTGGAAGAAAATCCATCCCTGCTGTTTTGAGTTAGATACAGGTTTCTGAATTGATCCCGTCTTCAGCCTCTAAACGAGCTGTTAAAAATCGGCAAGTTTTGTTACGTCACAAACCTAGATATTTGAATATTCTCACCCCCTCCAGTCCCGTTTTCCAATCACAGCCCGCCTGCGCGAGTTTATGCGTAAGTCCGCCAGCCGATCCAATAAGTCTCATTGTGATCACCACCAGCTAATACTAATCACCTTGCTCATGTTCTTTGAGCGTCCACAAAGACAGTGTTGCTATGTCCGTAGCTTTAGATGCATTTTAACAACAGCAAAGGATTCTGATCAGACTGTACTAGCACTGAACTTCCACTCTTTAAGCAAATTCGGCTTTGATGCCTTTGTATTGCTATATTAAAAAATCGTTATCAAAATCCCATCGAGGAATGCAATTAACCATCTCAATGTTCTATTGAGCACCAATCCGAAATAAAAGGCTGACATCTTGAGCCACCCTCAAGAATGTGTATTTCAAAGTGTTTTTATTTTTTGCATATATATTTGTGTATTTACTCTTTCTGAACAAAGCCTGTAGCGAAACGTGTATTTGAACATACACTTTTCTTAAATAATTTCAAATCTTTTATTTAATCATTGAACATTTCATCACCCGAATATACCAGATCTCGTCAACATTATTTGATCCACTGAATTCTTAGGTGTCGACCATGATGCCAAAGAAGGTAGGTGACCTTTCCAGATGGCAGACAGATGTGAAGCATACTTGGTCCGTGGCCTTTAATCAGCACCCCTCCTCAGAGAGATTCTAATAAACGCAGACAGACTTAGCCTGTCCTTGCACCCTGCAGCTGAGTTGCTGAATCAGCTCAGTTAGCAGCACAATAATGAGTGTGCATGTGATGTTTGACCAACGTTAACCTTCTCTCCAACTACAAGGGTACTGTCAAAGTGGCCAAAGGTTCTGTTGATGCAGATAACCCGCAGTAAGTCACACCGACCCCCCTGATGGGGTTACAGATCCTTCCATGACACATAGGGGGGTCATGGGACCTTTCTATAGGCTCTTTAGCTCTGGGCTAAAGTTCAGCGTACTTTGGATTCCACTTGGAATATGAGTAACCTATATTGTCATGATCGGCGTAGATTTACAAAAGTATCTTACAGTATTTCTGTTAAAGTTCACAGTCAATGGCGTTGGTAAGTCGCAGCAAGAGATAACTTTAATTTTTAATACAGTATTTTATGTAAAATGGTGGAAATACGTGTCTCTATACAAGTCCAGTGAGTCAACTGTGGATTGTAAGGTGAAGTTTCTGCAATGATGAACTCATCCTGAGTGTGGAGATCAGCCAAGGAGCTTAACATTACAGACTTGGTTTCATGTGGTCTGTTTCATTACATCAGGTTGCTAAATTAGTAAAGCAGGCTTTAAATTGTAAAGTTACTCACCTGTTTGAAGATGTAAACTTGGTTACCTGACTTTGTTTTTTGTGCAATTATAAAGCCGACTTTGTAAAGGAAAAGAACTGACGTTTCCAAAGTGTGCCTCTAAGGCAATCAGAGATTTCAGGAAATGACCCAGCAAACTTAGCAGAGCTATTATATCTTTCAATAAACTTGATAGATGTGTCTGCACAGATGGAACGTCTTTTGATTGATTTTAAACCAGGCACATATTTGGTCGTCATGGAAACATAAAAAAAAACACAGAGGTGATCCGATATGCCAGCATCAATGTTGGAATAAGGTATGTTGTGATTATGTCACAAATATCTGACACAAACTGTAATGTCAAGCAGCCATGTGACAGGTATTTTTTAATACGTGTGATTAGCAAATTGGACGTCTATGAACCAATGAAATTTCTTAATATGTGCTCCCCATTTTAGGAACCCCCATTTCTTAAACTGCACTAATGTTAAAATAATGTGTTTAAGAATGCATTGCTCACAATAAATGACCACGGCAACCGTCTCTTTTAATTTAGTTCAGTCTCAGTAGTCAGTAAATGTGATAATTATTCTGGTCCAATCATGCCTGCTCTGAAAAGGTGTCATCTCTGCTGTAGATGTCAGTTTCAATGACTGTCAATTGATCCCAGCAGTGTCTTTTAGCGTGGACGAAAAAATAAAGAGGTCCTCCTTCGCCCCCTTTAACTACCACTCTGTTTCGTGCTCCTGCACCTCCCTCTCATACGGCAATTCTCCTCATCCCTTGGATCTTTTTTCCTCATGCCACCTCTTTTGCAGCACACTTAGTGCAATAAAAATGATATGCTTACCTTTTCTTTTGATTTAACACTCACACTCACTCACTCTCACATCCCCAAATCCTTCTTTTGTATCCAGCTTTTATAGCTAGGAAAACAAGATGACAAGGGTGTATAATCCTCGCTTTCATTCCTCCGATACAGTATCTGTTCCTTCAGACCAACTCCATCTCCTTCCTTTATTTCCCCCTGAAACTTGTCAGCTCCCCCCACAGGCCACCAACCGGGGGCGGCCGAGCAGCTGGACCGGTCACCGTTTTGGAATCACTTGGGTCTGCAGCTGCTGTGTGCTCCTTGTCTGTGTCGAGCCAAGTGCAAGATGACAGCCATGACCGGGCATAATTACATGGATGCATAAATATATGGAGAAATGTTAACTGCCCTGCAGACCTTCTGTCGCATCAGCCACCATTTGCCGCAGTTTCAAGGAACGCCCTTGGGTTGTTCCATCTGGACAATGCGCGTGTGTTTGTGTGCATCCGGATACATGTATGTGTGAAAGTGACAACTTATCCTGCGTGTTTGCCCCTTCTGTTTTGAACTTTAAAAGGCCCCGTTGTAGAATCACTTTGGAACTGAAGGTTCTTTGCTTTTATTGGAGCTGCATGAGAACATACCATTTGTCTGTTTAAAGGGTTGAATGGTCCTTAATGAACACATTGGCTTTTCAACAATAAGACCTGCTTTTTTATTTGATCACAAAATGTACAAGCTGCACATTTTTAAATGGAACGGAGACGTCATACATTGCGGTTGTCTCAGTCATGTTGGCATGGTAGAGATTCAGAATGTGATGCAGCTCTCTAAAATTAGAACAAGCCTGCAAGCTTTAAATTCCTCAGTAGCAACAGAGCTGGTTTGTAATTTTGCAATACTCACATTTTCCACTTGATGGCATTAGCTCAAAACACATCCGACTAAAGTTTTATGCAGCTGATGGTCATTTCAGCTGAACGGGTTTGTTTGTCTGGAACATGTAATAAGCACAAAGGATTATTTTTTGGAATCCTTGTTTTGGTGTTGGTTTCACATGAACCCAATGTAAGCACAGTTCTACATAAGAGATAAGACATCAGCAAAGCTGGTTTCTGTTTATTTGATTAATAATGAATCAAAATGCTCTTATTCCCTGAAACTGTTCTGATGAGTATTCAAATTATACGCACACACACACACACACACACACACACACACACACACACACACTGTATCCTCATTTCACTCTAATTTGGACCTTTAGTTTGTCAAATTCTGAGAGGAAAACCAGCAGACTCATCAACAGCCTGGACACAATGTGCTCACTGATGTGGAGGCTGTGAGAGCGTTCTCTCTGCACGCATGAAACCTGAGATGTCACTACGGATTTTATGCCATGTGAAAACACGCAGCACTGGAGTGTCCACTTCAATGCCTCAGTGATGGCAGTGAAGACGCTTTATGTTTTAGGAGGAGTGGCACACCAACGGAAGGACCAGGTCCGAAGCCCAGTGGAAAGAGAAAAGCAGTTGCTAGTTAAAAATGTTTGTGTTATTTATTATACTACGTTGGTTAGTACAATCTCCTGCCGTACTCCTGGCCCGCTACTTGGAATTCTTTGAATCATTTCTGTTTTGAATGTATTCTACTGAATTGAATGTATTCTACATCTGTATGAGTCATTCTGTAGACATGACATCCATTGCGGAGGATGCCGCATGTGTACAGACTGCAAAGCCCTCTGAGGCAAATTTGTAATTTGCGATTTTGGGCTGTATAAAATAAAATGAATTGAATTGAATCTGAAGCCATCTGATGCAACAATAATGCTATTAATAATGTTCTGATATGAGTGCACACAAGTGTATTAGGACTAGGGGTGTAACGATCCATCTATCCATCCATGTGTCGATTTATAGTCCTATGATCCAACTACATCGATCGAGTTGTACTTATGGACGACATATATCAATCTAACATCATTTTAAAATGTAATAAATCCATTGTATCGGTACTAGGAAATGACCCATTGGATTTAAGCACGTCAGACTTTATATAGATGTTTTTTCTTAGCACTTTTAACGATAAAAGATTTAAATATTACTCGATTCAGTCTGCCTGACCCCAACGTCATTGCTCCGCGCCAGCAGCAGCGCAAAGGCTGCAAAACATACATGGCGGATGGCGGATGAAAATGTGTTAAAAAAATTGAAAATTTTAACTTGTTAATTCAACCTAAAGTGTTGTTTGCAATTTATTCAAATAAAATGCGAATGCATTTGCCATTCATTGTTGTTTACTTGTTTTTTTATATTCATAATTAATTGATACCTGGTTCCATTACAAGAAACAACAGCAATCTAGGAAACTTCACCTACACTGTTCAGTATCCATTTATTTCAGTCACACTGGTTGAATTTTGGGCTAAAAAGTTACTGAATCGATTTCAAGTCACTGAATCTTTTCGGATCGCATCGTTCTAGATGAACCAACATCGTCCTTGAATCGTATCGACAACCACGAATCGTGAAACAAATGGAATCGTTGTTAAAACGAATCGCTACACCCCTAATTAGGACACATAAACTGAATACACGGTTTACAGACTGTACATTGTTAAGGCTTCACCTTTGACAGATGCAGTGGGATGTTTTAAAAGGAAATTAAATTCTATTTGTAGAGGATCATATCACTACAGAGGCTTGATTCAAACAGGCTAAGAAAAAGATTTGAATCTATCTAATCAATCAGCTAATCAGATCTCTGACCAGAAGCTACCAGAGGATGGACGGAATCCTCTGGGACATTTTAGACGAGGTTCAAGCCAGCTGGCAGTCCTCATAAAAGGCAATTTTCCATGTCCCACAAATGTCTCCAAATAGAATCAGTATCCACAACGGCGACCTTTTGTCCTGTGAGATCAACAAGGAACACCGGCTACCCAAACGATCCAATTGTGAGAGCTGCCAGCTCTACTTGTAATTATAACGCGTTGTTGGGTGAGAGGAGCCTGAGGGGAAACAGCGCACAATCATTTTAATCCTTTTTAGGAATAGAGTTGGATCTTATTCTGATAGCTAATGCTAATCCTTCCATTTCGGTATCAGTTGTCGAGATACAGACCATTACAAAGATTCTGGTCTTTGTAATGCAGCTCTACTTCAGAATTAGGTCACAGAATCTAAGGAGGCCAAAAACACCGTAACACAGAGAATAGTAATTGGAAAAAAAAGATACAGCAGCACATCTGTTGAAAAATGTAGCATGTTTGCTTCTTCCTTGCACATCTGCCAGGGACAGAATCCTTTTAAAGGTGCACACGTGCACGGCACACTCGCTCATTAGCTTCGCGTGTCGTCATGAACCGAAAAGATTTGCAAGCAAACAACATTTCTACCTGAATCTGGCTCACATCTGCTCGGTTGAACTGACCCAATAACATGGCATATCAAATAATTAACTGTCAAACATTTAGACCAACACACCTGCTGATATTCAAACCTTTAACAGTTTCCATAATGGGAAACCACCACTTCAACATGACCTTGCGAATACTGCCGCATTCTTTACATTAACTCTTAAAACAAATTGGGATGTGCTGATCCAAACGTATTGGCACCAAGAGCAACACTGGCACTAATACCTAACTTATTTTTTATGTCAGTACTGGAATCCCTCTGATTACACGTCAATGCTTGTTTTAAATACTTTGAATCTATTGCAATAAGCTGTATGTAGGAATCCTAATTAATAAGGTAAAGAAAGTGTGCACACGTTTATACTTGTGAGGATTAATTAATCGAATGTAATTCGAACAATTGAATGACTAACCTTAAAATTCTACTTGTTTTTACTTAGCTTTTTTTTTATTTAAACCAAATATAACATTTAAATGAATAAATTGGAGAAGTGAGAGAAGAAAAGATTAGCAGGGAGATTTTGTGGCCTCTCTCTCGCTCTCTCTGACGCTCTCACACAGGTTACTATCGTGCAGTTTCAGTCGAGACTAAAAGGAAACGGCTTGCACGGTCCGGTGTGCACTGGAGCTTTTGGAGTCTGCCCATCGGCAAGACGAGGGTGGGACACACTAAAGCATCCGGACAGACTTGGTTTCACCTGGTTGATAGCGAAGCCTGCAGCAACCCAGCCCAGCACGAGGTCAAGGTGAGGTGCTCGTCAGCTGCTGTCATTTCATTATTTAAATGCCCATGCGCATGCTGAACATCGGTGAACATCATCCCCTTTTGATAGTTAATATTCTTTTGCTGAGTTATTTCAATGAACTACAGATAATTAACCCGGAGGACATTATTTTGTAATAGTGTCAAAAACACACTCACGCCAGTACAGAGAAAAAAGAGAGACAAAGAGAGACAGACAGAGACCGAGACACGGAGAAAAAATTCACATCCTCTGGAGATGTCGTCCTTCACCTCTGAGGAATACACTCCCACGCATCCTGAGGTACGACACCTTTTTCAACTGGAAACAAAAACCTTTTATTGTGCCACTAAACGGTTCCATGCACAAGCCGGAGAATTAACCCCTCACTAATACTCTGTTGGATACTGTCACAATGACCGATCGCAGGGAGACCCCCATAACTGCTATGATCCCGCCTTCCCGTCAGGTCACTTTTTTTTTTAACTACTTGTCCAATCGCTTGTGCGGCACAACTACTACAACGGCCAACTGGCACATCCTGCAGATATGCAAGATTGACACTGGTATAGCACCGAGAGGAAACCTAAGCAGATGGCTGAGATGGATTCAAAACTTGCGGGTCACCTACAAGACACCCTCATGTGTTTGGACAATTTCTTTTCCAGGGAGGAGAGACAATTTAGAATGCAAAAGTGCGTGAAATCATTCAAACGGTTGTGCGGCTGCTGAAGGTGGACCCAATTAGAAGGTGGGTCTACAGAAAGCTGGGATGTTTTTTTGGCATTTGAGTGGAGAGGCGGAGCGCTGCAGGCAGCTGAGCCCTGCTCTGTATGGTTGACTTTACTGATTAGCTGGAACAAGCAGCCCTGAGCCACTAAGTGACGGCGGAACGAACAAAAGATATGAAGCCACAAAGAGGAAAAAAACCAACAACAACAACAGGGGGCTGAGTCAAGAGAACGAGGGGAAGGCGACACAAACAGAATTAGTTAGAGGAGACACAAAGAAACGGGCCTGAGGGGAGGGACACACATGAATAAACACAGTCAGTATTGAAAAGATTAACATCTTTATACTGTTATGCCAACTATCTGTCTGCATTCATCCTGATGCCATCCACACATCTTACGGTGGGCTTTTTATTACTGCAAAATTTGACATTAACTCGTCGAATTGATCTACTTCCTTTTGCCATTTGTCACACCTTCATGAGGCCTTTGCTTTGCCCCCTTTGCATGTTTCAGATTTCACACAGTGTAAAAATTCATCCCATTCTTTTACTCATACGAATCTTGCTTTCACTTGTTCTTTGTAGCCATGTGCTGCGGGGTGCTGCTATGTGGCATTTTTCTCCCAGCACACATCATCACACATCAAAGATTGATCTCATCGCAGCAAAACAGAGCGGCGGCGAAGAAACGCGGAGACAGAATTGTTTTGCGGGAAGTGTACAGGCCACTGAGCGGCTGTATCTCTCACTTTGTGTTGTGCTGCTGTCAAGTGTTGTGGTTTTAATTGGAGCCAAACTCGGCAGCACCCAGCAGCGAACCACAGATACTCACACAGAGGCACACAGGCATAGACAGACAGGACAGCAGAGAAGTAAAAAGATAAACTACGAGAATCAATGTAACATGCAGTGATGAGTTCAACGGACCTACAGTGTGTCCATTTTGATAAGATGGTGTCTGATTTACGTTATGTATTACTCCACTCCATGTTACTGTCAATCTCAATTGATAAAGACCATGTTATTTATTTAATGGCTTCAAACATTGGAGTAATAAGGAGCCCAAATATGCATGATTACATTCTGTAATCTTTAATCCTCCACTAAGAGAGGAAATGGCATTCATTTCTTCTCCAAAACAATGTTGATTATGTACTCATTTGCCTTGGCATTATCGTTTCTAATTCAGCAATCACATAGATAGTTTCAGTTAAACTCTGGTGAATGGGATCAAAATGTCCATTGTGGCACAGAAGTGGGGGCAGCACAATTAACCGCAAGCTTGAGTGGAATACATTCATTCAGCTGCTTACACATGTATTGCCAAGTGTGGCTAATTAAAAGGTGGGAAATGTGTGGGGAATCAGAACAATGTTCAGAACAAATGTTTATCTAATCTGACATGTATTTAAATAAAAGAGACCATTTTGAATGAAGAACGGGGGGGAATGGTTTACTATGGGCCTGCGTGCCTAAGATAATTTACCTTTTGTGTTCTAACTGGAAACATTCCCCGTTGGAGTTGCAATTTCTTTCCAAGTAATTTAACGACCACTTATCGATGCAGCCAAAGCTACTGTGCATCCCTCTCTAAGCTATTGTTTTTGAACATTTCGTTTGATCCTGCGTTTATGCATTCAAACTATTAGCTTAATGCGGATTTTTGGGGTAAAACTAGATTTGGGACTATATCATATTTGTTTGGTTACGTACTGTTCAGCTCTTCACTCAAAAAGAGCTGCTTGACTGAACTGCATTGGGAGACAGGTTAGTTTTGCGCAACATTAAAGCTTTGCATGAAGAAGATTAATTAAGTAGAAAATGGGAGTTTATGCAATGATAAGAGACTGTAGTCGTGCTGAAATACATTAGTAGGGTCAGAGGGAGTATTGATGGAAAATTTGTAGATTCAATTATCACCACTGTTTGATGTTAAGCAAAGGAGCTACAACGCTTCCCTACTTACCGCTTTATCATAGGAACCACCGGACCATCCTTTACGAAAGAAAAGGAGACAATTCAGTCGCAGCGGCAATATTTAAATATAGAACTAATGACATGACCGAGAAACGCAGATCCTGTAAGTAAGCCTTAGCATTACTCATTTATATTGCAGCCTTGTTAATAAAGTAATGCTGCAACCTGGTTGTTTTACGTCGTCTGCATGAGTATGCATACACTATGACAACACATGCATCTAAGATGCTTCTTTGCAGTCCATCTTTGGACAAATTGTAGTTCAAGGGATAGTGTTAGGATTAGAGTTTCTTTGACAATCTGAATCCAGCCTGTGATCCACTGACGAGGAACACAAACATCATGGCCACTCGGATTTGCAACTTGCAGGTTAACGATTTAATTCCCTTGCATGATGGTAAACAGAGTGAGGTTTGTGTATCCACCCCTCCCTCTGCAATTAGGGTGATTATTTCTCGAAGCAACACGCTGACCTCAAAGCCGGTCAGCGGGCAACCACAGCCAGCAGCACAGAAAGGCTGCGAAGGAAGATGCTGCTGCAGGAGCACACTCAGCAAATCTGTACCGGAGAACATTTGGGCGGCAACGTTCCCAGAAAACACTCACTGATTCGTCGTGATTGATTCCTGGTCAGAAGGAGTACTGTCTGATCCGCCTGCTACGTGATGAATGACTGATTTACTCGTTAGGGATGAGGTACTTCACTTGATTTAAAAGAGCACGACATTTGGTTTTCCTATACACCAAAAAACCCTTCTCTGTATCTGTGACAAGCCCTCTATTAACACACACACACACACACACTCACAAGATCAAGCTAGCGTAATTATAGATGTGTCCAATCACCATGAATTTCCTTAAGTTTAATTAATTTTGTGCAGTAGATCTTGGCTTTATCCATCCATCGGTTTTCATGTGCTCCATCTCGCATCATTTCCCCTTCAAAGTGGGTGCATTGATTGAGCCTCGTCGTTGCTTTCTGAGGTAGTCTTGAGTGCTCTTCTCTGTTTTTCTATATAACCCAGTTGTTCTGGTGCTGAAAGAAAGTGCTGTTTTGCCGAGCCGCAGTAATAAAAACGGCGTTCCCTTGACATAAACTGTCAAATTTAGCTGTTTTTCTAATAAAGCGCTGCAAAGATATTGAAGATTGAAGGATCAAACAGTGCTGGGAATCTGGATGAGCTTTATCTTCAAGTCATCAAAAATTAGGAAAACAAAAGGTGTAAATAAACAGAAGTGATATTCAATCACTTTTATTGACTGTGACAACAGAAGCCTTTTGTCTTGCTGTTCAGGGAAACAGGGGAGAATTACTGGTACAAAGTGGTAGATTTCCACCAGATTAGAGGGGCCGGGACGGAGGGTGAGCTACGGACAGATAGATGGAGAAGGAGAGCTTTCCTCCTCAGGAGGGCTGCAGTTAATTGAGTTTATGAAGCACTGGATGAATCAGATTGATGGAGCATATCCATCGAATAGCACCAAGATGTGTGGGGACTCTCTTCTTTCTCGCTCTGCATCTTTCACCTGAGCTTTTTACTCCCTTTTCCTCTTTATTTTTAAACTATTCATCTCACTTACTGTCTTCCTCCCTTCTTTGTTCCTTGTATTTTTCTCTTCATTTATAGATCTTTCTTTCTGCACCCTTCTCTTCACTATCATACACACGCACATGCACACGCTTACACACAGACACGCACACGTACTTTCATACAATATGGCCATATCCTTCCCACACACATCCCCCTTTAGTCTCCACAATCTCAATTTATTTTAAATGTTCAACCTTTCCTCTCTTCATTTACATCTTTGGCGCTTTCTTCGCATGACACACTTCCTTCTCTGCTTTTGCCTGTATTGTCATTAAGTCTCTTTCCACCTTCCTATTTAATTCCATTGTAAGACTACACAGAAATTCAAGACCACGTTGAAAAACTATCGATCCTATCAGATGTAACAGGTGAACTGTTATACAGACTACATTTCTTCCTTGCACTTCCCATATATTTATGTCTACGTAATAGGTTTACATTTTAATTACAACCATGTTCCTCACATGAAGCAGAACTAGCGTGAACGACAACAATTCCAGGCAACAGAGAGTTTTATGAGCTAAAAGTGTGAAGCTCAGGAGTTCATCAGATTGTAAATGTATTGCAAGCATTGATTTGGTGTCAAGTAAAAGGTTAAAAGTAGAAGCCAGGTGACACCCTGATGTCAATCCTTCACTTCATGAACAGAACTCAAGGTCATGAAATGTTTGGTATAAATATGTCAACATATTTTGGATGCAGAGCCATGTGAAAGAGGCGGAGTCATAATGATAATGAATACACATGAATAAAAGGGTTGAGTTTAAATGTGAGTGTGCCTGAGGACATCTTTGATCATAATCATACACATCTTAATGCCTCAATGCTTTTCCTTTAACTCCAATTGAACCACTTCAGTTCCATCGACTGACTTCCTGCTTCTGCAATTTATTTACTAATTAAAGCTGCTTAGGCATGATTGGACCGAGTGTACCGATAATAAATGAGTTAAGACAATAGGAAATGTGTTTATCAACCTTTTATGAGCCGTGGTTTTTACATTAAGTCTCTCCATTTGTTGTTGATCCTGACTGAGAGTCTACCCGTCTCTTTCTGTTTTCACAGCAGTCATGTTCTCGTAGACAACTTTTATGTTTTTCTTATAAAAGGGACTTGCTTCTTTGTGTACGCAGGCAAACAAAATAGGCGTTATGTAATTCCACATAAGAGCCAATGCCAAATTTCACAGGAATCCATCCAAGCCTAGACCTAATTCAGTCAGGACATCGCCACCCCTAAAGCCTTCATCTTGGCTAACACCTAAGAAAGGTAATTGTGTAGTGGTGCGTATTGGCTTCGTTGACTGACTTCCGGTTGGAAATGGAACCAGACCAGCAAAACCCAAATGCTTTTAGTCCTCCTGGTCCCTCAGCCCATTAAACCATCGGGCTAAGCACTTCGTCGGCGCTCCGTGTCCCAGTTCGCAGCTGCGAACTCTTCAGTCGACCACGGCATTAGTCGGATTAACCTCCTGGCTCGCTCTGGTTGTCTGTCTTTCTCCTGCAGCACCGGACGTGAAGCGGTCCTTTGGCTCTTTCTGTCTCTGCCCATCCAGCTCTCTTTCTCTCCTCACAGCTTATGTAAAATTCTGTTAGTTCTCGCTTCTCTCTCTGTGTGCTGCTGGAAATGTCATCTCCCTTTTCTCCCAGATTTCCTTTGTTCTTCCTTTCTCCTCCTGGTATTTTCTATCTCTGTCTCATTCATCATTCTCTTTTTCTTTAGAGAGGGGATACTTCCTTCCATTTCTCCTCGCCCCTCCTCCTCGTCTGGCTTTTTTTTGGTGTTTCTTTGTGTTTGTTCCCCGTCCATTTGAATCTCTGCCTTGTCATTATCCACTGCAGTGAGTCTTTGTGTGGCAGTTCCTGTCTTATCTGGTTCTGCCAGGTGTCGGCTGAAATCCATTCATGGCAATGAGGCACAGAGGTGGGCTGGGAAAAGGCCATTGCTGCCTCCAAAATGCAACGGGAGGGACATTTTTCAGCTGCACACTGTATGGCCCTAATGCCATAATGTGTTCTCAAACTGTGGGGAGTAGTGGTATTGCAGGTGGGGCGCATGAGGAAATTCTGAATTATTTTATTTTAAGAACTTTATTGAGAACGTCCCAAAGTACATACGTACAATGTACAGACTGCTGTTAAAATACAGATCCAAGCTCAACATTGAGCATGAAGTGAGAGGCGTTATCAAGTGTCAAGTAGGCTTATTGCAGCCACTGATACAGATACAATGTGTTTAATCAGTATCAGATGGCTCATTTATATTTGCACGATTTCTTTTTTTGTTATTAGTATTTTTGTATAGTTAATTTTCCGTTGTTGGGCAAAAGTGCAGAGTTGAAATCCCACTGCAAAAAGTCAATTCAACTGTTACAGAGTCGATTGTACTAAAAATCTGGAGTCATTAGTGTCAAGATCAGATTCATTTGCGACACTGAGTTAAATGAACTCTTTGATGTAGCTGTACAATGTCACCCTTCTTAGTGTTGGGTTTGACTCTACGTACTGTGGCGCATGGATTGGAGCGGGTGTAATGGCAACTATCGAGGTTGGTGGTTCGAACCCTGTCTGCTCCATGTCACATGTCAATGTGTCCATGAGCAAGGCACCTAACCCCTAATAGCTCCCCGGGCTAAAAATGTAAAAACCATGGGTTAAAAATGCAATATAAGTCACATTGGATAAGATGCAATGTATTTAACACTGAGCGGATTTATATTTTACACTTATTCCAAGGTGAATTGTTAACACTTCGTTGAGTGTTGATTTAACACTGACAAGATTGGGACAATATGAACACCAGCTTAGTGTTAAAATTGAAGCTCACAGTCAATTTAACTCTGAAATATCCTGTGTACACCATTGTTGTTTTGAAAAGATATCCATTATAAAACTCTTTATTTTCTATATTTGAACTTTTTTTGTCTTTCACAGGTTGCACTTCATTGTTATTCACTTGAAAATATGTCTACAAAACAGGTTAATTATAGCAACAGTGAACTACTTTCTACTTATTTTGGGTTTGGGGGGGATTATTATTAATACTTTTATTTGTTGTTTTATTATTTACTTAATTTTATTAATCTTGTGAATTTTTCTAATTTGCTGTCATTTTCTGTAATGTTTACGTCTTAAGGCCAGCTGAGCTTTAAAGTGGAGCAGCTCTTGTCCTTAAATTTTAGATAGTTTGTCCCTTGTTAACAATTATTTAGCTTTGTCAATGGTTTGTTTGCATTTCGCCACTAAAATGCAGAGTTTCTGCATTAGTGTAAGCAAGATGGCTTAGTAATGGTAATGCAATATTACAGTATCCTCTGACCTGAATAATAACATTTATACTCTGGTACTGTGCTCGCCATGAGCGAGAGAGAGAGGGAGAAAAGGGGAGAGGGAGAGAGAGCGTTTATTTAGTTGCTCTCTGTGATGGATTTGGTCCAAACCCTTGAGACACACAAATGAACTGTGACATTTATGACAGCTGGAGATGATGCCCACTGCCCTGCCTGCTCTCACACTCTCAAACACACACACACACACACGCACACGCACACACACGCACACACACACACGCACACACACACACACACACACACACACACACAGTCCAGCGTGTTGCAACCTTGCACAGCTGTTTCCAGTCCTAATGAAACAAATTCTCTCTACTATATTTAATGGATGTGCCATGTTTTCTATAAGAATTTATATTACTGTATTGACTTTTTCCTGCAACAATAAAAAAGAACACTTTTTTTATTGAAACAATCGTTTCAATGAAATGAAGCACTTTCATGACTTTGTTGACGTTTGGAAATGGTTTTGGGGGCTAAAGTCAAGGTCAAAGTCAAAGTTTATTCCAGACATGTTTCTAATGCTTCAGAGACACAACCTGTTTAACCTCGGTTTCTTTATTGACACAACACTTTTTCCTTTGTAATTCTGCTGCAATGTCTGTTCATGTGTGAACATCTATTACCCCTCTGACTCTAACACATTATTTCCTTTGTGCACATTATTCCTGCTTGTTTTGCTCTACTTCTTTCAGCCATGTGCATAATGGAGAGCATACGCTATTCAAATGCTTGTGCGTTCAATATAAAAACAACACAACAATATTTGTCTCTGACTCAGCTGAAGTTGTAACCATTGTGCCACTTTAAAATCACGTGGTTGTTGTTCAAAACTCAACCTCCCTTTTTACATCCCTGGCGTTTTAATGTATTCAATAAGATACTCCTCACTTCCTCCCACCGCCACCTCCTTAAGAAGTTCTATGTTCTAATTTTGCATTCCAAACCGCTCTCTTCTGACTGCACACAGTCAGAGTAGCAATACAATTTCTAATTCACAGCATGTCTTCATTGCAGGACAAATGGGCAATCATATTAGTAATGTCAGAACCAATTAACTATCCCATCTTAAAGATGTTAGACGTAAGCTGCAGGTGGAAGATAAATGGAGTCAGATTGCTGCGCAGACATTTATAACTGAATTAGTCTATTGATCCAACCGCGAGGATGTCGCAGCAGTAGGCAAGAAATAATTACTTACAGTTGGTCAATTAGATACGACGCCTGCTAAAATGTGTATGGTCTCTCTCACCACCAGGATTACAAAACGGTTAAACTAAACCTGGTATGCTTGCAGAGGCAATTGCTCCTTTAACAGGCTGTGGGAAACAAGGCAATGCAACATTTTTGAACATGCTTTCAGATGACATCACACACTTTAGGGGCTCTAAAAAACACACTGCCAGCTCGCCCAAAACCCAAGGGAAAGACATCTAGTCAAAACCTGATTATGTCAGAACAAATTAAGAGGACACACGACTCTTTGGGAAGATCCAGACTTTCAGCTCAGTGTTAAGAGGACACAGGAGGAGAAAAAAGATGAGAAATAAAGAGAGTTGTAATATTTCCCATGTCCATCCGAATAACGGTGATGTTGGAGGATGAGGTAGTGAAGTATTCCCTTCTCTCAGTTCCTCATATTCCAACCTTTTAGTATTTCTTAAATGTGGTGACTTTCAGTAGTTTTTGTTTCACTCTTCAACACTTTCACAGTAAACCTGGAAGCATATTGTGCAGGGCGTCGAGCTTCGACACTCTAACTGGGTCAAATTAAAGCTTAAAGCAGATGTTTTGGGCTTTGTAGGAGGCGGCATATCCCAATTTAGCACTGCCACGGATGTTGTTGTCACAACCATTTCATTTACGCGATTATTAGGGAAGCCTTTATTCATGGTTGAACCTGTGCTTGTTTGTATCATCAGTCTATAAGAATTTTGTGAAGAAGTGTCAACATTTACCCTGCTGGCGAACCCACTCCTGTGAGATATGGATTTTACCGTATTTCCCTGCATGTTTTTCTGACAACTTCCGTGAAGCCTAAACTTCAAATGAATTTCAGATCACGCTTTCACCTGAAATGTCAACGAGATATCTGTTTGTGCTACTGGTGGTATACTCTTAAAACGTTACAAGTGTTACGCTTTGTTGTTGCTGAAAAGTCTCTAAAACAGCAGCTGACTTGAATAAAGGGTACGTGCGGTCACAATAAATTGTTTGATTTATTTGAACACATGTGAGTTCATCTGTTTTCAACAAAAGTCAACATGCGACAGGATTTCGGAGGATTTACTTTTCGGCCCCAAGTACTCTCTGGCTGCACTTTACCGCAGAGCCCAGCTCAAAGTCGCGGCCACAGCTTTGCGTAGACGTCGCACAGCAGCTCGCCACAGGCCGCATTTCCCTTCTGCTCTGGTGGGTTTTCGGCACATAGTGTCTAATGCTGGATCGCAGTGTTGTGTACACACTTGGTTTAGCTTGCCTTTGTGAGTGCATAAGTGCGTTCACACTGTCGTGTAAGGCAAAATGCAGTCCACGACGAGTACCTGGAGGCTGCAGTTTTAACAAAGAGTTGAGTGTAGACTCCTCTTACCCAAATGGCTGCCATCTTGGCTTTCAATTTCCAACAGAAATAAGAAGTGGAATCTGTGAACAACCATATTAACCCAAAATGTCAGAGTTTACTTTTAACAATCTATTTTATGTTATCACAAAAAGTACTTTATGTTAGTATTTCTTAAACTATTGTTCCTACTGAACAGAAAAAAAGCCACTATTAACAAATGAATGCTATATTTCTCGAAATATTTATTCAAACAGGACACATGGGCCAACATTGCATGTTTGCCTGTAGACAATTTAGCTAGTTTGTCTGTCAAAATTTTATTTATATAGCATTTTGTATGCATGGAAATTCTGCTCATATCCCGTCATCCCTAAAAAAAAAAGAAGAGAAATTTGTCTTGAGTTACAGAGAGTGATTGCCCTGTCTGTTTTTCTATAAAAAGCCCTTATATAAGCTGAGTAGTCAACAAATTTCACAGCAGACAAGTGGTACAGCATACATATATACACAAGTAGTACATAGCAATCCAAGGCAGCCTATTGCTGCCCATTACAAATTATCATGAAACATTGCATGAATTTTGATTTTTTTTGTCATTTTTTGCAGAAGCAAAAGCTGTACAAGAAATCACTGATGCTTCCTTAAATCTTTCAGCTAATATGTTGGCAAAGCACTTGAATACAATGCAATATCTTTTAACATTAATACATGAGTGCATGTATACCATTCAATGTAACTCAAAAGATCACAAGCTTCCAACATGACATCCTCTGCTGGTAAAGGAAGGTGAGCAGGGGGAGGGTTGAAGGATGCGCAGCCGTCTAACATCTGGAAGCACTTTTAACCTTCCATTGGTAAAATTAACTTATTTTTTTTGTTTTTGACAGGAGTTTAATCCTTGAAAAAACACATTACAAAAAAATCAACTGACAACTGAGTACAAAGAAACAATTGAACCATACACCATAATCTATATATTGCTAGGGACCATGGAGCCAAGTATGTCTACCAGGTTGCATTCGGATAACCCTTGGTAGAATACTTGCATCGTTTCTTTTATAGAGAGAAAGTTTTACAAACAACAGTCAGTTGGCTCTGAGATGAGCGAGTGACGCCATAGTCTGTCGTTAATCAGGAGAAATTGAGTAAGTGCACTCTAAACTGATGATCCAAACAGTCTCATCATTTTCACTGTTCTGGATATTAAAGCATCAGTTAGGTGTACTCAGTTTCCCCTGATTGAAGGCTTTTGGTCCTGTTGCGTACCACAAAGTTGTGGACATTGTACAGAAGATATATAATTCCTGTGGCTCTTGTGTCTTGTTTTGTGTGTATTTATGTGTGTGTATATTTTCCAGGTGTTCCAGTATTTACATTGTCCACAACAGAGGCAAAACTGTGGCTCATCAAAAAAGCTGTTTCAGTCAAATGTATCCAGCTTTGCCAACTGCTCTTCCTTGCACTCCTTTGTCCATTCAGAATTGAGAAAAGAAAATCATGGTTCCTGGATGCTTGGCAACAGGGAAATGAACATTAAAAAGTGTTATCCAGCACATCAGCAAGATTGTTTCTTGATAGATCGTGGCATGTTCGATGCACATCTCCCAAAGAGCAAGAAGATATTCAAGAATCTGCCATTCATAGTTTAGACTCTGTCGGGAGAATCCTTGTGAGCAATGCCAGCCAGCAAAACTTGAGGATAGTTGAAAAGAAGTTGTCAGAAGTTCGCTGGTAGCCTGTCCTCAGGCTGTGTTTGTCCTCAAGGACTTACTGTACACTCCTGTTATTGTAAATCCTGCAGCAAGTGTTGCCACTGTGTTAAACCTCCAGGGCTGTTTGTCAAGTCAGAGTCTCTTCTGAGACCCAAACACAACTATGGCGGTGATGTTGAAATTGTGCAAGTCAGTATATGTGAAAGACATCCCATTTCAGCTACAGTCACACCATGCTTTGGAAAGCTGGTTGCTTAAATGCATCAGAGAGATACATCTCAGAAATGATGTTTTTTAGAGGATCCGAACAAATCCAAATCAGCCGTGTCCCTGCAACGCCGTCCAATCTGTTGCTGAGGTCTCTCATAAGCAACCCAACCATTTGTAGAACTTGTAGGAGGGCTCCAGACATACAGACTGAGAGAGATAAGGAGAGGGTGAGGACGGTTGGACGCTTATTGCTTTACCGACGCATATTGCTTGTTTACTCATTCCTCGTTTGATCTCCACATCCAATGCATTTAGAGGGATCAAGGACACCCCCCTTATATTGATGGTAATATAATATAATAATTTGGTAGGGCTGCAGGAGAGACCTGCTGTAACATGGTTCATTAAGTTCAGTTCAGTCCTGGTGAGAGTAGAAGCGCAGATGTGTTTGATGCATATTAACAACATGCATATCCCATTCATGCTTTTGTATTTATGATCCACGCTCTGCGCTGATCCCTTATTTCAAAAGCATGGCAGTCGCTTTGATTTACAGGTTTTTCACATCTTGGAGCGGTAAAGTGGAGAAGCCAGCGCAGTGGTACAAGCAAGCATTATATTGCTAATTTATTCTTCCATAGCTAAAGTTCTATTTCGTCTCTCGCTTTATTTTCTTGTGAATATTCACATCCCTATTAGACCGAGATGCAAAATGAGGAATTTGCCTGACAGACCAATCTACTTGGAAGGAAAATCAATGAAATCAAAAATTGACATAAAATCCACTTATTGTGGTCATTCATGTCGTTGTTTGGGGATGCCGGTGTGTAAACGCTCTGTTTTACCTGCGAGAGCTCGAGTTTACGCATGTTTCTGCATGTGAGCAGGAGGTTGCATAAGTGAGTGAATCTGAGAGTACCATGCTTTACAACAGCTTTGAGCGCTGGATAGCAAACAGCAGACAAGCGCTTGCTATTCATCGCTCAACTTTCCATGGACATGGCTGCACAGAGGGAGGCGGGGGGAGCAGAAAACAGTCTATGGGGAGGCTGCCAGGAGATGGAAAAAGAGCGAGAGAGAAAGCGATGGAAGAGGCACCGAAAGGGAGTCGGAGCTGGAGAAGTTGCTAAATAATGTGTGACTTCTGGTAAGCGCTGGCGTTTGATTAGGTTCCACCACCTGTCTGATGTGCCGTAGCATGCGGCAGGCATATGCAGTGCGGCGTAGCTGGTGTCCTCGCGATAACAAATGAAGGTGAATTCAATCAGTGAGTCAGACTGCCTGTTGGGCCTTTCTGAATGGTGGAGGAGGAGAGGAGAAAATGTGGTGTGGAGGTACGAGATATTAAAGGCTGCAAAGCAGCTGAAGCCAGAAATGACCAGTTTGCAACAAGTTACTTGAAATGAGTAATATAATGTAATCTATTACTGACTGGAAAGCTAATTACTTCACTAATTACTCAACAGCAAGTAAACAGCTTTATTACTTGCTGGTATTTTCACACTGCATAGTGAGTCACGTGAGAGGCTGACTTTCACTGTGGTGATACTGTAAACTCAAAAAGCAAAATGCAATGGAGAATATAGCATTGATGGATGCTACCAATGCGCCAGGTTGAAATATAACAGAATTGTACAACAGAAACGTAATTATTTCTTTATTTAACCTATCAGAAATAGAAGAATAGATGTTAATCAAAGAGCCTGCATAGAGTTTGAGGTTATTTACTGATCATCAAACGCTAGCTTAGTGACATCATACAGCTCTCCAGAAGTACACACAATGAAGCTTTGGGATTCATAGGTCCCTTAACCTTATAACAAAAAGGCTGTCCTGTCCTGCACGTTAGCAAAGCAGCAATGAAGACACAATATGCATAAATAGCATGAAAACTAGATGCGTTTACTGTGTTTGATTGGATCAAAAGCAGGGATTAAATGACCTGGTCTTCACTGAATTCAAAAGGATAGCATTAGAAATACTGAAGTGAAATGCAGAACACTTAAAATTGGTTTCTCAGAATATGTTAGCATTGCAGTAGGAAACACATGCATCGAACAGCTGCGTTTAGGAATAGGCATACTGGGAGAAGTAACGCATCATTGCTTTTTTCCTCCTACATCCATAAACACTTCATGATCTTAACCATGACGTGTTTGATTATGAAATCATGTCAAACCTGCTCCTCTGTCCACCATATAGAGTAAAAGGTAAAAATGGGTGCATATGATCTATATTCAGAGACCGTAGTTTCACTTTTTGGTACAACTCGCAGCATTGACTGACATTTCTCCAAAAAACAACAACTAGTGTTTAGAAAGAGAAGAGGAGGGAACGCAATGACTTAACGATGACCTCTCCTTGGTTTCTGTACGAGGTTAATATCCACAGTCAGACACGAAATGTGGACTGAAGTGGTCAGCTCAAAGAAATATTACTAATACTAACAGAGCGCTTGCTAAATCATTAGCCCAGTTCTGAAAGACCAGTGTGTTTGACTGTCAATCGGAGTAATCTGTAGTTTTCATGTGCAGTGTGTGTGTGTGCGTGTGTGTGTATATGGTTCAGATCCTTCTCTTCTGATTTGCCCCTCAAATGCGATGAATAACCAACCCGCCCCCCTCTCTCCCGCTGGTATGAATTGCCAGGCTGATATCTCACTCCCTGGAGGTGCTGGAGGGCATTGGGAGATGACAACACATTCGCATTATCTCTTCTGATGGGGAGCCAAAGTTCTATGGGAAACCCCCCCCCCCCCCTCCCCCCAACAGCCTCTCTGACAATTTCCGAGAAACAGCAGGCAGTTTTTGGGGGGACGCTTCCCCCTTGTTACCAAAACGACCAAAATGCATCGCTGTTGTTGACCTGGCTGCCCATCTCTCCATCTCCCAGTAGCAGAACGAGTGCAGGGAGCAGAGGGGTGGTCAAGTTCAACATGCTTGTCTTGGTTGCCTTGTTTGAGCCTTCATCTCGCTGAGGTCTGTGCAAGTTAGAATCCACGGCTCCGACGTTATGGCTCTGAAATATATGCGTGGCCTCCATCGGGCTCGGCTGCGCCCCATTCCAGCCGAAGGCTCCGAAGCCGATTGCGGCCCCTGTAGACTTCATTCGATTTAATGAATCAACCAGCACAGCCTCAGTGGGTGTAGGAGGCGTACCTAAGGAGGCCATCACTGTATGGTGTAACGATAAATCCAGGGCGCTGTCCTTGGTGCTGAAGTAGCAGATGGGTAGAGTACGTCTGGACTCATTTGTGGGGGAAATACTGGGTGTATGTGGGATTTGAACGTTTGTGCTGCAGAGATGTTCGGAGTGTTATTGAGGTGCAAAGGGTTTGCAGAAGAAGGGGAGAGCTGTGCCAATACACCGATAGGCCACTCAATTATTTAGAGGAGCGGCCAGGTTCAAAGAGTCACAGCCTGCCAATCCACCACCTTCATGGCTAATCATCTGCTGCTGTTTGTATCCAGTGTTCTTGAAAGAACACAACTATCACTCACATTATTATTATAATTATTATTATTGTCAACAACAATGAGGAAAATTGATTGATTATAGACGATATTTGCTTTCTCTCCTCTCGCCATTACGGCTACGGATATAAAAGATATCTGAGCACTTCTTTGAAAGTTGCCTACAACTCCACTTGGTTCCCCCTCCTGCCCGTTCGTCCCCATGTTCAGACGGTGACCTCCGTCTTGCTGTTGGTGGGAAGTCCCTTGTGCTTGGGGTGCACGTGTGGCGAGCGGCTGTAGCCCAGCGGCTGCGAGAAGAGCTCAGGCAGCGTCTCGATGCTGAACTGCCTTTTGTTGGAGTAGGCCAGGCGCCGGCTGTTCTGCTGGTGCAGCGGCTGGTGGTGCTGCTGCTGCTGCTGCTGCTGCTGGGCGGGGTGGTGCTGCTGCTGCCCCTGGAGGACCATATGAGTGGCCACCGGGTGCTGGATGTGGCTCTTACTCGGGTCCCACGCTTTGAAGGCCGAGCTAGAGGTCAGAGGGTGGGTGTTTGTCTTGGAGATCTTGGGCTTGGGGATCTGGGAGGCGTTAATTGTGATGGCCAGTGGCGCGTGGATGTCGGGCGGCGGGAGGAAGGGCTTGTCCTTGGGGTGGAAGTTGATTGGCTGGAACGTGGGAGGGGACTGGCGGTGGGTGTAATCCACCATCGGGTAGCTCTTGTAGTAGTCCCTTGCAGTCGTGTCTGGAGGATAGGGGAGAGAGTAGACAGCTCATCTGGTTAAACTCACATAGGTAGAACACATATTGCCCATCTAGACACAAAGCACATAACAAATAGGAAAGGGCAAACACGATGAATCCAGTCTATGGAAATATTATATATTTCAGCTCTGAACTCTCTATGCATAGAAAGGAGGGGGTTAAAATCACAGAGAGCACCAGGAAGAAAGGAATAGTGGGAGAGCGAGACTGAGAAGGAAGAAAATAGTCCCCAAAACAGGAAAAAAGGAGAATAAGGGAGTGAGTGTCAGACAAAAGCGCAGATTTGTTGGGGGTAAAAATAGAGTGGGTTCGGCGTCGAGTCAGATTAGTGTGATCTCCCTGAGAGGAACTCGACTCTACTGTTCATCACCACTCCCCCTCCTCCGCTTCCCAACCACACACACACACTGCCCTAAAGATACTAACAACCTTGTTTGCTCAGTCGTGCTTTATTGGTCCGTTTTTCCTGTAGAGGAATCAACACATTCATCTCAACATAAATTTTTTTAGGGGGGAGGCTTTTAGTACTTAAGAACACTTATAGCATTGAATTATACTGCCTCCTAAACTTGGTTATTTCAATTTCACAACATCTGTCTTCCTCATGAGATAACAGGACGCAGCTGCTATCAGCTTGTACTACATGTTTATGACAAAGTGCATCTGTCATTTTTTTTTTATCTGTGTGCCTGTGAGTCTGACCGTATCATTATTACAGTCCATACACAACATAATAATACGATTGTGTCAGTTGTCTGTTCTGAAGATTTACGACCTGTTGAGTTGAATTTTTTGTAATGGATGTCAAATATTGTTAATTATTGTGCCTAGATATTAATGCATGCATGAGTGAGAGAGAGAGAGAGCAAATAGAGCTTTGCACGCAGAGTCTTTGGACAATATTAACTTAAACGAAAGCCATCTTTTGGCTTACTGCAGCAGATTGCAGATTTATGTTTTCACGCATTTACTGTATTTATTAGAAAACAGAGTTTAGCCGAGGCATGCGTTTTTCTCTTGATTGCTGTTGAATCATTACTCATCATTTACGTAGAGAAGACTGAGATCTTTTAGCCATATATTTGTATTAATAGGAAACACCTTGAGGATTAATCTCACATTCCCTCAAGTTAAGAAACGGTCCAGTGATATGACTGGTAATTGGTTATTAAACAATTAAAATGTGTGTCTATTGTGTAACTCCAGGGCACAATGACAGCCGCTGTTGAGGAAGGAGACACTGTAGAGTGAAAGGATGAATGATCTTTTCTTATGACGTAACTTTAGGTACTATTCATGGTGACCATTGTTATATCAGATCCAGATTCAGCGAGAAAGATCACCGAAGCAATCGTTTATGACTGACTACAAACATTTGTTTGGCCATTTGGCCTTTGAAAAGCTATAGGAACAGAGTAAGAACAATTAAAAAGATACATTGTATTGTTTAAACAACTGCAATTTAGGAGGAATGTCAAAGTATCACGTTATTGATTATTTGCTGTATGAATAGAATAAACAGAAAAACTGCTATGCTTTAATTAAAATTTTGCAAAAGAGGCATGAACGTGTTCGTGATTATTGTCTGTGTGTTTGTGACTTCCTACATTTACATACAGTTCATGTGTGTGCAAATGTTTTCCAGGCAACCAAGATTCCATTTACATACATCCTTTGCACATTGAAGAGGTAATAAGCCGTTTCATATGTATGCGTCTGTGTAGTAAAGTGTATGACATGGTTTTTGCAGCTTTTACCAGCTGCCTGTTTGTCACGATGGCGTGAAGATACTTTTTGCTATATGCAGAGTCTGCCCTAAGGTTTGCATGTGCACGGATATGTTTCGTGGACTTTTATTATCTCTCATTTCTTTGTGAGTTATGAGAACCGACTCGGTGACTATTTTGTATTACTGCAACGGAATTTGAAAGTAAATTGGTTTTAAATCATTGGACAAGACAGGAGACTTTGGGACAGCACATAAAACATGAATTAAACACGGCCTTCCTTCCCACAACAACTGCTGTTGCTTTCCATTAGGGTGGTTCCACACATGTTGCTAGGACGAGCACCTGACAGCAAGGTCCACTGTGACAGAATCGTGCAGTTTCCTCCATCTGTCTCTCACTCTCTTGTTATACAATCTTTATTTCATTTATTTTGTACTCTTCAAAAACATCAGCTTCTCCTCTCCATCCAGCAGCTGCCTAAAGCAAGGCCGGTGGGCACAATCTGGGGAACCGCATTATGACTACAGACGGAGTTTGACAACAAACGTATTTTCTTCAGGTGGATCATCGATCCTAAAGGTTTTGCCTTAGCGGAGTTGTTTAACTGTACAAAATAAATTTAATTGAAATTAAAAGCAGCATATTTAAACCCTTGATGGCAATGTTTTCCTGGCTGCCCAACAACCTCAAATAGAAACATTATATGCCGCTTATTGCAGATTTCTATATAATTCAAACTGACATATTTGGAATTTTAGTTTGAGATCTTCATCACATCTCAAAAAATATAGTAAAATGTTTCCTGCACAATATATAATTAAAAATGCTTCAAACCACTGAAATTACCTCATTTCAGAACTCTTTTGGGGGATTTGGGATCAGTCCAGTTCATGTAGTAATCAAGTGGGTCTATACGCAGTTTACAGTCTGGGCCAAATGTCTTCTTTGAGAATAACTCTCTACTGACTGTTGTGTTTTCCTTTCTCCTTCATCAAGCTCTCACAGTCAACTAAATGGACCTGTATGGATCAACATACAGTACTTGCTCATATTCATTGACCTGTGCTTCTTTTTCATCATCCACTTTTGTACTTACTGATTCCCTTTGTCACATTTCACTTCTTGCGTCTTGCTTGCACAAAAACAAATGTTTCAACAGCTGCATTAAGCACCAATGGGTTATACTGTAGCTGAGTCCAAGTGCCTTCTGTTCCAGCTGGCAAATGCTCAGCTATTCCACCCAAATTGTCGTGTGTCCTAGCCATGACTTTGTGCGCTCAGCCAGGATCTCTGGACCTGGTTCCTGGTTTATCACCCATCGAGGGAACAAATAAGCACGAGTGAAAAAGATGATTGGACTGGATGTGCAATACTGTTTTTCTCCATAAAAATACATTTTAAGGACTCAATGGCAACAGATAATGCAAAAAAAAGCTTAAGTTACAACTAGCAAGAATATAAATACATATGCTGTAATGTTAGTGTCACCAGGAGGACATTGGATTGTTACTGCAAATGATTTGTTATGATTTTAGCACTGTTCGTTTTATTACATTTTAGCACTGTTTGCTTTATTACAGTTTTTATGTTTTTATAACTTACCATTTTACCATGTTGTTAACCCACATTTTATTAGTTTGCACTTAATTATCACCTACACCTGGAGGGACTTGGATCACTACGGGGAGCGTCGCAGGACGGAAGGCGGTGGCCGCCTTTTTAGTTGAACTCTTCTTAATTTTTTTCAGTACTTTTTTCCAGCTGGACTTAAAATACTTGCAGTTATTTTATAGTATTTAATGTTTTTTTTAAGTTAATAATAAAAGCATCTATCTTTTAACCTCGCTTTTATGTCTTGTGATCTAAGCTGTTTTCCACCCAGTATAAAAATAACATGTTTTTATGGAGACCTAGACTCCTCAACTAGGCGGCATTGCTGGTACTTTTTAATTTGTATTTTGTATAAATTTGAATTCGATTTTTAATACTGGATTTTAAGTCCCAGCCTCACAGGGTTGACATCACTACACTAACCTTTTCTAAAACCATTTTCATTCACCTCTATAAATAATTTGATTGGCATCTCTGAAGAATATATTTGATTATCAAAGTAACATTGAAAAATATATATCTAACTGAAAATTTTGAATTTACTTTTACTCAAATTCAGAGTAGAGGACAAAGCCCAATGTAGTGTCTGCAGTTCTCAACTCAGGCTGTAAACAACATGTCCCAAAAACCTCCAGCAAGAAGACCATGCAGACTGCATCAAATGCACGGCGAATGAGATGGGTCTCTTTGTGTATCACAATGCTGGATGTGTGTGCGTGTGTATTGTACGTGTTCTGTGTTTGCTGTGAGGTAAGTCTTTCAGCGCATGTGGACCCAGAGATTCAGAGCATCATTTTTCTGATAGCAGAAAACACAACAGAGAGACCAAACTGAATCCAGAGATGATGTGGAAAGGAGCATTGCACCGCAGCATGGGAGGGATTCGGGATTCAGCGTTTTTCATGAAATGTCGCTGACTTTACACGCTCATCACTGAGTGGTTGAAGGGGAGCTGCTGCTGCAATCGGCCTTTGTTTCTCACTCACTGAGCAAAATAATGAGATGACATTTTCCCTATTCTGCTATTCTCTTCTCTTCCATCACTTTCCACAGTCATTTTCCCCCAATCATTTTTCTTCCTAATGTCTTGACTAATTAGACAGCACAGGTTTATTTTAAAGAAGAGATTAAAGATACAGAATTCTTCATTAAAATTAATATTTAAAGCTGTATAAGATGATAAGCAAAATTGCAAAAAAACATTTAAAACCAAGCAAAAAACAAAAAGTGTAACACATAAACAGTCTTGCACATAAAGGAGATCATACTCTGAGCCGAGAAAATAGATCATTCGTTCTTACTTATTAATAAGTCCAGTCATGAAACATAATTATAGAGGTTTGAAACCAATTATATAATAGAGACGGGGCATTAATGAATGTGGAAAGATCATATGGATCAAACATTTACAATCAGAGGGAGCTTAAAAAATAAAGGCCTTTCTTAGACATCGACTAAGAGACTATGAAAAACAGAAAGACAAGCAGCCGGAAGTGCTTTGATTGGTAAATCGAGGAAAAGAGTACCATACAATACCATACACTGGTTTTAAACTACAATAAAACTGCCGCCAAAGTAGCTTTCTTCTTATAATATGGACAAGCACATTAAGGTTTGAGAAGAAAAAAAACAGTTTTGTTTAATAAAAACAGCCTGTGGAACCAACACAACTAAGGCTACGTTCACACTGCAGGCTGAAACGACCCAATTCCGATTTTTTCGCCCCTATGCGACCTGCATCTGACGTTTTCATGACAGTCTGAACAACACAGAACCGATCTTTCCAAATGCGACCCAGCCAACTTGGGTATGTCGAACCAATTCCGATACGTATCCGATGTTTTTAAATGCGACTTCAGTCTGAACGGCCCGGTCGCATGTATCCGACCTGCACGTCATTGATACTGGTTGACGTAGGCGGGAATGAGAAGATAAACAACTAAGGACGGACAATGCTGAGACCAGTCAATGGAAGGGAAGCAAGGTTTCAGGTTTGATTAATATTGGGGGGGATATCTATTCAGGCCAAACTCAAGGGCTCTTATCGGAACCGGGCGGTTTATGAAAACATTTCCAGCGGAATGGCCGACCGTGACTACAGACAATCCTGGCTCCAATGCCAGCGCAAAATAAAAAGCCTCCGTGCCAAATGCAAGGAGGTTAAAGACTGCGCATGCGGGTCACTTCTGGGTCATTTCACGTTCACACAGGAGATCACATATAGGTTGCATTTAATTAGAAATAAGAACGGCCTTGCAAAAAAATCGAATAAAAAAAAAAAATCGGAATTGAGCATTAACCCCTGCAGTGTGAACGTGTTAAAAAACACTTAAAGTTGCATCTTGATTCTGCACAGTAAACTTGCATCTTCTATCCACATCAAAAAGAGCGTCACTTCCTCATAATAGCCTTATTAGAGATATATTTGAAATTGTTATAATTAGCATATTGAGTCTTGAACTATGGTCAATGGTCAACTATGGTTTTGACCTCCCAGGGACCTTGATCTATGAGCCTCCGAAATGCAAAAAGTTGCTCCTCTCTCTGCCTCTTTGCTGTGCTCGTCGGCTTGTAACCTGAGGCGCTTTGGGGGTCCGGGGCTCCAGCCCAATGCACGTCAAGTCCTCATCGGTTTTTGCTTTTGTTTGTATTTTTTATTTATAGGTTTGGTCATCCAAAGCCGCGCGACCCTGTCGGCAGGAACAACTGACGCAGACAATACGGTAAAAAATGACATGCTTTTTAAACATCAAAGCATCTGAACCCTAAATACCAGCATGAGTCTTACTAGTCTTCCTAAAATGTAACCGCTAAAACCGATCAATGTGTCACGCTCTTTGTTTTCTGTCTCTGGCACTCTTCAGCGATGAAGGGCGGTCCTGTCTTTGTTTGCATGTTGTGTCAATGAACATGACATGTACATGTGCCAAACTGCCGTTCCACATCATCATCACAGTGCAGGGACTCCATGAACAATGCTGTGTATTTGTGTGTGCGTTGGTTTATGGACTTGTTAACAGTTTACATGACGTATACATACACATGCATTTTCTTGCGCCCCCAGTTTTGGCTTTATATTTGGCCTTCATCAGCAGGGAATTTACAGTGTCAGCACAGTAACTATCAACAGAAAAGCAAGTTGTCATTAACTATCAGCCTCATCGCGGCTGCGCTTTAGGCAGATGACCAACCAGCCAATAGCAAACAGCAGACACAAGGGATTTCTGTAACGTGATCCAAATTTTGCTTCGTTCAATAAAGGAATTCCCCACTTTCATTAAGTATTATAAAACAGAATATTCACTCAGTTAGAAGTAAACCACATGCAACAATCATGAAGATATACTGTGCATAAATATTGCGTACTGTACATATAGAACTCCCATTATATGTTGTCGGGTCTATTGGTTTATGTAGTCCATTGGTTTTAGTGCAAAAAGGCACAGCTGCCATGTTTTAAATCTACATCGACCTGCTCATCTGCTGTTCCGCAGTGAGAGCTTCTCAGTGAAGTGTGTGATGTTCAGCTGCAGAAGACAGAATAAGAGGTTGCATCGATTCTGTGCTTTACTTAAAATTCTACACCTGCACTTGCAGTGTTTATTTCATCAAAGAGAGCTTTGCAAACCGTTTTTCCTCCTAACAACAAAAAAAAAAGGTTCCTTCCATTCATGCCTTGATTTTTATCACCTGATCATTTGTACCTGTTGTGGCCGTTTTTTTTCAGTTTACTAGTAGTCGTAAAGATATTCCAAATATTAAATATATTGTCATTGTTGCAGCAAACAAAGATTTGTGAAAGTTACACTATTGCAATTAGGTTGTGGTGGTTTCATGTGTCTGTGATACCATCGGCCCAAGAACGATGTGTGCAGCTAATGAAATTGTCTCGCAGACTATTTGCCAAATGCTTATCGTCCGTGCTGCAGGTTTGTTTAATACGTGTATGCACCTCTAGTGGTTTTTATAAGAACAATAAGACAACAAAATGGATGCCGTCATTTAATAAAAAATGCAGGCAGAAAACTCAAGTATGAGTCATGCCTCAGCATACACGGGAGTCAGACTCATTACAAAACCACCACTTTCCCACTCAGCGTGTCGACCAATTTGGGTCTGTTAATGGCGTAGTGTTTGACTTCATTGACCTCTTTGCATAAAATGTGTGCTCTTTGCCCTTCTGCATAAACACGGCTCATTGAATCCATTGTTTCTCTTGTGTGTTTGTGTGCGTGCAGTCCTACTCACCCACGGCCTTGAGCGAGGTGTACTTGTTGAAGCCGATTCCCAGGTTGTTGTGAGGGTGAGACAGCGCCATGGCCGGGCCCAGAGGGGACAAGGCTGCGTTGTTCAAATGGTTGTGATCTGAGTGGGAGAGGGAAAGCAAGTCATTAAATGCTTCCATCAGTTAGTGAGAATATTCTCAAGAAAGATTTAAAATATTAAAGGTCCTCTATAACTGGTACATCGAAGGATTTTTAGGATTGATTCTGACTGAACATAACATGTTTTTGTCCTTTAAACACAATGTTTGCACACAGTATCCCAAATGTAACATGAATGTCTCTTTTTCGGGAGAATGTAATGGTTAGCTGAGGGTGGACGACCATCAGCCTTCATTACACACTGTTTCTGCAGGTTTTAATGAACCCTTTAGCTGTGCAGGTTACACAGGACAGTGGAAGCTCTGAATGTGTTCCCATTGCCGCCCAAGTACACACATACAGTTACAACACTGTGTTCTGCAAACTAAACCTAAATACATTGTTTTCCCCTAAATACTTAACAATAAATAAAAAAAACATGCATGTTGATGTTTATGGATATACCATTACAGTAACAGTTACACTGTTTAAAGTATGACAAACAAGCAGATTTTTAAATGGTTTATGTTATGTGCGGTGTTCATCAGTGAGTAATTCAATTTTTTTTAATTTAATTTTTGAATTTTGCTGTTGTTTTTGTCGTATGTGATTTTATGCTGCACTTTTTGCAAAAAGAAAGACATTGTTAAAAACAACATCAAAAAATCATTGTTTTGGTTTGACTTTTTCCCTCTTCTAAAAGTGTGGCACATGCCAAGCACTGTACAGCCGACAGAGTTGGTCACTAGCTGGTGAACCTTGAGGAGCATTTCGAAGCTTCGGGGCCTGATTCCCCCTCCTCCCCACAGGCGGTGGAGACCAAAACAGAGCCAAAAGCAAAGGCAGCCTGGATTCCATGGAGCAAATGTTCCATGGATCATTCCAGATAAAACTAATTATACACATGCAATAGAGCGGGAACATGTTGACACTTCAAGTAAAAAGAAAAAAAATCTTTCCCAATGGCTTCGAAAAAAACCCTCTCGCATACGAACAAACAAACATGACCATGTCTCCCAAGCCCACCAGCCCCATGATGACTGAGGCGCAGCGGCGAGAATAGAGCGAGGGGCGGTTTGGGGGAGAGGAGGGAGCGAGCGAGGCAGGGAGAAAGCCAGGGAGCGAGGGATGTGACACCAGCACTGACTGATTGAATTAGGAATAGATCTTCACTTCCCCGTGTAATTGATAGGGAGTGATGATACGCTTTGTGCGGCGAGGTTGCATGGCTGTGTATTGTAATTTAATGCGTGTGTAACTGTGAGTGGGGCGTGGGTTGTATGTGTGTGTAAAAAATGAGTTGTTATTTTATTTTGTGAACTGCTGGTACCACTCGCTCTCCTCACTCATTCACTCAGAAATGTAAAGGTAATCAAGCACAAGCAATGTAAACAACACAGCAAAAAAAGGTAGTTATTATTAGGTAGTTAATAATTTAAGGTCATCACTCAAAAGAGGTTAAATTCCAAAGTCAGAGTTTGTCCAATATTTAGGGGTACGGCTCCGAACGAATGGCATCAGGTGAGCAAGCCTTGCAAACAGCACAAACACAAATGGCGGCACGAGTATTGATAGAGCAAACAGTGTTAACTTTGGAGCTAGACGACAGGTGGGAAGAAGTTTCCGTGAAGACGCCGGGGGCTGTGCTGCCGTGTACGAGCTCACAATGACCCCAACAAGACTTTGTTTGCAGCTAGATCGGGGATCAGTCATGCCGAATTGCATGTGATGCACCTTTGAAGGCAGAATGGTGGGATGTCCCTAAAAAAAAGGAAAAGGAATTCCCTCTCAATCATCACTTATACCGCACTGAGTGAGTGGTGGTTCTTGTACCTAGAGACCTCTGCTTGAACTTCCTCTTTTCCTTCTAATATCTTTGTGAGTGGGTTGTTTCTTCCCATACCTTCAGACATTGCAACAACGTGCCCGATTGCACACACACGTAAAGGGAAGCCACGAACATGGTGCTCACGTTTAAAACATTTAAAACAACAGCTTTTGCTCTTTAGGTGTCCTACTTTCATGTTTTCAAGCGTTCTTGCACCAATCTAACAACAGTGGAAATAATGAGACAGAGAGAGAGAGAGAGGGGGAGAGAGAGAGAGAGAGAGAGAGAGAGAGAGAGAGAGAGAGTTGAAGGCAAATAAAATCAACTAATTGATGGAAAGCTCCCTGGCCGGTCTCCAGTTTGACCACAGGGCTGTTCCTGGCAGTGTGTGTGTGTATTTGTGTGCGTGTGTGTGTGTATTTGTGTGTGTGCGTGTGTGCTGGAGAGAGAGCGAGAAAGAGAGAGAGAAATGTACAGAGGTCTTATTATATGCGTCATGCTTGTAAGTGTTACATTTGATACAGAAAAGTTAGTGCAGACATTTTTTTAGTTTCGAAAAGATGTGACACGATTCAACTATGATTTCAAAATAACGTACTCTATTTATATTATAAAATACCATGACATGCATGTATGTGGAGGAAGAGTGTAGTAGTTCAGAAAAAAAATATGTGCCCAGAAAATAATTTTTCTCAAAAACAAAACACATATCAACAGCAAATATCACAAATAAAATGCACTGTTGCTTTAGAAGTGATACTCATGAATTAGTAACAATCCTGCAGTATTCCTAATTCAAATCAGGGACTGCATATGTGTATTTTTGCTGCTTTTACGAATAATCATTACAGCTTTGGCATTTGAATTAGGTTCAGTAGACACGAGGAGCTTTTTCCGGGCGGAAAAACGTTTTTCTTCATATGATTTGGATACTCAATCATTTTGAAACTGAATTAAATTAGTCTTTGTTTCCATTTTAACACTTCCTATACATTTTATGACTTCTCAGGTCAGCTGCCGCTTTTTATGTATTATTACGTAGGCAATCCTGCTTTAGTCCCGTTTCTACTATTGAAACGACCGTACTGAAACAGCAAGAGAGAGAGCATATTGAAAGGGAATAAATTCCTCTCTGTACTCTGTATTCTTGAATAAATTCTGCCTGAATGTCCTACATTTTCCCTGTGTGTGTGTGTGTGTGTGTCCATGGTTGTGTCTGCATTCTTTGATGTACTATGGTATGGAGGCCTCAAAGGGGAAGCACTCATAAGGATTTAAATTTATGTTTATTAAAGAAAAGCAGAGATGGAAATGAGAACTGAGTATACATATGAATGTAGCTCACATTGTGTGTGAGTAATAACATTTAGATATAGTTTGAAGCATATTATTAAGGTACTGTGAGACCTGCATGGCTTGTGCTTGCGATGTTTCGTGCCTTTTTTTTGCATGTGCATGCATGCTACCAGGATCCATTTTTGTTATTTGTTTGCGTGGGTGTGCACGCGTAGTGTGTGCAGCAGGCAGCACAGCACCGCTGGGTGATGGCCTAATTCAGCAGGGCTCAACATCAAAGAGGCAGACTGCTGCAAGGGCTTCAGCCAGCCTTACTCTGACATGACTACTGTCACACACAGAAAGAGGGAGAGATGGAAGGAAAGGAGAACAGGAGAACATAAATGGAGGGAGTAGCATGGGTAGCAAGAAGGGAGAAAGAGACGGTACTCCTGTGTTGTGCACAAAACTCACAGGATGGGAGTTTGACTCTTACTGGATCTGTAGGCTAAGATGAGTGGACTTATAGAAGTGTTTGGCACGCTGGATGAACAGCCAAGTGGCGTAGATGTCACATCATTTCATGTAAGTGTACCAGAGAAGGAGAGGGCCGACAATTCGAAGGAGGTTGTGAAGGATAACTTCTCTTGAAATATTTCTCCATGGATTGCACAAGCGACGGCACATTTTCAATATAATTGTGAGGTTCCTAGAGTAATGAACCAGCTGTTTAGGGGACTGGTCTCCATGTTGGGCAATGTGCATGTGAAATTATTAGAGCAGAAGCTACAAAGTCACACACAAGTCCCCCTTCACTACATTACACTCATAAATTTAAACTCATCACATGTAGCAAATCTAAATATCTTCCTGCAAAAAGGAAATAAAAGGAATTGTTCAACAATGTGGGCATTTAGCGTGTTTGCCTAGCCTGGCTATCGTCATACCCTCATCTCAAATGAGCCGGGGTCTGGAAACCACATTTCCTCGTGTTTGAGGCGTGGTTTACGAATGGCCAGAGCCGTTTATTGGGCGCTACGAATGTCTGTCAAATGCGCCTGTTCCTAGCTCATAGCCAATCGTTTCAGTTATACCCGATGACGTATGTAGAGCGACAGAAGTTACGTCTATGCGCGGAAGAAGGCGATCGGTCAGATCGCATATTCAACGTCATCGTCTTGCTGCACCCTCCCCGCTCTGATTGGTCCCCTATCTCAGGCAAACATTTGCTCCATGGACTCCAGGCTGCCTTGCAGCGCGAATTAAATCGCACGCGCAAGGCAGCCTGGGAAAACCCAGGCTAGTGTTTGCTAAGGGTTCAATGAGAAAATAAATGACACTATTCATTCCAATGTTTTAAATATGAGAAAACATATGGTTAGCTTAGCTTAGCATGAAAGTTAATACTACACAAAAACATACACGCATAATACAGATAATCTTGTATCAAAATAAGACATTACAAAGCAAAATCTTGATGATGACTGACAACACATGCAAAGATGAATAAATACAACGTGGATGCTGTTCAACTTGCAGTGCAACCCTATAAACTAACTTGAAAGAGAATAAAATAATTTAGTCGGGCAGCTCTTTTAGATTTTCAAAATTTTAGCGGACAGCAATTGAATGATGAGTCGGTTCACGGTAACAACGATCTATCCGGTTTGCCATTGAGCTAAGTACTGGAACACTCTCTCATGACGTGACAGTGGTGATAAGGGTCGGATGGCCTTGATGGATTTTTTTGACAGTCCACCAGGCGGGATTCATGCCGATATGCCAAATGGCCAATGCACCACTGTTTTCATTAGAGTGAATGGTCTAATGACCTTCTCGTCTAACCCTAAACTAAACACATTTGTTTCTATAGTGAGGTTGTCTTAATCTCTAAATGTGTACATCAAATGTGATATCTGAACAACTTTGCCTTATGATCACACACATACACAATAAACATTATTATAGCGTGTGAGCAGATGCTGATTTGCTGAGCGCTCTTCCTGTCTTCTCCCTTTGTCCCTCCTATTCTCTCTCCATGCGTCTTCTCTCTCTCTTTCTGTGCATCAGCTAGTTTTTATTTTACATTTCCTGTCACATGCCGCTCCCGATCATGTCTTTTCCTCCCTGCACGCTTGTAACTTACTCAATCACTTGTTAATTCCATATCTCTTCTTATCTTGCTCTTTTATTCACTCTCCCCGATTATGCGGCGGGCCATCTGTTGTCTTGCAATGAAGCTTTGTGTGGGGAGCACTCATCCACTTGTAATTTTTAAAACCTCTACCATCATTTTTAGCGTAATTAAAAGATGGGCAAACATGCATAACCAGGGATATTTTTTATTTCTGTGGTGTTTGCACTGTATTCCTCACAAATCAGCAGCGAGAGAATTGACACATTTAACAAGCAGTAGAATTTGCTGGCTGTCTTTGGTGAACGCTTTCAACTGTACAACGACGAATGACACATCAGGACAGGGATGAAATGACTAGAAAGAGTTGTCTCACATACTGCTTACACACTCGTTCAATGCGTCTCTCCTAATTTCTTTCTTTCGTCTCACGTGTGTGTGTGTGTGTGTGTTAAATGGAGTAAATGGAGTTATGTCAGTACACTGAGTGTAATGAGGAAGTCTCTCCGTCATCCCTCTGCCTTCTTCATCTCACACTCTATTTGCAGGGTAAACAAGGGCTTATCCCAGGATAACACCGTTATTATCTGACTTCAGCCCTCTCATTGGATGCATTGAACTCTGACTGTCAGTCTGCTCAGCACTTAGTTACGTAATGTAGTGGACCGCTTTATACCTACACACGAGAGACACACACACACACACACACACACACACGCACACACACACACGCACACACAAACACTCACTCAGTGTAGGGGTAATAAACATCGGGATGGACTTACGTTAAACACCCTCGTTGGAGAGGGCAAAACACAGCTAGGAAGAACGAAGTAAGGCAGAAATGAACAGGAGTAATTACTCCTCTTACTGCTAAAAGGCACATGATGAATGTATAACAGCCATTGAAATGAAAGGGCCATATTTACACATCTACACAATGGCATCTATATGGTTGGTCATATTTCTGGGAAACTGATGGACGTATTTAGGATGTTCACTCTAGAGAAGAACAGCGGTGAAACTAACCCAAAAGAAAGCTACTAAAACCATTTGCCGTGTTGAAGGAAACAGGGTTATGTAGTGCAGATATACTTATGTGTGGTCTGTTGCTTCATCCACTGTCAATTATAATTATTGATTAATATTATATTTAATGCTTTATAAGAAGGAGAAGAGATAGATTAGAGTAAATAGTGTTAATGATAAATCACAAAAGTAGGAAAGATGGAAGCCATGAAAGCTGATGAAGGGAGATGAGGGGGTGAGATGAGAGACATCGGAATACAAAAGAGCGGAGGATTTCCACCATGGTTTAATCATTGCCAGAATATAGATAAGATGTTTTTTACATGGGAAAGCAATCAAGGGTCCCACTGAGATCTCAACTGGTTCTTTTCAGAACCATGGACAGCAGAATTAGCCTAAATACCAAACCACACCTCACCCATCACTCCTGGGACATGAATGGAGAGTAAAAAGCGTCACCAACGGTCTAGCAGTATCATCATTTGATAATGATTGCATGGAGGTGTACGCATTATTTTTGCATTATTTAACAGTAGAGTAAAATGTGTGAGTAAATGTCTTTATTCCATTACTTCTTTTTCATTATTTACAAAGAGCTTCTGAGACCCCTCTGTCAAAGTCCCTATGACTCATTCTTTCTCCCCCTTGTCTCTTCATTTCTCACTCCCCTCCCCCGTTTTCTCTACAATTGTTCTTCAAGGAGCAACAAAGCAAACCCCTGACCACCGCATCTTAACTTCTGAGGATTCAATTATTCATAAGAGGTAATTGGACTGCAGAGTCACCTCAAACTCCACCGCTGACCCGCAGACGCTAACTGATGTTCTTTTTTTTTCTATGTCTGTGTTTGTAAGCAATTTTGTATTTTCTTTTTGCAAAATTATTCCAAGCAGCTGCAGATGTTTTTTTTTTTATAAAAGGCAAGTTTTGAAACAGCACTCACTGCTGCCTCCTACATTGAGCCTATTTGCTTGAACTAATCTTTCATCAATTGCCTCGGACTCTGCAGGGTTGTTGCACTGCAGAGGTCAAGTAAGGGTAATTTGTATCTCTCAGCGTACTGATGACATATCTAGAGCAGACATTGTCTCTTTCTCATTTTCTCACACTTATACACCTATAATGCATAGCACGATGGAAAAGTGGGATTTGGCTCTTTATTTTTGCCTTGTGAATTGCACTACTGAATTTGTCATTCTTTCTTCAACAGTTATTTTACCATTAATGTTCTTCTTTGTGAAGCACATACCACTAAGTAATGAAGTAATAATCATAACCAATCTGGTAGATCAGTGTTTGTGCAAGTGCAGATGTGTGTTTCACTGCAGTGGGTGCATGAAGGTCCTTCCTGCTGTACTTGGAGAACCTGTGAATTATTGAGTTAATCTCAGTGATGAACATGCCTTTTCATCACAGAGACCAAGCCGCCCCCGCCGCTTCACTCACAAACCTCTGAAACTCATCTCAGAGAAGTGCTTCAGAAGGGTCACACCATTTCAAGTCACAAGAGACGGTCCTTCTGCATGGGTTTCATTTTTTCAGAAAGATCGATGTCATTATATGATTCCGGCATTAGACTAGACAGGCACAAACATTGCTCTGTATAACCTTATGGCCTTGCAAAGCACTTGTTTGATATGGTTTCAGCTTCAAAAGCCTCATAAAAAACACTCTTGGATACTTTCAAATATTAATTTTATTAAATGATTACTCCTCTCAGTACTAATTGTATCTTCTCTCACCAACCTGCCTGAGGGTGTTTAGTCTCCTTTCCTTTCACTCCCCCATCAACTGGAAGATGAACGTGTCTGCTTAAAACTCACATTTTGACTTGTGTTTTCCAAGAAATACATACATCTATGGACATTTTTCACTGGAGGGTCGCCATTTAGGTCGTGACCATGGGCCAATTTGTATACCCAAAAAAGAAAATAATCAGGATATATTCTTCTTTCAATCTAATTTAATTTTCAGTGTCATAGTTAGTGTAATTTCTTTGTGATTTTGTAGCTGTCCAAGGTCCGTAAACATTACATTACATCTAAAGTAATGTAAACACTGTTAGAGCTAAGCTGCAGGTGGGAAACCAACATCATCAGCAATGGGAGGAGTGACAAGAATTAAAACATGTGAACCCAGCAAGTGAGAATAATGAATCAGTCTTAATACAGGCAGTTAGGCTTTGTTTAAAGAATCATTTTTTTTCTCCTATTGTTTAACGAGTACAAAGAATAAATACTTGATGAATGCCGGCAGAAAAAACAAACAAATATTAAATCAGGATGCTAAATCTTTGCGGGCGAGTGTGTGTAAATCAGGCACCTTCCCCACTAATCGTTGCCAAGTTGTGTGAAAGGAGATCATCAAACATGGACTTAGTTATGTATGCATGCATCCAGACAGGAAGAAAGGGCACGGGGTGGGCATATTAGTCAGTGCATGAAATATTAACGAATTGATCTTTAATGCAGCCAAAGGGATGTAATAAAGGTGAGAGCAGCGGCGAAATAGAGGAAGATGGAGGAGAAAATGGAGGAGAAGGAGAGCATGGAAAGAAAGGCTCAGTCAGCACCGTGATGAATGGTCTCAAAAGTTTGCTGGAGAAAATGAGGAAAGGTTAAGGTAAGAGAGAGTAAAGTTAAAGAAAAGGAAAACCATTTCTGACGTGGTTACGAGGAATTGTAGCTGGAGGGAAAAGCGTGTGCATGGATGCTGTACATGCTACAAGGCTATCATTGCGAAAGAGCTGCCCTCCATTAGTGTCACGTTAATAGTTTGGCCTCTGAATTGGGCCCAATCTCTTGTGTTGTAATTTGATGTATAATGGGGGATGACAGTGATACTCAATGTGTGTGTTTGCGGCTATCTGCGAGTTGGTAAGCTCCTCTGCACTTTAGCGGGATTCGCCCGATTTACTGGACAACCTTCCAAATGGATTTGTTCACCCACATACATGGGTGCCTGATATACAAATACGCACAACTACATCAGTCACCCACCCAATTAAACATTTTGAATGACGTGTTCTTAATTCATTGATGATAATAAATGCAGATTCAGCATCAAGGTGACTGTTCTGCAGTCAAGCTTAGCAGTATCTTATGTGAGATTCCAAAGGAAAAGAGAGAAACAGAAAGAGAACAACGTACATGAATGCTGTGTTTTAACAAAAAGTCAAAATGCTGAGGTACATTAACTACTGTATATTTCACATAACATTCTACTTTTGTACTAAGGGGGGAAATCTCACTTTCTCACTTTCTCACTTACATGGATGAACTGAGGTAACAAATACCCACATTGTTATTTAGTTGATCGACAGAAGGCAATGAAAATAAAATAAATGGATCCTTTTCAACAAATAATTGTTGAAATTGTAAGCAAGCAACCAAAAATGCTCATGTGTGCCGAGTGTGTAGAAGAACTTGGCCTGCCGAATTAAGAAAAACGCAGATGTCCCGTCTGCGGCTCGTGTTTTTGGTCTCTTAGTGGGATGAACTCGACAGCTCATTTTCTGACAAATATATAAATACATCTCCCTCAAAAAAAAAAAAAAACCTTTCCTGCACTTCATATTCTGCTTCCTAACTTGAATGTCTTTGGCTTTTAAACTCTTGATTGGACCAAACCAGAATCTAAAGACGTCCCTTTCAGCTCGGTAAACGCACGGTATGATATACCCTCTTTTTGACTCATTTAATGATCACTAATAAAAATAAATATAAAATGGACATTTTGATATTAAAATATTCTACAATGCGACTAAATGTACTTGTCATATATGTAGTGGGAAACTGTGTGCATGTGTGTTATAAAACCAGTTTCCATGTATGTGCATGAATCTAAATGTGTGTATGTGTGTGTGTGTGTGTGTGTGTGTGTGTGTGTGTGTGTGTGTGTGTGTGTGTGTGTGTGTGTGTGTGTGTGTGTGTGTGTGTGTGTGTGTGCATTTGTGTCACGCTCGTTGACTCTGCGTCCTCTCAGCACTTTGCTCCCTGGATAATTGTGGCAGGACTGCATAAGATTGTAGAGGCGATGAGCCTCTCTACTCTCACGTGTGCGTGCAGTGTTTTTTTCCATGTGGAGACACCAAAGTCGGAGCCCCTCTGTCTGTGTGTGCGTCTGGTGGCATAATCTCATACATATTCTTCAGGCAGGATGTTGTTGAAGGGAAATTGCTCAAACAGCAGTCAGTAGGGCGTGTGCTTTATTCTATGGCTCCCAATACAATACCCGGCAAAGGGCGACTGATCAAGAATATTAATTGCAAACCTGGGATGGAGGAAAAAGCTCAAACAGCCTCTTAGAATCATACCCGTGAAGGTCACACGAAAAAAAAAGAGACTGATTTTCATCTTTTCATGTAGTGGCAAATCATGTGAATAGCTTTTTAATATCCTCCACTGAGGCAATCATCCGAGTGCAGTCAAACCCAACATTTATGCTGCACACATGTTTCTGCAGCATTTGCCCTTGGAAGTTATAGACCTTGACGCATTCCCCCTAAGTACAACGCCCAAGTACCATTTTCCCAATGGCCTCCCAAGAGCTTGAAGGGGCAGCTAATAGGGGAGCAAACACTGCCTCGAAAAAGCCAACAAACACACAGCAAAATGTCATGGAATGGTTTGCACATGGGATATCATTTACTATTGCCAGGTAGACCATGTATTTCCCCTTTTTCGCTTCAAAACCTGCTCTTATACACACACCCAACACATCTGACTTTTTCTTTTCGGTCTTAATAATCTGGTAATTTCACCCAATTAAGTCCTGTCCTTGTCTCACCCCATTGAACAGTATCTAATTGTTGACAAGATGCTCTGTCTCTCATTGAGGGGGTGAATCAGAATTAAGGAAGTGCAAATAAAAGAAAGATGCAGGTCAAATTTCAAAACAGCAGTATCTTGTGAATAATATTACAAACAATTTGAAACTAAAACCTGAGAACAGGAAGCAACCTAATGCAGACAGCTGATCTGTTTTGAGAGGCGCTTTGCGCTTCAATGAGCTCCTTCTCATGCGGCTGGTTTTCTGCCACTTCCTTCAGAAGAAACACCTCGGTCACGTGGACTGCTCATGGGGACTACGTACAAACACACAATGTGCACTACAACAAGCACATACCGCGTGGTCACTCAGGAAGGCACACACACACACACACACACACACACACACGCGTCGAGCTGGCCCTTCCCTCTGTCGCTTTGTCTTGTCGGATCAGGAGCCAGCTCCTCTCTGTCTTTCCTAGAGCGTGAATCTCTTGCTGGTGTGCCCACCCGCCATGTCTAACATTGATGGATGCGCCAAAGACACTCCGATAGGCCCTGTGTGTGTGTGTGTGTGTGTGTGAGCGTGGGTGTGTGTGTGTGTGCACGTGCATGCCTATTTTTTGACCTTCAAATCACCTTCCATCCAAAGAACCCAGCAGCACCACTTCCCAACCTCCCTATTGGTGCTTACATCTTGATATGTTCTGTCCGATTTTACATGGAAGACTGGTTCGGTGCTGCAAAGGCCACCTGAGGGTGTGTGGGGGAGAGTGGGGAGGGTGGGGGGGGGCATGTTTGCTTATCCTGCACTGACTCCTAATTGGCTGCTATATACCCTGCGGGGGGGGGGGGGGGGGGGGGGGGGGGGGACCGAGGATAGAAGAAGAAGTAGGGGGACATGATGGGCAGCAGCAAAGAGTAGAAGAAAAGAGAGAAAAGAGAGAGAGAGAGAGAGAGAGAGAGAGAGAGAGAGAGAGAGAGCACGTGGTACATCTTGGGATATAGAGGTGTGGTGGGGTGGGATGGGGGAGGCAGGGAGAAAAGATGAAGGGGAAGAGAAGTGTCTCATGAAGAGAAACAGAGGGAGCAGATGGCTTCCAAAGAGAAACGGATGATGTGAGAGTGACAAAGGAGCAGAATGTTTCATCACTCCATCCAGCAGCGGCGTCGTCTCTCGCAGAGAAGCAGTCTGCCCGCTTTGTAATGTTCAACGCTTGTTTTCAGGAATGTCGCAAACTCTGTCACTCATCATAACTCAAAGAAAGTTAGAAACCGGTCCGTGGAGGATCATCGTTCTAACTGCTCTGACACGATTCGGACAATCTTCTATTTTTTCTTCTTTTTATAAATACTCCCCTATCACTCCGCAATCTTGCCCACAAATCCCGACCTCCCCCCTCTCCTACCGCCCCTCTGCTCCCCCCACATCCCCCTCCCTCCCCCCCAGGGCAGTGATTTGTGGATTCTGTCATTCTCTGGCAGCTGGATCTCCTGCCTGTGCCCCCTTACAGAAAGACGAGAAGGAGACGGAGACAGAGAGGAAATAAGGGTCCAGCCACCTCCAAATAATTCCATGTTCGGTCTCTACTGTCATCCCTTAAACATGGTGAAATGTAGTCTACTAGACTAAAAATAATCTGGGCTGTTGAGATGGTTTCATCTCAATGACTCCCCCATGCTGATTGTGCTGTGTGTGCTGCGTTACAGTGCTGCGGTTTTGGATTCGGCAGATGATGGATTGACTTGTCTGCTCATACCAAGGTTGCATATGAGGCACTAATGAAATCTGAAATATCATTCACGCCCGAGATGCCTGACGATTGATCCGAATTTACCAATAAGTAAATCATAGGCTCACAATGTCTCTCCAATGTCTCTTCCATAGAGGATGTTTTAACGCTTCACAGCAGAAAAAACAAAAAGTGAACAAAAGAATGAACAATAGAATGTTTCAGCGTCCTGGTATTGTGACTGCTGGGTCACATAGGCCCGACTCACCGATGTGACACACTTAGAATAGAATGGCACCATAACTATAGGGATCAATTACACCCACTGTTTACCCTGCTATGGCAAATGAGCAGAGGGGATGTTCATTTGGCACTATTTTTGATAAAAGCTTGTTATCAAGCAGTCTCAAGGCCCATTTACTGCACCTGTTATACTTTATTAAGCAGTAAGCGGTGCAAAGGAGCCAGTGTGCACAATGAGAATTTACACACCTTAAAGGATTGCTCCTATTTTAATGGTATTAATTTAACCTGTGCGATTCCTGCTGTGGTCATCCCATCCCATAAAATTGGATCTGCCTGTGCACTTAAAAGAATAATGAACCTTCATAATGACCTTTCTCCGGTCTCCGTACCACATGGGTCATAGTGGTCGCTCAGGTACACTACACACTGTCATGTGGCGGATTGCTGTACTTCAGGGGTTCTGTTGTAGCCCAGATATCTTCCTCCTCCCTCCGCTGCTCGTTTCTTACTGTCTAATAAGCGACTTGAGATGCGAGAATGTTAGTGACTAGTTTACAAGCAAGTCGTCCGACGAGATGCTGGATGCTGAGATCAGTTGGCCCCCTTCTTCATTGCCCACCCGATTTGTTGCATATATTTTAGACGTTAGCTTTTTTTCTTGAGTTGAACTTTTCTTTTTTTAGTGCAATTATTTAGTTTCAATAAACCTGTTTGCATACATCCTAAAATATTGTTGTATTAAATGGATGTATTACCTTTAACCTAAGCAGCTCATTCGTCATGAGTATCCACTTTAACAAAGCAAGAAAATAACAATTAATAACACAAACACTGACACCTCAACCCTTACAGCCCAATAAGCCATCCTGTACAAAATGAAGTCCTTGGTAAATTTGTACAAGTATAAACATATAAGTTGTATTTGCCTCAATGTGTCAACACAATGCAACCAGCATATGACACAAACAATGTGCCCGACATTCTTGGCCTTTTTGTAGCCTTTATTCGCCCTTTACACGACCATTTGTAACCATTCCATCCACCATTCTGCTCATTTTCAGTCATGGCGTTCTGCACGCCACACACCGCGTGGCTGCAGATCAGCTCCGCTGGAGGAGGCAGGGGTCTAAAGACTCGATTTTCTTCACAACATTTACTCGAGGTTTCTGATTCAAATTTTCTCCTGGTCTCGTCTGTCCTACATGTGAAACAAATACCCGAATGAGTCAACGAGCAACAGTTGTGGCTGCATATGCCTTTGAAATGTGTAACCAGTGATTCAGCTTATTATTGATGGTGACAGGCTGGGTGAGGTGTACCACCTCAGGGTGCGTTATGAAAAAACTCCCTCACACTGAGGTACATGCAAACACAATAATATGCACATCAAAGGAATACTGACTGATATCGAAACCTTTAAACAAGTAATGTCTCGGCTACTAACGTCCTGCACAATTAATTCTGCACTGACACACACACACACAAGGCATTTCATATAGAACACACGGACACACACGCATAGTGAAATACGTCAGAGGTTTTTCCATGCTTGACATTTGTGCAGACAGCATACGTAAGCGGCCCTGTCGCCTGGTTGGACGGAGACAAAGGACAAAATAAAGAGGTAAGCAAGGAAATGAATGAGTGCAGCGAAGGGAAACAGGAGAATGTTTTGAAAAGGTTCAATCCGGTTTTATTACCGGGCACACAAACATGCTATTCCTCACTGGATGCCGTCCTACATCCCATCATCCGTCTCACTTTCTCTTTCTAGTTTCGCTCCCCGAGTCCCACCGTGTTTCTCACCTAATCGTCACCCTATTGCCTCCATCTGTCACGCATGCACGCACAAGCTGCCACATTGCACTTTCTCTCCCATATCGCTGTATTTTTTTCCATCTTGGCTTTGCCATCCTCTCTGGTGCTCTAATTTGCTCTCCTGTAAATGTCCTCCTGCTTTTGCCCTCTCCTCCACCTGTATTGATCATCCTCCTCCTCCTCCGTCTCTCCTGTGCGATGGTGAACGATTGAGATGCCCGACTTTCCTTCCCTCCTGTTTCTCCTCCTCTCTCTCTCTCTCTCTCTCTCTCTCTCTCTCTCTCTCTCTCTCTCTCTCTCTCTCTCTCTCTCTCTCCTGCCCCTTAGTCTCTCTGATCTCAGAGGGACTATGTCCAAGCGACAGGCCAGGATCAATAGCGCCGTCTCACCAGGGGGTCGTTGTCTCAGTTGGTCTCTTTTGCCTCTCAGACCGTCACTTCTATTTTTCTAAATGTTATCGCTTCGTCAATTCTCCTGACCTTTTCCATCCCTCGCAGTGCTGCTATCTCGACAAGCCGGCTTTTTGTGATTCACTTATTGTAGGGGTGTAACGATTCGTTTTTAACAACGAGTGGATTCGATCACGATTCGTGGTTGTCGATACGATTCAAGGACGATATTGGTTAATTTAGAACGATTCAATGACTTGAAATCGATTCAGTAACTTTTTTGCCAAAAATTCAATCAGTGTGACTGAAATAAATTTCCTAGATTCCTGTTGTTTCTTGTAATGGAATCAGGTATCAATTAATTATGAATATAAAAAAACAAGTAAACAACAATGAATGGCAAATGCATTCACATTTTATTTGAATAAAGTGCAAACACTGCTGTAGCAGTGTAGGAGAAAAAAACTGTATTAGTGATATACACAAAAAACACCGCTGCAATAATGGATCGATATATGTCGTCCATATGGCCAACTCGCCGAGCACAGATCGATGTAGTTGGATCGGAGGATGATCTAACAGCTGAATCGTTACACTCCTAGTTGTGTTCTTCGAACACTGGATACAAACAGCAGCAGATGATTAGCCGTGAAGGTGGTGGATTGGCAGGCTGTGACTCTTTGAACCTGGCCGCTCCTCTAAATAATTGAGTGGCCTATCGGTGTATTGGCACAGCTCTCCTCTTCTTCTGCGAACCCTTTGCACCTCTATAACACTCCGAACAGCTCTGTAGCACAAACGTTCAAATCCCACATACACCCAGTATTTCCCCCACAAATGAGTCCAGACGTACTCCACCAATCTGCTACTTCAGCACCAAGGACAGCGCCCTGGATTTATCGTTACACCATACAGTGATGGCCTCCTTAGGTACGCCTCCTACACCCACTGAGGCTGTGCTGGTTGATTCATTAAATCGAATCAAGTCTACAGGGGCCGCAATCGGCTTCGGAGCCTTCGGCTGGAATGGGGCGCAGCCGAGCCCGATGGAAGGCCACGCATATATTTCAGAGCCATAACGTCGGAGCCGTGGATTCTAACTTGCACAGACCTCAGCGAGATGAAGGCTCAAACAAGGCAACCAAGACAAGCATGTTGAACTTGACCACCCCTCTGCTCCCTGCACTCGTTCTGCTACTGGGAGATGGAGAGATGGGCAGCCAGGTCAATCAACAGCGATGCATTTTGGTCGTTTTGGTAACAAGGGGGAAGCGTCCCCCCAAAAACTGCCTGCTGTTTCTCGGAAATTGTCAGAGAGGCTGTTGGGGGGCGGGGAGGGGTTCCCATAGAACTTTGGCTCCCCATCAGAAGAGATAATGTGATTGTGTTGTCATCTCCCAATGCCCTCCAGCACCTCCAGGGAGTGAGATATCAGCCTGGCAATTCATACCAGCGGGAGAGAGGGGGGCGAGTTGGTTATTCATCGCATTTGAGGGGCAAATCAGATGAGAAGGATCTGAACCATATACACACACACGCACACACACACACTGCACATGAAAACTACAGATTACTCCAATTGACAGTCAAACACACTGGTCTTTCAGAACTGGGCTAATGATTTAGCAAGCGCTCTGTTAGTATTAGCAATATTTCTTTGAAGCTGACCACTTCAGTCCACATTTCGTGTCTGACTGTGGATATTAACCTCGTACAGAAACCAAGGAGAGGTCATCGTTAAGTCATTGCGTTCCCTCCTCTTCTCTTTCTAAACACTAGTTGTTGTTTTTTGGAGAAATGTCAGTCAATGCTGCGAGTTGTACCAAAAAGTGAAACTACGGTCTCTGAATATAGATCATATGCACCCATTTTTACCTTTTACTCTATATGGTGGACAGAGGAGCAGGTTTGCAGGGACATGATTTCATAATCAAACACGTCATGGTTAAGATCATGAAGTGTTTATGGATGTAGGAGGAAAAAAGCAATGATGCGTTACTTCTCCCAGTATGCCTATTCCTAAACGCAGCTGTTTGATGCATGTGTTTCCTACTGCAATGCTAACATATTCTGAGAAACCAATTTTAAGTGTTCTGCATTTCACTTCAGTATTTCTAATGCTATCCTTTTGAATTCAGTGAAGACCAGGTCATTTAATCCCTGCTTTTGATCCAATCAAACACAGTAAACGCATCTAGTTTTCATGCTATTTACGCATATTGTGTCTTCATTGCTGCTTTGCTAACGTGCAGGACAGGACAGCCTTTTTGTTATAAGGTTAAGGGACCTATGAATCCCAAAGCTTCATTGTGTGTACTTCTGGACAGCTGTATGATGTCACTAAGCTAGCGTTTGATGATCAGTAAATAACCTCAAACTCTATGCAGGCTCTTTGATTAACATCTATTCTTCTATTTCTGATAGGTTAAATAAAGAAATAATTACGTTTCTGTTGTACAATTCTGTTATATTTCAACCTGGCGCATTGGTAGCATCCATCAATGCTATATTCTCCATTGCATTTTGCTTTTTGAGTTTACAGTATCACCACAGTGAAAGTCAGCCTCTCACGTGACTCACTATGCAGTGTGAAAATACCAGCAAGTAATAAAGCTGTTTACTTGCTGTTGAGTAATTAGTGAAGTAATTAGCTTTCCAGTCAGTAATAGATTACATTATATTACTCATTTCAAGTAACTTGTTGCAAACTGGTCATTTCTGGCTTCAGCTGCTTTGCAGCCTTTAATATCTCGTACCTCCACACCACATTTTCTCCTCTCCTCCTCCACCATTCAGAAAGGCCCAACAGGCAGTCAGACTCACTGATTGAATTCACCTTCATTTGTTATCGCGAGGACACCAGCTAAGCCGCACTGCATATGCCTGCCGCATGCTACGGCACATCAGACAGGTGGTGGAACCTAATCAAACGCCAGCGCTTACCAGAAGTCACACATTATTTAGCAACTTCTCCAGCTCCGACTCCCTTTCGGTGCCTCTTCCATCGCTTTCTCTCTCGCTCTTTTTCCATCTCCTGGCAGCCTCCCCATAGACTGTTTTCTACTCCCCCCGCCTCCCTCTGTGCAGCCATGTCCATGGAAAGTTGAGCGATGAATAGCAAGCGCTTGTCTGCTGTTTGCTATCCAGCGCTCAAAGCTGTTGTAAAGCATGGTACTCTCAGATTCACTCACTTATGCAACCTCCTGCTCACATGCACAAACATGCGTAAACTCGAGCTCTCGCAGGTAAAACAGAGCGTTTAGACACCAGCATCCCCAAACAACAACATGAATGACCACAATAAGTGGATTTTATGTCAATTTTTGATTTCATTGATTTTCCTTCCAAGCAGATTGGTCTGTCAGGCAAATTCCTCATTTTGCATCTCGGTCTAATAGGGATGTGAATATTCACAAGAAAATAAAGCGAGAGACGAAATAGAACTTTAGCTAGGGAAGAATAAATTAGCAATATAATGCTTGCTTGTACCACTGCGCTGGCTTCTCCACTTTACCGCTCCAAGATGTGAAAAACCTGTAAATCAAAGCGACTGCCATGCTTTTGAAATAAGGGATCAGCGCAGAGCGTGGATCATAAATACAAAAGCATAAATGGGATATGCATGTTGTTAATATGCATCAAACACATCTGCGCTTCTACTCTCGCCAGGACTGAACTGAACTTAATGAACCATGTTACAGCAGGTCTCTCCTGCAGCGCTACCAAATTATTATATTATATTACCATCAATATAAGGGGGGTGTCCTTGATCCCTCTAAATGCATTGGATGTGGAGATCAAACGAGGAATGAGTAAACAAGCAATATGCGTCGGTAAAGCAATAAGCGTCCAACCGTCCTCACCCTCTCCTTATCTCTCTCAGTCTGTATGTCTGGAGCCCTCCTACAAGTTCTACAAATGGTTGGGTTGCTTATGAGAGACCTCAGCAACAGATTGGACGGCGTTGCAGGGACACGGCTGATTTGGATTTGTTCGGATCCTCTAAAAAACATCATTTCTGAGATGTATCTCTCTGATGCATTTAAGCAACCAGCTTTCCAAAGCATGGTGTGACTGTAGCTGAAATGGGATGTCTTTCACATATACTGACTTGCACAATTTCAACATCACCGCCATAGTTGTGTTTGGGTCTCAGAAGAGACTCTGACTTGACAAACAGCCCTGGAGGTTTAACACAGTGGCAACACTTGCTGCAGGATTTACAATAACAGGAGTGTACAGTAAGTCCTTGAGGACAAACACAGCCTGAGGACAGGCTACCAGCGAACTTCTGACAACTTCTTTTCAACTATCCTCAAGTTTTGCTGGCTGGCATTGCTCACAAGGATTCTCCCGACAGAGTCTAAACTATGAATGGCAGATTCTTGAATATCTTCTTGCTCTTTGGGAGATGTGCATCGAACATGCCACGATCTAACAAGAAACAATCTTGCTGATGTGCTGGATAACACTTTTTAATGTTCATTTCCCTGTTGCCAAGCATCCAGGAACCATGATTTTCTTGTCTCAATTCTGAATGGACAAAGGAGTGCGAGGAAGAGCAGTTGGCAAAGCTGGATACATTTGACTGAAACAGCTTTTTTGATGAGCCACAGTTTTGCCTCTGTTGTGGACAATGTAAATACTGGAACACCTGGAAAAAATATACACGCACATAAATACACACAAAACAAGACACAAGAGCCACAGGAATTATATATCTTCTGTACAATGTCCACAACTTTGTGGTACGCAACAGGACCAAAAGCCTTCAATCAGGGGAAACTGAGTACACCTAACTGATGCTTTAATATCCAGAACAGTGAAAATGATGAGACTGTTTGGATCATCAGTTTAGAGTGCACTTACTCAATTTCTCCTGATTAACGACAGACTATGGCGTCACTCGCTCATCTCAGAGCCAACTGACTGTTGTTTGTAAAACTTTCTCTCTATAAAAGAAACGATGCAAGTATTCTACCAAGGGTTATCCGAATGCAACCTGGTAGACATACTTGGCTCCATGGTCCCTAGCAATATATAGATTATGGTGTATGGTTCAATTGTTTCTTTGTACTCAGTTGTCAGTTTATTTTTTTGTAATGTGTTTTTTCAAGGATTAAACTCCTGTCAAAAAACAAAAAAAAAAGTTAATGGAATAGAAAGTTAAAAGTGCTTTCAGATGTTAGACGGCTGCGCACCCTTCAACCCTCCCCCTGCTCACCTTCCTTTACCAGCAGAGGATGTCATGTTGGAAGCCTGTGATCTTTTGAGTTACATTGTATGGTTGTCTTCTTCTCTCTGCTGCCCACCGTTTCCACGCAGGAATGCCTCGCTGCACATTAAATCCGGTCGTTTTATGAAAAGTTAACAAATCCTCCAGGTGGAAGGTTTTCAGAGTTAAATTTGCCCTCTGCGCTATAAAAGACACTGTGACCAGAGTTTGTATTCAAGGACAAATGCTCGTCTCAGAATTTGTTGACTTTTGATAATAAACTGCAAATGGCAATTACCTGACCCTTCAGAAATGTGATTTTATGCTCACAAAAATAGACGAGACCGCCATGAACCACAAATATACAATAATTAACAGGTTTAATCAGCCTTTATATTGCCTTTTGCCTTCTACGGGTGGTCTCTGTGAGGCTTAATTAACTCCTCATTGCAAGATATTGATCAGGGCTTTCTTTACTTAAAATGCAAATAAGTAAGTATAAGTCAGGATAAAAAAGACATTTCAGTTAAAATGGGGAAAATCTATTTAGCCACGGAGAACCACTTCACAATGTCCTCAGTTGAGGCTGCTGGAACAATCGTTCACTTACAATTACAAATCATCCTGAGGGGGGCATGGAAATCACCAGTTAAAGTTGTGGGGATTCAGTCAATTCAGTTTTTAGAAAATTACAAAAATAATTGCGGCATAGACCATAAAACTGCAGGACGAAGACGTTCATCTAAAACACATTCTTTTACGAATCACCTAAATTTAAAGGGGGAGACAACAATGAAGAATCCTTTCTATTTCATGGGAATATAACATGTCTGTGCTTGCAGGGTTAGGTCTACTGAAATGAAGTGACGTCACCAAAAGTAGAAAGACAGTAAAAGAATTAGAATTCTTGTCTGTGGATGCTAAGAATCGAGCCTGATGATCGATAGCAGCGTTTGGGATAAGCGTGACAGTTTGATGCAATTACAGAGACGGGACTTTGTGCTGTGTTTCTGAGCAGCGTCGGCAGGCAAACTTATATTAAAGGACTTGGTAAGCCACCTTGCTTCAAAAGTATAACTTCATAATGAGTATTTCTGAAGATCCACCACAGCATGTAGAGAGTGGCGCCCTTATAAATACCAGGTGTGAATACATCTGTCAAAGTAATGATTTTTCAGATACAGGACACGGTTTAATGGGAGTTATAAATGACGAGTTGATGACGAATCAACACACGTTCCCTCCCTGTTGCAGACTGGTAATGGACAGCAAGGGATCGCAGATCGCCGTATGTTTGGACATATGGTGAGAGGGTTGGGACCAGGATGTACACCACGAGAGGGGGGCCGCCATTGGGAGGAGGGGAGGAGGCGGGGGGGTTGAATGCCATCCAATGTGGCATCAAATAAATGTGTGGAGATTAATGAGTCAATTAAGAGAGATATTTATTTTCAACGATGGCGAAACTATTAGGTGTGTGTGTGTGTGTGTGTGTGTGAAAGTGAGTGACAGAGCACTTCTCTTGTTCCACAGCTGTTAGATAAATGATGTCTGTCACTCGCACAGTATTATATTGGCAGTGGTATATGGCTTCACTCTGTTTTACGACGGTATCACCTTGTCTGTCATACACACGCACACACACACACACACACAGTCAAGGTTTGTTTCTGTTGGTTGCAGTGATGGATTGTACCTGGTCTCTGAAAAAAACGAAATTCCTTTCATACTGATTATTAAACAGACATATAAAAAAAAGGTAGCTGCCTTCTATGTATGGACAATCTAAGGGTTTCTTAAAATAAATGAATTCCTCTTCAGCTCTGTTGTTAAATTAGTACATTTTTAACTAAATAACTTTATAACAGTACTTACTACTAGCAAGGTAGTCCACTATCAGCATGGCCAATTTATCAGGTGCAACGTGTCTGAGATTTAAATGTGCTATATTTCATAATTATATGAATACAATGAATCATGACAATGGAGTTCTCCTTTTAGTGCTAAATGTATCCTCAACGTATTGGTTGTGAGTCATGACTTTATACCAGTCATTCTGTATTAACAATCTAACCATTAATATAGAAACAAAAAAACTAAGCGCGTCATCAAGTTCAGTGCAGAACTCCCTTTTTTTTATTATTGGAAGATTCCTTCCTTTATAGGACATTTGGCAACCTTCGGAGAGTGAAAGAGGCTCTTGGGTACTGTCAGAACCTGTTTTTAAATTAGACTGTAACAGAGATGACTGCATTGTTTTATTCAGACTCTCCTACTCATGCGTTGGTTTGTCATTATCTCTCTACAGGTGAGCACTGAATCGCAGCCACCACTGTTACAGTGAACTACACAGATCTCAGGGAGATTTCGTGGCACAACGTGGAGCCGGATGTGGAGCCGCTCATCTTGCCCTCCAGTCTTGTTTAATGTGTTGCTCATGTTGCCTCTTAGTCGGTCCACGTGTCTGCGCCCGCTGTTGTCCTGCACAGGTGGGATGGGGTCTAAAGTGCGTGTGAGCTTCGAGAGGTGCTGGTCGGTGCTCCCTGAACCCCTGTTACCCGGAGTTCGGACTTGCCGATGTGAGACTGATTCCAATCAGATATCTTACAGCATCGTTTAGCTTCAGCTCAGATACACACATGCAGTACATTTACACACACTTAGAGCCACTCACACACATATGCAAGCAGGGCCCAACCAGCGCAGCCACTGTGTCTTTTCTAATAGCAGCAACAATTTAAGCTCACAGTGGGAGCATCCTACCTTCACAGAGCGAAAGATGTATCATGATCAAGGACATTTCCCCCACTGCTAACGTGTGTTTGGTGTTACACATAAAGTGTGTCTATGAGTCAGGGATGCCCTGTAAAAACCTGGCAGCTTTTATCGTCCTGTAACTTTTGAGGCTTTGGACGGAAACTTTTGCTCCATCTGATGTGATGTTTACATTTGTAAACCGCAGGATTGAGCTTAAACAAGGCTGCTGACTTGATGGTGGAAAATTACAGGTAAAAATTCTAGGCAATAAAACAAGACACAGCGTTGTTCTCACCTATTGCTAGTGTTTTTTGATTAAATAACACCTGTGATGGTTGCACTTACATTTCACAATTTTCCACAGATCGTTAAAGGTGCTATTTAAGAAACTTGAATCTCTCTCAGTGGCAACATTGCAGAGGCTGAGTTGTTGGTTTGCAGTTTAAGGTGCCAACAGGTCAAACAGTGTCATCAACTGTAATAATAAAGGGTAACAGATGTAATAGGCAACGGAAGGATTTGTGCGACTAACTATTAATTTATATACAACTTAAGCTTCTTTTGTGAGTCACAATGTCAAAATAAACCCCTTGGTACTATAAAGTTAACCGATTCACCAGCGTACGCACTGAATTGTAGAGATAAAGTTGTGTATTTAAATACCAATTATTACAACAATACCTAAAATAACTGAAATACTAGCAAGCAGCCGGCCTTTTGTAGAAATGAAACGCTAATGAACAGTCGGTTTCGTTCCGTGAATGTTCGTTTCTGCTGACAGATGTTCTCTGTCGTCTCTCTCACGCCCACCTCCTTCATCTCCCTGCCTGCTAGTCAGCACAAGCACTTTCCCTGGGTCCGATGCATTAACCAGGAAACCATTGAGCGCGCTGTGAGAGGGGTTATGCCTCATTATGACAGAATAACAAGAGTCAAAATGGAGCCCGATCGCTCTCAGCTGCTCCATAACAGTAATACTATCAGTGAGCCTGCAGCAGTCCAGGCTAATCCGGTGCATTTAATGTATAGCCACACACTGCACCTCACTCAGGGGCTCAACAGTGGCTCCTATCAGTATCCAACAGACACTCTCACACACACACACATTCACACACTTCACATGCATACAAATCCAAGTTCTCCCATTGAACTGCCACTCATTGCTCCTTACAGAGAAAAATGTGTTCACCCTCCACATACAGCGCTGCTTTTGCATGCATGGTTAGTGAAAAACTCTTCCCATTCAATGTGTCGTAGAACTACAACTACTAACAGGAATAACAGCCTCTTTTGCTTTATGGCGTCTATTCTGATATATTTAAGGTCACTCTTGGAGATCTTATTGTTCAGGCACAGAAACAACAAGCAAAAGCAAAGCAAGTACACAAAACAATTTGGTTTTGCCTTGGGGATGGTTGGAGGCAGAGGAGGCGACAACTACACACAACATCCCTCAGTACCTCCAAAACACAAAAACTGAACACATGCATTGATGTGCGTAATACACGACCCCAATGAATCAATCACAACGTGCGGCGTGATTTGTCTCTAGCAAGCAATCATTTATGAAACAGTCTGTCTGTGCTGTCGCTGATTGTCGTCATTGCTGTGTGTGTGTGTGTGTGTGTGTGTGTGTGTGTCTAAGGGTCACTTAGCGCGACTGCTTGGCGCATCGGTCAGCTGAGTGGGGGTCTGACGTCCTTCAGATGACTGAGAGAAAACATCCCCCGCTCCTCATTGGATCAAGTCACGCGCACACGCACACGCACACACACACAAGCATGCAAAAACACTGATTCACAAGCATTCACATCTTTTTTCTTCGTGCACATGTCAAAATAATAGCAGAACAGATATGCCTAAAGACACTGTGTTGTCCTTATACATGCTGTACACATTATCCAAACATCCCCTATAAGTCGAAGGTGTATAAAGTATATTAAAGTCGCCCAAACAGGAGCACAGATTGACAACATGTGATTGTGAATAAACCAGAAATTGTCTAAATCCTTAAATTAACTAAATCAATCAATTAGGGGTGTAACGATTGGTTTTAACAACGATTCGATTTGTATCACGATTCGTGGTTGTCGATACGATTCAAGGACGATATCGGTTCATTTAGAACGATACGATCCGAAATAAAAGCACAGTAAGTGCTACCAACATTTCTACAGTAGGTTTACCTGCTACTTCTGCTTCTGTTTTTCAACCCAAAAAATATTACAATATTAATATCAAAAATAAAGTGTTGTGTTGCCGTTGTACTTGACCTTTACGTATCCTACAAACAGCGAGCGACTTATTTAGAACACTTCCGTCTTTGCAAAAGCCAAAGTGTTTCCACACGCAAGACAATTTAGATAATTTCGCGCTCGTCGGCTTCTCCTGCGCCATCCGCCATGCTACGGTTTGTTGTCCAACTCGCCGAGCACAGATCGATGTAGTTGGATCATAGGAATATAAATCGATACATCGATGTAATCGATGGAGCTGATATATTTCTGTATCTGCGACTGGAATCGGGAATACTTCTAATGCAAAAGAAAATTTAAAAATTAAATAAAACCTTCTGGCATGTTTCCACATGTGAAGGACAACAGTCTAACACTTGATGATACAAAAGAAGACCTACACGCTGTTGATCAGCTCATGTGTCGCGTTATTCACTGACCTTCTGTCTGTCCGACTGTGTCTCTCTGTTTGTCAGTCGAAGCCGTTCTTTTGGAAGCGCACTAAAGCCGTAATCTGTCGCCGCCCTGGTTTATTAATAAGCCTATTCTGGCTATTCCTCCTCTGTGAGTTGGTTGACTTTCAGCAGTGGCATCAGATTTTCAGAGAACTAGAATACATAGAGCGGCACCATCTGCGTCCACTTTGTTTCTAGTGGAATATAATATCTATTTTCATTTTATTTAAATGTACATCATCCTATAAAATGCCTCTTTTTATTTTCACATTACATGTGTATTGTATTGTATTTTCAACTCTTTTTTTCTCTCTTTGTTCTCATTTAGTACATTTAGTATGTTGCCTTCTTTCTCCCTGCAACCCTGAAGGTTTGCTTTCAACTCAGTTCAATTCAACTCTTGAACTCCTAAAGACACCAAAAGGAACATCGGGTCTATTTATTGTAGCTCTGTGATCATTTTGTGGTGACTTCAGAGTTCGGTCAGAAAATGAGGGATCAGACGGATCAGTCTGCAGACACATTAGGGCTATGAGAGAGAGAGAGAGAGAGCGAGAGAGAGAGAGCGAGAGAGAGAGAGCGAGAGAGAGAGCGAGAGAGCGAGAGAGAGCGAGCGAGAGAGAGAGAGAGAGAGACCTCAAAGGAAGCAGGGCTGTGAGCAGGAATAATGCAGAGGATGAGAGGAGCTTGGCGGTTAATGAGAGGGCTGGAAAGGCTGAGATGGGAAAAGAGAGATAGTGGGAGCGCGAAGCAAGTGATGCACCAGAAGATTATCAGCCAGACGTCCACCTGATTTACCAACTCTGAAAGCAGGGCGCTTTCTAGTGGGGCGGCTTCATGGGTTGTAGCTTTACTGACCCCAAATAAGCCTGAGACCGATATATAACACTTAACATTCAAGATGGGGAATGGCAGACTCGTCCAAATAGGAGGGATGATCAAAATTAATTTATAAAAGCGAGAGAAATATCCAACTGGAAGAGGTTTTTTTTGAATATTCAGGGCTTTTTGTGCTGAGTCAGTATGGGTTCGGTGGAAGGAGATAGAAGGAGATAGTTTGGCCTGAGGGAGGAGAAAAAGTGTGAGGGAGATAGCGAAGAGTTAGTTGGTGAACAGGAAAGGCATGTGGACTTATATTTGTCCTCTCTCGGACAGACAACAATTGCAAGATTGAGATAAAGATCCAGGGGAAATGACACACAATGGTCAAGTGCGATCAGGAGATGTGGATTATGGGTATTACGCAACTTCATTTCAACAAATCTTAAGTTTTAAAGTCACATATTAGTTGTTGAAAACTCCTATCTGCAAATGGGTCATTTAGTATGAAGGCTTTGTTGTGCAGAGGCAATTGTATAGAACATTTCAACAACACAACATTTCAAAGTGCTTTACGTAAAACCAAAAAAAAAACAACCACACACAAAGCAGGGAGATTTAAAAACAGTTTAGAACATTGAAAGATATATGAAAAAGGGTCATTAAAAAGATGAAAGAAATGTTAAAAAAATAGAATAAAATTTGCAGCGTAGTCACAGATTAGACTACAGACGTCGGAAATGCCGAAATGGTCACTTAAAGGCAGCAGTAAACAGAAATGTCTTAAAAAGGATTTAAAACCACTGAGCTCAGCTGTACAATGGTTTCGACCCGACTGACAACTAAAAGAGCAGAAAAAAAAACAATAAGAAAATAATTATTCACCAGGTAAAAGCAACAGGAAGGAAACAGCTTCTTTACATGGCAATGCCCACAATATTGTTAAGACCATGTAAGTCTGAATCAAAGTGGTACTGTTTCAAAAATAGATTTGACATTGGTTAGTTGTGCTTTTCTTTTATCTCAGGTTGATGTATTACAACTGCAGAGTTAACACTTTAGTGCGATTCCGTTAAATGGTCATTCATTTCTTTGCTGACAGGCGCATCCCTTCAGCTGCTAATTAGGACAGAAAAAAACCCCAAAGGGGAGCAAACAGATTGGTAGGGAAACCTGGGGGTCCTACAACCATTATGCCATCCGGACATAATGGTGGGAATCTAACTGGATTAGAAGGCAAGTTGACCACCTGATGGGCAAACTGTATGATACGTTCATGCATGAGAGCATGTTTTCATGCTCGAGTGAACACACGTATACTCACATATTCTTAAAGCATATTTGCTGTGTTTGACTCCCCTGCCTCCGTCTCTCTCTCTCTGTCTCTCTGGCGGGGCGTCGTGGACGAGCTCAGTGCGGATATAATTGGCACTGGCCCCATGTGGCACTGTAGTGAAGAAATCAAGGGCGCACAGATGTAAACAAACACTCTCTCCCTTTCTCACAGATGCCGGTACACACACACACACACACACACGCGCACACACACACACACGCGCACACACACACACACACGCACACTGCCTATAGTACGTATTTTCACTTAACACCCATCCTGCAGGCTCCCATGGTACTCATTTGCGTGTTTAGATTTCAATGTCACACCGATCCTATCACCCCCCACTCCCCCCCTCCCCTCCTCCCTCCCTTTCCCTCCTCCCCCCCCTCTCCTCCTGGGTCTCCTGCTCTCCGTCTCTTCCTGCACCAAACAAACACCGTTTCTCTCGCCTTTCTCCCCTTTGCTCTACCTCCTCGCTCCCTCCATCTCCGCCTCCCTCGTACCCCCCTCTCACTGATGTTTGTGTTTATTTCGTCTCTCTCGCAGGCCAGCAACATGTAAATTATGCCCCACAAATGCAAATCTTTCCCCCGTCCCAGACGAAACCTCCGGTAGAGACGAGGATGCCGCGGACCGTCTCAGATTTGCCCCACTGAAGTCTTTCCTTCCGTGACCGAGGGGCGTCTTTTGTTTGAAGATGACTCATCACAACTCCCAAACGAAGCAGTTCATGTGCATTATTGAGACGGTCCGCGGCATCTCTTCTCTATGAGTTTTGAATGTAGGTAGACTCATGTAGGCTATTTTCATGTTTCTATATGTTTATGTGGCTAACAGGGCTGAAAGACATTGGCATATAGTTATGCTAAGAAAAGCAGGGAGACAGCTAGCGTTTCATTCGTTTTCGGGAGGAATAGTCTCAAACAACATGGAGGTCTGCGTCTCAAAACCAAAGCAGGTTCCCACAGCGGCATTGAATTCCACCAAAGGATTGTTCAAATGTCTACAATCCTTTTATTATAACCAAGAAAAGTCTTTGGAGGATTTACAAAAGAAATGCCTGTAAATTTTCAGATGGCAAAAAAAAAAAAAAACCCCACAGTCCTGTGTGCACGATGCCTTTCCTGTCCCCCAAATTGGAAACATTCGTATACCCTCGTAAACTTTACTTTTTGAAACTCCGCCGTCCGCCAGACTTGTTTTCTAAGCAAAAGACAAGCGAGAAAAGTTATAACAAATCATGCTGAAGGTAACTTGTGACCAAATATCATGTGGAACGCATGCAACAGCTGTGGAGGCATTTGTCATTGTGGAAATGATGTGAGTGCTTGATGGAAAGTCCGGGGCTCATTAGACAGAATTAAAAAAACACTGATGTCCAAGCACTAAAGTTCTAATGAACTATTACTCTGTCGGCCTATGCAATGCCCCCTATACTTCATACATTGATTACGCATCGTTCTCTGCTCTTCGCTGCAGTCAGAGCTACAATTAGAGGCCATGCTGCCATGGCTGACGTTAGCTGAAGTGATCTGAGAGTGTTCTCGCATTCGCCGCTTCCCGTCTTCCTTCCCGCTCGTCTTCCTGCCATCTGTTCTCCTCTCCCCTCGCCACGCTTTCTTATTTACATCCCACAGCCTTGTACCCGCCGTCTCCGGTCTCTCACTCTCACTTGTATATAATAAATCACGGTGTCACCTCGTTGCTTATGTTTTTTTTTTACTCTCTTCTTATGATTTGTGGTCCTCTGCTCTAGTCTGCTCTCCCCTCCGTCTCTTCCTTCCATCTGCCCTTTCTTTCACGTCTTTATTTTTTTTGTCTCGCACGTCATTTCTTTGCCGTCTTTCACAGCTCCTGTACCATCTCATGGAACCCACTCCATCTGCACAGTGCAACACAGCTAAATGTGTGCCGGACTGTGCAACCCAGTGTAATTTGTTTATATGTATACATGCAACCTTCTGCATGTGTGTGTGTGTGTGTGTGTGTGCGAGTGCAGAGCAGGGTGACTGTCCCCAGGGCAGCTCTCCACACCAGAACAGAGCCGAGCAGCAGCTGACCAGCTGTCGCCCCCTCGCAGCTAGCAGCATGTTGTCTCTTCCATCTATTCTCTCCATTCATCCTTTCTGCCTCGCCCCCTCTCTCTCTTCTTTTTTTTCTTTCTCACACTCTCTTTTGTTTCCCACATTTGTCCCTTAGGATCCTGGCGGTCCTGTTTTGAAGTTCCGGCCTCTCCTCCTCGCCGATCACAAGACGCGAAACCCCCCCCCCCTCACCCCGCCGGCCCGGCCATCCTTCCTGCAACAGGGTGATTGTTAATATATGTTAATTTTAACCTTACCTTTTCCTTTTGACTTTGTTAAAGAACTTCTCTCCGGCAACTCTTTTTTTCAGCACCAGCTGTCTTTTGTAACCGCACAGAAAAATTCTCCGTCTTCCTGTTTCACTGATTTGGTAATCGCGACCGTCGCATGACCTCAATGCTTCCCCTCCTTGTGTTTTGTGTTCCCCGCTCCTCCTCTCTGTCTGTCCAATATTTTAGTGTAAGATTTTATATCCTTACGCTTTTATCACTTACATGGTATTAAAATATATCTTCCTTGAAAATGAGCATGTGTGAGCAGGAGAAGAATTAAAGTCAGATAAGGAGATCATTCTTTTCTTAGAGTGGAAACAGGAGGATTTTATTGCTGTCTTCATTAGGGAAAGAGCTCAGGATGTGTTTAATGTGTTTTAATCCTATTTTACTATTTGCAATCCTACGTGTGCAGTGAAGATCTATTGCGAGTGCACTGATGCACATCGTGTTGTATACATGCATAGAGATAAGAATAGCAAACTGCTCAATCTTCTACAGCATTGCCTGCAGAGAGATAAAGTGGTCATAATCTGGTGTTAAGAATTGTAATTTCAAAATGCACATTAAGGAGACAAATAGGAACGACAGATGAAAGGTCAGATTCCAATTACTGACATGTGCATGGTGCGATATGTGAACAACTATCATTAAAGTATTAAAACTACATGTAAGACTGCACTGCAGATCAGAACTACATCCTAAAATAGATGGACTAGATAGAAAAAATGAAATACTAACATAATTATTTGGTAGGTGTAGTGTTCACCTATGCTCTGTGTATCACGTTAGCATGCTAACTAGGGGTAAACACAAAGTAGAGTGGATGCAAATGGGAAGTTCATTCCTTTTTTTTAATGGAAAAAAACCGACTGCAGAATCCATTTTATCCAAGATAATATTCAAAGTGCCGTGGACATCCTTTTTCCATTAAACGGCAATAACGTTTTCATAAGTGTGCCATTTTGCATTTTGCAGAGGGTCCTTTTAAAAGTGGTGAATTATTTTATACTGCCTGGAAGTGTCGTGGATGAACCCTAGAATTCACATCGTGGAAAGAGAGAACGGCTTTGTTCCGTCGTCAAATCCCTTTAATGTACTTTTCCTCTAACCTATGAAGCGTTATGATGCATTTCATCTACGCATACCTTCAGTACTCTCTCCTTTTCTCTCTGTCTTTGGTTTACTCACTTTTTTTCGCCTGAAGGATTAAACGTGTCTAATTAAGAAGTGATTATGTGTAAGCAGTAACAAAAGGGATCGCATGTCTCCATTCCATCGCCCGATCGTCATCAGCCTGTGCCCTCATTCCACCCTCAAATCACACACACACACACACACACACACACAGTATCCTCTGTTTACCCCACCTTTTACACCTCTCACCTTTATATTTCTTTTCTGGCTTTTCATTAGTTTTCTTAAATTATTTTTAATCTGCAGAACGAATGAATCTTTTGGTACTTTTGCTATCCAGAGTGGTATAGTACGTTTTTATAGTACTATAGTACTAGTAATGATTTACTCTTGTGTCTGTCTGTCTGTCTATATATCTATGTATCTGTCTATCTATCAGCAAGTCAGACAAAATGCCATCACATAGAGCAGCTATAGGTACTAAATCGCCTAAAGGATGATTAAACAATAATGTCAAGGACTACAAAAAAAAAACAGGTCAACATAACGTGAGAACTTTTGTTAAAAAATGGTAAATTTAATAGCAGGGGAAGAAAGCAATTCAAGAAGTGAGCCAACAGAAAAAAATCACAGTGCTAATACGCGCAGTGTGCGCTAAAAAAGAGGAGAAAAACGTTTATTACAACGGTAGGAAGATGAAAGTTAGGAGAAAAAAACTGCATTTTCTTTTGGTCTGTGTGAAAATATACAAAATAGCATGTGAATTTGTGATAATGTGAAACAAGAGCATTTGTAATAATGTGAAACCAGAAAACTCTGAGCCATAATAGAGAGCATAGGAAACATCTTGTATCGCTGATGCATTTTTTGAGAAAGTACCTATCATGTTTATTTATATCATACGGCGTCGCCTGCGAGTGCAGACTTCAGGGCTGTACAATAAAGACATCTACCTCATTAAAAAAGGACCAAAGAATGGCTCATATTTGCACTGCGGCGCCGGATGACGTGGACGAACGGGTGAGGCAACAGGGACCTTTGCCCTTTAAAACGTGCCATCACTCTCGCCACAAATGAGCCCCCGGGGAAGCATTGCCACTTATTTGAGTCCCAATGCACTAAAGAAGCTTGCATATGTGTGAGTGTGTGGTCAGAAGACAAAAGGGGAGGCAGATGGGCCACACGGTGTTCTCTCTCCGTGGAACACAGCCAATTACATCTTAATTAAAAACCTCTGTCCCCGCTGCTTGCCCGTGGAAGACACACGCGTGCTCGTGTTTAACACAGACCGCAATGGAGAGTGCTTCAATACAAACGGGGACGAGGGGGGGGAGTTGTGGTGCAGAGTTGTAATCACATGTGTGCGTTTGATGAGTCCGTGGCGTCTTCCCTCATCCATGAGCTCAGTGCTCCAGTGTTGCGCTGTGTCTCGTGGATGTCAAGGCTTTGTTCCAGTCCTCTCAATGAATCCATCCCCTGGTTTCTGAATCGCTCTCGACTTTGAAGGTCGCTCTAATAGCGTGTTCAAACAAAACACAGTCCTTGCTGGAACTATAAATGAAGCTATACACAAAGCAGATTTCTGCCGGTTTATCACAGCAGTGCAAGACCAAAATGCAAGGATGACCAAAAACTTCATAGTATATCTATATAAATATTTTAGAAAGGTACATACAAAGTAAAGGCAAAGATACAAGTGACTTATATGCGTCAGTAGCGTGTTTGCAAAAGTTAAAGCCTATAAGAAGAGATTCTCCTCCTGCTGTACCTGATGGAACTGATGTCTTCATGTTGTTGAATCAGAAAGGAAGAGAGAAACTATCTGTGTGCATGCAGAGCACTAAACTACACCATACACTACACAGAAGAGACATACCTCTGTGAATGAATATATGAGTTCCGTCTATGGTATTAACAGTAACGTCGCTGTGTATTTTTGGCTGGATGATGTTCATTTTAAGGGTCGATGAGGCAGCGATAATGTCAAATGCCCTTATCCATCCAGACTCCATTCAAAAACCAAACATCATAAAAGAGACAGCAGGCACAGCGAAACATTAGAAATGGACAAAAGCGTGTGTGATTTCTGACCAAAACGAACGCCGTGGTTGAGGCATTTTCTGCAAGCGCTTGCGTCCATGCAAAAAAATGAGTATGGATTGAGTGCAAAAACAAGGCATCAAATAAAGAACTCCCTCGGTATCGCTATCATGAGTGTGTGGGTACCAGTGTTGTCATTGTCATTCAACAGTACTTAGCCCCAATTCAAAGCCACTCAGATTCACGGACACACACGTGGAGGACTGACCGTTGTTGGAGCGCAGAGATCTGGCCGAGATGCCGTTGGTCCCTATAGGATGATGAACCCCTGTTCCATCCACCAATCCCGCCTCGCCTGGCTGCTTCATGAGCTCGGTCAGAGTCCTGGAGGCAGGAAGAGACAAAACACACATTTACTCACCTACAAAATCATCCTGCATTCAAACAGAACAGCAGAAAAAAGGAAAGAGAGGCCTGTCGGGCAGACGAGCGACTGGGACGAGGTTGAGTTAGTGTTCGAAATGTGATAGAAAATAATGAGAAAGATGTAAAAGGTTGAAATAAATAAACACATGGGTTGATGGGACATCATGTGAAAATCCATTATTAAAAAATACAACCAAAAAGCTTAATAGCTCTACCTGAGGAAAGACAAGTTTGAGGGAGATTGTTAACATCTATGAAAACAAACCCAAACAGAAAACACTCTGCATGAAATACAAGAAAGTGGAAACGAGGATGAAAACCACGAGTCTCTGGATGTTTGCCAACTGGGGGCATCAATCATTTATATAAAAAAAATAAAAAAAATCAAACAACTTCCCCTCTTGCCATCTTTTATTGTTTGATGCCTTTGAACAAGTTCTGTTGTGTCCTGGAAACTGGAGCAGAGGCAGGAAACAGACTTTCCACATGCAGATTTAACTCCTTCTGTGCGCACAGAACCCGCAGCTTGTTGTTTATCAGACAAAGAGTAGTTGGACGACTCTTTGGAAACATTATCTTGTCTGTTCTGTTCAAAATGGGAACATATTACATAATACATGGGATTGGCTTCACCAAAGTCGTCTGATTTGTCAAAGTGTGTCTCGGACAAAGCTTCATCACCATCACATGTGTGATTTGAGTTTAATTTCCCAGTGGAATATGAAAGGATTGTACTTAGAGAGGCAGATACAACATTTGCATTTGCCACTATTTGTTTATTATCGAAGCAAAGAAAAAAATTAAAACCAATCAAAAACCTTGCCTTTCCACATCAATGGTCAATTGGTCCGTCCTTACAAAAAGCTGTTTTCCGTTTCCACTTCTATAACCTCATGAATTAGTTAAACAAACTTTCCAGTATTTGCTCACATTAACGAGGTCTAAGAGGGGAAGACAGCGTTTAACATGTAGCCATTGGCCAGGAAATTAAAGCGACATACTCAACAAATCAGCTGTGACCTGAGAGCTGTTATCAAGTATTTTCTCACTTTTAATCTCACTGTTGAAACCTCCAACAAAGCTCCCAACGCAGCAGAGCGTCTTGTCATTAGCCTGCTGTGATTGCCTGTGGTCATGGCAGCAGGATGCATAAACACTTCCACTCCTGCACGGTGTAATGTATTTTAACAAAGTGCACTTGAAATAGGACCGTAGCAGATGGTGCCAAAGTAAAGGGTTTTTTTTGTTTGCATGTTTGTGTAATTTGATCCTAGATTAAAGAAAAATAAACGATAATCCAGCGTTATGATTGGCTTCATTAGTTTTAAACATCAACTTTTTTTTGTCTTTGTGAGATATTTGTCCACGGCTTGTAACAAATCCACCAGAGAGGGAAACTAAATAATGAACCGACAGCGTAGAAATATGATCTCTTTGGCCCAGGAAATTGAAATTGAAATAGGCATAGTCATTAAGCATTAAGGGCAGTTCACTGGTGTTTATGTAAAAAAACATCTGGTTCAATGAATACATCTTCTGGATAAATTAACGTCGGAAAGTTACACCATAACTGACCAAATATTGTGTGTATGAGAGAGAGAGAGAAATTGTAAGCTTATTAATGTTTTTTCTTATAACCACAACATAAAGATAACAATTTCCATAGGGACATTTCTGCATTAACAAGACAGGCAAGGGTGATAAATATCACAAAATGTGCACTCATACTGGTGTACGATGGACAGTATGTGCCACAGCAACACATATACTGCATTTACACGTTCATCTCAATTGCCCATTGCACTTTCTGCTTGCCAGCCAATCCATTTTCTCTCCTCCATCTCATTAATATCTGTCAACTTACGTTGCATTACTTCATGAAATGTCCAGGCTGCACCTCGCGTCGCTCTCTCACCACCCTGGCCGCTCGCTTACTGGCTTTCGTCGCTTCGGGAATGCTTGGGAGCGCTACTGTTCAGTGTGTGTTGTTCTGCAGACCCTCGATCCCCGTTCTCTTTTTTTTTTATCTTCTCAACCTCCTGCGTCGGACTCCATTTCCCTTCTCTCATCTCTGCCCCCGTTCTTCAGCTTCGTTCGCACCCGAGAGCCTTCCCATCGCTGCCTGAATCGCCTCCTCCACCCTGCGTTTCCCTTTCATCTCCTCTTATCCCTCACATTCGGACTCTCTTGCACAGCCACATGTTTTGTCCAATTTCCTCCCTCTCTGTCTCTTCCCCATCCGTACTCACAGCTCTTCCTTCCTCATTGATCCCCGCGCACACACACACACACACACACACACACACACACAGACACACACACACACACACACACACACACACACACACACACACACACATGGACGCACCACCCTCGAGGAAACTCACATAAACTATTCTAACTTGCAATATTAGCGCTCATGAAATAATACACAGTGAGATGAGGACATCAAAGCCCCCGTGTTGGTGCACACACACACACAATCAATAAATGACTCCAGAAAAGAATGAATAATAAAGTGAAGACATACATCTGCCAACAGCTTTTTATCTCTATCAGATTTTCCCCACATGATATGGTGGGAACACTTTGCATCCAGCATCTATATGCCGAGGATGTCCATCCCTTCCATGAGGTTGACATGCAGCCCTTCCCATAAGACCCGCCTCCAGCCAAGGCCCACACAATGCACGCATGTGTATAGCGCGAGCCTTCTAAATTTCTGGATGGACTGATATTCAAATGCTGAATTACTTGCAAAAGGCTGTGCATGTTTTAAGTTGCACTTCCTGTGGACCTGTAACTATGGGGCTTGAGTTGAGCTGGTGTTACTGGCATTTTAGTCTTTGTTAATGACAGTATAAAGACCATGTGACTCTGGAGGAGGAGCTTTGTCAGTGGTTGTCAGTGGTTGACGAACCTCCTCATATCCTCGCGCAATGTTAGCAGCTGTGTCGTCATGCTGAAAGTGCAATATTTTTCAGAGACAGTATAGTTTTCTTTCCAGTACCAAATATTTTAGTGGTACTCCGTACCGGCTTACTGGTTGTATTAAGAAACATTAAGGATTTATCCTTCTTGCAGCTTAACCATTTAAAAATTGTTATTAAAGAGGTATGTCGTTTTGCTCACATGTGTATTCTTAGTGCAAGTAATTACCACAATTTCATTTTGCCCCACTCCAGGGTCTATCCTGCCTCTCACGCAGTGCATGCTGGGATTGCACATCATGTAGTTTCACATCCCAAAGTCAAACTAAAGTAATGTAACATTTGTGTGTGTCTAGTTTTTAACTTTTTAAAAACACCTGCTTTTACTTTCTGCCTATATTGGTATCTTCTTCAAACTACAGTACAATAGGCGTACTTGATTCACTTAAAATATCTTTCGCTTTAATATACAGCAGGGAGAAAAACTATTTTGTCAACTTTCTTCCTACAGGAGACTTTCTACTAAAGCATTTTATGGAATGTGGAAATGGAAATAATTTTCCATTTTAATCCCCTTTGGTTTGGTGGAACTTATGAAGTTGCCCTGAAGTAGTAAGTCTGCATGTGTAGAGGTCTTCCGTAGAAACAGTAGCTAGGGAGGATCTCACCGAGGTCTATCGTCCCACAGAGCATCATCCATTTTGTCACCAATGTGGCTTAAAATCACGTGATAAACCGCAGTCTTCATACATGTCATTAAACTCAGTTAATCAGTTACTTTGCACTTGAACTAATGCAATTGAAAACAAAATTAGATGAGTTAGAAAAGTGATAATTGAATGTGCATGACACACTGCTCCATTACATATACCATTATAAAAAAAATAAAATTAAATAGTTTCAAAGCGCATGTAAATGTAATCAGTTCTCTCCTCGCGGTTGTGAATGTGCCTTTGAATATTGCCCAGTCACAGCGGGCCGTCTTTGTAAACTCAAAAGGGGCATGAAGGGTCCAGGATGAGTCACGGCCGCCGCATGCAAATCTGCGATTCCTTTTCAATCGAGTGAGTGGACTTTGAAATTCAATTCACAAGTAATAAAGGAACGGATTTGGCTCGGCACACGGTTTGCCGACTCCAGACAGGCGTTTTCTTGGTCAATTTGCAAATCAATGCGGCTAAACACTGCGAGACCAAATCACTTGCAAACACACCCCTTGTGTTTGTCTGTGTTTCTTGTCCTGGTCGTATCTCTAAATGTCCACTTTTCAATCGTCAAAGTGTGTTTGTTCTAAAAATAGAGTGCGAGAAACACCCCACGGTCATGTGATAAGACATTCAGTATTGTTCTGCACACAAACACATTTACTCCCCTGGGTTGGCAGCACAGCATTTTGGAGCTGAATCGCTCCCTCCTGTCACAGCAGGTTAGTTTATACTTACAAGGCCCCCAGCAGATGAATCCAGGGCCCCCGAAACCTAGCGTGGGGCCGAGCATGGAGCTACCACCCCTGAGGGCGGTGCGTACGATCGCTCCCCACCCGACGCACAAACACCACCACGCCGATCGCGCTCACACTCAGGCGGGAGCACGAGACAGGGAGAGACACACGCACGGTTTGGCCTGGAGGGAGTTGATAGATCTTCGCGAACCTTTTGTTCTCACTTGCGGCGAACTTGAGGGGTCACGGTGGGAGGGAGTTGTCCACGACGCGCGTTTGTGTTGGTCAACAATGTCGTTGTGATGAATCCTGTGAGGCTGTGCAGGAGAATTCTAGAATCAGCGAATGAGCACGCTGATGTGGGAGAGTTTATGACCATGTGGGGGCCGTCTCTCCTCCATTGTGAGGCCCCATAACACAACGCAAATGAACCCAACAAATAAGGCCATGTTCATCATGACTGAGTGATAATTGTCCACCTACTTGTTGCAATATTACATAATACGATTGTTTTGTAATTCTACTCCAAGAGTTTAAGTCTGTTTGTTATGCAAACTAAGTTAAAGTTCATTGTCATGTTCCTCTGAATGGGCGAATATGAACTAGAATGACAACGGAAGCCTTTTGTAGGTGAGAGGAGAGGCCGAACCAGATGTTAAAATCTAGCGCAGCGTGTGTCTCTGTTTGTCTTTCGTCTGTTTCTTTGTCTCTTTGTCTTATGTTGTCATCAAGTGACGGAGCAAACTCTAATCAGTAACACACACAAAGGCAGATTCACACACACAAACCGTAGGCTGAGCACAAGTGGAAGCATGTATTATCTCAAAGGGGTCTGTTACACCAGTCCCTCTTACACACAAATACTTACGTACATGTTTGTGCACACACACACACACACACACACACACAGTAAGACACAGATATGCAGTGGCTGCCAGATAGTGCACCCTCGTAGGCTTGGTACAGAGCCTGAATCCGTCTCCCACCCTGCTACACCCCTATTAGAGCTGACAGCTGCCAAATAATGTCCCCTGGCACGGCTGAGCGCCTGCAATGCCAGGGCCAGTTTGTGCTCATGCATTCCAGCCTCTCATCCATTTTCACGAGTGTGCTTACGTGTGCATAACCTCACTATCGGAGGAGCCGTTGAACCCACAAGTTGTGACTTAATATTCAAAAATAAGGAAATACTTCCTTGAAATCTGAGTTGAGGCAAAGTGTTGAGTTCAGCTGCAGTTCAGTGGAATCATTTTCAACAGAGCAGCAAAGGAACAGCAAACATTTCTGGTGGACCAGTCAGTCCAAACTACGGTGAAAGCAGAGGCTTTTAAAACAGAGAACTATCATTATTATCCAAAAGGTTACATTGCGCATCATGTTGGACAAAGAGAAGCCTGAATTAAAGTCACCGTATGTCGTCTGTTTTACAAATCTGAAAAAAATGTTAGAGATATTACAAAGCTTCTGGGCAACTTTGATTAAGAGGAACGTTCATTTACTACATTCATTTATTGACCATGGTGCTGAGACTGAGTACTAAAATACGAATAAATAAACACATCCAGAGCCAACAGGCTGGAAGCTGCATGAACCAGTAGCTGGCAGGAGCTCAGTGCAGAGGCTGTAGTGTTGCTGACGATGATGTCACAGAAAATACCATATGTCAACCTCTGAGTCACTGCCTGCACTCATTATTTTTGGCCCGTCTTTATTTTAGAAACAACAAAACACACACGCGCACTAAAAGAGATTCACCCTCCTCGAGGGATTTGTTCTCAAACATTCATCAGTGTGACGCACACATAACCTACGCATGAATACACCTACACACAGACACACATTTGTCAGCAGAATATTCATCATCCTGTGCAGGATGGTGCACAGGTACGATCCCTCCCTCGTCACACTGCGACAGACAACATGTTATCGATCTGTTTTATCAGATATCTTTCAGTGACTAAACCAGTCGATGGGAAAGCCAGTAGAGGACGTCAACACGTAAAATATAATGTTTTTTAGAATACTACCAGTATTTCAACCAGAATGTTTCTTTTTTGACATTTTCATGAGTGAAATTTCGACTCTTCAAAACGTGCGCTAAAGCTGCCTTTATTGTATTTACATATTTATTTTTAATCTGGTACTCAGCTTCTGGAATTACATTCGGCGTGTGGCTGAATGTACCAGTGCCGCATGCGATTTAGCTCGTGACATCGACATCCCAACCATCCATCCTTTTAACAGCGGGATCAATTCACCCTTTCATGTCTGAAAAGGGATGCACCCATGTGGGCATAACACATAACCTGTACAAACTGTTAATGGGGTGTCCCGGTCAGAGCGGCATTGACGAATTAGCAACCCCAGCGCACTTTGCCATCGGTGCGCTGTCACGGCTTCTGGTAAATGGTGTTAGTGGCGCGCAAACTGCGGCGTGAAGTGACCTTGGATTGCGACCCCGGGGAGCAGACACATGGCGCTGGCGTGGCCGGTGCGGCGGCCGTTACCCTCGGGGAGCTCTTTGCTCGGTTCGGGGAGGTGAAACACACGCGCACACTGGCACAATTTAAAAAGAATCCACGGGACGGACGGACAAGTGGGAGATTTTAACTCTCCTCATTTTGGATGCAGCTTACGTGAGCATTAGCAGCTCGGCGTCTCCCTGATGGCTGCTGTTAATGGACGAGGGGATGCAGCTGGTCAGGCAGCAATCGAATGGGGAGCAAACAGGACATGGGCTGAGAGAGATTCAACAGCAGTCTCGTAATGCATTCAGCCACCAGTGGGTGGGACAGATGTTTAGGCTCCAGTTTGGGAGTGCTGCACTGTCTGTGGTCAAAAGTTATCTTTTCTTTATCGTCGCCCTTCATTCCCAAAGACTAAACCGTAGCTGTGTTGTTCACGCAGAGAAAAAAATAAAATCCTAATCCTTCTGACGCAGTACAATAAAAATTGATGCAACGCAATGTAATGCAATGTAACAGAAAGCCACACTATCAAAGCTTTGCGATGCAGCGCCACAGAAGTGTGAGCCAGGAGTCAACCTGCGTTTAGCTCATGACACACACACACACTCGCTCGAGCACAGATATTCCCTTCACACTGCATTCAGCTCAAAGTCCAGCCTTGACATCAAAGCTATGCGCAATATGTAGTTTGTCACACACACACAAACACAAACACACACACGCACACACACACTCTTACAGAGAGTGCAAGGACACTGACAATGCGGTATAATACACTAATGGATAAGCAAGTCAAACAGCCAATTCTCCCTCCTCATTTGTCATTTAATCAAACACACTCACACAATGAGTTTGATCTGGGCTTTTCCCCTTGACATGAGTGAGTGTGTACCTACGTGGGGGGGGTCACACCCATGACTGCAATCCATCAACCTGTCCGACTTGACTGCTTCTAATTCCGACTGCACACGTCTCTCTCTGTAATTCTCTGCCTCTGGAACTCTATCCATGCTTTCTCTTCTTCTGACGCTTGCGGAGGTCTGCGTCCATGAATCTGAGGCCATCCCTCGTTGTTTTCCTACCTTAAGCAACGTTAAGCTTTTTCACGTTAAGCGTTTTAGAATGTCCCTCCTCGTAGTCCGCCAATGACGCGACGTGCAAGTGGTCATATTTACGGATTTCTTCCGACAAAAGCTCTTCAATCTGATTCGTTGTCTTGTTAAATATCTTTGTTTTAATAATAGCGGAATTATGCTATGAAACTGTAAATGTGAGACTCCGGGAAGGATGTAGCTAGCGGACCAATCACAGCCTTGCGGCTTGCGTAGCTGTGGACGCACGAAGGGAACCAATTCATTTTGGATAGGAGCCCGCTGGTTATTTTGCGAACTCAAGAGTGTTGATCACTTTTCTTTTAATATCAATCTTTACCACTTCCTACTCCCCAATTGCTATATAAATACCTTCAGCAGACAATAATTAAAACGGACTTTAATGTAATTAGATGTTTCTCATAAAGAACAAAAGTATTATTTTCCATGTCCTCGATGTACTACCAAATACTCTTTCCCGGGGAATCAAAGAGAAGGGACACGTGAAGCCAGGAAAGGATGGATTAATGGAGTGGTAGAAAAAACGAACACCTCGCTTAGTGCACTCTTTTGATCAAATGTCAATGAAACAATATTTCACTGGTTAATCTCATTCTCTTCCAAAGCTTTCTATTTTGCTGATATTCGCTGTGTGTGGCTCCTGCTAGTGTTCCTCGGTATTCTGCTCGTTTCTCTTTGTAATGGCTACGTAACTCTGACGACTATCTCCCATCGCTTTATATTTATTTCATGTCCGTTGCTTCCCCACTCCTCTTCTCTGTATTCTTCTTTTTGCCTCTCCTTATCCGCGGTGCCTCCTGACTCGTCCTCGTCCTCTCTGTTACGTGTGCTGTTTAGCTGCGCTTAGCTTCACCTGTCAGCTCGGATCAAGGCTGCGGAGCAGCAACATGACAAACTGCCCTCTGATTCACTCACACTCACACACACAGGAGCGCACACACGTATAGGAGCGCACACACGTATAGGAGCACACACACGTATAGGAGCACACACACGTATAGGAGCGCACACACGTATAGGAGCGCACACACTTGTAGCGTCTTTTCAGAAAGAAAAAAAAAACAATCCCCCTCCTTTTACCTGGCTAAATATGGCCATAACTTGCAGCTGCACACAGGCGTGTCTTTGTATAAACAATGTAAATGGAATATAGAGAGTATTTATATTTCTCCATTTGGCCTGTTGGTCAATTTATCCAGATGTGAAAAGAGACACTAGGATGTTTTCCTGGATCCTGTGTGCAGAATGTTCCACTGGAAACGACAGCAGACGCAGCTCGTGGTGACAGTCGGTGCTTCACCTGGGATGATAGGAGGCAAATCCGGCAAGCTACAACCTTAAAAATGAGATTTTAATTTGGCGAATCCTTGGATTGAGATGGAAAAGCTCATGAATTCCCCTGGCAGGAGGTTGGGTCTAATGCTCAAAGAGAAAGATGCTCACCATGATTATGAGAAGTGTTTGTTTTGGGTGGTTGACACAATATTAAGTCAGGATGTCTTAGCGGCTGCTGTGAATTTGTCTCTCAACTTTGAGAACATTGGAAGGCTGTTTATTATGAGCTGAGCGGTTATGTGCATGTAAATGAAGCCTACTGGAAGACTCTCTGGGTTCCCACACTCACTCACCAGCACAATGAACAAGGATGTGGCACCCAAGAAACTGTCCAAATTTTTTCAGTCAATAACACACACACACACACACACACACACACACACACACACGCGCGCACAAACACCATAATCATCACTTCTTTCTGCAAATAACACATGTCTGGTGTCCTCAGGCCTCCGGGGCGGTGAGGTCATTCTCTGACATGGGCTGATATTTGAAGCTTATTAGAAAGTGAAAAACTGTGTAAGCAGTTTGGTTACTATATTTGTAAGGCTCAGAATTAACTGCAAACGGCAGACCGCACCTCAGGTTTGTTGCCTTGGATTATTGTGTCTATATCTTTTTCCTCTCCGACAAAACATGCTGAATGGCCAAATCCAGAATAGGCCTCAGCTCAATTTGCGGCGACACAGAAGTCATTTAAAAAATAATGTTGCCGCAGTACGAGTTCCGTGTTACAGTTTGACGCACAATGGCTAAGAAAGGCTCTAAATAACAGAGCTGCCGGTGTTGAGATGAGGGGCACCGGAGCGTTCACGCTTCCGTGAAGACTGTTACCGTGCAAGCACAGTCCAGAGCGGAGGCAGTCTGGTAGGTGGTGGGTCACATGCATGCTCACGTGCACGTGCACAGCCACTAACATGCATTAGTAGGCACACAGCATTTTTCTAACCATGTCAACAAAGCACGGAGAAGCTTACGTTGACGGCACGATTCTTTTGCAATAATAATGCTCTGAATTTCCCAACCTCGATTTAATGTGGACAAGAATCTAGACCATCTAGGTGTGGAAACGTTGCTGGCACAAACAAACAGGGAGGTAGACGAGGAGGGAGAGAGAGAGAGCGTTGAATGCGGGTCCTATTGGTCTCGCAGGAAAGAAGGGTCATAAATCCACTTAATGGCTGAGAATATTAGCATGAGATAAGCTGGTGGGGAAGTCATCACTAAGCGCAAAGAGGGAAAAGGAGACGGATGGCGGGAGACAGTCGAACTAAGAGGGGATGAGAACATCGGAAAGGGGTTTATTATGTGTTGAGCGGTTATGTGCATGTATATGAAGGCCTGGATACACATGTACACACACGGAAACACACACACGCGACACCAAAATGAAAAAGAGGCTGGACTACATTCTTTGACTGAATGTTAGTCACCGACGAATTGAAATTCAGTTTTGAGGCATGCTAACTTTCAGATGTTTTTGGCAGCAAAACGTTATCTAATAGATGAAACCAAACCTTTCATGTATAATTCCTTATCTTTGATGATAGAGCATGATGTGTGAATAAATGTTTGTCCAAACAAACATTTGTTTACTTCAGTAAAACGCAGAGTTTGACCCCTGAGTCTTCTAGACAATATACAAAATGTATGTGACTTCATTAAATATAATCTCTGGGTTTGCTACACTCTGACATGTGACTTTGAAGCTTTGGAACAAGCTTTTTTGCCATTTTTCACAGACAGTAGTCCAACACATTTTCAAACATTCTCATTTACCTCTTGCAGGGCCGGCCCAAGGCATAAGCGAACTAGTTCGTGGTGGGAGGGGGGCCCCCAAATAAAATTCTGCTCAGGGCCCCCAAGAAGCTCGGGCCGGCACTGTCCTCTCGTCACAGCGTGATCATGAACATTAGACTCTTGCCACCATGAGTTTTGGTTGCATAAGGCACAATATGTCAGATAACAGTGTTTACCACAGTTTTCTATCTGGTTTGCCAAATGCGTGCCTTTCTGCCACAATATGTATGCAGCATACGTGGCGGATCCTCCCCCCCCAAGATGGATCACGTCATTTGAACTAAAGCAGAGGAAACAGAAGCTCGTGGCTGGGATGTAAATTTCCGTTAACATGCCGCACACTGAAAGGAGGTGAGAAGGACAGATTGATGAATCGGTGGACAAGGGAATGCATCGAGGAGGTACAAAAGAAGTTGGCTGAGGAGAAAAGAGGGTTGTAAGAGACGAAATGAGAGGAAAGAAGAAAGAGGGCTGGAAGAGAGTCACACAGGGAGAGAAGCACTGACGTCTGCCTGCTCATCATGAATCACGACAGGAAGAGGAGGTCCCATATTTCCTCTCTGTTATTTTATTATTCTCTTTAATTCTATTCATAATGTATATAAAAGAAAATTTAAATTTATGGAAAAATTTCGTATTTGTGTTTCAACGCTCACTTCCTGATGGCTGAAATGTGCAGCCATAGTCCTGCAGCTATGAGGAGTAAAAATGTCAATTTTGTAATTATGGCTTTGTGTTTGTCAACAGTAAAATTAAATCCCGGCAGAAGTGGGTTGTGCCTTTCATTATGTTCCTTTTATAATCAATTTACATCTGCACAAAAAGAAAAAACAGGAAGATTCCCCAGTGATCCAGCTGGCTGCATAAACAACATACGCATTATTTGCATCTTTTAGTGGAAAGACGCTTAACGAAAGGTTTATTTTGACCTTTAAATTGACTCAACTACAAACGGCCCATATGGCAAATAGAATACATGTAGATAGACACAAATAGATGTTAAAAGGACTCAGGATGGATCCAAGGGATATGCATTTGTAAGCATTTGGAGATACATAGTTAAAATTAGGAAAACAATGTTTTTTTTTGTTTACTACAAAAAAATAGTAGTTAAGGGCTGATGGGTCTTTTTTTCGTCCGGGATCCTGGTGACAAAGTGTTGTTTCCCATCAGGCTGGAGCCTCATTTAAGAATGAGGCTCCCTTCAAATTTGAGATAATATCTTTATCCGCATATATTTATTACTGTGGAAACTATTCAACACAAAAATATAAACATTATCCTACTTTTCCTTTTTCACTTTGACAAATCTACCCCCTTTTTTCTCACCTTCTCTTTTGGTTATCTATTCCACTTTAGAGCTTTCTGCCCGAAGTCTCTCACCTGTGTCACATATTACGTAACCATGTCTCTGTGCCTCAAAAACGCAAGGGCCATGTATGTTTGAGCACTGCAGCTGAGCACTGGGACTGAGCGCTGGGTTCTTTGGTTTTGGGGACCAAACGTATTTTTATTCTTTCGTTGAAGACACACCAAGAATGTGTACAGTGCACGTAAAGTGACTTTGTTTCCTGCAGCAATAGATGAACTCATGCGTGCTTGTTTCACATCAGCCACTGTGCAACTCGACTGAACAGTCGCAACATTAATGGCCCTTTTGATGCCATTATACCTGAGTGAGCCTTCTTTAATGTGGTAACCACTGACAACGCTCCCATAACCAGTGCAGCGTGTACTCGGCGGGCTGAATCCTGACGAAGGCATCACTGCGTTATGTTTTATTCACTGAAAATGGAAGTTAAAAAATGCTAAGTAAAGTAATTCATTTATAACGGTTACACTTAAGGTCATGACTTCAAGTGTTTTTTTGGGCCCTTATGGAGCAAAAAAACAAGAATGTAAAAACAATATATCATGGCCTCATGAAGTTGCTCAGATGTGTTGCTGTTTGTTGGAAACGTCAAACATCATCACGTCGAACAAAAGGCAACCTGAAGCTCACTGGGGGGGACGTCATGCGACGGTTGTCTATTATGTTAATAGTCATGTTAGCTTTTTGCTAATCTAAAAATGGTTTTGGAAGATTTTTGCCAAACAAAAGTTTTGCCAAACAAAAATTCTAAGCAGCGTTGCCGAGACGGGATCTAATTATTTAATTAAGAGTCCAAGCTTGTGCCAAATTTGAAAAAAATCCCTCCAAGTGTTTCCGACATAATAATATAAATAGGCTCTTTGAAACAAGCAGATTATTACAAGATGATAACCAAACCAATATGTGTGTACTGAAGAGTAGGGTGTTCCCACACATGCACATGCAAAAAAAACGTTTCCATTCTCACCAATTATTTTCAAATGGCCTAACACAGGGCTGAGTCCATCCGAGACATGCTGGGTTTTTTCTGGAATTTTCTCCCTGTTTACTCTGTCCTCCAGTGTTGGCCTTTGGGATGTTAGCAGGACAGGATCTGCAGTAGAAAGAGCCTTTAAAATCTCTTTTTGCCCCTTGCAGCAAGCTGCCAGAGAGCATGAAGGCAACACAGTCTGACAATCATCTGTTGAACGGCGGTCTCTCCAACAACCCTGGTCATCAGTTAACGGTAGCTGCATACAGTGGCTTGGGCTATGTCATTTTAGCATTTAGACACGCACAGGCTGTGTATTTTGCACAACACAATGGACGTAAAGGCACCGGTAATGTTGGGCTGGAAACTAGAGGGACCAGGCAGGCTGGCTCATGAGGAAGATAGAGGAGAAAAGAGAAGGGAAAGGAGGGCAGGGAAGGGTGCGAGTAAAACAGGCCTGAAGATGATGGATTGAAAGAGAGATAACTGAAGAAAAGGGAAGGGGTGACAGATGAGATGAGTTGTATTTTTACCATCATTTCTGTCATGTAGAGAGGAGAAACCTCACCACCTCTGTCACTTTCTGTCGACTCTGTGATTTCACAGCGGTCTGTTGGGGATGCTGTATTTTTTTTCCCCCTGCAGCTCAAGGAGAGGAAATCAAAATCCATTTTCCACTCTTGCCCACCTATTTCCCTAATATTCTCTCCTTCTGCCACTCATGTAACGTCAGTTTTTCATCACAAAGACATTTAAAACGTTGACACAGCATCGGTATAATAAGAGTACATATTAACCGCGTGTCTGCTGCCAAATGTGATTTTTTGCGTATGTGTGTGTTTGGTCATGTGTTTGCAGTGCGACTCAAATTCAAGCCATGATTGAGCTGATGTTTTGAGGGTTTCTGATTTTGCTGATTTTTGCATCTGCAAGTTAAACAGTTTAATAAAACCTGGGCTTTTGAACAACATTTTGTCTCACCTGCCTTTGTTGTTATTCGTATTTAGTGCAATTATTACACTACAAAATCGCGTTGGTTTACAAATAAATATATAAATGAAGATAGGACTTGGACTACAACAGTTATCATTGTCAGCGGCTGAAATTCTGTTTGGAAATGTTTTACAGAGTGTAAGAAACCCGGGCACATCCCCAGTGACGATGGGAGGCATCCAAAGTACTTAGAAAGATGCAGGTAAAATATTGAGTTGGGTTTTTGCGGTCGGACCCTACTAAGAAGCTTAGTGGCTCTTACGCACTATGATGACAGCGTAATCACGCGTTGTAACTGCAGGCCTGAATCCTGATTGATTTTCATTACAGCTCAGGCACTGTGTTATTAATCCCTAATGCAAAGAGCAAACGCTATCCTGCTCAGTACACCGCAGATACAAACTATGCTTCCGTTAAACCCACAGGCTGTACTGGCATGTTTTAATATGAAAAGTACTTTTTTTTTTAAGTTCTTTTTTTGGTTAAATACTCTGTACATGTCCTAGTTTCATATGCGACATAAATAGATTAGAAAAAGCGAAATGCAAGATGGATTAAAGTGATTAAGAAAGAGCATTTTTCCACGTCTGCGATAGGGGAGGTAATGGGAGGGCGCTAAGTGTAATATGATACATCGTTTCTCATTTTTTATTCTGACTTGAACTAACTGCTGCCTACTGTGTAACCGAAAACTTCCACTTTGAGTAGCAGTACTTTGAATGTTAAGCACAGCTGTGGGTTGTTATTGTGCGTGTTGGCATTATAAATGTGTGAGTGCAAAGTGGTTGTTTTGAGGGAGGTGTTGAGGCGAGAAGATGATGTATTGGTGGCATCGACTGTAGACCCTGAACTCGCCGTGGTCTCATCAATCATGTGACACGTTACACACACCAAACTAAGTAAACCACAATTAGCTACTATGGAACACCAGTAACGTTTTGTATGAAGGATTTCCAGCCCGACCAGTGGCATATTCATCTTCTTTTAAAATAGTTACTGTAAATTAGCTATTTATTATCTGGAAATGGGAAGAAAAAAAAGATTAAAAAGCCAGATGCTTTGTGGGAAACTCGCACTGTAACACATGCAGCTGTTTGAATTTATTCAGTTTTCAATTCTGGAGGATTACAGCAAATAATGTGTTGTGATTTGTTTCAACAAAGCAGCTGGAATTTTGTTAGTTTTGTTTCTTAGCGTCACGGGTACTTATTTAGACACTGAGCAAATAAAAATTAAAATATTCAAACTAATATATTAGGGACGGCAGTGGAGGAAGTACTCATTTTTTACTTAAGTAAAAGTAGCAGCAGAGTAAAGAACACTCTTTAGTTAAAGCCATGCATATACAATTTAATTAAAAGGGCATTAATGTAATAGCATCAAAATGATCATTATTGAGATGCGCGTGGTCGTATTGGAATTTTAAATATTATGCAGAGCGGCTTGTCAATTTCCTACTTAAACCATTTGATAATTTGTGAAGACGACTTCGACACATATAAGTCTCTCTCACAAAGTTAACGTCGTAGTCAAAGTTAACTTTAAAACTTGAATCCAAAAACCTCCCACTTCTAACCGCCCCGTCTGTAAGTCACATGAACCCTTCCTAATTGGAGACAAAGTGCGTTACGACTGGGAGGAGAAAACACCTGCAGAAACATGGAAGGGCTGATGTTTTTACTGAATGTAGTCCTTTGCCTCTCCGTGTCCCTTTCCCTCAGTCGTCTGGCTGCTATGAGAGGAAGATGAATTACCCGGCTTCATGGCCTGAAAGGTGAGAAATGACTGTTGCGATTGGTCTCAACATGGACGGGCTCTGCACTCTGCAGCCGGTCGCTGAAGGTGTGTGTGTGCTATCTTGAGTATGGATGCATTTATTGTGTACGAGTGCTTGCTGGTGTGAAAAGAAGAAGAATTACGATGCCCAGGCCACGCAGGGACATTTCAAAACTCATTCATCTTATTATCAGACAATGGCTGCATCAATGTTTCATTGCATCTTACTTGCCGCATACCGCACCGTAAAACTTTGGAAAAGAAACGGGGTTGAAGGGTGGAGATGAAGAATGGTGAGACAGAGAGAGAGAGAGAGAGAGAGAGAGAGAGAAAAGAGGGAACACTGCATGTTAGAGACCAACGGGGAATGAGACAAGCACAAGTACACAAATCTGAAACGCAAACCGAACATGAACGAGGATGATGGTGAGAGATGAAAGCGGAGAGCAAGGTAAAGAAGTGAAATCCTCCTTCTGTTCCCCCTTCTGAGTTCCCCCTCTTGTTTCATCTCTGTTCCCGAACAGCGCTGAAGACTTGTGGCCATTTGGGCGCTTTTAACAAGCAGGTAATTCTTTTTTGGACTGTCAAGAAAAGGAGTGGGTGGAGATGGGAGCAGAAATGGGTGGATGGTGAGGGGGGGCGAGTTGGACGTCAAAGGGGGATGGATCTCATTCTGGTGTTTAATCTCTGTGTTTAAGTTCAAGGCTTCCTGTGGGCGCGGCGGTGTTTGGAGATTAGAGCCGAGATGTGATTACTAAGGCAAAGAGCCACGCTGGCTCCAGGATGAGAGGAAAAGGATGGGAAGGAGAGCGGGAAAGGGGGAGGACAACAACAACACAGACTTACTGTCACATGCAACAAAGCAAATTGGTTTGGGGTCGATAGCTAATAACAACCTGTGTGAAAGGACTGTGTACATGAATGAGGGCTGCATGATCTGCAGATATAGGATGACATCGATAGAAAGTGTTAGACGATTCTACACCGGCTTTATGGTAGTGATCTTCATCAGTTTTGAAGGCATTGACTTATTAATGTTTAATGTTTTGCATCAAATTCTGTTTATGTCAACGGATAGGATCTTCGGCCAGGGGATGTATGTATGCGTTCACATTTAATCATTTCTTATTGACACATTCATATTCAATCTACACACAATCATCACCAGCAATAATTATTTTATCCTTACACAACTTTAAACCTTTATACTCGCTTCAGCTGATAGGACTTCTACCAGAGTGAAATGGTTCAGTATTCTTCCCTCCTCCTGACTGAAGGATATTAAAAGATATGAAAGAGACGGAAGGTTGAAGGGCAGTAAGCAAAGAAATGAAGATATGCATAATACCTGAGAAAGGGGGTTGGCGATGAAAAGGAACGATACGGACGGACAGACAGACATTCAAATAGATGAGAAAATGTTGAGTCATCGGTGAGACGGAGGAGAAGGAAGGAAGAGACGACCAGTTTCAGTACACGGGGAGCGATAAGCTCGCTGCTACGCGCGCTTCAGCAAACCGCAACACGTAAGCAGTTTGATTTTCTGTCAAGGCGACTTGGAGCCAGCGTCAATTCACAATGGGACAAGACCATTACCAGGGTCACTGGAGTGAAAATGGAGCCCATGTTGGACGGCCTGTTCCCAAGCTCTATGTCGACTCTACACACAAATGTACACGGTGCCAGAGAGGCTCACACACACACACACACACACACACACACGCACAGACACACACACACGCACAGCCTCCACTTCGGAGGGGATAGCGAAACATTGTTAGACCGAATATAGACGCCGTTACGTTCATACACTAAGGGAGCTTCCCACAAACCACCTACAGTGAATTCAGATTAGAGAGTAAAAAAGGACACAGATCCTTGTCAGCATCCCCACGGCCATCATCGAAAATAAACCTTTCAGTAGGAAATCATCACTTCATTTCATCTAAAATGTCACCATGTTTAAACATGGTGGCATGTGGTGTAACATATGGAGGATATCTACTTAACTGATTTGGGTGGTTTGGCTTTCATTACAACACAATGTATATATCACACGGAAGATAGTACCTTCATGGACGGACATTAACTGTGGATTTGCCCCGAGTGATTCATATTGCAGCCCGTTTAACGACGTTTCTGCAGTTTACTTGGTCCATACCAGACAAATGCAAAAGTTGTTATCCCGTGCACACATTAGGTATTAGGTATAGGAATTTTGGAGGATATTTTGTCCCAATTTCATATCAATTCTCAATGTCTTCATGTCTGAATGCAGAGTTTGCTGCATTATGTCTGCTACATGTTTAATACATGAGGAGCCGAGAGAGAACGAGAGAAAGGAGACGATAAAGGTGAGAATAAAAGGGTCCAGGATTTTAAAATCGGTTGACTGGAGGAGGGGCAAAGAGAAAGACGTGAACCACTTGCTCCCGAATGGGACAGAAAAGGGGCTGTGAAGTCACTGCAGCAACAGTTAAGCCGAGGAACTTCAGGGCTCTGCAGCAATCCGTCTCCCCGAGCTCTGCTGCACTGAGGTGTGGTGCGGAGTTACAATCGCCACACGGCCGACACGCACAGAGACGGGCGTAGCAGGCATACATCCGAGAGTGAGACGTATAGTTCTTGCATTTATGATTTGACATGGAAATTCAGACGAATAAAATAATAATAAAATAATCTGTTAGAGTACAGTTGGATTGTTAGTTATAGTGGAAATGGTCCTGGTGAAAATAACTACCTTATATACTGTTGGCTAATTAGTCCAACATACATCAAACCCTAAGGTAATTATGAATGTGCAAGCAAAAATATTCTTCAGCAAAATGGCTGTCAGAGAAGAACAGTTTTACAGTAACCGAATAAATTTACATGAAATGAAAGACCTCCTCACATAGTTAAAGCTTACGGTACCTTTAATTAGTTACTTTCCACCACGTCCTCAGATGACGCAATAATACTAAATACAACTGCAAAAGACTCATTAACAAATGTTTTCTTATTTCTCTTTCAATATCTGAGCATCGCTGAACAAATAAAAAACACAAACAATGACACGGTAAGAAGGCAGAACAGAAGCCAAACAACCGCCCGTCCCTGGTCATGTGAATAAAATATATAGGTCAAGGCTACACCTTCAAACCAACTATTTATCGGTCACAGCTGTGCTGGGAAGACGAAAAACACACCGTTCGGATTAAACATCTGGCCTGATAGAAAGAAAACACAGCAAACTTTCATCCTCCAGCCCAGCGCTGCTTCTCTGCGCCTTTGCATATTCAAACGGTGAAACCCTTTATTCAGAGGAAGAAGGAACGCATAAATGCATCAAAGAAAACTTTAGGCCAGTTGCATGAAAGCCAGGAGGAGGCGTGTGTTTCAATTTAAAATCACTTTTACAGTACAACTAACTGCCAAAGATCTCGCGGGCCGTTGCTGTGAAGGGCAGAGGGAAGCTTTATCTATTTCCGTGCACTTTGGTTGGGTTGAAGTTTGTACTTCTGCTGCCTAAAAGAAGTCATTTTGCGTCCAGATTAGGCGCAGAGAACGAGGAGGAGGAGGAGGAGGATGACGACGAGTTTAGCTCTACTAGCTCTTTTTAATGCAAGGTGAGTAAATCGCTTGGACACCAGAGGTGAGGTGAGCATCGAAGCCTGAAGACTCGCTTTCCATTAACTAGTTTCACTGTGAAGTTGTTGAAAAGAAGCGTACGATCCGTCCGTCTCTACCAGCCCTCAGGCCTTGGCTTAAAAAAAATATAATCATTTGGGCGCCACACCTGACTGTCAAACGGTGGAATCGCTTGGCCGCTGCCGTAACGGTTTCAGAGAAGCAGAGCCGCGTGCTCGTTTTTTCTCTTTTGGCTCTAAACGCCCATCAAAGCCGATGATGGAAAGCGCCGCTGCGGCTGAACAATAAAAGAAAGAGAAAGCGCTGTGGATGAAACACAATTCAGTGGAGGAATAGAATGGCCGATGGAAACCGATTGTTCGGATCCCCGGTGGGTCGTCTATTCGCCCGCGCCCTCGAACACGCGGCGTTCCAGTGGAATAACTTATCACAAGTACGATGTTGTTAAAGGGAGTTAGTGTGTCTGTGTGCGTCAGGACAAATATGTCTGCATTGACAGTTTCAATTGTTCCCCAAAACAAAAACACAAGAGGCAATTCAGCCCCGTAATGATTCGCCATAATCGCCGTGACATTCTAGACTTGATCAGCCGCGTTAACGAGGTCGCCGATGGAGGTAACAAATGCAACGCTTGTTATGAGAATTCCTTCCTTCGTCAGCACTTGTCAGTACGTGACACATGCTCAGTATTACTTGAAGGATTATTCATGTGAATTCATAAGCGTTTCTTCAATTAAGCAGAGACGTTTTCTACGTCAACATTTACCATCATTATATGGTAAATCATTTGTGGTAAAACGGAGACAGAATGACATATATACAGTGGTGGATAGTAAATGTATTCAAGTAATGGACTTCAATGCTAATTTCAGGTACTTTTACAATACTTGAGCATTTCTATTTAAAGCAACTTTAACCTTCTACTAATATATTATTGGTAAAAAATTGTACCTTTTACTCTTAAAATGACATAATTCATTTTTTTAAACCCCCCCAACTAACTTTAAAGGGCCCATATTTGTATTATTTTTCAACAAGTTAAAATAGGTCTTTGAGTTCCAGAAAACATGTTTCTGAAGTTGTTTGCTGGAAATAGCTTGTAGGAAATGATTGTTACCTCCCTCTACTCCCCTCTGTTTCAGCCCCTGTCAGATGTGCTGTTTTCTGCTGCTCATTACATATTCATGATCTGCAGCTCATTTGGCCACGCCCACAGCTTGCAGAATCTTTGCTCACGCCCCAGACACTCTCTGCTGTTACCGCCACTCAGTGTTGCCAACTTAGCGACTTGGTCGCTATATTTTTTTCAGACTTTTCAGACCCCTGCAGGTCTACTTTTCCTGACGTTATTGCCGACTTTTGGAGAGTTTTGGTGACGTGAAAAGAATTTATCGTTCCAACGCTTCTTCACAACGAGCATCGGTTACTGCCGTGAACCTCCCCCTTCCTCCCCCCTTCCCAAAGCACTGACAAGCGGCCGAGTTCTCGCGCAGCAGTCCCTTCCAGCTGCAGCCAGTGCAGGAGATGTTTACCGTTCCACGTCGAGACTGCAAATCAATCGCGCATGCACGAATGTAAATGGTAAAATGTTCTTTGTCTAAAATAAATCACTAACCATTTATTAGTCAGTGTTTAGCCCGTGAAAGCTAACGTTAGGCTAGTCTAGCTATCGATAGCTAACGGGTTACTGCTGCAGCTGGTGGGTGGAGACACTGTACGTTTCTGAGGAGTGGGAATATTCAAATATTTCGGTTTGTGACGTAGAAAACCTTGGCGATTTTGAACAGCTCACCCAGAGGCTGAAGGGGGGATCAATTCAGAAACCCGTATCTCACTCAAAACAGCATGGATGGGTTTTGTATGCGTGTGGAAGCGCCAGAGACACACAATAACACCCCAAATCCCAGATAAAGTGATTTTTCCATAATATGAGCCCTTTAAAAATCCCACTAATAGTCCATAAAGCTCCTAATGGTTTGGCTACTCGGTACATTTGTGGCTGGTTCACCGATCGAACGTTTCCGGTCATCAGGCAGAGGTCTTTTCACTAAACCCAGAATTAAATCCAGGAAGCTTCAGTTCAGAATTTCAGAATATCAGAATATCACTACTTTGACTTTTTATGGTCAAGTGTGACTTGCGTAATCATTTCGACATACTTTTAGGCAGGTTTGTTTTAAATGGCAGACTTTTTCTAGTGGAGTATTTGCACTGTGTATTGATATTGATGTTTTCTCTTAAGAGTAAGAAATGACTTCATCCACCACTGCCTAAATTCTATATATAGTTGTATATATTTTGAATGTGAAATGAAGTCCATTTGGACATTTGATGCTTGTAACAATTGGATTAATTTATGCCCGGCATTTAGAGTATTCATGCAGTTAAGTGTTGTTTTATTGTCCTTGAAGGGCTTAATGGACCAGATGCAGTGTTTTTAGGGATGCACTACAAGGGTATTTTTATAGCTGGGTTTGATGAATGTTTACATCTTGTGCACAACAGGATATTGCTGTTCTGGGCTTTTTGGCAACTTGTTAAAATGTTAGCTGAGCTCATTCCTTTCCTTAATGATACAGTTTCAGCCTTAAACATTAGTCGTCATAATAAACCTGTTAAAGTGTCAACTTAAAGGTTCTTTTGTCCCTTATTTTTCTTTCCTGCGTATTATTCACTCTTCACCTTCAATGAAGCAACAGTGCATGATATAATGAACTGATCTGTCGTTACTTTAAAACAGCTTGATCTGGCCTATTAATTCCCACAGCAAAACCAAGTATCAAAGGATATGATTCATTTTTAATTTTGCTTTGCAGCAACAGACTGAGAGAAAAACAAAAACACAAACAGCCACTTGGGAGGAGAAGCAGTGGGGGGGGCAGTATTCTTATAATGAGAGGTTTGTGTGTGTGTGCGTGTGCGTATGAGTGCAGATGTATGCATGTGCGTTTGGTGCAATACATCACTGCACTGCTGCCTGTTGTGATTTCCTGACCTACAGGGTTTCAGCGCATTACCACCTTAACAGCTTTGTGACTAGATTTATTCGTTGAGTGCACACAGGGTACATAAACACACAAATACACACACACTTACATAAGTTTACACACAAAGGCACCCCACTTTCTCAGTCATATCTTAGTGAAAGTATCTCGCTCTCTAATGCATACAGGTTGAGTATTCTTTTTCTCTTTTAAAGAGAATTCAAGAAGGTGGCCTCACTGTGTTTCTGTGTATAAGAAGGACACTATCCAAAAATGTCACTTCATTTTTTCCGAATTGGAGTCTCAAACCGAATACCATTTACAGGATCATTTACATTTTGGTGACAATCTCTTTTTCCCCGTGGTCTCGGTGCTCAGGACTCATCAGTAGCTCCTCTCTTTTGCAACGTTCTCCCTCGCGCATGCTCCAGTGGACTTTAACAGGTTCCTGTAGCACATCCCCGCCGTGGTTATCTTTGTCCCTGTTGTCTTTGTTTTCCCAACATAGCCTTCTCAAATTGACCATATGTTCTTTCATTTTAAAATACGTTTTCTTCAGACCCAGTGTTCAGCTGTTATTTGTGGCGTGTTTTATAACCCTGATGAAGGCTACGATACGAAAAAGCATTGATCTGACAATAAGATTGTTCTCAACAAACAGCTTGATTTTAAGTAATGGGAACAATAGATTTTTATCAGCTATGTTATTTATTTTCTTGAGGGGAAAAAAGCTGTTTCAATCCTGGAAGGTCATGGTAAACGGTCAATTGAGCAGAGTCGCACGCTCCAGGAAGCTTCAGCAGACCGCTGCCAACATCCGTCCTGCTGATTCGAGGCGTTCACGAGTCACCTCTGAGGAACCTCAAAGAAGATGCTGAATATATATTTCTCGACAGTGCATGACCTCCGTGTGGTGGAGACAGCCAAACGGATTTAAGAAACGTCTCGCAAACAATCCCTTCTTTTAAGTACACAGCGCGGCACGTGGTCGTTTGATTCGAGAGATGCCAGCCTGCATCGTCCTACGGGTAGCTCAGAGAAGTAAAAGACTAATGGCTGCTGATATCAACCACTGGGCTCTTCTTCCCGGACCGTTCAGAGGAGGTCTGGTGATGACAGAGTTTTAAAGGAGCCCCCATGGCCCGGCTCTTTACACCTGATGGGCGGCTCGGTCACACCGAGCACACACTGGGTCTCCATTTCTCCCTCCCCCCATCCAACACACAAAGACAAACACACACACCAGCCCCGTTGTAGCCGTTGGCTGCACTCCAGTCAGATCCGCTCAATATTCCACCCTTCCAAAAAAAACACCCTCTCTCATCTCATTGTTCACTGGAGGCCACACATTGCCACAGTCATAGTTGTGTCACAGCAATCAATCACCCATCAATGTGAAACCGCTACACTGATAGAGAAAACACCACACAACTGCACGGTAGTTTTCCCCAAACTGCTCCCGTACTATTTGGTTACATTATTCCATAGGAATCTACAGACTAAAGTCTATGAATGACCTCCAGACGGTCCCCTCTGACTCTCTCTTTTCTTCTTCATCCCTACCTCGCTGGTGCATAAAGACATCACAGGTTTATTATCACCGCTCTGTGATTCAGTCCCTGGATTTATTAGCCGGCTGGTGACCTCTTCACACATAAGCAGAAACACAGGCGCCGAAGCCCAGATGTCCATTTACACGTGCAGGGACTTACTAACGTACAATATACTGATGAGATTGACTGCTTACATGTGCGACCGATGCGTTACTCAGTACTTACTGTACCTTTACTTGTCGCGTTACGGCTGTATTACTTTTAAAAATATTGCGGCAGCTTGTTCATCATACTGGGAGTTTAGCGGAGAGTGAATATCTGTTTGGTCCCTGGATCAGCGTCGCCCGATGTTCAATAAATATTGAATTTGTAGGAGGATTTTGTCCTCTTTCCGATGCTACAATCAGTTATGCCCAAAAGGGCGATGCCTCTGATAATGGTTGGTTTAAGTCCACACGTCATTGGTGGTGCTGAGGCCGTACTAAAAGAGGAGCGTCAGTGAACAGCTCCAAAGGTAGGCTATCTGCTAGCTGAAACACATCGTCTCATTTTCTTTTTCCATTTCCACCGTTGGGTATTAACGAATCGCATTGCTTTCTCCAGAAGTGATGTGTTACATACATAGTGTTTTTAGGGATGCACTAAATTAGACTGAATTCACCATGTTACTTTTGCTGCACTACTGGGCTGACTCAGCTAGCTAGCCCACTGGAGAAGTTCCTGGTTCTACGTATGGCCATGGAGCAATTATCCCAAATAAAGTGTGATTCCAGAAAATGCCTAAGATTTGTTTGTATTGAGTGAATATAAACATAAATTTACAAAAATTGAAAGCTTACCATACGTATTTCTAAATAAGCTAATTGACCATTTTCAAGCAATCCCCTCCTAGTCACTATCACGTCTGTCATCTGCACATGAATCATCCATACATCCATCTCTCTCAGTTCATACCTTGAGTTGGTCATGTCCGTCTGTCCTCCCTGACTCTTCTCCAGGCCCAGCTTGGTGAAAATCCCGACCAACACCATGATCGCCACCACTCCACAGATAATATACACGATCATGTGGGTCCGATCCTTGTCTGGTTCCTCTGGCACCTCTGTGACGGGTGCGGCCGGCTTCCCGGTGTTTGCCCACACCGGTGTGTCGTAGTTAGAACAGGAAGTCTGGTCCAAACTGTGGATTTTGAACTGACAGCAGAAGCGGTAGAAGCAGGAGCCACAGCAGAACAGGTAGATACCTACGTTACAGTTGAAGGGAGGGTCCCACTGGCCCATGACATCATAGTAACCCCAGCAACGGTTACCATTCATGGGGCCCGTTTTGTCCTCCGCATCCGGTGTGGTAGGGGTAGCCAGCGCGGCCTCTGGTACTACGGAAGGTTCTGTCGTCTGGTTGTCGGCAGAAACCTGGGCAGAAGCCCGACCTGACGGCCAAGAGTTCTGTCCACCCAGCGAAGTCAAACCCAGCAGAATGGCCAGCGAGAAGCTAACCAAGAGTGGATGCACAGACGTAGCCATCTTGGACTTACTTCAGTATCTTCAGTGTGATAGTAAAGCTTCTGGAGAAAAAAAACAAAAAATAGGGAGAGTTATATAATTATTTTTATTATAGTCACTGAATGAAAATGTGAGATTCTTTGGTATGAGAAACCATTAAAAAAGGCAATTTCTGCATCCCTGGAAGAGGAAACGCATCCACTTAGCGCTGTGGGAGTTACTAATGCACACAGTTGCAAAGAGCTAAATTGTCATCGAGGGGCAGAGGAACAAGTGAAAAAAATAAATCTATCTCACATCTCAACAACAGTTCCTTGTGAGCAGGGACCCACATGCGCATAACAGTCACTGGCTGTTTACAGTAACTGTAGGTGTGTGTTAATTAAAGCAGATACATATTGCAAAATTCAGGAAATGTCACCTTTCACAAAGCCATACGTCATCAGCAGAGGAGCTGGTAGACAAATCCAAATCCGGAGGCTTGGAGTGAATCTTGTTTAGGGCTTGTGTCCCGTTTCCTGCACTAAACTCCTCTTGCTAAGTGGTTGAATAATCCGTGAAAAGTGAGAACTCTTGGTCCCTGAAGGCGTTTGCAGGAAAAGGAGGTGGATTCCTTCTCAAACTTGCAGACGGTCACAGGCTCCCAACATGAAAGGCTTCTTCCTCTGGAGAGGGAATCCTATTCCTGAGTGGATAACAACTGTGATGCTTAACGCCGGAGTCAAATCAGTTCTGATGTCCTGGAAATACGCAAGTTCAGGGTTTTCCTCTCAAAGCTTAACTTGCATCTATCATTCCCCTACTTTCAATGTCACTGTTCAAAGGGAGCTTTTTTATCTTTGTGGTGGGCATCTTTTTGGCTGCCACCTCGCTCCACTGTAGTAACCGTTACTCCCTCCTCCAGATGTGTAGATCCAGCCTCTATGAGTGATTTTCAATTTCAAGCTTTTATTTTGTAGAGGTCGGGCAGGATATTTCCTTCCTCTTTCCAGCCAAAGATCCAACAGGTAACAACAGCTGAGCAGTGTTCTTTAAAACATAGCTGCGGGCCGACGTCAAGCTCAGATCCTTTGATGATTACGGTCCAAAAGCTTTTGCACCTGAGGTGTGTTCTTTTTTTCTCACTGCACACGCACACACACACAAACTACAATCCCTCTCTCTCACGCGCACACACACACACACACACAAACACACACACTCACACAAACAGCTCAAGTCCCCCTGGTGACAGCGCTCAGTCAGCGTCAGTCTGCAGCTTTGAAGCGACGCAGAAGGAGTCCAAAGGCTTTTTGTCCTCGCCGCGTGCGAGGCTCCTGTTGCTGCTGCTGGGACCCCTCCTCTGCGCGGAGACCAGGGTCTCTCACAGACCAGGGACACCAGCTGGGTGCTCTGTCTGTCAGTGCTGAGACAAAAGGGAGAGGAGGAAAAGAGAGAAGTAGGAGGCGAGGGGAGGGGGGGGGGGGGTCTGATGTTGTGAAAGTGAATCTCTGATCCAAATGTTTTTAGGGGTTTTGCTGCATCCACGACTCCGGTGAAGCTGTAGAAAGAGAGATGCTGGGATGGCGCAATGGATGGTTTGGTCTTCCCCTTTCTTGATTGGCTTATTTGATCACCTCTCTTTGTTTACTCCCTCCGAGCTCTGCATTTTTTCTCTCCCTCACAACTTACCTCCCCCTTTTGGCTTTGGTCGTTGCTGGGGAAGTACCAGCGTGGGGTCAGAGAGCCCGTGGACTGCCCTGTGCACTTTTAGTGTCGCACTTGTGAAAGCCTCACCGGAGCAATGCTCCCCCAGCCCCTTCGGAAGACAGAGACAAGTGGAGATGCGACATCCAAACAGCCGCGTGACAGTGAAAAAAAAAAAAAAATCCTGTTTTTCCAGAAGAAGCCCCCTTAGAAACGTAGGTCTGCCTGCAGCAGCAGAAGCTCTTTGTTGTTCAACAACTCAATTGCCTTTTTTTTCCCCCAAAAAAAATCCGTTTGCATCAATGTTTTTGGTTCCCTCCACCCCCAACTCTGAGCAAAAAAACGACAAAAAAAATCTGAAAGCATTAATATTCAACAGTTTTTAGGCATTTCCCAATTTTTCATGCAGTGGATTGTTTCTATCGATTCAGTCCTTGTCCGGCTTCAGCTTCTTTGAAAACAGTCATAATTTGATATATATGTATAGGAATTTTATATATATATCATATGTATGTGTTTTCACTGGTGCTCTGCTTGTGGGATGCTCCAAACAGAAGTGGGACGAGAAAGAAGAAGCAATAAAATGCTTCCTTTTTTTTTTTTTTATTCCATCCTCTCCCTCGGCTGTTGCTCCTTCGTCAGTGTGTACTCCTTATGTCCTCGCCGCCTCAGTCCGCTCAGTGCGTCTTCATCCCGTCCGCTAGTGATGTTCGTGCTGCTGCTCTCTGCCAGGACTGGATGACAATGTCCACACACGCTCTTTCTCTCACTCCTCCCTCTCCAACTCACTCCTCCCCTCCCTCCCCTCCCTCGCTCACACTCTCTCTCTCTCTCCCTTCCTTCCTCTCTTTCCCTCACACACGCATATGGGTCTTTGTTGGGTAAATGAGCTCAGCTCTCTCTCCCTTTCACTCTCCTCCTCTGTCTTTCATTATGTGTCACTGACACTTTTCTCACAGTTTTGTTTCACATTCTCTTTTTTGGTTCCCGACTGTTAAACACACGCGCTCCATTCATGCACAGCCTCCATTTCTCTCATCTGGACCTTCTTTATTTGTTCATCTCCCTCACCCGGTTTCTGTCGAACCTTTTTAGCTTGCACGCACGTGTGCGATGCATATTTTTGGGGGTGTGAGCGTGTAGCGTTTGTTGTGTTGTGTAGTCTTTGTGGGAGCATGCCTGGAACGTGTGTTATGCTGCAGTCTATAAGGGCTGATTTAGGGAAGGAGAGAGAGGGGAAAAAAAGAGGGAGGGGGATGGAGGTTGAGAAACAGGGAAGGGAGAGGGATATAAACAGAAAGGAAGGGGGAGGCCGGAAGAGAGGGAGGGAGGGCAGGAGAGAAGAGGAGAGCAGAGCTGCTGCCAAAGAGAGGGCTTGACAGAGAGGAGCTGGGGAAGGAAAAAGGAGAGGAATTATCGCAGGGATGGGAGGGGGGGATTAAAAACCGCGGGGAAAGCGGCTGGAATAGGAAGTGACAGAGGAATCGTGTGAGAAAGAGAAGGGAGAGGAAGGGGAAGCAGACAGGTAGGAGGCGGGGAAAAAAACATCGTCTTGAGGGAAAGTGACCCGCATAGAAAGAGAGAGGGAATCAAGCTGTCAAGGCCCAGGAAATCAACTAAAGAGAAAGATACATGAATTTTGAATAATCCCACATAATATTTTGGAATGTGAACTAGATTTGAAGACGCAGACAAAGCAGAGCCCGTGGGTCCAACAGTAAACCAGGCAAACCTCATCAGAAAACACTGAGAGGGGGGAAAAGTAGCAAAGGAAATGCTGCTTAATATTTTATTCTGTTTTTAAGTGGCTTAAATATTCATTTTTTCAAACTTTTTATTTTGCATAACAGCTTGAGGGCTCTGCTTTCATTTCCCTGTCACCCTTTTTTTAAAATCTTTTTTGATACACAATGTCTGCCGGTTCATGCATTTGAGCCACTGCGTATCTCTTTTTGTTGCTGCTGTTGTTGTTGTTGTGTTTACTGCAAGTACCCCAAGCTCATCTCCCCTTGCTGTTTGTACTCTGTCCAACCCTCTCAGCCTAAATGTGCTTAAAATCATTGGCCGAGTCCATCAGGAGTTGTGACAACAAATGCACGTACACACTTGGAAAGTGCACACAAACATTCCATGCCAACACACGGCCGCGACTTCACACTCTGTGATGAGCCACAAATCAGCTAATCCTTCTCCTTCCCGCAGTCTGCCATTAAAGTGTCCTCAGCACATCTCCCCTAATGGAAAGCAGGTCATTAATTGAGAGGCTGAAGACAAAAGTTGTGGTGAATAAAGACTGGTTTACCACCAACTGAAAAGGCCGGACGCCGCCCGTTAATTCTGCGAGAGGCAGTGAGACGGGGAGCAAAGGGTGTTGGCTGAAAATCAAGAGGGATGAGATGGATGGAGAGGAGCAATCCTAGGGGAGAGATGGAGGGCAGAGAGCGCAGATTGAATGGGTGATCTGTCTTAAATTCTCTCTCTTTCTCTCTTCCTCCGTCTAACAGGACATTTTCTCCTCTCCGTTGCTGTGGTGATCGTTCCCTCGGATCATCGTTTGCCTTTAATCACTTCCTCATTATGTGGAAATTAGTAGATTTTTCAAAATAATCTCACCGTAGTTGTTGAGGTTAATATAAAGCATTTTACATCTGCTAACTTGACTTTGCAGCAAAAAAAACTGCCTGTCCCTAAAATCTACAACATCAATATGTAGATATTTTGTGAAATATATTGTGATGTTAGTATTTTTCCAATAACGCCCAGACCAAAATAAATGAATACATATTTGACATAGATATTGACATTTTCTACGTTGTAATCTCTGAAAACGCCCATAAACATGTACTCACAAGTGTAAATACTCAACAATTAAACAAAACTCGTTAATTGATAGGAAAAGCATCAGTGCGATGCGTACATTGTTTGTCTTGCGACTGAGATGCTGAGCACGTGTGCTGCAATGTTTTTGCGTGACAATCTTATGACAGGGGGAGTCAGCAGACGTTACTGCTAATATTCTGATAGCGTTCGTTGTTGCATATTTAAACATTTAAAGTCACAAAATATATATGATTTATTTTCATATACATTCCTGCATTCTGTCTAAAACAAGGTGCCTGCCGATTTTCATACTCTGCTCTAAACTATTTCTTATTATGTGTCATCTCTCGTCTTTCCCTGTTACTTGTCTCCTTGCTTTTGTTCCATGTCCTCCTTTTCTCCTCTACTTTCTTCTCATCTTCACCTTTCCTCATTCATTCTTAAAAAATCCTAAACTTGAGGATAAGCATGTTCATGTTAGCTGTCAAATTCAACCTCGATCTACCTCAGAATCGTACCTTTTCCCCTCTCCTCCCTTCACTTTCTCCGTTTTCTCATCCTCTCACCTACCTCACCATGCTCTCATCTAACTGTCTGCCATTGTCTCTCAAATGCCGGTGTAGGTGTTGTGCCACGCCATCCCCGTCAGTCCCCCTTGCTCTGTATCACCTGCGCTCATCACTTCCGTGACTGTCCCTCAGAATATAATAGTTCGGCACGAAGAATTGAGTTATGGCACTGCAAGTCAGATGCGACCCTGAGAAAATTCAGAGGAATCCGACATTATCAAAAAGCCTTGAAAACAAAAATAAGGGTGATTTAGGAGCGAGTGAGCCTTAAAGCAATGAAGTAGATGCCACCCAAATCCAAGGAAAAGAACGTTAGCAATTTGGTGATATCTGCAGCGTTGTTGTTTGCGATTGTATGAGTGTTTCTTTCTTTTTGATTCACTGACCCGTTCGGCTCAAGGTGACAAGCTGGTGAAGCCAACAGTGAAAGTGCTGTGCCAATAGCCAGCAGGGTTGCAGAAAGATGCACTAATCATTAGAAAAATTCAATATTTTCTGGTCCCCCATTTTGAAGAGAGCGACCACCACCCTGCTCTGGCTCTCTTTAGGCACCGTCCCAGACTTTGACGCACTGTCGACGAGGCGAGACGCCCGTTGCCGTCAGCATTTCTGAATGTACCTCATCAATCCCTGGGGCCATTTCACTGTGGAGATGTTGGACTACCTCAGTAACTTCCAGCAGGCAAATTGAGCAGGATCCTTCCTCAGCCTCCGGCTCTGCCTCCACCTTACAGGGCATCGTTGTTGGATTCAGGAGTTCCTCATGGTGCTCTACAACCTCTCATTTTATTACTTTAAAATAAGGTCACTGAAGGTCAATGAATGGCAGTGTAGAATGCATTTGTGTCTAATATTATCTAGAAAGGTTGACGTTAAAACAACTAAAAGGTCATTGAAAGTGACGCCATCTCGTCGGATGTTTAAAGCTGCTCCCCGGCTCTCATCATTGCAGCGCTCTTAAAAATAACGGTTTAATTTGCAGATGGATCCCTCGCTCCCCATGTGGGCCAGCTGGGTCTTATTCCCATCTGCGGCACTTTTTTGTACTGTGATCCCTCTTTGTCTGCAACCCTCTCAGCTCTCCCTCTTTTTCCATCAAAAGAAAGCACACAAAGATCCCAACCTGTCTGTTCCTTGTGTCACACAGACACAAGTTCTGCTGTGAAAGAAGAGCCCTGCTCTAACCTTTCTGTAAGACAATGTGGGTCAGTCGGATATAAGAAAACAACCGACAGGGTTTGTATTCAATTATCTAATGCATAACCTTGGCGTGATATTGTACATTTTTAGCGTAATGTTCTTTCCTGCATTTTAATATTGCGTCTCTCTTTTTCTTTGTGTTTTACTCGAGTGAGAAATGCTTCTTCTGCCCTTCCATGGGCAGATCAATGACCCATGCTAATGTATTTAAAGTATTTATGATCCTTGCTATCCATTTTTTTAATTGGTCTATCCACTTTGTCACCAGCGTCCTGCCAAATTGTCAACGGACCCGACGACACGGCATAATTATCCATTCCTTATCCATCACACCCCTAAAGAAAGTTGCTCCTTGTTATGATCTGCAGTGTTCTACTCATGCATCCATACTCGCACTTCTCTGGTGTCCGTCATGGGAAAAGTCATCCATTTAGAAGTGTATAAGTCCGCCAAGAGCTACACAATTAGCTAACCATCGCACCGAGGAGCAACTAGTTGAGTAGTCAGCCAGCAATAGAATACCAGTAGAAGATGCCAATAGAAGATTATCCGACTGTGCACCAGTGGGAGGTCCATTTCAATATTCACTGTCCGTCTGCATTTCATGCTAATGTGGTGTTGGTCCCCTGCAAAGCCATTCGATGTGTATCTGTGTGTGTGTGTGTGTGTGTGTGTGTGTGTGTGTCAACAGCCGCAGTAACCCAATCAGCCCTTCAGAGATGAGATCTGTCCTCAGATGTAGGGATGTAGAAAGGTACTGTGTGAAACAGGAGAAAGGTTACCGAAAGGTGAGCAAAGAACCACGCAGGTGGAACAAATATACAGGAAAGGAGATGAAGGACAGAGCAAAAACAAAAAGGCTGGACGGATTATGATGCAGTCGGCCGTCAGAGTCTCCCGAAATCTGTCAACAGAACAGCACGACCCCCTGACTAAAAACACTTCCTCTGTCGAATTTGTTGTCCCTTTGTAGTCATTAGGGCTGTATTTTTTAAATAATTTTGTACCTCTTTAGAATCTAATTTTGCATCTCTCCGGTGGTTTGCATCGCTTATTCACAGTTTAAGGCCTCAGAATATAATTTTGCATGATTTTATCTTTGTTGTCGTTCTCCCGTGTCGTAGTCGTTTCAGTTGCTTGGTGTTTATTATCAAAGAAGTTAGTTTTATTTGTTTTTTGTCCATTGTTGGATTTACCCTCCACTCATTTACCAACAAATGTTAAGGGCAATTTGAAGACTCCTTGACGCTCTGACCCAGGAGCATCCTCACCCTCTCGGTTCCAAGCCTCTGCTTTGAAGGCTCACTGAATGAGCAATGATGGCAGGAGATGTTAGGAAAAAACAAAAGGCTCAAATCTAAACAGAAAAGGAGAGCTGGATAGAGTTGCAATAAGGAGACCTCATTAATGCAGAGACACTAACTCGCCCTCACTCGCTCCTTCTCTCTTCTTCAAAAGTTTTGTGACACAAAGCGGATTTGTAAAATCCAGAAGGCTCTTATTGCAGCTCAGTGATCGGGGCATGCAATGCGCATACACAGGAGTGTAAAGCCTTGGAATTTACATGTTTCATAGCTTTACAGCTTACGATCAATAATTCACACATGTTTAAGCACATATAGCATTCCATTATTCATCTTTTGTTCATCTAAAGTGATCTATGCAGGAACCACTTTATGTGTGCGCGGTGGATTAGCCTATTTTACGCCTGATGTTTTCATCACCGAGGCTGCTAAACTTGCAGATGACTAATATATAAAACAATTATAAAATTGTTCATCAGTAAGTAAGAGTTGATCGCTACTTAGAACCGATGTTTTCTGTTAGGTGCTGCGGTCGATCGCGCATGCGTGGTGACCTGACGTGACTTTCGTGACGGAATGGACCTAACTGCACTGCGTACGAAACGCGTGCGCTCACTCACAGAGTGCGCCCCCCAGTGGAATTCTTAGGAATAGGAGCTACTTTTTTAGAACTGCACTTTATGTCTGTCTGTAATGAAGTCATCCGGCGGGCCGAGTGTATTACATATTAGATGCTGATGGTATAATACATCCCATATTGTGTTTAGTTGAAGAAGCTTTAGGTCAGAGGTGTAACGATTGAGTGTATTGTGATATTGATGAGTTCGACATCTTGTTAGGTGAGCAAGGGAACTTCACGATCACCAGATGGAGCCACTTTGGACGGTAATAAAAGGCCTGCGTGGTGACTACATGGCTACAATGGGCGGAGTTACTTTTGAATGTCCAGCCAGTCACATCCTGCCGTTACAATGATAAACACACCCCGCAAGATTTAAAAAACTGTACGGAAATGCTTCCGGAGAGCCATTGTGGTTGGTAAGGAAGTTTCTCTATTCCCTTGAATATTTCACTATTCAAAGCGCAATTCACTTTGTAACTTCTGTTAGCTATTAAATCCTTTTTCATTTTTAATCTCTGGCCATCTGACTCTTCGAGTGGCTGAGGAGCAGTGAAAAGCTTTAGCTGCCCGGAAGTGTTTTGGAGAGATCGACCCTGGAGCACTTACAGAAACGCACGGCGCTTACATGCCTTGAATAACCTCGGCGCACACGTTACGCTTTTGTGAAGGACTATAAACTCAAGAAAATGCCATATACTTTGCAGTGTGTAAAACGTGATGTATCCTGGAATACAAATTTCCTCAGGGAGGATATTTTTCCTGATCTAATCATAATGTTTATGCTGAGAGGGCAGTATCAGGCGAGCCTTTCTCTTTAATGTGATTCGTTGGACTACTTCAAAGGGAAAGTTAGGTCAAGGAGGACGGTAGCGAGGCCTGAGTTACTGGATCTTTTTTTTTTTCTTTTCAAAGACTGAAACTATGAGAATGTTTAATGGTTAATTTTATAGGCCGGATACTGAAATATTCAAAAAATCTGCCAAAATTATTTATTTTATCCTTTCAAATATTTATCCGGAGACGTCTGCCGTTCATAATTAAGTTAGACAGTCCTGATTTAGTCACCACATGTGTGTAATTACGACATTTTGGACCGCTAATTTGAGCAATCATCAGGAATCAGGAATGGAAGCATGTGAAGCATTTCCGGGAAATGATAAAGACTCCATCTCGTCTCCAAAAAAGGTACAAGAGCACAGCTTCAACTCCCCCTGTTTAACACAGTCAGCTGCTCTACCAAGACATTTCTCTTTTTATTGTTTTTTTATTGGCTTAAAAGCACTTACCCAAGATTTTCCGGGGTGGCGTTACAGCAACAGAATGCGGCGCAGGTCCTGGTACAGTCTCTGGTCATCTCAACTCAAATACACTTTGCCCCCCTGTTACGAAATCTAATTGAGGGAATCAGATTTATTCGAACCACAATGGATTCTGAATTCCCAGTGAATCCCTGATGTTGACAGAGCACTGCACTTTTTTCCCCTCTTTTCCCACATGTGGTAGGTTTGGAGTGAAACCACCTTGGGTCCAACTGAATTAAACTCCTACATGCTCTACTCTCCTTTCCTTTTTGCACATTCCAAACTCGTTTGCCTTCAGATCTCACTTTGCACAGAAGCTGGGAACAACGGCAGAAAGGGCTGTTTTTTTTGCTCTTATCAAAGCCTGCTGCAGTGACCTCATTATACCTTTCAGAACATCAAAGTAGCTCTGAAAGGGATTCATCACAAAATCTGTCTCCACCAATCATAAACAATCTAAATCAAAATGAGGTTCAGTAGCTGCAGAGAAAATAGTTTTTCCTGAAGGAGGAAAATAAATGTTCTCCACTATTAGATTTGATTTAATGTCATTGACTCTGCACAATATCAATCTAAATCAACCTACTGAGATCCACATTTCTCACTTCCTAAAGCTCCCCTATTGCAGAGCAATTGAAATTGTTCTACAACCCCTCAAACATGGGCCTTTTCACTTACAACATTTAATAATTAAACCAGGACATTTTAAGAATAACTAGGAGCATGGAAGCATTGCTCAGTGCATCCGACTCACTGAGCCTTCACTCCGTGTCTGCAGTTGACTTGCGCTGTGATACACCTGTCCTGAGAGGTTTCATCATCACAGCGTTATAGGTTCTGTAGCACCAAAGTACAGCTGAGGCGGAACATGGTACTTGTACCATTACATGATGATGGCACTAAATGAAAAGGATCAACAAACGTATTACAAATCATCTTTCACCAAAATGCAGACATGTCGTTGAAGTCAGCAGGATTGATCTAAAAAATAGTCTTTTCATTTAATTTCTATTTCAGTCTGGACTAAAATAAACCCACACGCTAAACAGCAAAAGCAAAGCCATCCTGAAGAAAACCAGGATCTCAATCTTGGTCTTTGACAAAGAAATTGTTGTAGTTTTATTTCACCTAAAGATTTTTGTTTGAAAGATGAGGTTTACCGGTGGTTCCTGTGAAATCAAAATGGCACCAAGACTGGATGGGAAAAAACAAAGATTTTATTAAGTTCAGTTCAGTTCAGTTCAATTTTATTTATATAGCACATTTAAAAACAACCTCAGTTGACCAAAGTGCTAAACATGCTCCAAAAGCAACGACAGAATAAAACACAAATAACTGACAGTAGGAAAGAATAAGATCAAATAAGGTCAAGATGTCAAAGCTCCACTTGAATTGAAAGCCAAAGAATAATAGTGGGTTTTAAGCATGGACTTGAACGTTTCAATGGTCCGAGCTGTTCTCACATGAAAGGGTAGACCATCCCAGAGGTCTGGAGCAGTCACAGAAAAGGCTCGGTCACCTTTGGTTTTTAACCAGGATTATGGCTCTGTGTTGGTGTCAGTTAAAAGTTAGTTGTAAAATGTAGTTTGCTTTTATCTTATTCAGCTTTTGTCTTTTACTCAGCAGAGCTGGTTTCAGGCAGACTCTAGTTTCTGACATCTCCCAGTGGGTTTTATTGCACACGAGCCAAAAAAGGGAGCAAACACTGAAACGTAATTTCCCTCGCTCTTTCCGTCATTCGAAATTCATTGCATTCATGATTACTTGGACTAAAGGAGTGTTTGAACCGACTGGGATGGTCACTCAAAGAATCTGAAAAGATCTCCAAAGAAGAAAAGAACACGCTGACGGGTCAACAACGTTGCAATAAGGCTTTGATTTCATGGGATCATTTATAAAAATATATGATGACTGAAAATACCAAGTACAGCCAAATGAAAAGGTTTAGAATAAAACATGCCTATAACGATTTGATAAGACTTAGATGTACTTAACACTTCTTTCAACACCAAATCTCATTTTGGGAATCACACGTACCTCACACACAGAGACACTCCCACCACGTGCTATTTCTATTCAAATGTAGGCGTGTTGATGCTCTGCATGTTCCAACCTGATGCACATCTGCTTTTACACACCAGCACTCGCACCCACAAACACCCACAAACACCCTGGGTCTCTGTTTGCATCAAGTCAACCCCCTCAGCCACACTACCATTAATGACCCTTACAGAGTTATTGTAACGTCCCACACAGAGAAAACAGACGTGCACACACACACGCACACACACACACACACACACACACACACACACTCTACTGAAGTGAAAAGGTGCATCTCTGCTGTGATCAATAGTGTAAGACATTTTGCACCACCTGTGTCGTTGTTAGTTCAATCGCATCGCAGCTCGAGAGAACTGCAGCACAGTTATTTATCATACTACTCGTTGTGTTAATTGTTACAGATGTCAGTTGATGGATATTTAAGGCACGTAGAAGCACTACACCGATCATCTGGAAGATCATTTAGTTTGACCTTTAGACCTAAGATCTGCTGCCTGAGCTCTAAAGCACTTTCCCATTGCCGGCGTGAACAAGCTATGGCAATGTTGTGTCAGAAAGAGAGGTTCTCCGTCTCATGTTGTTTGTTGTTTTAAACTGGATTACTGGATTTACCCAGTTATGTGAAGTTACGTCAAAATGAATGTTTTAGTTGGTCGGAGGGATTTACATCATGGAATATAAAACCAGTGGAAGAATACGCATCCATGTTCGTTACCCAATGCGAGTTAAAGTACTAACGTTAATATCAAGTTACATTTGATACTTGCATGTAAATGTACTTATGCGAAGTGACTATTAAATCTAAATAATTTATATAAATAAATAAATCTAAAACAATAGAGGTGAGATAGTCACACACATTTAGTTTTCACCGTCCCCTAACGACTTTTTTGACTATTTCAAAGCAGCAAAAAAAGCACCCGTAATTCAAAGACTCAGTGGAAGTATGCATGAAATGGAATAAGGCTATAAGAGCAAGACGCTGCTTTGTACTGTATTCAAATGACGTCAGCTGTGCCCAGCAGTGTCTCTGCAACATCCACCTGTGAAAAAACACCTTTAAACAAATGTAAATGCCCTTTAAACGACCTTCAGCGCAAGAAAAAGGGTACGTTCATTCTGCCTGCAGTTAGCGCACATGAGGGCAACAAAGCGTTTAGAACCTCTGATCCGGTTGCTTTGTAAAATACACAAAATGCTTTGCTGACAGTCAGCCATGGGTTAATTTGCTCAGGCAGCTATTAACGCAGGTTAAGAACACCCCGGGCCACTGCATGTGTGTGTCATGCGAGGAGCTCTGAGGCTGCTCATTAGGCATCAATAAGTTCACTAAATTGAAGACTAAATGAGGCGGTTTCAATTTTCGTAAAAGATGCCCACTGGTTATTGGCTATTATAAAATCAATGCTATTCTAGGACTCCTTATCTCTTTGGAAAGCTGTCCAATATGGCTTGATATGAGGTTGACCTGTCATGCCCCGTTATGCACTTTCAGTTCCTGTGGGGATTTGGGGGCGATGGCCACAGGGCTGGCTCATCGATACGTAACACATTTCCATGAGAGAGGTAAATCCCATTGCATCAGTCAATGCGTGGAACATCAACAAATCCGCCGCCACACATCAAGGGCCCATCCTTTCTCCTTACGGTTCAACCACAGTGCACTGCTTTGACACAATTCCAAGCAAGACATGCACAGATGAAGCCTGACAAAATGATTACGGGCATGAACGTAAACAACATTATGGAACGCTGAAAGTCGTGAGTCATCGGAAGACATTTCCTTCTAGGAGCAATGTGCTTTTGAGGACAGCGATTAGCAGTATGTTTCATCGTTATGGAAAAAAAGAACAAAAAAATGCGCTATTCCGGGAGCCATTTGCAATGAACGCAGCCGCTGATTGTTTCTGAGGGGGACGAGAGGTTGAATGCTATCAGCCGAATGTGGTGCTGGGATTCATCGAGTGATTATATCTCTCATCCTGCTAACAATTCCCCTGTTGGTGAAACCATTTAAAAAACAAAAAAAAAAAGGTACAAATAGCAAGATGCTTCACTGTTCGCTGGAGGCATGTAACACAATAATAGCATCAGCTGTCAGCTGTGAAGACACTGTGGGGAGAGCGAGCGCTCAGCTTGTTGGGTGACTGGCTGAGTTTAAGGGGGGCGAAAAATATGGAGAAACTAAAGCGGAGAGGAGCGGAGGGACAGGGGGACTGGGTGAAAAGAAGGTGCCTTTCAGTTTAATTAGTGGTGGCAAATTAATTAGCAGCAGGATGTGAATTAATTAGTGTTCCAGAAGCAATCTAAAGGCAGTGCCATAAGGAGCACTCTAGAGGTCCCATAAGGCTTTACGCTTTGTTGCTGCCCGAACATTATCCTATTAAGTAGCAATTATATGCTTCTTGAATCCAACTCTATCCATTGCTTTCTCTGTTATTTCTTTGATTTTATCTATTATGTTTTACACACCTTCAGGAGACACAAGTGAAACCCCCCTGCTGATATTTACAGTAGAAGTCCTCTTTGCAACTTGCCGCTGTAGTACACATTTGTGTGACTCACTGATTTTGCGTCCATTTATCCAAACAGTTTTGTAAACAGTTTCCCTTAGGTTTTTTTTTCTTCTTCCTAACAATAAAACAACGGCCCCCAGTTTGAGACGTTATTTTTTAATTCATATCTTATCGCTAGTTTAAAGTGCGATCTTTTATTTGGCCTTCACAAAAAAGAAGATATTAAGGGCCCCATTGCTGACGGTGCCAAATGAAACAATGTGGAATTAATTCCACACTCAAAAGTACATTTACAATATTAGCAACAAAGAAAGTGATGAAAATCTCCATGAGTTAAGAGCTATTAACATATTTAAAAAGGTATACTATTTGCCTAGTTTGCCTTAGTTTACCCATTAGCATGGATATCCATTCTGATCAAAGAGACTTTGCACTGAAACAACTGGTGTCAACCTGCTGGGGATCCGTGAGCGGCCGTCGAAGCTTCACCAAAGGAGGATTCATCCTTTGGGGACCGTGAATTTGAAAAACCAAAACCAAAACTCGTTGAGATATTTCAGCCTGCGTCAAAAACGGTGAGCCGACCAACATTGTCATTCTTCACCATGGAAAACGTTGCCAAAATTAGTATCCGGGGAACGCGGGCAGGCAGGTGAATGGAGCAGGAATGCCGACGGTCGTACGCCAGGACCACGGGCGAATGAAGGCAAATCACGAGAGAAAAGAAAGCACTTTTTCAAATGATATCTATTCTATTTCATCTATTGCTTAATAAAAAGGTGTGTGTTTCTAAAGAGTTGAATTGATGCTGTGGATTCCAGAGTGGAAATACCAGTTTTATTCCTGGTACTGATTTTCTGTCATCAGTCCAAAAGCTGGAAGAAGTGGATGCAAGTAAACTGAGAACCTTGTAGAAAATGGAAAGTTTACCTCGCAGGCCGACACAGTCGTCCATGCTCTATTGATTTGCTCTCCAATGCAATTATGATAATAAAAGATGATGTCTCTGCTCACTGCACACTGCCTTACAAAAGCACGCAGCTAACCTTTGTAAATAGCAGCAGTGACATGCGTCACAACGTGCACCGTGTGCTTCAGCATCCGCAGGTCATTTCAGGGTCGACTTACTATGCACTTCATTACCTTCTCCTCTTTTCCCCCGTTAGCTCTCTTTGCCGTCTCAGCCGCGGTAACATTTCCTATTTATTAACGTATGTCGTGATGATTATTCTCTTTGGCCCCACTTGGCTGAAGCATCGTCCATGTCCGAGGTCAGAGGTCAGAGAGTCAAGTCAGCGTCGCGTTCGGTTTTCTTCTTCTCTTTCTGACTCAACCTGAAGATGCAGTGCAGCCTCTGCCCTTCATGCAGGGACGCGATTGGTGGCCTTCAAGTAACGAGCCGTTGCCACGGAAACCAAGAAGGGCAGATGATGGAGATTTCTGACATGTAACGTTTAAAGCAACGTAATCTAGGGGGTTTATTTGATCTTTAATTCTCTTGACCTGCATATTTAAAAACAATTTTACTTAAATGTCTTCTCGTCTTTTACATCTCTTACTTATGTCGCCCGTAAATACTGGGGGGTAAAAAATACCTAAATAAAAAGCAGAAAAACCACACATTAGAGCTGAATTAAAGCAGACATGCCACCTGCTCCGTTGTAATTGCTGGGTTTCTCTTTGGTGGGCGGAGCTTCCCCTGCTAACCTCAGGTTACGTGTCAAGATGAAAAGGGACGAGTAGTGTGAACTACAAGAACGGAGCGTCAGGAACAACGATACGCTTTCTGCCAAGAGGCAGAACGTTTTTTACGATTGTAGCTTTCAATTCCAAGCAGTGAAAAGCAAGCGGTTTGTGTTTATTTTTCCCTGCTGGATCACGGTCGCTTTGTGAAAACTCAACACTCTTCCTCCATTCCAATTGTCAGCCATGTGGCGTGATGGCCCACGGCACTCTTTCTCTCCGCGCTCGCTGGGTTCTCACATTTCGAAGCGCAAATACAAGCGCAGCCGAGTTAATGAGGATCGGTTGTCACTCAGTGCCTCGTCAGCCAACACAGGACGGCTCCATTAAGACACCGATACAGAAGTCACCCTCCTGTGGCCGCACTGAGGGCTCCCGTCTCTCGCCCTCTCCTGTCTTATGCAACAGCAGGACGCGGCTGACCATTGATCCTCCCGGCCGGCTGTGTGGAGTCATGGGAGCTGCCCTCCGGCCTTCGACTACAGCGGCCCGTGATCGATGCTGATGACACCGCGTGTGCGACATTGTTGCAACTTTCAACCACTTTTTGCTCATTTAGCAGTAGCAAACGTGAGTGAAAGATCGATCAGTGAGGTTTCCTGATACAGACAGATGAACACTCATGGACACTGTAGGAGCCATTAGCTGTTGTTGGGGTTAGTACCAACACTACTGTGTCAGGGCGGTTTAAAGGAAACACCTGCTCATTTGGTTTTATGCAACTATTTCTGTAACTGGATTACCTTTTGGGTTTGGAGTATTTCAGTTGTCGGCTCTAAGAAGATTATTATTGGAGTGCTTATAAATAAAACTTTCACAGTCCAGCTACGCATTAGAATCATGGAAAGTGTTGCCAAAAATAGCTTTAAATTGCCTAGTCCCACTATTTCGGCACTTGAAATTGTCCTGTTATAAAGCAGCACTAGCAAAGATTAATTTATCATACAGAAAAGCACTTCTTACTATGGCAGATATTTGAGTTTGCTAACTAGTTCATTTCGAAGGTACCCTATTAGGAGGCAGGATGATGGGTGCATGAGAAGAAGGAGCCAGCGAGTCGTTATGACTCATCGTCTGGTGGCCGTAAAGCTCTGTCCCAGATTGAATGCCAATCCAAAGACTAAAGATCTAATTCAGTCTTTAATTCACAGTCTCACTAATGTCACCATCCTATGTGGCCAAAAATGGGGTAGAACTGCTCCACATGTTCCCCATGAGACGCGAGAGAGCACGTTTGGTCTGTTAGAGACGGAGGGACCGAGGGAGAAGGAGGAGTGAGGTAAAAACCAGACGTTCTATATTTAGCAGAGGAGGTATTGTTTTCTGTCTGGGCGGGAAAGACACATGGCTTGCCAAACGGCTTTCTTAGAAAACCGATCCAGAAAGCACAATTGACCCGTCATGCTGTCGGAGTTACCACGAACCGACACGGTCACTAACTACGTCACTGTCGAGCCGACACGTTCACTGACTCCACTTCCTTTAATTTCTGTTTGTCTTTATAGAACCCGAAAAGGCTATTTCAGATAGAAGCAGATAAAATGGTCTACAGGATGTTAGACCTGTTCAGCTACATAAACATGGAAACAAACCTTCACATCACCTGTGGCATCCATTTTTAATCAGCCTGCATTTGAGGGCGGGGCTTAGCCACGGGCAAATTGCTCAGCCATTGCACCCAATTATATATATATATATATATATATATATATACACACATTACTGTGTGTTTGTGTGAGATCTCCTCTTTGCAAGCTCTTGGCTGGAGCTCATCACATTATTATGATGAATATTCAAGAGCTGACCTTATGAGTCTGTGATTTATTGCAGACTTTGGTACATTTTCTCTCTCCAATCTTCCAGATCTGGTGGCCTAGCACCTTTGTATCTTTACAGCCCTTTTAATGATTCCTAGACTGCACATTATCGCCGTGATTAAGGACGATTGCAGAAAGTGTGCGTGAGTAAGACATAAACATTCACGCATACATTCACTCTCACTAAGCATACAATCCCAATCAATCACGGAGAAAGAAACATATCTTGGCTTAAAGGACGGCGGAAACATCTGTGGTCATGGTGAAGAGAAAAGAGAGCAGTGAAAATGAACTGTCATGTCATGGTCCAACATCTTGATGCTCCATCCTAAATAAAACATCCTCCATGTCTGGACTTTGGGGTCATATAACTCCTCTTTTGCTCAAATGAACTAGTCATAACTCTCGGGGAACTAGAGGTCTCTGCCACTCGTAGATAAAAATGTGCAGCTTGGGAATATATCTTGTGTGGGAACGATGCAGTAATTTCTCCTGGGACAGAATTCATCGGAAGGTCGAAATGTGGCCTTCATGTGGTTAAATCATAAAACTTTTCAATATGAAATATTACGTGCTCATGTAATAATTCATTGTAATACAATCTTTTAGTAATGTGATAATAGTTAAGTGGTCATTGTTTGCCTTTAATAAAATGAAACGATACATTATTAAATCTATCCAAACTACATGAACTCTGATCCGCTTAAAAAAAACATACAGTACCGTTTGGACTGGTACTATGAATAGGTTCTAACAAGGTTTAATGCCCTATTTTACTTCAATGCGTCACTGAAAGCGTTTTTTAAACTTACTTCAACGGAGTAGGCAGGAAAATATAACATCCATGAACTCACATCATGTAACTTTTCACCCTAGCCCTGCCGCCATGTTCGCGTGTTGACATTAGCCCGTTGACACGCTCTGGTTCTAGCCCCGCCCTGCTTCCTGCTGATTGGTGTGCGCTCAGCCTCTTGTCACAGCAGCCAAGGAGGTCACGCACATGCTAATAGCGTTGATGGGTATTTCCTCAACGCTCCACCTCCAGCCCCACTGCCCCATCATCACTCTGCCCCCCCCCCACCTACCACGCGCTGTGTCAGCATTATCTCAGCCTGTATGCCGCATTGGCATATGCAGAAGGGTGAGTGTGTGTGTGCGCCTACCACACACACACACACACACACACTCACACACGTGTTCAGCTTTACTGCTCGGCTTCCTGTCGATGAGCATCGATCGAGCCGCGTGCCATTTGCATTTTGCTCTGCGCCTGTTGTGTGAAAACGCATTAAGTCTTTATGCTGCATGACATGAACCACATGCAATAATGAAAAGCAGCCAATTAAAGATTGATGTAAGTAGGACAGTCTCTCATCACTGGTACGAGCCTGAGATTATGCAGATGGGAGGGACCTCCAGCTTTCGTCTGGAATTCTTTGCCCGGTGTGATTTCCCTTGTTCCAGCTAAATATTATAAACTGAGATAATGCAAACTGCTGCAAACAACCAGTTATGTCATTTTCCTTCACAGCCAGAAAAGACGGTTTGAGACTCAATGTGACCTTCATGCAACCAGTGAACTCTATGTCTATGAAGTCTATGAAGTGTAGTAAAGAGGAACGTCACAGATTCTATAACAAAAGCAAAGCTAATGGTTCACACTCACCATATAGACAGTCCAACTGCATTTGATTCACCTGCACCAACCTGCAGGCTCCCCGTACCAGACGCTGCGTCCAATCAGAAGAACCACAGAGTACACCCCTTGTTTTTTACACCTGTACAGTCTAATGCAACCCAATACTGTTTTGCCATGAAGCTGCTTTCGTGTTCAGTTTGACAGTTGACACTGTCGCAGGTGTGAATTCACCTATAGAACAGAACGTGTGTTGAATGGCTGTTCGCAAGAGTCACTGCCTTCACTGATCGCGGGATGAACCTCTGGCCATCTACCGACCTTTGGAGTTAAACCCTCAGTTGATCAGCGCAGCAGCAACTGTTGAGGGGAAAAGGAGCATGTGCGTGGACGGCTGGTTCTGTGAAGGAGGTGTGAGGGATTTAAGTAGAAGTGCACACCTAGTGGTGGGAATTGTAATGCATGTAGAAATGTTCAGTGTAGAATTGTAGCTGTGTGATGTTAGAGAGTAGTTATTACATTTGAATGCTGTATGAAGTGAATGCAATATAATTAAACAACACATTATAGTCATGTAAAACATAATTACTGTACACAGTAATTAAGCTGTCACAACGTAATGTTAAACCCTGGGACGGATGTCAAATGCCGTCCTTTATGGATTTCTCCCAACTTTTCCCAGAGAGGGTTTTTGAGTTTGAGTTTTTCCTCCTGTCAGGTATTAGAAGCAAATGTCTTGAGTCTTGCACCATAAGAACTGTGAACTAACATGTTGTGTTGTAATTGAAGTGTATTAGTTATAAGGTGAAGACAAACCGTATGCCATGTTACATCAACTCTTTGAGGCATCGAGTCAAAATGTATCCGCATTGAATGAATTGGAAGGCTTGGGAGAGACAATGACATCCCACTGCATCCAGGAGCACACACCTCGGGAGGTGTTAAAAGACCAAACTTGGAGAAGAACCAGCAGGATTTCCCTGGGAACCTCTTTGTGAAGTCAGCTTTTGATTTGGTCTAAGAATTCTCTATTTCGCGAAATATTTCCCTTTTCGCATTGTATTTCACTTTGTAATTTGTATCCATTTTTATTTAGTTTAGTTATTAAATACTTTTTACATCTGTTAACATCATTAACGTCTTCATCCCATACTTTTAGGATAGCAGCGTCTCCGTTTACAAGCCAATTACCAGACGTCAGTAAACTGTCATGACGACACGAGGGTCTCAATTAATAACACAACAAAGCAAACACTGCGGCGGAGTGGCTGCTGGGCAACGAGGAGAAATGCGGGTTTGACACTGATGTTTGGTCAGGAATACGTATGAGGGCAGAGAGGTTAGTCACCAACTTTACTGTCTGGAAGTTTTAGATGAATTTCATGCTGTCGACGGAGCAAAACAAGCGCTGAGGACATGTGGAGAAATGTTTTGAAGCTGTGGCGTTAATCAGGAAAACAAGCGGGAGAATACGGGAAAGAGTCAGAGAGGGTGAGGGGGGGGAGAGACAGAGAGAGGAAAGTACATTTGAGGGAAAACTGTTGGTTACTTCAAACAGCAAGGCCCCATGTCAAAGCAGAAAGGAACATCTATGAAAATGTTTGTTTTGCTGCAGCGACGAGGGCCCTGACAGTTGGTGAGGCTTCAAGATGAGAATCCACCAAATCACCTTCTGTTGCCATTTAAAATGACTCCCGATGGCAAAAGCCTTTTTCACAGAAAACAAAAGGCTGTAATTCACAGCATCACTGCCAGCTCTGCAGTCCCACACTGCGCTGTGGGTATGTGTGGAAGGCTCGACACTGCTAGTTAAACGACACGATGCCTGGCACGCATCTCTGTGCTGTGCTGACGCATGTAGAAATCAATTCTGCTCAGGCAAACTGCACGGACAGCACCGGGGCTCTCGGGTTGAGCCTGTTGTACCTTCTGGCCGAGGAGGTAAACACTGCTTTCATGGCCGAGAGTCCCGTCGCCATTACTGCCATTCAACATAAACCGATCGGTGAGATGTGGTAATGATCGGCGGCCATTGTTATCAAGATGTAATATTTTCTGTACTTTGCTTGAGCCAAAATTGGGGTAAAGAATGATATTGGATTGTTAGAAATAATACAGCAGTTTGTTTAGCCAGCACATTTTGTTCAAAAAGATGCGGCAGCAAATATGCTTCAGTTTTGCTATTAAAAACAATTCCGGAAAAAAAGACTTCGCAAAACTTCGCAAACATGTCATCTGCAACGATGTGGCTCCCTCTTTGCTCTGCACCCCATTACCATCGGCCTGCGCACACGTGTCATTGTATCTGTTTTTAGAACTTTTGGGCTGCAACTGCATCATTCCAAATGGATATTCTCCCTGATTGGATTTTGTGAGGCGGAAATGAAATCATTCATTGACGCAGTTTCAAAGCTGGATTTGCTCTGACGCAGTAACTTATGCTCTGATTCTGTCCCCTCCACAACGATACAGAGAATTAAGTTTCCGATGATAACACGATTATTCAAATAGTCCCTGAAGTTGAATGGACACACTGTTGCAGGTCATCTTTTGAGGAGCTCTAGGAGACCTGGTTCCTGGTAAGATCCGCAGCCTTTGTAATGAGCTCCAGGCAACACGATTATTGCCTCGACCTTTTATATTATTAAATTTAAAAAAAAAAAGTGCCTCTTGTTTTTAGTCGCTAGAAACGTTGTTATTAAGCCACAACCGTCTTTCCCTCAAGTGACCTCGACGCCGCTGGTGCGTTAACACAACCACACATGGGTTGAATAATTGCGTGGTCCCTTGCCATGGTCGCCCTGCTGCCACACAGAAACCCTCCAGCAAACAGCTTCGTCTTCTGCAGTTTACACTTTGAAGAGTATTTCCTTCGGATTTACCTTTTGACCTCATGCACGTCACATTGCACAGCAAACAAAGGCAGGAATAGTGATGCAGAGCTTTGGTTTTGCACATCATGCTCTTAGTATTTTCTGTTGGCAGTAGACTAGTTTATACAATCGTTGTAGAGTTTGTCTTCTAGAAAATTAGTTGTTCTATTTTCGGTTTCTTTGGACTCACCAGTGCTGAAGGTGCTGATGGTAGTTGCTGCTGGAAAGACATCTTGACAGGCTGCAGCAACAGATGAGCCACCTGAAGCAGACACATATTTAGACATAACTATAACTCTGACGTATCGATGGTAATAATAATACTAATCCTACACGATGCTCCCACTACAATAACTACAGAGAAGTGACGTCAACATGCTCCATCTGACATGAACATGTGCTGCTCTCAAACCAGCTGTTCTTGTATTAGCTCCAACAAGAGGATTTTAATAAGCTGCTCTAAACAGGACTTTTGTAAGACGCCGTATCTGTTAACATCAGGTGTGATCTGTTTCCCGACATTAAAGAAGGCTTGCAAAGCGTTCAGATCCAGTAATGAGAACAAGGGTTTGGGATATTTGTGTAGTGTCAATTTTTATCATCTCACAAAAAACTACCTGTGGTCTGTACAAGGAGAGTGTGTGTGTGTGTGTGTGTGTGTGTGTGTTTTCAGTTCCAAGAGGAAAAGATGTATCCTTAAGACAAATAATGTAATCTGCTACACACATCTCTCTTATCTCTGCAAATTGTACACATTTCTATGTTCTCCATATTATTTCCCATCAGTATAAAAGGTGAGCAAACAAACCTGATGAGCAGAAGTGGATACAGGTGAGCAGGTGAATGAGAGCTCCAGGTGACTGGGGCAGGTGAAAGTCTGAGGGCATCTAGTGGGTAGGTGGAGAATGACACTGCCCCCCCCCCCCCACCCCCACCCCCACCCCCACCCCGAAAATGCAGATTCTGCATACTTGATTCTGCTGCGTGAAATATTACGCTTTATTGGTGCTGTGCTTTTGCTGTTACTGAACCAAGATTGCACCTTGAATTAAATGAACAATTTCAGTAGGAGGTCTGCACTCCCCGAATGGACATTGATACAAAATCTGTTCCACTACACTTCTGTAATCATTCATTTCACTGTAAAACTGCAGTTTACAGACACACACCTCACAAGCGGTGGGGTGTGCGTTAATCTTTAAGCAGCCCTTCCTGTAACAGAATCCAGGTTTAATTTAAGTGAGACCGTGGGATGCCTGAACGGCTGAGGGAGCGAGCAGAGGATGAGATACAGAGTAAGAGGCACGTGATGGAGGACGGATACAACGTGAGCGTGGACACAAGGACAAGAAATTCAGATATTTTTGTTTTGTTTTTATATTTCTGAGCGCATTTTTCTAGATTGTAACATTTGTGTGCGTGCGTGTGTGTGTGTGTGTGTGTGTGTGTGTGTGTGTGTGTGTGAGGCTGACCTCATTCAGTTGCTGCTCAACCTTTTATTCTCCCTTTCCCAGAGAGGAGGATGGATGTAATGAATCAACAAACACACACACACACACACACACACACACACACACACACACACACACACACACAGGAAGCATTTGCATGCTTCTCTACCCAATTAGCATACTAATACCCCGGCAACACAGCACATTTTCACATGCAGCTTTAAATGCATGTCTGTGGGCATGAACAAATACATAAAACCCACACAGGAGCATCTTTGCTAGCAACAGCCACAGCAGTTATACAACCGGCTGCGCTGTAGGTCGGACATGACACCTCGGCCCGCAGGAGAGGAAGAGATCAGAGGGAGAATAATACGATTTAAACTCTACCTTCCTCCAACTGTCACGGGAAATGTGTGGTTGCCAAACAGGCGGTGGATAAGCTCAGAGCCTTGATCTTCACTCCTTGGGAATATCACAAATGCCTCTTAATATGCTCATCTGAGAATGGTGGGGATAACTGACTCATTGATTATGCCGGAGGATTTCCAGAGCGTGTGGGCGGACTGGAGGTAACGGTCTGGCTTCTGTGTTTGTTTGGGGCAGTTTTCTCTGTGGGAGCAGTGGAAATGTTTGCTGGATGAGAAAAGAATGTTGACAGCAAGGTATTAAGATGGAAGAGTAGTATTTCCCATTGTAGTATTTCCTGTTTGTTTTGCCCATCATCCGTTGAAACAAAAGCAGGTCAGGCGACCCCTCGTTCAGAGTCATTCCTCGCATGAGTCTAAGCTTTAATAAGTGATAGAATGAAGAGAGTACAGCGCCTCCAACAGCGATACAACGGCAGGGGGAGAAGGAGGAGTGCATATCTGCATAATCTAAAAAAGTTTCAGGTTGCAGCAATTCATTAAAACCTTTAAATTGCTGCAGGCATTTTTTCCATCCCAAAATACACGTTTCTTATCCTCCTGAATCTTAAAGTTTGGCTCTCGTAAAGAACAAAGTCCCACAAATGGCTGCACTGCGTCACACGTGACTCTTTCGTTCAAAAGTTGGATTATTGATAACCTGGTTGGCCTTATTTGGATTGCCCAGAACTTCGGGGAGGATCACAATCAAGTAACCAACATGTGATAGCATGTGAATCTTCTCACGGCACCAATGCTTCTTCTGAAGGGACAGAGGTGTCCGTGGCGTCACAAGGAACCTCCACTTCTCTCAGAGACGGACTCCATTGATCACATTGGCCTGGTGGAGAAATGAACATTAAGGTATTCTGTATTTAAGCACTAAGGGTTAGGGGTTAGGGCCCTGTATAAAAAAAACTGCTAGTTTCCTCCTTCCGCCCTCTCTTGCCAGGGTGACGGAAGTGCGTCATCCCTCCGCGCGAGGTTTTTTCACAGGGATGATTCAAACGATTAAGTGTCAGGTGTTTTTTATCAAAATAGCTCTTCTCTTGTCACTGATTCCCTCTTATCCATCATGCATTTTAGTGTATTATACTGTGTCAGCTGTTATTTTATCCAAAATAGAGTTATGGTGGTGTTTATTTATTCATTGTGGTAATAGTTAAGGAGCTTTTCTGTGTAATGTTTTAATAAAAGTGAGCTGCACCCACCAGACAGGCCGACTGTGAAGTTATTCATTCGAGGTTTCAAGATCAGTCTCCCACTCAGGATTCTTATTACCATATTAACAAGGCTTTTTTACTTGAAAATTTGCAATTATGCATATTGTTGGTTCATTGCTACAGCTACAAATAAAGGCCCAAAGCTATCAATGTAGTTTAATAGTGATAAAGTTGTTTACACCAATCACAGCACTTGTCTGAACACTAGTTTTAAGAAAAAGTCCCGGTTTGACAAACAGAAAAACCTTGAGCACTATATTTGCTTGTTACATGAAAAGAGTAAAGATAAACTTCCATTTTTGAAGGAGTGGGTTTGTTAGCACAGCCGCCTCACAGGCAAAGGTCCTGGGTTCCAAATGAATGCTCGTTCATAACAACTACGCTTTAAAGGCACGATATGCAACATTTTTCACTTAATTAATGTGTTCCATACCGTTTTGGATGATTAAATGAGGGGAAATACCGCAATTGCAGGATCGTCGGGTCGCCCCCACAGGCTCAGAAGTCTCGTCATCGCGAGAGTCGGTCGCTTTACGCCGCCTCAGTGAAAGGCAGGCTCGTAGCGCAGTGGCGATATTTGTGCAGATGTCATGGCGGAACCAGCGACAAAACAGCGAAAGCCCACGTCGGGCAAGAAAGAGGAAAAGGGCTCTGGACAGAGAGAGGACTCGTGCACTGGTGAACGTCGGGCAATAAGCCTTTTCCGAATGGCGAGAGCTCAAAGAGAAAGACGGCTCCAAGGATGATGCGGGCCTTCGTTTCTTCTGACGCGATTGTAAGTAATATTGGAACGGTTTGTACCAATAGTAGCGGTCGCTAACCTCCGCATACACTCGCGCGACGTTAGCAGTTCTGTCGTCATGCTGAAAGTGCAATCTTTTTCAGAGACCATACAGTTGTCTTTCCGGTACGACAAACCGGCTCCAAATACCTCTTAAGTGAGAAAGATACAATAGTGAACTTTTTTTAGTTATAAAGGGTTTACGGGTTTCAGTGTAGCCGGCGGACACCCGGGACAAGACTTCTTTTTCCTCTCGCAGTTTGCTGCTTTCAGGCCAATGAGCTGCTCGAGGTGAACGAACCTCGCACTACTTGTGTTGCACGCATTTTTCCTAGGATCTGAATGGCCTGCAGCAGCGTTAAAGTGGAAGCGACCATACACAACCCCAAACAAGAGACGTGGTCATGCATCCCAGCTGCATAGGTGCACACGTGAGAGTGATGTTCACTACTACGGGGAGACACTGAAGCCACGGAGTCTGCAGCCGAAACACAGAACGACAAAAACAAAAGCATATGGACACACCGACGCATGAGGTTACATATGTGAACCTGACAGACGACTCGGACTAGAAAAACCGCATCACCATGAACAGATGGGAACCGTGTGCGCTCTCTCTCTCTCTCTCTCTCCCTCTGGCTGGAGACCAGCAGTTTTGTTGAGCAGAGGGACAAAGTATGGAAGCTGTCATGGGCCATATGATGCTGCCTCTGCAGTTTACACATCGAGACGGAGCGGGCGAGAGATTGATGGAGAGGTGGTGGAGACAGTGGAGGAGAGTGATTATCGAACACAGGGGCTGAGGGGGAGACACAAGAGACACAAGAGACCCAAGTGGACCGCGTGATGTGTGCTCCTTCTTCACACTTGTACTTTTGCCCAGTTCACGTGTGCCGTGCCGTGTGCGTAAAAAGGTCAGCGCTGTCCAAACCGCTCGGCTGATCTAGATTCATAAGACGCTTTATTTTTTCCCGTGTAATGGTGTGCACGTTTGTGTGTGGGTGGCTTGCCAGTGCCTCGATATAATCCCCGTGGTAGCATTTGGTTTCAAGCATAAGTCAGAGACTCGGTTTGCAGTACGCGTGACCTACATCGGCTGCTCGCAGTGCGCTTAAGACGACACACGAAGTCACTGTGACTGTATCCTCCCGCAAAATGTCTGCCTTCAAGGGGCGTCTGTGTGTGTGTGTGTGTGTGTGTGTGTACATAGGATGCGCACACACACACACACGCCAAGGCTCAACAGTTTAGTAATGATGGTAGTTTCACAGAAAATGCTGCTGTCACATTAAGGAAAGGATTAAATTCTCTTTAAGCTTCTCTCAACAGGCTGCCTCTCTCCAGGTGGTTAACAGGAGCGGTATGATCTGCACACGCACACAACCATGGCGCACACACGCCGACGAGAACAACAAAGTGCATTACAGGCACCGAAACGTCTCAACCTGCTGAAATTACAAGAGGTAAGGGTGCGGGGGGAAAAAAGTGGGCTGGTGGATGTTACATCCATGAACACAGTGCACCAGTAGCAGCGGCATGGTGCGCTGTGGACGCAGTCAGACAGGAAGGGGTGAGGACCAGGATCCAGGAGACTGGATCCCGGTCCCCACCCCTTCCTGTGGTCGAGATGGATCTGACTTGATGCTGCACACATGCACAAACACTCGTCACAGCCTCCCCCCCCCCCCCCCCCCCCCTCGCGTCCACATCCCCTCTTCTTGCTTACGTTTCTCCAAGCTGCATTTTCTTTGTTCCCTTTGTTTTTTTTTAAATGACTTGATGTCAGCTTTCCTCCGTCTTCATTATCAGTCAGTTCCACCATTTTGCAGAGGTGGGTTAGGATGGGTTTTTATTGTTTTTGGATCTATGCGTTCGCACATGTATCTTCCCTGAAGGTGCTTTCACAGCCCTCCGCCCATAATAAGACCTGTATACACGTACTGATGTTATTAAGGGAAATGTTTGGCTCTACCCACCAGCAATTAGCTCATTTGTAGGTTGTAGATTGTTAAAACATTTTCACTAAAAAGATGTTCATGTGAAATCGTTGAAGGTGAAATAATAAGAGAAGATGCCAAAATACTCTGTGGAGCTTAGGGGAGCTTTGGATTTGTTCATTTTTGTATGAGAGACGCGGGAACATCCACAGCGAGGATTTAATAATTAATTAATTCATTAATTAACTAATTGCCATTTTATTTTACATGTGCAGTTGTTCACAGATGTCCTTTATCAACATCTACTTTCATTTCATTCCGTATTTTAGGATCGTATCGATATGGATCAGGGGGACTGAAGGTGATACGGGTGGCCAGTGCACGCAGAATGAGCTGCACTCTGAGTCTACGGGGAGCGTATCCCTGATGCTGTCGCAAAACCTCTTCTCATTTTGCAAATCGGTCTGTAAGCATTTAAAATAACCAAAGCAATAAATAGTACACATGATCCCTGCAGTTTGTCTGTGTGTGTGTGTGTGTGTGTGTGTCGTGGAGCTTTCAGCCATGTTTTATTCATTCACATGTGCATCTGACAGCCGCTGTCAGCACTTCCTCGAGCTGCGTCTCCGCTGTGCGTCTCCGTGTGTCAGGATGAACACGTCACCGCAGCAGGTTTCCATTAGAGCGCCGCAGATTATCCGCCGTCTGCAGCGAGGCCGCTTTGACCTTGAGAATCTCTCCAAGAATACACGATGTGCTGCGTGAAAGGAAGCTGCTTCTGTAGGCAGATCACTCTTTACCCTGTTTGCCATTAGCAGATGAATTTCGGGTTCCTAATGCGCCGCGGAGATGTTGTGACGTTTGGTCTGGAATAACCTGAGCTTTTAAGGGACTGTCACATCCAATCTAGAACAAGAGCAGCCACACGTTCAGTTTCACGTCATTTCGGGCTTGAGACCGTGGGGGCTTTCACATCAGTAGCTCGGTTGGCTTAGTCATCACCAAACATGGAAAATGTAGATTTAATAAGGACTCGCTTGTTTTGGTCAGTGGTTCAGAAACAATCTCAACGAGACGTGAAAAAACAAGAGCTTCCTTTAAGCACATCCAACAGCACTGTGCGCCATACGTACAAGCCCTCAAGCAGATACGAGGACTACGACTGTTGGAGACATTGTCTAAAGGCCCGAAGCCCGTGGAAGTTGTAGGTCAGGTTGTCCTCTTTTAACCACGGCGGCGCCTTTCTCCTGACTATTGACTGTGTTGAGAAGCAGCGCGATGAACCGTCTCGTCACGAGCTGATTTCAAACCGGTGGAAAGCTGAATCTTCTTCGACCGGTCGGTTCCCACCTTTGCTTTACTGCGGCAGAAATTGTAAATACGTGTAAATAAGTGGATTCCCCTGTTGACCAAACCCATGTCCACGCTTTGTGTACGGTGGTTCATCGTTGCAAATACTAACAGAGTTCCACATCATGAGGAGACCCCCCGCTGCTCTTCTGAGATGCATCAAAGCCTCTGCAGAGTCACTTCATGCTGCCCAAGGCGAAGCTTCCTCTAAGCGCAGTCCAACATTAAAGGCTCTGTGGGTGTGTGTGTGTGCGTGTGTGTGTGTGTTGATGAATTTGTGCGTGCGTGGACTTGTGTGGACTTTGCTTCTGGCTCATGGGAATCCTTCCATAATAAAGTTTGTTGACGGGCCTTAGCAGATCAGACGTTTGCAATTATTTTTCATTTCAGAATCAAAGGAAAAGATTGTTACGAACGTCTGCAGGAGTCAGCAGTTTGTTTTTAGATTCCCTTCACTTCAGTGCCTGCATCTGCTGGAAAAGCTTGGAGAATGAAAATAGGGGAGTTGCAGAAAAGAGGGAACATTAGAGGGGAAGAATAGACAAGACAAACATTTCCAAGTCTGCTTTCCACCGAAATCGACATATTTGAGCTATTCCAAGCACAGCGTGGCGTTATTGTACGTGGTTGTGCATGACTGCCTGAAAAGCTACAACTAGAGTTTTGTGATCAGCCAATCATCCACCTCTCTCACGCCTCCACCCATATCCTGCAGCGATGTGTGTGCGCGTCACTATTCGGATGTGGAAATGCTAACTTGCACAAACCTCACACTAGTCTTTACGCAACAATTTGCCCAAAAGGTCGGAATAGTTTTCATGGAGAGATGCAGCTGTAAATAAGCTTTATTCTTATTTGAAAGACCAGATAAATTGGACTGAGTTGGACTTGCTACGTCGTGCAAGACGCTTGCATTCCTTCAAAAGAACAAAACCCCACATAAGAGATGCGCGAGTCACATACATAGTTAAATCTAGAAAATAATCGGGTTTGCAGTACTTAGCAGGTCGGGTTAACGATACTGCACTAAACATTTTGAATATTATAAAAATCTTACAATACATCAGTTTTTGTTGCATTTGTACTACATAACTGATAACAGTATCGTTGCACAATAGCCTAAGAATTTATTAGGCAGAGGTTCACAGTTTCAAAGCGCATTATGAATGGCGGTTTTATGGGGGGACGGATCACATCAACAACAATGAGTTACCTGAGTTTTGTTTAAAGACAGAACTATTCTTTAAATCAGCTTGATTGTACAGACAATCAATACAACCTGAAGCATGGGCCTGTTTGTATCTGGTGAATAATAAAAGGGTCAAATGATTCACTCAAAAGATGTAGTCAATCCAAAATGAACTTAGGGTTCCTTTTTGCAGGTTTGGGACATTTTGTCAGAATTTGTCACAGTAAACACACAGAAAAACAGAATATTACAAAGACAAAATAATAGTGTAACACAATTTAAGCGTCTAAACTTGTATATTAGAGCATTCTAATATCTCAAAGAAAAAAAGGACAAAAATAAAATTACTGATACAGTACAGGATTGTCACATATCATCATTGAGAGCAACAACTAAATAACTTTAAAATCGTTATGAAGAAGGCCTTGGTGGACAATTTATTAAACTCTAGGACTTGTCCTTTCCTTTAATAATGTGTGTAAACATGCAAAAAAAAACAAAAAAAACAAGTGCAAATTGAAAGGGAAGGAAATACAATGGCAGTTACCCAGACAAAAGTGTCCAACGTTACCACAAAAAGCTGCTACTCTACACACTGCTTGTACACAAACGGGACGTCACGTTACTCTTGCTCTGAACGCAGCTGAGCAAAAACAATTGGCTGAAAAAAATAGTTTCTTTACCTTAATAGACAGCAACTGTCATTAGTCTTGTTTTAGCATTTTGTGGTTGTAGTAGGCCGTGCTGCAACTTGATTGGCTGTCTTGAGGTCAGCGTTAGTGGAACCTTTTGAATTGCCAGGCTCTCAGCTTGGTCCCAATGGGATCGGCTGCTGTTGCCGGTCTGGTCTTGAACGCCGCTCGTCGGCGGCAGCTGCTGCTGCTCCACGTCGGAGTTCGCCTCGACGCTCTGATCCAGATGGGATCAGCCAACGACAAGTTGGGGGTTGCGAGGATCTTTCACCTTGTGACCTGCATGCGGGGGGCCGATATGAGGAACGACAGGGTTCGATTGCGGCAGCAGGACCTGGAGTCGGCACAGCCGCCACAAATCGCTTGGCCCGCTGGAGGAAGGAGAGGCAGGGGAGAACCAGGACCAGGGCAGAGCCTGGCACCCTGTGTGCTGCAGGAGAAGGGAGCATGGCAGCGGCAGGTTTTTACGCCACGAGGCGCAAGTCCAGGTCAATAACGGTAAATAGGACGCAAACTGGAGTAATTAAATGCAGTAACCTTTTTTTAAACATGGACACGGCAACTTTAACAATGCTACAAAAACTGAATTTAAAAAATCCAGAATCACATCTTTTGAAATCACAGCATCAAGTGTAGCTTTTCTGAAAATCCTATAAACTATAAACTATCATGTTGCTGGAAAGTCATTGTCTTTCCCCAGAACTTTGGTTATTAATTGGCTCTAGTGGTAACAACAAAGCATTTCCTCTGCTAGTTAGATAAAGGCCCAACTGATGCATTCACTATATCACGGTGTTAGGAAAAACGAGATTAATATATTTCTGGCTCGGGTTCACGGCTCAGTTAAAAGCGTCTCATCATTAGTCTGGTCCAAAATGCACAGCAGTCCCGCTAATGTGTTGGCGGATACAGATAAAGGACCCGCCTAACAAGTGTCTGCACACTGATCAGCACACCAGTGTGTAAATAAAATAAATAATCCAAGTGCTCGAAGATGCCATACAGCAGTGAGTGAGAAGACACAGGGGGGAGTGCTCAAACCAGATACTGGAGCCTCAGCAATACGTTGCATGTGTCTTTTGTGCACGTGTCACTGTGTGAGCGAGCGAAACAGAACGCTGCGTTTGTTGGACGGCGGCTCCTCTCGGCTACAGGCAGGAGTCCCAGTGTATCGGCAGGTCGGAGCTGTCCAGGAAGTCTGTGGAAAAGACACTAGTGGGCGTTTGTGGGCCTAGTGGGGCCAGCACGGAGGTTTCCTCTTCCCTCTCTCCTCCCATGGTGAGGTCCAACCAATCCATACCGTCCAACCCATGCTCCCCCTCCGCTGCGAGGCCGAAGGTACCCATGGGAGACAAGACGTGGTCCAGGATGCTGGGGGTGCACAGCATTTGACTGTGGAGGTCATCCATCAAAGTCAACAAGCCCCCGTTTCCCGTGGTGCTCTCGAGGAAGTCTTCCAGACGTCCACTCTCAGCCCTGCTGGCGTGTTGTTTCTCACTTACGGTGTCAGCCAGAGTCTGGAGACCAGACTCCAGCGAGGAGGCCGACTGCGGGGTGTCACAAAAAGAAGGAATCGGGGGGAACAGCGTAAGCTGGAATGGGGAGGGGCGAGGAGAAGATGAAGAGGAGGGTGGGTTTGGACAGTCGGGAGACGGGTCTGGTGTTTGGTTGAAAGATGTTGACGTTTCTGAAGGGAAAGACACAGAAATAGACCAGAGTCACCACCTCCGCCATCCAGTCAGTTCACACCCCTGACTGTCCATAATATCATCATCATCATCATCATCCTTTAACATCATCCATCGAGAAATATTTGCGTGAAATTCTCATAATTAGCAGATGAACTCGACAGCTTGTGGCGTCTTCAGAGAAAATCGCTGCCGTAGATTTATTAGATTTATTATTTTATTCAGAAAATAAACCCGACGGATGTACAGACAACCCGATAACTGCACCTAAATATTAAGACACTAACTCCGAATTCAAACTGCTGAGCGAAAAAGATGATTACACAAAAAATAGATCAGCCATTGTTTTGGGATCTTACCTCCGGTCTGCAAAACGATGTCAATAAAATCCTCTTCCTGCTCCGTGTCCTGGGGTGACACACAGAGGGGACAACGCATTACCCTTCAAAACTGTGTTCAAACCCCACATCACCATGTGACTCCAGCACTTGACGTGAAATGATGCGATGCGACACATTAGGCCCGAAATGCAGAGCAGCACCGCTTACGTAGTTTAAACTTGGTTAGCACACCCTGATAAACAGCCCCACGGCGATCAAATCACACCTGTTGGATTAATAACATTTCATTCATTTTTTTGCATGATGACACCATCAGTGTTTCGTACCTTGTTATCGGGCGATGAGGCAGCCGTCTCGCTGGAAGCTGCAGACAGAGGACTAAACAAGTCATCTAGACTGGGACGCAGCTCCTGGAGGAGAGGGGGGTGAAGAGGAGGACGTATGGAGGGGTGGGGAGGTTAGATTCTTGCACACTCAAAGTGATCGGGCACTTTTTACAACGCGACAGGGTGACAGCAGTCCCCCCATCCGAGCATCACCTACAGCTGGAGAGGACGGCGAAGAGGGGGCGGCGTCCTGGTCCTCAAAGAAGGGCCGCAGACTGGGAGGGGCTGTCGAACACGGAGCAACGTCCCGCCGAGGCTTAGGCGGAGACACCGGAAGTCCCCCGTTCTGTCCCTTCAAGTCATCACAAAGAGTGGAGAGATAAGTCCTCCTCACAGGGAAGCAGTGTGCAGAGGCTGCAGTACTTTCACGAACCCGTGTGGCTGGCAAATTGAATCATCCATAATCTCTATTAAGAGAGTGATGAAAAGGCTCCACATATAGGGGAAGACTGCTGACTGCAGCGATGTGTGCTGTCAAATGTTGACATTTTCCAGCACAATTGCACTCGCCTAGAGATACAGCACATCTCAGTTAGCCGAAACGAGTTTTTGTCGCAAAGATCACACTACATGGATCATAGTAACAGACGATGCCGTTTGCACTGATTAGCCCAGCAATAATAATCAGCATCCGACTACTGTCAAGACAGGCTTATCAGCGTCTCAAAGGGCGTACGTCACTTCTGCTGGAAGAAGTGGAGCTGTTTTTTTCTCTTTGTGATCTCTTTGTTCTCTTACGTTTTAATGGGCAGCTCACCAGAAATTCTACGGAAACCGCGATCGTGTTATTATTAATTATTTGGGCTCGCAATAATTGTGTAGTGAAAATCGGACAAATCCAACCCATGGTATACATATATTTTACATCTTTCGCATGCTTTCCTGTCATACAATGCCTCTTCGGCTACTTCAGATCATCAATGTCTTTCTTTAAAGCTCACCGTCGCCTCCTGCTGTGTTAAAAGTCCCCTGTGCATACTGTGTTTGGTTTGATTAAAAGGGATGTGGTCAGGGAGCCTGGCTGGAATAGACCGTAGTTGCTATTGGCAAAGAGAAACCGTGTAGTTAGTCTTCGTATAATTGCTTGTTAGTAGGATACAAATAGTACATCAGCATTGAAGATGCATCCCCCCCCCCCCAATCCTCCAATGTACCTTTGATCCATGATAACATCCATCTTAACTTGACTTTTGTTCTTATTGGAATTGGTTAACCTGTGATTAGACCGTTCTAACATCATGCACACAGATTGTGAGAAAAACTAAGGCACGAGACAGTGAGTCATGTACCTGCAGTGCGAGTTGATTGGTTGCTTTGCTCCCAGGTGCATCAGTGCATTGGTTGTCACTGGTGTGACGGGTCAGTGCAACCAGGAAGTGGTTGCCGTTGCTGTCGGTGACCAGAGTCGGGGTGGAGTTGCTCTTGAGGACGTCCAGTGGGAAAGAAGGTGCTGGGCCTGACTGCTGGTTGAAGGACGCCTCGGTCACCTGTCCAAAAAACAGTGATTTTTACTTCATATTTTTTTTAATTGGCGTTGCGAAAAGTGCATGTATTCTAAACTCAGACTAGATCCAGAGATCTAGCAGAACACATCTGTGTGGTTTAAATGTCCTTGTGAAACCCCCCCCTGACCTGCTGCTGCGCCTGCTGTTTCTGCTGTATTAGCACTTGTTGTTGCTTCAGCTGGATCTTTGTGTGGATCTGGATTTCTTGCAGTTGTTTAGTCTGCTGCTGCTGTAAAAACGACTTCTGCTGCCTCAGTAGAATCTGTTGCTTCAGCTGGTTATGCTGCTTTGACTGCTGGTGGAGGCGCAGAGGCTGCTGCTGCTGCGACTCCAGTTGTTTGAGATGCTGTCTGTGAGACTTCTTCTTCCTCTGCTGAGAAAGCTTTTGCACGTTGTCCTCCGTGTGACTGGGGTTCTGGTCGACCTTCTGCTCGTTCTGAAAGCTGCGTTGCTGCTGTAGTAAAAGTTGCTGCATGGCCTGCTGCTGGGTCGCCTGCAGAGAGGCTTGCTGCAGGCGGACGTGTTGCTGCTTTGTCTGCATTTGGAGCTGGAGACCCTCTAGAGTTTGTGTCAAAGGCCGCGGTAATCCATGGATTTCTGGTAATTGCGTTGCTGTCTCACATGCGTCTTCCTCTGCCTCGATGGCTTCCTGTTTGACAGCAACCTTGACGACATCCATCTCACATGAAGCGGATGATGGCGGAGGGGAGAGTGGTTGTTGGGGTCGGTCAGGAGGCTCATGTTTAACCCTCACTAGAACCAGCGGCTCCGGTCCCTCTCGGTTCCCATGACCCAGCTGCGTCCGCAGCACCTCCACCAGCCTCTGTTTCTGCCTCAGCATCCTGGTCAATTCCTCTATCCGCTTGTCTTTCTCTCGCAGCATTCTGTCCTTGTCCACGGGCCCCACCGGAGCTGCGGTTGTCCTAGTGACGCCTGTTGATGAGACCAGGCAGTGGTTCCCCCGAGAGGCCTGCTTTGAAGAGAATTGACATGGCGCGTGGCCGGAACCATTCGACTCCTCCTTAATGCTGGTGGTGAGCTGAGCAGCTGAACATGTCTGGAGGCTCGTCCGGGTGACGTGTGAACACATCTAGATAAAAAGAGAGGGAATAAAAGCAGGTAAACATACAGGAGGAAAACGTGAGATGAAAACCCAAACTCTACCACCGTAACGTATGACCGTCATGCTGGCAAACGTGTTCACTGAGAATGTTGGCATGCTGTAGTAAAATGTTCACCATATTCACCCCCCTAGATTAGCATTAGCAGCGAACACAAAGTACAGCTGATGCTGACAGGATTGTCAAGTGTATCAGAGCTTTAATATAGAAGCGTACAACCACGTCTGCTTTTTGTTTACACAGCAGGGAACGGCTAACCGCCCCCACGACCCTACGACCACAACAACAACACCGAAATACCCTGACCAGTTCCTCCAAGGCGTCGCAGTTGAAGTCGGTATTTTCTGGGCTCGTGGCGCCCGGCGAGCATTCGGAGCGTGCGAGCGAGGCGGGGGGGGACGTGGTGCCACCACAGGTCATTGAGAGCTGCAGAGGAGTGGCTGCACTGCTACCTGCATCAGTAATCCAGAGGGTAAGGCATGTATCAGGCAGGAGGTACGGCGATATTAAGCCATCGACGGCGCTTTTCACATCTGCTTTATGGTTAAACTCTGAATAATTGTAGGAAGAGAGATGATTTTTAAGTATTGATACATTTTTGTTTGACGAACCGGTCAGAGAAGATGTCTGAAGGCACTGGAATTGTTGCTGTGGTTGTGAAGTGTTGTTGGTGGTTTCAGCAGCGTTTCTGGAAGGTTTTCCTGCTCCCTCGGCCCCTGGCTCTGTGGTACCCCCTGCTGGTGGAGAGGAGGTACTGTCGCTGCCCCCGTTTACCTCCTGGTAGGTCCTCAGCCTCTCGATGAGGTCGTTTTTGGTGCCGGAGACTGGCAAGCTGCGCAGCTTCAGCTCAGATTTCAGCTCCGCGACCTGACAGTAGACAGATTAACAGAGAAATTAAGATGGACAAGAGCGAGGGGAGAAAAAAAGAGAGGAGGATAACGATCAGCGTTAAATCCAAATGGAACGACGGAAAAAGAAAAAAGAGCAAACAATAAGACAGCCTAATCCATCACTTCCCCTTTCTTTGTCAGCTCTGAGTTGGCAGGCCCCCCATCTAGGACGAAATGTTTAGGTTGCATATGTCAACACCAGTTAATCTATTGGCTTGCAGACAGCTGAGAAAGCTGTTGCTCTGTACTGTACTCAACACTTATAAGGTCATAAACTGACTGCGCATTTTTCTTTTGGATTTGTATGTTGCTGTGCGGCTGACCTTCATTTCATCCAGGTTTGGAGGTAGAGACACTGGCTTGGTCCCACGTGGAGCAGCAGAACTCTGACAGATGTGTCCGCCGTGGTTAGAGGGGACTTTTGAAGAGGCAGCGACGGGTCGAGGAGGCGAGGAGGAGGTCGTGGATTTGAAGGAGATAGAAGAAGAAGATGGCTGCTGATCTGTCGGAGCTCTGTTGTAGGGAGCCAGAGAGCGTCGTTACACAAGATTCCAGCCTTCCCTCCCAACCAACCCCAGGTGTTACTGTGAACTACAACTGCTTGACCATCCACACACACAAGCACACAAACTTACTTGGGGGGTGCAGGCAGGATGGCGGGGTAGTTGTAGTGCTGCTGCTGCTGATTGAGGATCTGGAGCTGCAGAAAGAGCTGCTGCTGATGGAGGATTTTGGCATAAGAGGAGTCCAGATGGGGAGGAGGTTCTATGTCTCCCTTCTGGTCAGGGGGGATGTACTGATGGTACTTTAGCTTTTTAATCTAGAACGCAACACATAAACAGTATGAGAAACAGGCAATTTATTGCTGCTCCAACGAGCAATTTCTTTCCTCACAGCTTTGAACTTACCTTTGGCTTGTTGTCCTTAGGTTTCTTGAGTCTTTGTGCAGAGCGGTCAGAGTTTGTTTTAGGCTGGGAATGAAAAAGGGACGCAAGTGCCTATCGTAAATCTCTATTCAACAACATCAATCAATGTAATGTCTGGTATGCATTCTGTTTGTAGTTCTGTTCTGGTCTCCACCAACTTCTGAGGGAAATATCGTGGCTCTCTAGCTGCTAAATCCTCCCATGTCTCCACCAGCTGGTGAATACTATCTACTAGCTGGTGTTAAGTAGGATGCATAAAGAGAGGTTTTTTTGTTTTTTCCTGCTGCTGGAAACCCATAACCCCCGCCCCCAAAAAACTACAGAATTTGATCCACTGTTAATATAAAATATTGATAGGAGCCGCTATAAACCAGATCATCGCAGCATCAGGCTTTGTACACAGAGCGTCCCTTTAAGCTTTTCCACATTTATTGTTTCACTGGCATTGTGGACAGATGTGACCGACCTTTATCTGTGAAGTCGCTCCCGTCCTCTGGGCGGGCGACGATGACGTCCCACCGGTCAACTTCAACGAGATCGGTGCAAGAGCCAGAGCAGGGGACACCTGATCGATAAGATGGAGATGTACTTGAAATCAGCTAAACTACTTCCCGATGGCAGGCGGGCCAATGTATCGGCCCACATACATATATATTTTGGTAAATATCCCAATTCCCACGACGGAGTGAAGCTTCATACTACTTAAGAGTTTTCTATCATACTGCGTGTTACTATCTTGCATCCAGGACACACAACATGTCGGAGGAACCCAACCTGTGTGGGAGACGGGATGCTGCTGCAAGCCAGCGTCTCTGGTGGAGACGGCAGAGGCAGCAGGCCCAGAGGAGACTCCAGGTACCCCGGCCCTTCTGGAGACAAACTGTAGCTGCTGTCCTCGTCACACGACGAGGTATCACCTGAAGCCTTCTGAAACCGCGTCTCTGAGAGGGAGAGAAGGGAGGAACGGGTAGGTTTTTTTTCCCCTACGACTGAAACTACCCGTCGTCCTGGTTCGGCAATATCCCGACAACGACAGTCGGGTTTTATCACTTTTGAATGGCAAGTGTTGAGCGAGTGGATTCCTCCCTACAATTCATACTAACTCCAATGTTCCACTGGGCTGGCACCCTGGCAGCATCCTTTAGTTTAAGTCATAACAATCACAAGCCCTGTACAAGCATCAGCAGACATATCGCTGATTGGGCGAGTCGAGGCCTATGAGATTTGACAGAAAATACACAAAAGGTTTCTTCTCAGTTGTCGGCTGCAGAGCTGTGAACCAGTGATTTATGTGATGGATGCTGGAGAGAAAACCTAAATGCTTGTGCTGCCTGCACATCACACCCATAAATGACAGTTTTTAGATGACATCTTCACTGGCTTCTTCTGTCCTTGATAGTTTCCATCTAACTTGACCTTCAATGCAGCCAAGTATGGTTTTTATGTGGAAGATGGCATCTCTCAGAGTGAATGACGGTATGCTGAGAATTTTGAAAGGATAAGTAGCGCAATTCACACTATGTATACATCAACTATGTAGTGTAGAGTTCCTCCTGTTTATGCCAACTGTCTGTGCTTCTAATGATATTCTTTCCGAATTAATGTAGACGATTGTATGAAACATATAAATCCCGGGAAACAATAACCAGTGTATAAATACGTGTAATCACAGGAACGATATCTCCATGTAAGCCAGAGTGAGCATTGCGCAGGAATTAATCAAAGATCTGCAGCACTCGGACTTCCCTTTTGCTGGTGTATGAGTTCTATTTAATTACAAGAGCCCTTACGGGATCCAGCAGACAGCGATATAAAATACACCGCTGGTCATTAATCTAAAGTCAGCAGGTGCTGATGAAAAGACAACATGGGGCTGATTTAACACCCTCCGATCCAATAATGTGATGACTTTCTAACTGCTGCATGTGTGTGTGTGTGTGCGCGCGCCTGTGCGTCACGTCTTGTATGTTTGTGTCCTCGCATGATAACCCCGTGTGACTCTTTTGTCCCCGTGCGCCCACATAACTGCCAGTGAGGCAATTTAGTTTATTGTGCAGCTGTGACAGCGATGGATAATCCCCGACGCCGGGCGATATTGAATCGCAGGGTTCTTTCCTCCACAGATCAATCAAGCAGCAGAACCCACTGACTCTGGTCTGATCTTTGTAAAGTTTGACACCACTGGACTGAAGTTATATAATAAAGGCGCGCCGGTACAGCTGCTGGGCTTCTTTTATTTTGGCTGTGACGGTGGTGCAGAGTGAAATTGGGGTCATTACATCGCTCACCAGGCCACAATATCTATTGATTAGAATCACATGCATTCATTTGGCGTCCCAACTCTTCAATTGCTTTGTAATCTTCCTAAAAGACAATGAGTTATTATGAACAGGTAATTAGACCACTTAAAAGCTGGCAGCAGAGCGGAGAGAGTCTGCCTGTCTGTCAAGCACGGACGCCGTGGCAATCATCATTTACGTTATCCGGGTTTAACATCTGTGGCTGTTTGAAGCGTGGCGACTGTGTATTTGTTTCAGGTGTGTATCACAAAGCATCTGTGTGTGTGTGTGTGTGTGTGTGTTGTGTGTGTGTGCGTGTGGTGAGCAAAATCGAGGAAAAATCAGTATGAATTATATGAACAATATCTGGAGGGGAGGGAGGAGTGTGGGTGTGGTGATGTATTGAATTTCACATTTATATTCCACCCCCCTCATCCACATACACACAGGGCATATTGTTCCTAAAAGTGTGTTCAGTATTTCATGGCCTATAGGGGGCAGAAGAAACGTAAAACCCCAACGATATCAAGGCTCATAGCGTTTTCTTTAACTAAATAACCGGAAATGTTTGCCTAGATAAACCACCGGTATAAAACCAGCCGCAAAGCAAATCTTTACTCAATGATAAACACGAGCCATTAGACACCTGACCCGGCTCACCTATGATGACCCGCTTTATGCTGGAGTGAACCGGTAGGATGTTTTTGTGGATCAGCTCCATCGGGCCCGGCCGGTGGGAGATCTTGTCGTTCAAGTCGTCGGCAATGCGAGCTCTCTTCAGCTGCAGCTGCGTGGCCTGCAGAGAGGGCTCCGCCGACGTCTCTGGAAGTGCGCAGTGACAGGACAAAGTGCATGGTTTCGCCGCTGGTTGGCAGCCTTTGGAGGTGTAAGGCGGACAGGAGGAGGAATGTGGTGCTCACCCTCCAGGATGTGCATCCTGATCAGTTCAGATCGCTTTGGTCGAGCCCTGATCTTCCTCTTGAGATAGTCCCCAGTCTGGAGAAAAACAGAGCAGAAGTATTTGTTTATTTATTTTTGAGCCACGCCACAGATACTCTTCACTCTTTCCAAGTATCCCCGGCACTCTGCTGTAGCGACGTCAGACCAGTTCACTTTGGAGTCCACTGACCAACGCCGGGAGGCCACACTCACCCGAGCTCGTTCCAAGCTGCGTCTCTGTTCCTGGAAGGCAGCGGAACTCTTCAGGGCTTGAAGAATGAAGAGTGAGATCACAGCGAAAGCAGAGAGGAAAGAGAGATGGGGGATTGGAGGTAGCGGGAGGAGGGGGTGGGGGTGGAGAGGCATTAACAGGGTGTACATTGAAGGAAATGGAAGGCAAAATGGCTTCCAACGGCTCTGTGCTTCTTCAGTTTAGCTCCAGTTCAGTTTGAATAGGTTAGCTGATGGTGAGGGACATTGCTTTTACGTCGCCCAAACGGTTTCCATCTCACAGGACGCCTCAACTCTTCAAAGCACTGAAACTCATGGAATCAGTTCAGCATTCTCAAATGACTTGCTGCAGGCATACGATTATGCAAAAACCCAGGGATTAGTGACTGAAAGCCTAAAGCCTACTGTTATGCTTAAATAAAGCATAACAGTACAGGCAAGAATCTAAACCTCAGACTGTTAAATAATGTTATTTGGCTTGTTACAATATACATGCAAAAGGGTTATTGAGTAGCAATCTGCACAACTTGACTTTTGTGGGGATCCGTTTGATGGGTAGAGTCTCTTTCAGAAAGATGCATTTTATTAACCCTTGCAGATTTTGTATGCTAAATAGCCAGTTGTACATTTTTACTTGTTATTCCTGGTAAACGGAGACTGACGATAATGGGGTTGTTGGTGTGAATCTATTTGGACATGGACAAAATCCGCCTAAAACACCAAACAAAAACGTTTCATTAGAGTTGCGTGATCGTTGTTGTCGTTGTTTTTATATCCTCAAATCTTGGCGACTCAAAATTGAATTCAACTCCAACGTGCTGCAGCTAATGACAGAACGCGTCGCTGTCCCCTCACTTTCCGACAGCACTGACCGCGCACGCCTAAGCGCACACACGCGCACACACGCGTGCACGGGCAGTGGGACTAAATTAGCAACCCTGGGCGACCCTGCTGGTACCTGCTCAAGCCTGAGTTCAGGCCACTGAGCATTGTCAAACAGCTGGTGCACACTCACTGCGGCAGCCGCCTCCGGACATCGACCCTCTTAGACCTCTCACTCATCAACAACAGGGATTGGGCCTGCCTGTCGGTCCCCTACACGGGGAAAACGGGGAGGCGGAGGAGGGAGGGAACGACGGATGGATGAGCACAAAATGAGCCCTCGGAGGGACGAAAGCGACGGACATGGATAGGGAGAAGTCGCAGCGTCAGAAAAACGTATGTGGGGAACACGGGCGGAGGAGATAAACGAAGAGAGGCAGCTGGGAGAAAAAAAATGGAACAAAAGACCAAAGGGCAAATGAAGAGGAGGAACTAGAGAGTGGAGGGGTGAGGTCAGAGAGAAAATGCCCCATTATGAGCATGAGTGGCTGCAACAGGGCTTCTTGCCACCCTACTGAAACTGCCCAGCATTCCTGCTCTTTAAACTTTGAGCACAGGGTGCAGCATCACTTCCTCTGGCGTTGTTTTATGTTCAGTCCGCTGCCAAACAGCTTTGTTTTTCCCTCATGTGTTCACCGACTGACGCTCCAGACGCTCACCTCTGTATACAGCTTAGACACTGTGACATATTGTGTACTTTATGATTCAGGCCACAGACTTGTTTGTTGATGCCAGTGAAATATAAAGACCACGGATGTGACTTTCCTCCAGCTCCATCAGAAAGAGCAAATCCAGTCATCGGCTCGTGTTAACATATATTTTGAAAGAGGTTCAGCTAAGAGAGACTTTCACACATTGAGAAGTGTATAAATAACGTGCTAGGCCGGGTTTCACACCGTCGGCTTGTTATAGCGCTGAATAAAATGAACACCTACCACCCACTGCGACTGATAGAAGTTCTCCACACAAGGCAGACTCTTCATTAAGGGGATCGTGAAAGGCAGAATGAAGGCACAGTGAGAGTCATCCTGGATGACAGAGGGTGGACAGAGGATGACCTTCATTGTTGAGATGGGTTATTTATGAGGCCATCGATCAAGAGCAACAAAAAAAAGTTGACTTCAATTCCCAAAAAACTATGAATAAATATGTCCGTCAAAGTCTTGTTTTTCCATGACAGGAATGAGCTGATGAATAACAACTATGTCATTACGCAATATTCTTGACAAAAATAGAAATCCAATCAGAATCTCTTTATTTCCTTTAACAAAGGAGGAGACAAAGTGTTATGATCAGCTTCACGTCACCAGCCTGCAGAGGAGAATGACTCACAGTCTCACAGGCCTCCTACACTGTGAACGCAGCATAAGCACCGCGCACTCAGCTGTGTACTGTCGTTCAACATACTGCTGGATTACGTGGACATTAACCACGTAAAAACCTCGTCAGGGGGCATTCCAACCTGTGGTCACTGACGACTCAACAGGACTGTCCTCCTGTCTCCACATGAGAATCTCTGCAGGGCATGCTGGGACATACTGTAATGCCCCTGAACATTGCAGGAGAAAACGCAAGCACCTCATCAAGTGACAAACCCTTAGTAAGGGAGCGTAGAGAGGCCAACTGGATGAGACCATGTGAACAAAACATTTTGATCTGCGTCCCAGTCGGTCTCTACAAAGAAACACAAGTGAAGACGGACAAGAGCCGTCTCCTTCCCTCACAGTGGGTCTGATCACAACTAGACCGCGTGTCCCTCGCTCTCTCTCACACCCACGTGTACAGAATATGCTCACTAGTCGCAGACATTCACTCCACTCAGCAGCGCCGTGCCTTCCCTCAACGTTAACGCCATCGTTCCATTTTGAAGTGGCTCTGCACCAGATCCAGCTCACTATTAATGGTGTCCGTCCACAACGACAGCCACTACTTGATGAATTGTTGGCTGATATAGTGGAATCAGTGTGTGTGTGTGTGTGTGTTTGTTAGCAGAATATTACTGCAGCAGCAAGGTTGATGCACATAAATAGGAAATACAAGCAGCTTCACACACTTCCTTTGACTCAAGGGTGAGATGAACTGCCACCGTCGGTAGATGATTCTTTTTTTTGGGGGGGGATTAAAAACTAACAAGCCCCCTTGGTTGTGCTCTTGTACCAACATGTGTGTTCCTAATAACTATTCCCGTTGGATTGGATGCCATTTATGTGGTATTTGATGATAACGACGGTGTTCTTAATACTGAAGCAGCGATTTCGGGTTGAATGGATGTGAAAGAAGAGAATCTAATAGGCACCAAGAGTCCAAAGCAACCCAACCGACAGAAATCTCTCCATCCGATAGAAAGCGGCAAACAGATGTTCTTGATGAATGGCTTGAAGTATGGCCTCGATTCACCTTTTTTCTAAAGAATGAAACTGCTGCCGTTGGCACCGTCCTGGCCACAATCCAAATCACTTCATGCAACTGCTGTGTGGCAAGTAAAGCGGCTGAAGGCACGGCAGATTCTCACAGGCAGTGAAACCCAAATCACCTTTATAATGCAGATAATCAGTTAATAGCTGTAATATAAACTGGTTAAAAGAGGTGAAACCTAGTCATTGTGTTGCAATATATTGAGAAAAGTTTATAATATTTAGTCTATCTGGATAGGTGTACAGAAATAATAAGGTTGAATATAAAAAATATTTCCGTGAAGTGTTTCATTCGGAGACTGCACGATGCAATAAACTATCGTAAAAATGGATTCAACCACTTGAACCCTAAAGTAGCCCAGTCCCACTTATGCTCATGTTTAGTAAATGCTTGTACCGTGACTTCTATCTTTGGTCCATTGCCACTTCTTTACTAAACTAATTGAGAACATTTTTACGTGGCCAATCAACGATTGATTGAGAAAAGGTTTCATCGGCAATCTGTTAAATGATCATAAAAGGCCGGCATGGTGAACAAAAACGGATGAACATTGTTAAAGCACTACGCTTAATTTACTCACGTGGCATGATCCCCTGGTTGACCAGCTCTTCCCTCGACCTTCTCTGCTCTAGCTTCAGCTGGAGAACTGAACACCGAGAAAGAGACAAAAAGCAGAAGGAACACGAGTGAGTCAGTGCGCGATGAGTAGAGAGCGAGGCTGAACCGGCGAACATCGTTTCTACCTCAGCTGCCGACCACAGAGAGCGTCAGAGCCTCGGTGCAAGTTCACAGAGCATCAAAGAAAGAGGCTAGCTGTCTGCGAACGGAAGAGATAGTTGTGACATAAATGCGTTTTTTATCCACCCTGTGACCTGCTGATGAGCACAATTAAGAGGCCTGGGGTGAGAAGATCACCAAAGGTTATGTGACACACTACTGTGACAAGGGACACGCACAAAAATGAACTCACTAAGAAACCACAGTGCAGGCGCAGCGACGGTTTCCTGTTCCGTATTTGATTAAATGGCAGCCAACACACACACACACACACACACACACACTTTACCGCTGCATCCGTCACATCTCATTCACACAGAAGACTGTGTGAACATCTTGTGATAGAAGCAAGAAATCCTCATGCATGCGTTTGAATCTCATTTCATCCGTTTATTATTTTCAGTTATTCCCATTTAGTTGCACGGACACCCAGAAACCATTTAAACCCCTGTAGCTCACTAGCATTTGCACTTTGGAGACCTGACGTTCACGCGCAGAGAGAAGCGATCAAACTCGTTTCAGACAGAAAATTCAGGTTTGAGGATGAAATGAAAAAATAAACTGTTGCATATCTGTGGCCGAGGTATTGCAAAGGGAGTTGTGCACCTACGGAAATAAGATAACAAGTACTTTGAACACATGACCTTGCCCGCAGTGTAAACTGCATGTTTTTTATATGTTTTGACAGCCTTGTTTTGCACCCTTCTGTGTAAAATTGCTTCATCTTTTATCAGGAACCTACACAAAATAGCAGCATCGTTCTGTCTGATCAGAGCTGATGTGAGCAGAACTAAGGACAAATTCATGAAGTAGAAATTTACTGCCGCCACTTCTGGAGTGAAGCCAATCCTCCCGATGACATTCAAACTGCAGCTCAACTTTCCTCCGCGCAGCGTTCCTGCTACACGGCCGGAGACCCCACATGGGGTCACTTGATCAGCAGTCCGGTTCAGTCCATTAAAACCAGCAAACTGTCACTGCTCACGATAGGAAATGCCTCCATACTATTTAATGAGACTCTACACAAGTACAACTCAGTGGAAATATGAACTCCCCCTTTATAAGACGACATATAAAACACACACATATAACCATTAGTAATTTAATATTTTTAGTCAGATTAAATCAGTCGCTTCTTTGTCGGATTTTGGTGCTGAATGTGAAGCGTAAAAGGGGGGCTTTTTTGCAGACAGCTGCGGCCAAAAGACAAATATAGGAAGAGGTTAAAGTGAACCTTGACAATCCAAACAGAACAAATAAACCGATCATAATATTGCAAGGTTGTTTTGTTTAGAAAATGGCCAAAGTCTTTCACTTGAAATTCAAATCAACTTCCCTCCTCTTTCCATCTCGACACACATAGAACGAGCTCAAACATCAAACGTCCTCATTAATTCCCCTTAAATCTCCCACGCTCAAACTGCAACCAGAGCGTGCTAATCTTCCTAATGCATCTGCTCCTCTTGTTCTTCCTTTTCTTTTATCTTGACTCCACATAGCTGCACGCTAAGTCTGCATTTTTTTTTCTACGCAGCAGAAAAAAAGCTCAGTTTGGTTAAATGCAAAGTAGGCTGCGTCACAGCGGCTTATCGCATGTACAGCGTGCAGACAGTCCCCCCCCCCCCCCCCCCCCCCCTCGTGCGCCCTACAGCAGCCTCGGATGAAGATTAAAAACACTCATCTTCTTTTGATTTCGGCGACGGGGGACGCTGCAGTCTCTCACGTTGGCAGCGGGGAGGGATTCAGCCGCTTCCTGCGGGCGACCAAGGCCGGACTAACGAGGCCAACGCGAGCGCACGCGTGCCGGGGGCATCAAACGGGCAGAAATAAACACACATCTCGACACCGCGGCTCAGCGGCCGCATAGTGTGATGGTAAACTCATGCAACGAACCCACACAGGCGCACACGTACCCGCCAAACACTGGTTTTGGAGGCAGGTGATTTGTGCCAGTGATGCGATGTGCTGACACAGAGTCTATTCTAGGAGAGTGTGCTCGCTGCTCAAATGCCACCACATGACGGGGAGGTGCACCCTCACCCAACATCAGCCTGGCGCAGACCAGATCGATGCCAGTGATCACACAGGAGGGAGCGGACCGAGCACCTTGTGAACGTTACGTCATTAAAAAGCTCAATACCAACGCTCGACTGTTATTTGTCAGATCTCAAAGCAAGTTGAAGTGGGGATTCTCCAAATGATCGACAGCCGCTTTCCTCGAAAGAAAAAAGATCAAACTTATTTAGTGGGAGATTCAAGCCTTCAACTACTAAAGAAAACTTTAAGCACATTTCTATTGACTGGTGCATCTCTTCTGACCCGTGTAGTACATGTTGGGGGTTAGTTCAACTGAGCCGTGATTATAATCTTTATTTAGTGCTATTCAAAGAACAATGTACTTCATTTTCTTATTATGTTTATGTCAACTCGTCTGCTTTAAAACACCACCTCCCGTTTGTTGTGCCCTCAGTTCTTTTACCTCCAACCTGTTGTCTTTTCTCGCCCACCCACTGTTTTCTATTTGTGTCCATGTTGTAACCGCCCGGAAACTGATCCCTGTGCACAGACAGCTGAATTAAAAGAGCTTTAAATTGCAAACACTCCAAAGAGGAGGAGTGTGGACACGTGTCATAATAGCAGGTGTCAGCTTACCTTGGTTAATGCGTTTGTGTTTGAAAAACATCCACGGGAAATCACACTGTGAAATACAAAATCCGAATCCTGTTTATATCTATTCACTATAATGTCAGTAATAAAATATAACCTTTAGTCTCATTTTTGGTGGTGGGCTCGTTCCATGTCATTACACTTTAGACGTCTCTGCAAGTCTTTTTAGTTGAAACGAGTTTGTCCTTTCCATAATGGACGAGGTTGATGTGGTCATGTGTGCCGTGCACAGGCTGTAACCCGGCCACTTAAACCTGACACCCAGAGAATAACACCTCGATGACCTGGAAGGCCCACACGCGTTATATTTTCATAGACAGTAACCTGTCCACCTCTGTGGGCATTTTGTCACTGAACTGCAGCTGAAGTTAAAGCATTTCCCCATCGAGCTACGCACATCTTAGCACAACACGTGGCATGCCTTCATAGGAGCACCACACACACACACACACACACACACCACAGGTACCCCACCTTGTCTGAGACTCTGACAGGCCTGGCGCTCTAACTCAAACCGCAGGGCCCTCTCATCCATGTCTCTGCTGATTGGCGGAGGCCTGAGAGGGGCGGGGTCGATGCGGACGCCACGCAGGTGTTCCAGCATGGCAATCCAACTGGAAAGTGACTCTGAAACAAGAAGCGGGAAGCGGGCTATGGCTGGATCCGGGTGTGGAAAACCTGAGCGACGTAGTCCTCTTGATGATTGTAAAGCTGCTATGAAGTAATGATCTTAAAGCAAAGTAACGAATTACGTTTTTGCAGAGTTTCTGGCATTTCTCCTCCAAAATAGTTTTGAAAAAAAAAGCTTCTTGATTGGACTCAATCCGATTGGATTAGTGTCCTCTACAACAAAGTCCTCCTTCAATGTGGCGTTGAAATTAAAAAGAAAGTCTAACATATATGAATATGCACAAAGCTGCTGCACCAGCTGCACTGCACAGCTTCACAAGAGCTTCTGCTGTGTTTGCTGCAGCTACCGGACTGAGGAAGACGCGTGTGTCAAATGTCGATGACTCCGTGATCAAGCAGTCCGTCCCAGCTGCTCCTGCACTCAGTCCTTCAGCCGCTGACGGACAGAGACAGGCGAGCACACGCACACACACACACACACACACACACACACACACACACACACACACACACACACACACACACACACACACACACATACATATGAGCACATGTTTGGAGCGGAGCCGCTTTCATCCTCGACAAATTCCTCTCACTTAGCACTTCTGATCTGAGCTCAGCGCATGTAGATGAGGTGCACCTGTGTGAGCACCTCTCTGGCATCGTGCATTCAGGCCTAAAATCATTACACGCCCACCACAACACCTGCTTCCACTCTGCATTCTTCTCTTTGTCTACTTTCTACTGGTTTGTTAGCCTTTCGGCCCACGTGCCTGACTTTTGTGTCTGACTTTTGCCGCTTCCTGCTAATCCGGTTTGAGGGACCCTGTCCGGTATTTTCAGTTATCATCAGAGAGGTGAGAACAAAACCACCGACAAGTCGTATTACTTTGCAAAGGGGATTCTAGCCACACCGCGCTTGCCGTGCCGACATCCTAGCCACACCGCGCTTGCCGTGCCGACATCCACCGAAGCTCCTCGGACCTCCGAGTTTTATTCAAAAAGTTCACAGAAGATAACAGATTTACATACGAGGGCAGGGCTTCACCCCTGCTCCGGCCAGCTGTTAAAGCATACTTCAAAAGCACTTTTTACTGTGGGTCATTCCTTGAAACCGGTCACTTGTCCGAGTCCCGGGGGCATCCTATCTAAACAAAGAGATTTCACAGATACTTTTATTGACCCGTATCCTGAGTCACATCTGTTAGGTCACTGTTTGACCAGGCAGTCACAAGGAAGGGTCACTTAGGTGTCACTTCACCCCCTGTGGTTTCTTCTTTGTTGCTCCTTGCAACTGACATTCCTTAAGTCCCGTAACTGCTCAGCATCTCAGCAAACCAGGATTGACCAACACCACTTTAATAAATTGAAGCATACTTTTCACCCTGCGGGCCCTATCAGACCCTTGAACCAACAACAAGGCGCAATACAGATGGTGGAAGCACAGCTGCTTTAAATCCCACTCTTATGTATGTGACACTCGTAAAAACAACATTGGGTCCAACAGGCTAAGTAGCCAAAATCAGTGGTGTTTTTGTTCATCTCTGAAATGGCCAATCTAAGATCTCTATCTTCCTCTCGTCCATATCCGAGACATGAAATTGTGTTGATGAGAGCCAGACAACCAGAAATAAAAAAAAATGTGTATCTGTGCAATCAAATAAACACATGTGCAGAGAAATTGGGTCCGAAATTGGGAGAAAATCTTTTGGGAAATAAACATTTCTTGAGAACATTGACACTTCTTTTGAAGCCAACAACTAACTAAATGCACATCTGCATATGTGAGCAAACTGCCAGCTGATCCATAAAGCGTGTGACCTGCCTGAATGCCTTCACCTCTCCCTTTAAGTCTCTCCTCTACCCGCCTGCTCGTCCGTATAAAACAGTTTCATTCATTGCTATTAAGGCTCTGTCCCAGGTGACATCAGACAGTGTGACATGACATTACAGAGTTGGAAGTAAGGCCCGTTCAAGGTGAGAAACCAAGCGCTCCCTCCTCATCTGTCGATTAGCGTTACAATAAACCGACGGTTCCGATCGTTATCGCATTATGGTGATGAAACAAATGATGTTGCGGGGCCGGTGCTTCAGTGCACACGTTAAACGTGCAGGATGATTTGTCTCAGAGGTAGTTTAGATTTGAGGGATTAACCCGCTTTGCCCCGTGTGTGGATGTGTTCTTGTGTCCATTGCGTTCATATGTGTGCTAGTTCTTAGAAATCGTTCAATAGGGTGCCAGATTTATATAGAGCCTTGCAGGCGAAAATGTAGCGGAAAAAACACCCTGGCAACACCAGCCGCCAGTGTCGCACCGCCGCACGCGTCATCAAAAAAAAGCATGCAGGAAAAAGCAGCGTGTACTGACAAGGTCGGTGAGGATGGGATTAATCTGACTTTTCTTTGCAAACTTTGACTAACAGCTGTATCATTTGTGTAACGTGACGAGTATTTCAAAGACTTGTTTCGACTCATAAACGCTGAGATAAAACCAACATAACGCTCATGGCTGCAAATCTCTCTCAGGATCCTGAGCGGTAGGGACGCTGAGGTGCCGACAAGGTGAAGGAAGTCTTTTTCTAATATCTATCTAGCTAGAGTCCACAGGGAAATAACTATATCCAACTTAATTTAATACCTTAAATTGGCAGTATGCCCAGTCTAACTTTTCTTTTTAGAACTTAAACCTTTCATAGGCTGTTTTTGGAGTTCATGTTAACCATTTAAGTTGCCTCAAAATGTGTTATTCATTGTTTGGTTGCGCTTAAACCCAAACAATGAAACCGTAGGCAATAAATCTAATGTTCAAATCAATCCCCCCAAAATAATTTTAGTTGTGAAATGGTTGCAAACATTAACTCACACTCTGTCCATCCGTGTCTCGCTGTCATCTCTGGAGAGGTGCGCCATGGAACTATTAAAAGGGTTCCCTGTTATGTCACCGAGAGGAAATGATTAGACCAGAGGTCAAAGGTCACTGCCAAAAGTAGCTGCTGTAAGTGAGTGTGCTCATTAAAAACCCGACGCCCCGTGTTCTGTAATACAGGAAATGAAAGAAAGGCTCAGAGTAATTACACCCACTTTAAGACACATTTTATCTTAAGCCCGTTGGATAATATTTGGTTGTTGTTGACAAGCAGTTTTCAAGGTTAATTAGGGATTGCAAAATAATGTTTTTATATTAACTCCTTCAGAAGCTTAATTGTGGGTTATAAACCTACGAACAAATAAAGCATTGACATTATTTCAATCTTTTATAACCTAACCAAGGCTATAAACGTTATTTTTATATTCACCACAGGAAGGTATGCCACGTATCAGCCTCATCTTCGGTTTCATCACCTGTGCCCTTCCTAAAACAAGACAAAGCTGTAAACAAGTGTCAGATGAACTCTCTCCCTCTCCCCCCTCCCACACGTGTGGTTTCGAGTTACAGTTTTTTTATATCCTTCTAACTATATTATTAATTTACTGTGTCAAGGTCTTTTAACGCCATTTTTACTTTGTTCCTTCCGTACACATGACATCCGTGGCACCAGCGTTCAGCCTAGGAGAAGGGCCCCTCCTCTGTGGCTCCCTAAGGGAAAGATGAAGTGCTGTGTGTCGTACAGATTGGAAAACCCTACCAGATACGGTCGTGATTCAGCCCTGTACAAAATATGATTGAAAGTGAATTACTGTATTTAACAGCTCTGTAGGTGTAATTAAAGTCAGATGAAGCTTTTCTTGTAATATGGGACCATAAAATTATGGGACCACACACCCACACACACACACACACACACACACACACACACAAAGAGCCACATTTACTCATACGTAAGTGCCGAATCACAGTTTTTTAAACGGGCCTAAACACAACCTGTGACCAGATGGTATTCAGCTCGTGAACCATTTGTTCACAGGAGTTTGTATTACAAAGAGCTCGGCTGGCTGCAGTACTTGCACTGGCCAGAAGGTGGAGAGAAGCCCACACTTTCAAATCGAGCGCTTCACACTGCTTCTCTGACTTACCGGTGAAGCCTGGTGCACAGATGTCACAGATTACTGCGTCTGCTGTTCAATATATTCATTTCGCACGTCTTTTACACAAAAACAAGACTGAAAATCCCTTTTAATCCGGATTTCTCTGCGTGAATTTAAAATGTACCTTTTACAATCGTGATCACCATTAAATGCTTCTCGCATTTAAGTAAATATTTAGATAAATATCCTCAAAAATAAATGCATCTTCAAATCTGAGCACCCACGATCCACGAACCACGATCTCAATGCCTCCAGCTTCAGTCGCCGCATATTCAACCGTGGACGAAAGCAACCGTAGCGAGGCCTCATGACAAACAGACAAATGTGCAGACACCGCCCATATTACACCCTTTCAATGCGATACGCTCCAATACTAAGAAACAGTGTCAAGCTCTTCTGCCCCTATAGGGCCAGCACTGACAAACAAGAAAACATCCCACATTAGACGTGCTGATTAGCAGGGCGTGACTTTTTCACATGCAACCTCTCATTGGCTCAGTCGTTAGTCCGGCTGGACACACGGCTCTGGGGATGCGACCGAGATTCCGAGAAGGGACCTTACACCTGTCATTGACATACGCTCTCCGTCTGGTATACACGTTCATGTTGAAAACGAGTACACTGCTCACAGACAGCTCTGAAAAGCTGCATTTCAAACTTCCTAAACGATCAGCCTGCTGTCAGCCAACCACCAGCGGTCCATGAAGACTTCTTGGCTTCCCTCCTGGGAGATGTCACGCGACTCGTCTGACAAGTTTGCTGAATGTTGCGGCTCCAATCCGGAGCAGAAAAATCCTGTACTGCACATTAGTGGTGTGGCTTTATACGTGGGAAACAAAAATGACCTGAAGTCGGGTGAAGAACCACCGTAAGCCAATTGACCTTTTGACTTGTTCATTAGCAGCACAGCATCAATGTAAATGTGAACACTGCTCTGTTCACTTAAATGTTGGGGTGCAATACAAAAACGTCATGTGTGAAAAGTCAATATTGAACAAAATAATGCTGATTATCATTTTTCTCATAATTGTGCAGCAATCTCAGTACATCAGAATAAACACGGGAAACGTGAAGATGCACTATGTAATCTGAATCCAATTATTCACTACAACAAATTAGAAAGGTTACATAAATCTATTTCCTTCTTCTAGTTTAACGGAGCAGAAGTGAAAGCTATTTAAAAACTCCACAGGGTCCCTTTGGTGCCATTTGTAAACAGACACGGGTCCTCTGCCGACTACACAGCTGAAACAGAGTATCATTATATATATATATATATATATATATATCCTTGCAATAATAAGTAAATGAAGTATTAAATGTGTTCAGCTTAGGTTTAGGTGGACTTTGTTGTAAAGCCGTCATCTGAAGAAGTACACTGGAGTCCAGTATGTGTCTCTTTCCTCTGGTTTGAGAGTGTGTGTAAGCAAGCTCTCCCCTGGGAGAGAGTTCCCTTGAAAGACAACGCTTGCTGTTTATAATGAGGTAATCGGAAAGGAGATCTAGTATGTTTGAAATGTAAATTCTACGGATGCTGAAACACAAAACAGCCTTCAAATCAGGTTTGAACTAAATCCAGCGAGACCACAGGCTCGAGTACTTTCACAACGCTTGTGCACTTGGTGCCATAAGATGGCACGAGAACAGGCCGCTTCATTTGGAGTGTACAAAACAACTTAAAAAATGCCACCTACCATCCCTCCGCTCTCTGACCTGTAGCGTACTGGAGGCCGGCTGCAGGGACAACTCTTGCAGCTCATTGGCCACAGCGTCACTCTGAGCGCTGGGGATGCCCGCCGCTGCATTTGGTATGTCTCCAAACTCGGTCTCCATGGTTACTGGGGATTCAGAGTGAGGCTCGCAGGCAGACCTAGGAGGCAAAGATGTGGATGAGGCCTCTCTCACTGCATCCCCTTTCTCTCTCATATATCTGTTAACTACAGCCATATATATTTACATGTATGGCTGTAGTTAACAGGAAACACATAACAGAACTGCCGGACACGCTGCTTTGACAATGGGCCGATGAGCTGCTACACACATTACATAATCAGCCTGTTGCTGATGACCAAATACACACATCTCGTCTTCGAAATAAGGACAAACTCTGTGAGTACCTTTTGAAAATGATCAATATTCCATGTGGTATTCCTCAGCATCGGAGTTAATGTCTGCATACATGCCACTATAATTTCCTAACAGCGTGCGAGTTGGTCACTACATAAATATTAAGTTTGATCCCTCTCTTGCCACAATAACATAAGAATTATAATAGTAATAAACACTACCAATTAGTTTAATCTGTTACTGAAACTGAACTAAAACAGAACACGTCATCTCTATATAAAAACGCCATTAATATAAATCATAGAGTTCACTGTGCTTATTATTTACTTCTCATTTGTTATTCTCAAAGGGAAGGCTTCCGATTGTACATAACGAAATGGATCGTTTTAATTTGAAATGACCTGAACTACAGATCAACACAAGATCAGTTTGTTAATGAAACAACTGTCCTGTAAAAACCAAAGAATTCAGCACTTAAAATAGAGCAAGGCTCGTAAATACGACGGCTGTATATTCCTGGTCCTCCTACAACATCTTTTGCCAACTTTCCGACCTGCAGCAAAGGTTTGGATTTGAGCTGAGAGCTCGTCCCAGTTCTTTAACGAGCAAATCGGCTTACGACGTTGCTTCTAAATGTTGCTAATGAACCAAAAGAGAAACAAAAAAATAATAGCCCTTGCAGCTGTTATTTTCATTGCACCAAAAGCAGCACTGTGACTCATTTCAATGGCTTAACGTAGCTCCAGAATACCCCAGCGTGTTTATGTTGGAATGAAAACAATGTATTGAGTGCTCGCTCTCATTCGGTTCAGTCGACTCAAAGAGGAAAAGCTTGACCCGTTTCCACAGCTGTCAGTAGCAAAGCAGATTCTCCTTGTAGAATAACAGTAACAGAATAATAAAGGATCTTGACTGACAGAAGGCCGATGATGTACGTACCTAAAAAGGTTTCCCTCCCACTAAACCCATTTACTCCAAAAATAAGGTGAGAATAATGAAATGGGTTACATGACAAAGAAACAGCTCCAACATACACATACTACATAAAGTAGTGTTTAAAAGGTTTAACGTGATGCACTCCCGACCGTAAGGTGACGTAAACTAAAGAATCCATCGGTCCTGCACTTTGGCGAGATCGAGCGGGGAGGAAAGCAGGAGATAGATAACGAGGTTCGGTAGAAGTGCTGAAAAACTCGCCTTCAAAAGTGGCCGAGCAGCGGCGGCTTGTGACGAGGAACATGTTGCTGTGGACGGAGCCACACGAGCCTCTCTGGAAGTCGAAGGGCTACAAAAAGGAGAGGCCTGAGAAACGCTGAAGCTCCCTGGTCACATTCAGGCAGAGAAAGACAAAAGTCTCGCGCTGAAAGCAGCTGATCAGTGAGCCGAGCGTTGGGCAGGAGGTCCTCCGTCAGACGATGGAGGAGCACTTTGAGGACCTGAAGTTGAGACTTGGGGAACAGACCTCAACCAGCTTTAACATCCTGACCGATCGATCGGGATCAGTCTGAGCCTCCACTGGCCTCCAGGAGGAAAGTGCCAAGCTGGAAGGAGCTGCTGAAATAGAATCTGCCACTTCCTCGGTTTCAGGAGGAAAAAAAAAAGATCCCTGCTCACAAAGACAGGAAGCTCCGGTGAGTTGGACCTCTGAACTTGACCCCAAAAATAACAATTGAATAAAAAATATTCCCAAATATAAGTTCTCCCTTTTCCCTATTTGTACTTTGTTGTAATATAGCGGAGTTATTACTCTTAACGAAACCCTGCTTAATTATTTAAAGAGTATTTTTGTTGTCCTACTCGACGTTTGTGTATGTTTTTTAAAAGGGTGGACGTTAAAAGTAGTCAAAGCAGGAGAGACATTGAGAAAATGGATTCACTCAAATCCGAACGGTGAACACACTGAGACTCAGCCTACCAATAATAATACAGATAGTATATCAGAGAAGAAAATAGCACAAGGAAACGTCAAAACGAGGGCCAGCAGCTGTCAACAGGGACACGCGAAGCGAGCAGTGCACGAGCGCCCCGGCATCACGCAGCACGCGCCGCAGTTACTAATGCCGTGAATACTGTACGTACCTTCCATATTACTCGCTGCCTCTAACCAGGCCGACCCGCAGGGCACCAGGCGGCTGGTCCGGGGAAGCTGATGAGTTTGTGCCAAACACTTCGGGAAGTTGACTAAGGTTGGACAAATGCAATTTCCTGTTCTATTTTTCAAAATACAACTTGTTCTTTTTCTTGTTCATGGCAGGAAATACAACGTTAAGATATCGCACGGAGAGACGTCGCTGCACCTCCGGTGTTGCCTCGCGGCTTTCGTCACAGGCTTCATTCCGAGCGCGCGCAGCCTTCGCGCCGCGGAAACTTGACTGTGGACGGATGAAAGAGGAGGCGCACTTAATACAAATGTTTGCTTATCGTGCGTCTGCGCTGAGCACGAGGTGGAAAAAAAAGTTGAAATAAATAAATACTATTGGCATTATGCAGTTTTTAACTGACTACTTGATTTAGTATGGTGTTAGTGCACATTACCTTTCTGTAGCTGTAGAGCAACTTTATAAAGAGCCAAAAATGCGTTTCCCCATAAAGCAGACATAAGGCTAGCTGGTAAAAGGTTCAACACATTAAGGGTGAGGGAGAAATCCCCCAAAACATCAACGTGACATTTTATTAAACGCATATGTCAAAAAAGTGAGCTGTGAGGGCCCAACACAATACTTTCGGCCACTACCCCAATATTTGTGTGCTGGAACAGTACTGGACCCCAATATAATGCGTGGTAATCCGTAGTATTCGCAGTTGAGATAACAATTAAACCTATATTATTTGAAAACCCAATTTTGAGTCGTGACACCTCGCATATTGGAAATCAATATCTGGGAAACTGGTATATTTTTATTTTTTATAAATAATGGTCCATTTTCTATGATGGAAAAGCAACCGCGAGAAAGCGACAAAATCAACCACCTTGTGGAACCATTATTTGGGCTGCACAACTGGAGGACGACATTAAACGCGGACCAAGATGGCAGAAAAACAAAGCTAATGCTAAAATGAAACGCATGTGGGTAATAAAGTCGCAATTCAGTATCTTTTCAAGTGCAAATGTGCCCTCTACATCGAGAGACATCGCCACCCCCTTTCGCCTTTTCGGACAAAACATCCAGGAAAGTTAATGTTACAGTAAAGCGCCGAACCAACTGAACTTGACAGGATAAACATTATCGTTAGCCAACGCTAATACACCACTAGCGGCTCATCATGTGGGGGGAAATCGATCCTCCGGCTAGAACCCAACCGGGGTGCGAGAGTGAAGACGAGGACGTTTCGCCAGAAGAACCCGTCACACAGTCCCACATATGTCCTTTCCAACGCCCCACGGAGCCTCCGCAGCCACGACAAGAGCCTCAGGTGAGACCGCCCGGCAGCGCTCTGGCTTATAACCGCCATCTCGGTTCCGATGTGCAACGCAAACCAGGCTGATCGCGTGTCTCGTTGTCGCACAGTACGTGAGCCAGGCCGAGTCGATCTGTGTGAATGCCATGGTGGACGCCATAGCCACCAGTGGAATCCCGGTGAAGAGCCAGCAGAAGGGGGAGGCCGAGCTGACCCTAGAGGAGCGCCGCGAGGAGCTGCTGCATCAGTACAGCAGCAGGCCGCTGGTGTTCCTGGAGCGGTACCATGTACGTGCGCACAGCTCGATGTCCCTGTGGCTGTCTGCTCCAGGAAGCAGCTGATCAAGGTACTTACTTTAATATTTAGCAAAAAGACAACCTGTGTTTACCATACACCCCTTCCCCTCCCCCAATATCAAGACATGCCTCAAGCCCAGGAACCTGTCGGCGTTCGCCCACGTCATTTCCGACCCGCGGGTTCTTCACTACAGCGATGTGATACAGAGACGGGCTGCAGCCTTCAGCAACAGGACGCGGGTTAGAAACCAGCGCTACGCCGCCCTCAGAGCCCTGCAGACGGGTAGGAGCTTTTTAATGCAATTGTCGCAACAGTTAAGACTTCTTTAGTACAACGGACTCCCTCGACCAAACGGGTGACTCGACTCACCGTAACTGGCGCAGCCGAACGCCGTCATTGTACCTAATGAACTCCGTCAGCTATGCATCATCCCTCTGCTCCCTTGCTCTTCGTCCTCTTCCAGAGGGGGAGTATTTCAGTGAGGAGCAGATGAGGATCAGGGAGCCGCTGTTGTATGAACAATACATTGGCCAGTACCTGACCGATGAGGAGGTGAGAGCCCGATGCTGCGCCAGAGCTGTTACAGCTTTATACCACAATTTACATTTACAGTTAGTTTTTTTTTAAGTAACTTGTGAATGACTAATGTTTAGGTGCTGGAACGCTCCCAGGAGGCCCTGCAGGTCGACGCACACGTGGGACCAGGGGCACCAGCGGGAGGCGCAGGGGGGCTCGCCCACCTCCTCCTCAACTCCTACCAGGAGCGTCTCATTCAGAACCGCCTGCAGGAAGAGCAGGAGAGAGAGGATGGAGCGCGGGAGGAGGAGGAGGAGGAGGAGGACGATGGTAAGGGAGGCTGAGGTTTTACAATAAATGTAGTTTCTTTGCCATTTTGCAGATCTGTCCGTCATTGAGCCTCCGTCTTTGTATTTCTACTCTAGGTTATACTGTCCAGCAGAAGCAATGGGCACCCACCCCAGAGGAGAAGGCACTGTTCAGGGAGGAGTTCATCAGCCAGATGCACCAGCGCTTCCTAGATGGCAAAGACAAGGATTTCAACTACAGGTCAGCCACTCCACCACTTAATGGGCATTCAGGCAATGTGAAGGATGCATTTGTGTTAAACAGACAAGTAACAGTGAATCATTACAAATGTCTTCTGAATAGAAAAACAAATATCTGATAATATAATGTAATATGTAAATAACTGCTGAGTGAGCAAGATTTAAAAGTTGAACTTTTAAATACAACAATTAAGGCCTTCTTTCTCGGATGATTGAATTAATAGTGACACCGTGTACTGGCTTCCTTTGAAAGAGTATATCATATTGAGTTCAAATCAAGAAACATAAAAAGTTGCTAGATGTCACCACACGTTTTTTGTGTTGCTTTTAAAAGAGTTTGTTTGTGTTGCGTGCGTGTGTCTATTACAGTGAGGTGGACGAGAACCCTGACTTTGACAACTTGGACATTGTCAGCAGAGATGCAGAGGATAAATATTTTGATGAAGACGACGAAGAGGAGGAAGTAGAAGAAGAAGATGAGGAGAAGATGGAAAGTGATGGAGACAATATGACAGAATAGGGTTTGTAGTAGCAAAAGTAACAATTGACTGTTTTGATTGATCTGTAAATACAAATGTACAAAAATAAGAACATGTATCCCTTTTTTACTTTACACAATAATTTTTGCAGGGCCTCACTCGTTGGATTTCACTCCAAACTGCAGTGGACCTCCTATGGACAGTACAAATTAGAAATGTTTGTATTTGTTTTTCAATTCAAGTATAACTCCAGACCGTTATTAGGGACCCCACCCAGCTCCCCATCTTGCTTTGGACATCTGTGAATTATGGTCAGGTGACGCGCGATCACGCCATGAATGAACATTTATGGCGTGTGCGGTTATGGCGGGTGCCCATTGCTTCTGCTGGACAGTGACCGTCTGTGTGGGATACTCGCATTGTGCGCCGTGTGTGAGCTACTGTCGGTCTTCAAATTCCTCCACAATGTATGGAGGGAACCTTTGCAACTTGACATCCACCAGAAATCACAGGCGTCGTTACAGAACCCTAATCTAAATCATCCAACACACCGTGCCTATTCATCTTCATTTTAGCTTTCCCTTACAGCAGCTTAAAAAGCTCCCACCAGACGGCCTCATGTCACGTTCACGGCCACAAAGATCAACGATGAATAAGTACATTTAGACTGGTTGATAATACAATGTTTATTAGCAACTTTTACAGTTGGGTTACATGAGTTATTTAAGTCTTGAGTCACAGAATTCTAGAGAATTCAAAACCTGTATCTTTAGTGTCTAATTATTAACTGAAGAAATCAAACCCATTAAACTGTAAGAACCTCCACCAATGACTTGCGATGCATGATTGATTACTATCAATGCCTCAGTGTCAAAGCATCTCTGGCCATTGCATTTTCTGAAGAAGCGCAGGTATTCTTTGTAAAATAGGCTCCTTAAAGAAAATCCATAAGACAATCAAAATCCCTGCCTGAAGATACTGACTGACTGACTGAATCTGAAAAGCCAAAGCCACCACCGCTATTGCTCCCAAGAAGACAATGCACTTCATTACGTGCAAGGAGCTGTGGATTGCTTTTTCTGCAGCCACTCTCGAATTTTCTTCCTCTCTCCTCCACAGCTGGTTCTTCTCCTTCTCCAGCTGTTCCCCTTGGAAACGCTCCAGCAGCTCTCTCTCCTCACCGATGATCTCGTAGTTTCTCTGCGCCAGGATTCGCTCCTGTTTTTCCCTGATCCACCTCTCCACTTTGGGGTACAGAGAGTTGTCGTAGTGACCCCCTCCATTCAGGGCCACCAGCGTCTCGATCTTTGACACAAAGCTGGTCACCTGGTCCTGGTTCTCTGGGCTCTTGTTGTCAAAGACGTGGAAGCCGCCGCTGCACTTGCGTATGAAGTTGCGCAGGTTGCCGTCGCTCTCCATGATGACGTTGTTTATCTTCTTCTCACCCAGGCGATCGCCGTACGTGAACAGCACGATGGTGTAGTCCCACACTCGGGGGCCGAACATCTCTTCGATCAGTCTGTTGGTGTCTCGATCTTCCTGCGTCATCCTTCCCACAGCCAGCGCCAGCACAAAGACGTGAGGACCCGGCTTTTGGAGATTGACGCACTTCAGAATCTCTCGCACGACCACCACCCTGTTGCGGTCCGTCTCGAAAAGGCCGGGCGTGTCCATCACGGAGACGGGCACGTCCCGAACCTCCCCGCCGACCGAGACGGCGGTGACGGTGCCGCTGTGCTTCTCGCAGTGTGTAGTGACCCTCTTCAGCTTCATGTCGGACTCAAACACCTCCCGGCCGAGGATGGTGTTGCCACTTGAGCTCTTGCCAACGCCGCTCTTCCCGAGAAGCATGATCCTCAGGGGCTCTGTGAACTCAACACAATGCACAGTTAACTTAAATCAGTGGTTCTCAAACTGTTTTTACTATAGGGAGTTTTCAGTAAAGAGAACTTGTAAGTAGAACAAGTAAGAACTTGAAATTAAATAAATCGTGTGATACCTCTATGATCCACTAGGAGGTCTCACCCCACAGTTTGAGAGTCACCGACCTAACATGCTTTTGGCCACTTTTCCCATATTGCTCAGATTTCAATGCATGGTGGTGTAAACTGTACACTGTAGTGTTTTCACTGACCAGCGTTGACCTCAATTAAAAAAGTGGTTCACTTTTATTTAAAAACCTGTATGTTTGTTTGACAGATTCCTGCCGTGCCCGAGTGAGTCATGGTTGTGCATTTGCAGCTGCTAAACAGTAAACAAAAACTTTACATTTGTTGTTTTTATCTTACTTTCCAGTGCATTGCTTTTGCTATTATCTGTGTTTTCATATTTCTGAACATCACCCTGTTCTAAAAGAGATAAAAATCTCAATGGGATATCCTGCTTAAATACAATTACACATAATTAAAAATTACACATAAACGCTTAAAATATTCAATAATCGTTCAGCAAAATCTGAATGCGGTGATTCTCAAAATGGAGTGTCAGTTCCTTTTACTTTCATGCAAAGCAAAGGAATTCTAATGCAACTAATGCAAACTTAAAAATAAGGGTTCACAGGGACCTAAGCTGAACATTCTTTGTTTAATGCAGACCTACCGAGTCAACTCATGTCCACCAAAAACCCATGAATGCCAAACAAAGTGAAACTGTTCAGTTTAGTTTGTTTAAATGAACCCGTCTCGTTATGGGCAGCTAAACAACAAACCAAAGACAAACCAAAAGATCATTTCACACTTACCTTTCTGCTGCAGTTCATCGGATACGTTCTCAGTCAAACTGCCAACCGTGGCCTTCATGTCTGTACGATGTCGGTGCTCAGGGCAGCTCCTGGCTAACTGCGTCTCAGTCTGACAATAAAGCCTGACTGTTCCTGGAAGAGGTTTTCTAGTTCAGGTCGGACAGGTTTCCTCTTGTCGCTGCAGAGTAAATGAAACCGAAGGTAAAAGGAAATATGTTCCATAACAGCCGGACACTGGCTAACCATTAACCATTGTTGCAGAATCGAAGGTTTGAGTTTGTACACTGACTGTTTCCAAGCAGCATCACTGTTCAAATATGCATAGAAATCACAGTATAACAGGGTTTATTCCAACGAAACTAATCCGATCAATACCATTGGAAATCGACAAAATCTATTATACGATATTCTAATATTTAGACGGATTTAAACATTCATTTGTGCATGTGGAAGGGGGAGGTGTGTGTGTGTGTGTGCGTGCGCATGTGTGTGTGTGCGCGTGTGTGTGAGATGAGGAGGGCAGAGCTCAGAAAGGGAGCTAGCTGGATGCTAAGCTACCGACCACATGGCTGACTTAGTTAAACCTCTGTCTGTGTGGAAGGGACGGGTGTGTGTGTTAGCAAATTAGAAATCAAAGAAAGAAGGAAAGACCAAAAGCAAACAACATCTTGTTCGGAACAGTGAGGCACGATAGCGGTTCTTAAACATACACAATCTCTCGTTAAATAATGCAAACAAAAATAATAAGTCTCGTTTAACTTTCGATTGGGGACATGAGGACCGTTGGGAGCCGGACTTCTCTGAAGCAGCTGGAAAATGGTTTGGTTCGCAGAGGCCTGAATCCTTAACCCTGGGGAGGGTTTAATGTCCTGCAGCAAACAAAGCATTCAAAAGTCATCCTTGGTTTGATGCAATGGTGCGAGCCCAACAGTGCAAAGGGCTGAAACTGTTACCTCTAAGCAGAGTGTCCAACCACTACTTGCTTTCATGATAAAACCTTTATTTATGGTTTATTGATGCAAACCAAATAAATGTCACATGCCCTGTGAGGCAATGCATTTTAAACGGATGGCAAACTCTGAGGTTCACAAAGTCATAATAAAGGTCAGGAAATTTAATGTGTTCTTAGAAGTACTGTAAATGAAAAGTGGAATGAAACAAATGAAGCTAGCGCAGGTTCCAGGGTTCATACACCTGTCGACCAATCGAATTCTATGACTTCAAAATTCAAAATTTCCATGACCAAATTGTGTGAAATCTCGGTGTATACATGAAAAAGTAAGAAAGTCTAGTCTTTAAACTAACAATGATGTTTTCCCACCATTAAATTAGGCCCCAAGAAAGTTTTTTTCCTGATACTAGTGCAAAAACTATACTTGGGATATTGGGCATGTGACATGGCATGTGACATTTGATACAGGGCATGTGACATTTATTTGGTTTGCATCAATAAAGTGGTGGTTGGACACTCTGCTTAGAGGTAACAGTTTCAGCCCTTTGCCCTTTAAACTAACAATGACAATACCGCAGCATACACAGTGTTTCCCCACCATTAAATTAGGCCCCAAGAAAGTTTTTTTCCTGATACTAGTGCAAAAACTATACTTATAAGAGATACCGGTGCCTAAGCAGTGCCTGAACCAATCATTTTTTCCTCAAACGATGGACAATATATGAACAGCTTACAGTATACGTACAGTCTCTGTTAGAGCCGGAAGTGTGTGTATTACTTCATTTGCATTTTGGGAATATGAATAATTTCATCTATGCTCACTATGCAGGAACTAAAGATATGTAACACATATTGGAAGCATTTATGTTGGATTGACGCTCCTTGTGTGTCTCGATGTATTGACGTCATGAATGCAGAAGAGTTGCATGAGGCACAAGATACACATTGGAATTAGGGAGATATCTCATGTTGGCCAGTATGAGGAATAATTATTCACCATTATCACTCTGTTCAGGATGGGTTTTTTATTATTTGACGTTAGTGAAGCAAACTGTAGTGCACTCATATGTGAAGCATGTTACTAAAGTGACCCATTCACCTCATGCTTCATTTAGAAAAGTAAGCAGCTAATGAGATTTTACAAAAATGTTATTTAAACTCAGGGTGGGGGGGGGACTACATGTTAAGAGGATTAAGGAAGGCCTCCATCACTTCCGCTCAGCCAGTCTCTGCAGGAGGGCAATGACCGTGTCCTGTTTGGAGGAGAGCAGCTCCAGGGCCGTGGCTATCCTGCCCAGGGACTCTGCCATACGCACCTCCCTCCTCTCTCGTCTCTTCTCCCTGGCTTCCGCCCTGCAAAGAGCCGCCCTCTGCAGGTAGGACTGCCCCTCCGGGAACAAGGTGGCACCGGGCCGCTCCTCGTCCCCCTTTCGGCCCGGCCCTTCGCCCGCCGACTGGGAGGTTGCAGATAAGGAGGTGGAAGCAGAGGAAGAGAGAGACGAGGAAGTGGGCGGGAAAGGCGAGGAGTGGCCCAGGATATTGTGACTGTTGCTCGGCGGCGCCCCGCCGAGGCGAAAGGACATCGGCGATTTGCGCTCCGCGTAGCGCGGTGCGCTGAGCTCGGTGCTGCCCGTTGGGCCGAGCGCGTGGGGGGTAGAAGCTGTCTCTGTGAAACAAGGCGAGGAAATGAAAGACGGAGATGGCACAACGGCGGCCGGATAGACACTGGACGCAACAATCTCGCTGTTGAAGACGATCAGGGGCTTGAGTTCTGGCGCGTTTGTCGGGCTAACGGTCATCGCGCCAAAGGCGGCGGCGCTGCTGACGACCTGGCTGCCGGCGGCCCCGTGACCGACCGAGTCCACGCCGCCAGTCGGAGCCAAGTACCCGTCGGGGCGGATGACAGTGGTGCGCTGCGGTCTCGCAGCGATCTTTGCCGGCGGGCCGGGCTGCGCGGACACTCGGTGCCTCTTGGCGTTGACGATCTGGGTGCCAACGGTGTCACAGAGGGTCGAGTCCATCAACTAGGAGCGAGAGAAGAGGAAGACAAGAAACAAACAACCCAACTTATCCAGAGCGGTAAAAAACGTTTTTTCTTGCTGTTAATCCAACCTCAGGGGGAAATATTCTACGTGTGGAAGAAAAGACACTCACGTCAAAGAACTCCCAGGAGGTTTTGGCGTGCCCCGTCTCACGGCTGCGGTCTTTAACCCTCTTGTACGTGACGATGAGGTTGTTCCACTTACGGCGGATCTTCTCCACGGGGAGCACATGGCCCATGGAGGCCATCTCCTCCTGGACGCTCTGGAAGAGCTGCGAGCGTTCCCGGGTCTCATAGAGGCCCCAGCGGCGCCCGACGGCCTCTATCAGACACAACACGGCTTTGGAGGAGAAATCGGAGCCGGAGGGCAGCGTCTTCTCTGAGGGGGCAGAGGGCATCGCTGAAGCTGGAGGACAGGACACAGGCGGCTTTGATCGTTTCGATTCCTCATTGGTAAATGGGAGTGAAGTCAGAATCTTTTAGAAGATCTTTAAAAAAATAACAGATTTAAGATAACATTTGACTCAGTATAATAAAGAGATTATGTGGTCCTTTGAGATTTACAACGTGTTGGTTAAACTAGATTTGAGTCTTTGGGCGGTAACGTCATTTTATGTCTGCCTCGGGTAACGTCACACTTTGATGTTTATTTTGCAAGAAAAAATTCACATAAGAGATATAAGAGAGTCAGAATCTGAGACAGCAGTTATCAAAGTACAAATAAAGGACAAGTAAGATGAGTTGAACTTTTCTTATTTGGTTGGGGATATTGAATGCGGTGGAATAACATTTTTATGATTGTATGAGACCCAATTTTGGGAATATATAGTAATCTAAAGTTCCAATTCATGAAAGCAAAGATCAAGAAAGATCAATCTGAAACAAATCACTAAAAATAAACAAAAACTCACTGCCAGTGAATAACACAGTTATAAAGTTTGGGCGTGACGTTGTTATTACACTGTAAAGACCGTTTCAAAATCACCAACAGGTTTGTTTACACAACAAAAGCGGCTATAGAATATAAATAGGAATTGTGACAACCACAACAGTTACAGTGGGATGCGCTGACCTGGAGCTATCTTCTGGTACGTCTTTCCGTCCCCTAATGAGGCGAAGAAGCGGTCCGTACTCACGGGGTCTGATGTGGGGCACACATAGGTCGCACACGTCGCGTCAAAGGATTTAAAACGATGCTAAACGCGCGTGTGCAAAACATTCCGTTCTCACGCGTGCACTCACACAGCAGCACGGGAGTGGAGGTCGCGTCGGCCAGCTGCTCTGCAGTCTGGTCCCCTCCTCCGCATGCGGCATCTCCGCAGGGCGCAGGCGACTCCCGGCTGCCCGAAAGCGGCGCAGACGTCTTCTCGTCGAGCGCCTCTGTCTTCACGTGCATTGTCGCGACGTCGCTGCAGCCTCCCGCCCGCAGGCTCCCCTCCATGGCCGACGCGCAGGCCGGTTTTGTCTGCGCAGGCGGTGAGTCGGGGGAGGAAGTTTGCGGCTGGCGCGGGTCTCCGGTCGGTGGTGATGTTCGGTCCCGTTGTGTGCAGCCGACGTCATGACTCTCCCGCCGCCCACCGCGCCGAGTTGGTTGTGTGCGTGGGGGACGAACGCAGCCTCTCCTCCGTGGGCCTTTTTTTTCACCGGGGCTGCAGAGAAATGGCTGCGCGGGCCGACGGATGCGCAGGGCGGCTGCGCAGCTCTGCTGCTGGAAAGCGTGACCGTGACGTCAGCAGGAAGCGTTGAAGCTTCCGAACGACTCTTTTTTTTAAATGTCTTTCTAATTATACTTTTCTACAAATTTCGTTTGCAACAAACTTCAGCTGCAGTTATGTCAATCTCTTGTTTACATATGTAACCTTTAAAGAAGCAAGATTATTGAAACAAGACATAGCAAAGATTGTATTTGAAAAGATACATCGCTAAGCACGCAACACATGAATCAAGAAAAAGTACAACATTAATTGCACTTTAAAGGCTTTGCTGTGACAGTTGTATGACAGACAAAACAAAAAATTCAGACAAACACAGACTTTAATAATCCATTCCTTCACTTTGAAATAACATGTGGCGTAAAACAATTTAAAAAAAATGGTTAAAAATAATGTGAAATGAAATGTATGTATGTATAAAATGTATACTAAGATAAAATGGCTTCAATTCCATTTTAAAACGGGTGGTCCATTTGTTGTTTTAAACATGCGCTGTTAAACACTTTGGTTCATAAAGCATTTTCTCTCCATAATGTAGCTTGGGGTTTTTCAACCACATACAATACATATATATATATAGCGCAGGCATGTTTAAATATTCTTGACGTTTCCACCAGTGTTTCTGAGTTTGACACCAGAACACTGTTGATGAGCCACGAGCCTATTTATTGATGTTGAACACACTCTTAAATTCTCTGTCAAATAACTCCTTCAGTCTGTTGGCCTTTACGAGAACTTCAGCATTTTCCTGAAAAAGAACATATCCACGTCATCATGAAAGTATTCCAACTCGATACCTTGCATGCTGTCTAAGGTGTTTCTTACCCGGTTGTATGAAGCACAGTTGGAGAAAACGAGCTGGACGTCAGTTTCAAACTCTCTAACAGTCTGGTAGCGTTTCCGCTGGAGTTTGGTTGCTATGTGACCGAGCCACATCGGAGTCTTAATCACACTCGAGTAGTCGTTCAACTGAGGGTGGCAAGACGACAACGAATGAGGTGATGAACGCTGTTTGAGAAGCATGTGACTGCTGCCCTGCTGAGCTGCTGTGTGCCTTCAGGACGGCCAGAATGTTTGATTTTACAAGGCGTGTTCTTTTTTGTAAAAAAAAAAGACCAATGGATTTATCAAGAACACGTGTTTCCAGTGGTGCCATTGTGGATTAGTTTTAGTCCAGAATGGAGGTCACAAAGAGAAGTAGAAAGACACCACGGTGCTTTTATTTTGAAATACGAAGTTCAAATTGAACATGAACTTTCTTGTGTCGGTGTGGCCATCGGCGCCAAGCGAGAGCCCCCACAACACAAGTTCTGTTCATGCAGGCAAACTGACAATTAACTCCAATTTAAAAGCTATAGATCTTAACGGCAGAGAAAATGACTTACATAGATACATGGGTTTGCAGCGAATATTTGTTCCTCATCAGCACTCCTCAGACACAGAAGGAGATACTGGCACTGCTGTTGATGGAAAGAAAAGGGGGGATGAGTGAAGGTTGTGAAACAGAAGCACTGGCTCAGCTTCATTGGCAGTCAGTGTTTACGGATACACAGAATGCGACTTTGGTGCGTGCATGCATACGAATAAACGTGCAGCTTCTTTTCCTCATGCCGTAAAGACAGAGGCGCACGGTTCACTCACCAACATGCGTTGGGACATTTGGTACGACAGAGCCGCTTCTCTTTCCAGCCCCTCCGAGCCAAAAATGTTTTTATTGTTTCGGAACACGCAGAACGTACAAAACCACCGACTGTTGTCCCTGCTCTCACCCACACACACACACACACACACACACACACGCAATACATTTTCAACCTTCACCAGAATAAAATAATCTCACTGACAAAAAACTGCAACAGATAAATTGCAGTATATATTTGATTGTTTCCGTTGTCTCATAGCGTGATCAGAGCTCACCGTAAAAGGTCGTCCTCTACATGAGGCAGGTGACACGTCTGGTGGAAGGAGCGAGGGCAATCGTCACACAACACCACGTCCCCCTCCTCTTCACTTCTACAGATGCAACACTCGTCATCGTTATTCTGATTCCTCTGCCAAGACAAGCATGAAGGCACGGCCGATTACACCGTTGCATGTTCTATGCATCCGCCAGAAAAGGGTTTCTTGTTGTGCCGTATCTCAGCGTGAGAGACGTGGGACCATTTAACAGCAGTGAAGACACGGCCATCGTGTAGAACGAGGACACCGACTGATCAAACTCACTTGTTCTTCGTCGTCTGGTTTGCATAGGCTGCAATTACACAGCAGAGAGTGGATCCTCAAGGTCTCGGCCTGTAATGGAAAGATCGACAGTGTCGTCCTCTTTGTCTCATAGTTTAGCTGCTTTGGGCAAGTCAGATCTTGTGGTGACAGAGCTTATTAGTTTCCCAGCTCGGTGCCAGGTTTGACAACAACCAACTTGTTCTGTCAGCCGGTTTGGGCTGATTTAAGGTGTCCTTCTGCAGTCTATGAGATCCTTCTGCCATTCGTTCAGCTTTTGGTGGTTATGTTTGCTCACAGTAAAGTACATTTGGGGAACGCGTGAACTTGACCTCGAAAGTGTGATGCACTGACTGAAAGACAAAAGTTAAAATCTCAAAAGATTCCGACATTAAATTCCATTTTTGATGTTATTTATGGTCAGCCTTGTTTCTACAATGGAAATTTGATGCAGCAACATTCTATAATTCTATGCAGAATTTCAATCATTAGTGGCGGAGTTTGCCATTCCTGCACCGAATTCTCAATGTATGAGAACTGTAATAAGCCAGTGCCCAATGGACAATCTAATACTTCTAATTGGATTAAACTACATGTGCCGTTCAGCTGCACCTTCCCAGAGCATTTAAACAATGTGTGTCCCGTGTCTCCTTGTGGGAAGTTGGTCTTTTTGCTTGTCCTTGACTTACTGTGACAGACGCAGCACCCTGATCAAGTTTACCTCTGTGAGGACGCAGAGTGGTTCCCCTTCACAATGGATGTCTTTCTTCCAAGAGGCGTCCTTCCGACCAAGCGCCAGCTCCAGGAACTCCACTGGGGTCATCCAGCTCGCCTCAGTGCGAATACTCTTCCCGCAAGTCCCTGGTGGTCAGAGCAAGTGTGCGCTGGTTAGTGCACCTTTCGTTACACACGTTTTGCCATACCTGCACAGTGAGACATAGCGACCTGACGCGAATCGTTTCTTGTACAAGGTCCCTTCCGAAGCTCCACATGTGACTCTGAACACCCTCTTGCCGCCGTCATGGCTGGCTTGTGGCTGCTGCTCGGCCTGTTCCACCCTTTCCTCGTCTACAGTGGGGACACAAGGGAAGTGTGGGTAACATCGCCATTGACCATAGAGATTAAAGACAAGCAAGTGATGGAGCCTTGAGCCTCCCTAGAGACAAGCACCTGAGAAAGATGGGGGATTTTCTTTGCTGCTTGACGAAACCATGTTCCTCCTCGTCCAGGTCACGGTCCTCCTCTTCATCTTCGTCTTCGGTGGACCCTAACAAAGGGGAGGAGGGTGTTGCTTTTTCACTCGCATCCGTGATGAAGTCTCTTTGTCTCAAGTGTATCAGCGGATGAATACAACAAACCTGTGGTCGCATTACCAGATGGGAACAGTAATTTCCTGGCCTAGTAGGAAGAATCAGAAGAAGAAAAAAAAGGACATCGCCCAGATCAGGACCACCAGCAACAGGAAGATGTGTTACAGAGTCGGAATATATCTGTGATTTCACCAGTTTTTGTTTTTACTTTTTCACGGAATCTTTTGTACTTTGTTGCTTGTAAGTGCCCTTCCTGCAATAAAGCAAAATAACCAAAAGAAATGTGAAAACAAAAGGCTGTAACATGGCCCATGTTGAAGGAAAGCAAGTCTTTGTGTTTATTCCAAGTTCCCTTTTCAACAAACCTGTATAAGTTTTCCCAGCGAGGTTCCCATACATTGAATGCTCGACTTCCAGTTCTTGGAACTCGCCTTCCCCGCAGAAACCTCAAATTCAGTGGGACTGAACCACTGTTTCTCAACCATGATGCACCTTTCCCCTGAAACGTTGAGAGGATGGGGAACGTGTTCATGTCAACTATTTTTCATCTGCCTCGTCCTCCTCCTGCCATTCCTTTTTTTCTCCTTTTTTCTAGAATACAATGATTAGAGTGTTTCTTTTTTCATAACTAGTACTTGGGTCATTGACTCTTACGTACCTTCAGCCAGTCTTTGTCTATTCAGAGTGCCCTTAAGTTCTCCACAGGTCACAGGCAGCTGGTGCTTATAGATGGGCCAGGTCCAAATGTTGTTCTCTGCTGCCTTCAGTGGAGTGGCTGCAAACCAGCAAGACATTTTGAGTACTGGTGCACTTTTTCAGCAGTTTAACGTTCAACACACGACCACGTCTACAAAGGTACGAAGTAAGTTGGTGCGGGGTGGTGACTTACAGAAGCATAATTTCTTGGACTTTTTCCTGGGAGTCAACTGAGACGATGGACCGGCCGGCTCCTTCTCGTTGTCGTCGCCACGCGTACTACTACTTCTTAGTTTTCTCTTATTGGTCACAGACTTTTCTTGCTTCTCCTCGCCCTCCTCGTCCTCTTCCTCCTCGCTATCCGAGAGGGCTTTCAGTTTCCGTTTGTCCGGCTCTTCATTCCCCACTTTCTCTGATATGTCAAAATGTAAATGTCATCCCAAGAATGTAGTTAATCAAACCGGGCAGTCAGCAACGATTGACCCCCCCCCGTGACCATAAAAAAACAAAAACTGACCGTCCATGAGGCTGTCGCGCAGCCGTCGCAGGTTGGGATACTGGTTCAGGATGGAGTCCTTAAACACGCAGCTCCAGAACTCTCTGACCTTCTGTGATTGCTGAGTCTCAAACCAGTCCAGAATGTCATAGAGACCTCTCCTTATGTTGTCTTTACTCCTCATACACCTCACCTTCTGCAAAGATACAAAACCATAGAGAAAATGAGTGTTTAATGTTATAACTGACTATTATAACTTGTCTATTATGAAGGAAATGGTTAGTTATAGAAACAGGGCATGTCTTCCATTTAGTTTCTTTCCCTGCTGTGTCCAACGTGGACTTAATTGGAACTATTAAATAGCAAAAGCAACCTATCCGGGACGTTCACAATAGGTGAAGGGCGGATGGGGGTTGAGGGGCTGTCGGTTGTTGGTCAGTTGGGAACTGGTAATAATACAGTCCTTTAATTAGTTCCGCGGCTGTAACAGTTTAATCACCATCAGTCAAAATAAAAATGTTTAGATAATAGACCCTGTAAGAGTAGATTTTGTTTTGGTGTTGTTGATATACTGTGTCCTTTTGGTAATATAAATATAAAACAATGTATGATTGATGAGTTACACACCGTTCAATGTTCAACAACAAAGGTTTACAAAACTTTTGAGCTGGATTTGGCTCCATAGGTTCGCACCTCGGTCCCTCACCTTGCATCGGTCCTCAGGGATCAGGTCGTGATCCTTGAGCTGGCAGAGGAACGTGTCCGGGTTCTCCATGCAAGACATCTCGGTTTTATGACGCCGGAAAAACCGCAAGAGTTCGTGGTTCTCCAGCCAGTCCATCGGTTCCATGGTACCACTCAAAAAGGCACGCAAAAACACAGATGCTTGGTGGACGCAAAAACCAACGCGCAGAAATTCAGCTTTGCGTAAAATGTCTTTCCCCAAAAGGAACTGGAGATTAAAAATGAGCTACATTAACTTCCTCGTTGTGCGGGTAAAACACAGGCAGTAGAGTAAAAAGGCTGGGATAAACTCGACTGAAGCCTAGTTTATACTTCAGCGTTTTCAGAGAAATGCAAGGACACGCAGACGCAAGAGCCCCTTGCGCGTCTTCCCGCCCCCCTCTTGTGGCGAATCGCGGGGCAAAAAAGTATCGGATCAATAAATAAATAAAACAACGACTTCCACGCGCAAAGGCGCCACTCCCTATACTAGGTCCTCTTCGACAAAAAACTTCAATCCGCCTGGTGTTCTGGCGGGGAATTGCTTTGCAACGCGCGCAAGCCTTTTTGAACTATGAATCCGTCGACATCCGTTTTCTCTCGTTTCCTCGGTTCGTCAGAACATCTGACAGAATGTCGGTGACTTTTGGAAAGTGAAAGTTACTGATTGCGTCGGTAAATGGCAGCTGCGGCCGGTGGCAGCAGGGGGCGTCATCCACTGCAGAGTCATTGTTTACTCACACGTTGTGGCCTTTTTTTAATTTTCAATTGAACATGAAAAAAGAATATATAATGCTCATGACAACGGGTGGGAGTTCGCTTTAATCCAACTGCATCTTGAAGACAGTAGATGAAACATGCCACATGCTCACATCCAAACCTACTTAGAACTTGAAAACTAGAATGTGAAAAGATTCGTCTGCAGTTTGCATGTGGACTACAGAATGATCATTTATTATGTAACCCCCCATGCCTCAGCTAACAAGTCGAGTTGCAGTTTCTTGTAAAATGTCGTCACTTCACAATTTAATACTATTGTTGTTCAAGCATACTATTTATTTGAATTGCCTTATTATATTCAAGTATTTTAAGGTGTCTTCCTTCTTCGCCAGACTTGACATACGTTAAATATCTCTATTTTCAAGTGACTTTCAATTCTGTTGAGCCAGTTCATATATTTTCAATGAAATGTCAGATCAAATGCTGCACTGGGACTTTTCCCACACGAAAGCAAACGCAGAACTCTGCGTGAAAAACCCCTCCACTTGGTGCTTCTTCTTTTTAGAGTGGACGACGTTAACATCTTCTACAAATTGAGTTGTCATGTTTGGTATATTTGCGCGTTTGTGTTCAGTGTGATTCATTTGCTCGGCTTCTAATATTACTACCTGGTTTCTTTCTACACAACAGCGAGGAGTCCCGCTTCATTCCTCCTCGTTCCGTTCAGAATGAATAGTCACTTCCAGCAGCGTTACCCGACGCGACCAGAAGCCTGGAGAAGCTTCTGGTGACGCGCTGGTGGGTGACGTCATGACGCAGAGCCCCAGCGACGAGCTCTGTGATTGGACCAGAACGTCAGAGGAAAGCTCGAGAAGACACCAGAAGGCGGCGAGCAAAGTATAAAAGAACGAGAATCCCCGAAGCCCGACGAGAGCAAAGTGCCATAACACCGAGAAGAGGTGAGGTAGACCAACAAGGAGACCAACAAGGAGACCAACAAGGAGACCAACAAGGAGACCAACAAGGAGACCAACAAGGAGACCAACAAGGAGAACAACAAAAAGGAGAAAAGGGAGAAACGTCGGATTCTACTCTCTGCTTTATCATCTTTAACCACAGTAAGCACTCTGCTTCTTACTCTCGATCATTTTCAATCAAGTTATTATATTGACTAATGTTTCACAAAACTCCAAATGATTCATTTGTTGCTTTGTACTGACATGTCTCTCAAATGATGTGCGCTTAATTTTATTAGTTGGATTACAGAGTTTCCTCACACAGAATAACCAAACTCCCTCAGACAAACTGTCAATTTAGACCCATTAATATAAAGTGTCTTAAAGACTCTAAATGATGTTTCATTGAATTACAGCACATTTAACACGTTTGGTATTTTAGTGTAAATGTAGGCTTGGCGGTTTTCTAATTAGTGTAAAGTCCTAAAGACTTAATTATGCTAGACTAATAACGTCGCCTTCAATATTCAGCGTTGATATATTTACCCAGATAATAGTAAATATTCCATAATAAACACCTTTTTTGTTTGACTATCGCATGTTAAGTGATACAACTTTTATTTGTGAAAAAAAACACGAAATAAAAAACTTAGTGGTTAACTCGAGATGTTTTGGATGATTTCCTAATGTTCCAATAATGCAGGTGCTCACTTTTCTCAAACTGTGCCTCCAGGACACTGAAAGATGTCTGCAGCCAAAGGCGTGGCGGTCGGTATTGACCTGGGCACCACTTACTCCTGCGTGGGCGTCTTCCAACACGGCAAAGTGGAAATCATCGCCAACGACCAGGGCAACAGGACCACGCCCAGCTACGTGGCGTTCACCGATACCGAGAGGCTCATAGGCGACGCGGCCAAGAACCAGGTGGCGCTGAACCCCAGCAACACGGTGTTTGACGCCAAAAGGCTGATCGGGAGGAAGGTGGAGGATCCGGTGGTGCAGGCGGACATGAAGCACTGGCCCTTCAAGGTGGTGGGAGATGGAGGGAAGCCCAAGATCCAGGTGGAGCACAAAGGGGAGGAGAAGAGCTTCTACCCCGAGGAGATCTCCTCCATGGTCCTCGTGAAGATGAAGGAGATTGCCGAGGCCTACCTGGGCCAGAAGGTGTCCAACGCGGTGGTCACGGTCCCGGCGTACTTCAACGACTCCCAGAGGCAGGCCACCAAAGACGCCGGCGTCATCGCGGGACTCAACGTCCTGAGGATCATCAACGAGCCCACAGCGGCCGCTATCGCCTACGGTCTGGACCGAGGCAAGTCGGGAGAGCGCAACGTCCTGATCTTCGACCTGGGCGGGGGCACCTTCGACGTGTCCATCCTGACCATCGAGGACGGCATCTTCGAGGTGAAGGCCACGGCCGGAGACACCCACTTAGGCGGAGAGGACTTTGACAACCGCATGGTGAACCACTTTGTGGAGGAGTTCAGGAGGAAACACAAGAAGGACATCAGCCACAACAAGAGGGCCCTGAGGAGGCTGCGCACGGCGTGCGAGAGGGCCAAGAGGACGCTGTCCTCCAGCTCGCAGGCCAGCATTGAGATCGACTCTCTGTTTGAGGGCGTTGACTTCTACACCTCCGTCACCAGGGCCCGCTTCGAGGAACTGTGCTCTGACCTCTTCCGGGGAACTCTGGAGCCCGTGGAGAAAGCCCTGAACGACGCCAAGATGGACAAGGGGCAGATCCACGACGTTGTCCTAGTCGGGGGCTCCACCCGCATCCCTAAGATCCAAAAGCTCCTGCAGGACTTCTTCAATGGCAGGGAGCTGAACAAGAGCATCAACCCCGACGAGGCGGTGGCGTATGGCGCCGCTGTCCAGGCCGCCATCCTCACGGGCGACACCTCGGGCAACGTTCAGGACCTGCTGCTGCTGGACGTGGCGCCCCTGTCCCTGGGGCTGGAGACGGCCGGAGGGGTCATGACGTCGCTGATCAAACGCAACACAACGATCCCCACGAAGCAGACCCAGGTCTTCACCACTTACGCCGACAACCAGCCGGGGGTCCTCATCCAGGTCTACGAAGGGGAGCGCGCCATGACCAAGGACAACAACCTGCTGGGCAAGTTCGATCTGACAGGAATCCCGCCGGCTCCGCGGGGCGTCCCGCTGATCGAGGTCACCTTCGACGTGGACGCCAACGGCATCTTGAACGTGTCGGCGATGGACAAGAGCACCGGCAAGGAGAACAAGATCACCATCACCAACGACAAGGGCCGGCTGAGCAAGGAGGAGATCGAGAGAATGCTGCGGGACGCCGAAAAATACAAGGCCGAGGACGACCTCCAGAGGGACAGGGTCTCCGCCAAGAACTCCCTGGAGTCCTACGCCTTCAGCGTGAGCAGCAGCCTGCGGGACGAGAACCTGAGGAGCCGGGTGAGCGCGGAGGACCTGAAGAAGGTGACGGAGAAGTGCGAAGAGACTGTCGCTTGGCTGGAGAACAACCAGCTGGCTGAGCAGGAGGAGTACCGACACAAGCAGGAGGAGCTTGAGAAGGTGTGTAACCCGGTCATCAGCAAGCTGCACCAGGGAGGGACGGCTGGGCGCAGCTGTGGAGAGCAGGCGCGAGCTGGCTCCCAGGGGCCCATCGTCGAGGAGGTGGACTAAAGGAGGCCCTTCATGTGGACTGGGCGGGACTGTTGGAGAGACGCCCAAAGCTTTGTACCTCACGTCGGCGGGTTTTATAAGAGTCATTATTATCCATGTTTCGTTTCTGCCTTGCTGGACAATCGGGACGGAAAACCTTGAGATCTTTATACTGTGTCTTTGTTCAGGGGGTGTGTTCATTCGGTGACGATGCTACAAGAAGGTTGTTTAGTTATCATCTGTTCATATTGTTAATTATTGCTTGTATATTTCTATCTTATTTTATTCCTAGATTGCACCAAGTCAAACTCCTCTATGGCATGGCAATAAATTGCTTCTGATTCTGTATGTTGCCTTTTTAATAAACCAGAGAATTACAATAAAAGTTATTTTTGCTCCGAGTGAGTTATTTCAGATACTGACACTACTGGATCGTATTATTACTGTACGTGTTTTAGTGCCATCTACCGTCTTCATCACATCACTAAAGACATTTGGTCAGAACAATCAAACGGCCGTGGTTATCACAGTTCCACATTTGACTCCGATGGCCTTGAGAGTAGCGCGGAGGTGGCTGCCGCGGGTCACGGGTCGGTGGTGATCTAACTTCCTCGTTGTACGGGTAAAACACAGGCAGTAGATTAAAAAAAAGTCTCGGAAAAAAACCTTGACTAAAGCCTTATACTTCAGTGGTTTCGGAGAAATGTGGAAAGTGGAAAGTTACTGATTGCGTCGGTAAATGGCAGCTGCGGCCGGTGGCAGCTGCGGCCGGTGGCAGCAGGGGGCGTCATCCACTGCAGAGTCATTGTTTACTCACACGTTGTGGCCTTTTTTTAATTTTCAATTGAACATGAAAAAAGAATATATAATGCTCATGACAACAGGTGGGAGTCACACAAAGTCCTTTGATTAGTTCGCTTTAATCCAACTGCATCTTGAAGACAGTAGATGAAACATGCCACATGCTCACATCCACACCTACTTAGAACTTGAAAACTAGAATGTGAAAAGATTCCTACGCAGTTTGCATGTGGACTACAGAATGATCATTTATTATATAACCCTCAATCTCATCCTTCCGAGTCGTCGTAAATGACGTCATCGTGGTGCTGCTCGCAGGCCTCCACCACCTGCAGGACGGCTGCGAGGCGTCGGTCCAAAGCAGACAGGTGGGGTTCAGAGAGGACGGGGGCCACGGCAGCCAGGGGGTCACGGAGCAGCGACTCCCGCATGACGTCACTCAGACGGAAGCCTGGGAGGGACAAGAGGCGCAGTCGCAGCAGGGTGGTGCGACGGATCCTGGAAAGGTGGATGGAGACCAAAATTTAAAATAAATATCGAAGAGCACTGTGACAAGAGTTGTTGTTCATCCTGTCTGGGCACTTAAATTGTGAGTGTGTGTATCTAATTGTACTGAGTCAAGTCAGTTCAGTGTGACACTTTGCAACTTTATTAACTTGAATGAAGAGTACTCAAGTGTCTTACTATAGATTTCCCTCATCCTCAATTTAAAGTGTGCCACTCGCTCATTGATGACACCTCTTGCGTTTTACCTGCAACACTGTTGCAAAGGAACAAGAATAGACGGCTCGTCCTGAGAGTGACGCCCAAATCTGGAAAACAAATGATAAGATCGCTATAATTTAACACATTGTACTATAAACATGTTGTTTGCACCACACTTCACCAACACCGTGAGCTCAGGGCAGTCAGTAGCGGATGTTCATGGTACTCACGCCCGTCCGTTATCCAGGTGCAGCAGAAAAGTGTCGTTGCCAAATTTCTCAAACGTCTCATAGTGATGTCTGTCCATGTTGCCTTTGAACGTAAGACATTTACCTCAATAAACTTCACGACAACGGAATTTCATCACAACATCATGAGTACATCTACATGGGCAATAATGTTCTTGTTTACCAAGTGATGTACCCTAAGATAAAGCGGTTAGTTAAACTATGTGTGAGCCTACACACGTTTGAAAAGAAAGGTGTAGACTTACTCATGAGGAAGTCCAGCACAACCATGTCAATGAGATCCACCAGCCGGCTGCCCTTGTTGTAAGGGGGCGTCTTTTTCACTGTGTCGCAGTAGGCCGGGTCCTTCTGCCACCTGGGGACGGCAGGGCAGGTTTCAAGAAGACAAAGGATGCTGATGGGACTCAAGTTGACATCAATTTGGGCAAACGCAACATCAAAATGACAGTCAACAAATGATTCAAATCTGTGTGAGTATCTCGGACAGCTGATGCACACGTCAACAACCAAACAAGTTTTGTTTTTGACTTAGTAAAGCGTTTTACTTCTCTAAGGATTTTACATCGGGAGCCCTCCAAACATGTCAAATGAGCTTTAGGTAGAAATCTGTTGACATCGTCGTTAAAAATGTGCATGTGTACCTCCGACATTGTTCCATTACACATCAAACCACTGTCTCTTACTGATGGAAATATTTATTCCCAAAATGAGTAATAGTACCGACCTCTATATTTATTACACTGGAGATATGTAAATCCACCATTTCAATGTTGTGCTGCACTTTCTAGACCACCAGAGAACAGTACAGACCCACATTTCCACAAATAAGCATCTCAAGTATGAATTCAAACAGCAACAAGACAGAACTGCTACAATTTATAACATTTTCTAATGTCCTGCCCACCTTTGACTGGATGAATAAAGCCAGTCCGTTCCAATCAATCTTTCATAACACACATTCTGCAAACATTAGTGATCACATAGCTATTCACGACGGTATTGACGACTCATAATTGGTATTGATAAGATCTATCAGATGTCATTGTACCCACTCTGCTAGCTTGTGGCGGCTGTAGGAGCGTCTCCATGGTGACCTCCAGGACCTGCGGGGTGCCAGGGCGATGTCGGGCAGCATGGCAGCCAGGGAGACCTCCAGCTCATGCGGGCGGCCGCACACCGGGTGCTCGGCTGAGCAGTAGTACTCACACTGGCCGTAAAAACACACGTTCCCCGCTGGGGAGACGGAGGACGGAGCTCAGTTTCCAGGCAGTTTGTATTTCGTTAGATTATTGGTGTTGCATATGGACATGAACGCTGAATGTTGATATTCCTGATAGGCTGTTGATTTTTACACTCAAAGGGGAATTAGCTTGTGTGTCTGTGTGTGCAAGAGCCATCTGATCAACGTTCTGTGTGGACAAACCTGGTAAAATAAAGGCTAAGGAAAACACACACACACACACACACACACACACATACACACACATACCAGGGGAGGTCATGAAGGTCCTAGACAGCTTTTTGTCAGATGTAATCTCTCTGACCTCTGAAGTGACATTGATGAGTCGTCCAACAACCGGAGGGATTCTGTTGAAGCCCAATAATCTGAAAGATGAAGAAAAAAAAATATACAAATAGAATTTCCCTTTTGCAATAGTTTGCCTCAGCTAACAAGTCGAGTTGCAGTTTCTTGTAAAATGTCTTCACTTCATAATTTAATACTATTGTTGTTCAAGCATATTATTTGTTACGCAAGGCCCAAAACTTGTTTTGTGACGTTGACGTTTTACCTACAAATTAAATTCACTTCATCCCAGAGTCCAGGAGGACCTTTGAAGGGCGTTTCTGAGATTTTGTGTTCAATGCGATGGACCAGAGGGACATGAAGTCAGTAACCTTTACCCACATTATACAAAGTTAAAAAAAACAGCTCTTCATTCTGCTCAACGCTACTCTGAGCAGCTTCATGAAGACCTGCCTCTCGGGTCTGCTTACTTTCAGCGACCGAGGCTCCGTACCTGTCAAGGTGAAAGGCGGCGATCTCCGCGTTGTGTCTTTCAAAGTCAGAGAAGTAGAAGAGGTTCACGTCCGTCTCTGCGTCTCTGGATTGTCTGAGACGACGGAAAACACACAGAAGCGGGGGGGTTTGATGACGATGTGACGTGTAACATCGGCTCAGTTGCTTCAGCGTGTCGGTGGTTTGTGGTTACAGCGAGTTTACAGCATCAGCACCGCGGCCTCTTACTTCATGGGTTTCAGCAGGGCTTGTCCGTGGTTTGGGAACGTCATGAGCAGTTTGAGCTGGGTGCCCCCCGTCTTCTGCACTGAGAGGGAATTCATGAAGCGCACATTATTTCTGCAACCGTCACACAACGCCGTGTCAGATGAGAAAAAGGGCACGACAAAAGGCACGTGGGGTCACTGCTGTAACCCTCTATAGGAAAATATACATATGCCACCTCAGCCTCCCTCTTCACAGACAGGCAGGGACGATGACTCAAACCAAAGCTCCTCTTTGAGTTCTTTGGCGTGAATGTTACGGTGGCAGACGTTAGGTTGTTGTCACGCTACGCTCGTAGGAGCAAGTCCAGGAAATGACTCGAAAGATACAAATCCTCTCATATTGATTTGTCCTCACACACGTCAGTCTGAGTAGAGGGAATGTTCACAGGTCAAATGTTTAAAAAGGTATGTACACCGGAGCCAGAGTTAACCATAGAAGAAAAAGGGATGACGCAGTGGCATCAAATCAGCCCGCAGCAGAGATTGGTGTTTATTCCGCAGCGTGTAACACAGATCTGAGTGCATTATTTATCGCCCTGTTGACGGGGACAAAGTGTACGAGGTGAGTAAACACAAAAGGAACCTTAGCCGAGGGAAGTTGCGTGCCATATGTTGGTTTGTGGGTGATACTCGGGTCAGAGTGTCTGCGTGCGTGTTGACACAATGTAAATTTGTCAGAGAATTTAAAAAAAAGGATATTGAACTATCCACCACACAGGCAGCTAAAACTACATTTTCTTAACCTCGGGCCTAAGTAATACTTAACACAGTCAAATGAACAACAAGGAACAAAGGCCTCCTGTTTGCTTCTCCAAGCTTTCACTTTGTGACCAAAAGGATATGTGGGTCAACAAACACTCTTCTGAATCCTCCTGGGTTCAGTCTCAAAAGGTACTTTGAAAAGCTCCAACATGAGCACCCGAGCATCTGTCCTCTCACGTTGTGTAACTGTGTGCGGACGAGGGTTTTCCAAAAATGGAATCTCCGCTGTTCTAAATATGAACCTTGGCACAGTTTGCCCGTTTTCCCTAAGTGAACACTTTGGGGAAAACTGCGCTGCCTCTGGCTCTCGCACACTGGCTTTGTGTCACAATGATGAAAGCAGCCTGCTTGTGTCAAGAGGAATATGAATGATTCGAAATGAGATGAAATCGGAGGACTTGGAGGTAAATTCACGGTTTTAAGAATCCCTTTGCGAGTTTAGGATCGATGCAGAGTGACGTGGAGCTACAGAGTGAAGTGCTGTTTGATCTTTGCAGTTAAATTACCCACAACCATTTCCTTTTTTAACTTCCATGCACATACATATCCCAAAAACTAGACACCAATTTCCAGCTAATAACTGGCTTCTCATTCAGCCTTGTTTCAGTTAACACAAACCTTTAATCTAAATTTGTATGTATTGTGCATAAATCAAGTGCTTTCACATGAGTGGGTTGTGCAGGTTTCGGTTATTCTTATCTAAAGATCACGTCTTCAGTGTGCTGTGTGTCATTGAGTAGCAATTTTGTGCGGTTGACACTTTTTTAGGAACAGACTAATTGAAGAGATGGTCATAAAATCCGCTGTGATCCTTCACCTGCTTCACTGTGACCTCCTGTAACGCTTCCCCTGGCTTTCCCTCTGCCCTCTAACCTGCCGTCTCCCATTTGCTCACCAGCACTGAGTACACGCTGCGTTGCCAAATAGTGAGTCAGCTGGGCCAGAACGGGGTCCTTCCTGTCGTACAGCTCCCAGCGGGAGATGCCCAGGTGGAACCGTAGCCAGGGAGGGTGGGTCTCCGCCTCGCTCGTCCAGGAGGCTTTGTCGTAGCCTCCCTCCGCGCTGGCGCTGTGCCTTGAGGAGAGGAGGAGGAGGAGGAGGAGGAGGAGGTGGTGATAAATGGGCAGAACCGGTCAGTGAGGAGCTCTCCCAAGCTGAACTGTGATTTATTTCCCCTGCTTCCTTCACTCACCACCGACTCTCGTGCAAGACGGCGTCCTCCCTCTCCTCTTCCTCACTTCCTCCCCCCCCCGCGTGTTCATTCGTCTTCACCCTCAGCAGCCAGTCGTCGTCCTGCAGCTGCGGGCGCGGCCGGTTGTACAGCGGGTGCTTGAACAGCCTGTCCAGCTTGGAGAGACTCGCGTCCCTTTGGCCCTCCCCAGCTGCGATCAGCGTCTTTTCCCTCTCGGCGGCATCGCTGGAGGCGTGATGCTCTGCACTCTGGGGGATCGTTGGCAGTTTGCGTGAGGAGGACGCAGCTGAAGAGGAGGAGGAGGCGTGGGAGATGGACTGAGTGTGCTGACTATCTGTTCTAGTTGGAGTGGAGGCGAGGGAGGAGGTGGGAAGGACACAGGCTGTCTGGAGGACTGAGAGACAAAAAAACGCCAGGAGGACGTGGAGAGCGAGGGACAGACACGCCAGACCCAGATAGATGGAGCGAGTGGATCCGCCCAGGCTCGGTTTGATCATGCTACAGGAAAGAGGCAAAGACAGAGAGACATTTGAAATGTGAAGGACCAAAGAGCGAAGCCAAGCCTTCAAACAGGATCCGGATACATCTAACTAGTTGGATGTGACAAAGGCTGGTGATTTGAAAGCTTTAGGAATATCGTTGGCCAAATCAGGGAGGCTCTGATCAGTCAGATCAGGTGAAGGGAACTCAACTCAAAGGAACTTTTTAAGGTTTCTTTTTCAGAGGAACCCTTCATGAAATAACAACATGAACTCTAAAATGCAGGTGTCCCTACAGCAAACAGTCGCCATGCACTTTGTCATTTTCACTATACATAAACTATACTGTGTATCAGCAGGCTATTGTTCTTTCACCATGTTGTGGCGAAGGCAAACACACACACACACACGCACACACACACACACGCACGCACACACACACACACAAGCGCATTAATGTGCAAACATTTGGAGGATTTAACTCGCCACGGATTTATGTACGTGGACAGAAGGACAGACGGACAGACGGATGGGCCGGGACACGGCATGAAAAAAAAATAATCAGATAACCATTTAGATCACATCTTTAAGAGGAAAAAAAAGCTCATTAAGACAATCAATTCATTAATGAACTACTCACTGCTCCCAAAGTCAGGTTGGAAGAATTACTCACATCCTTCTGATTAGTTTTGTCCTTCTCCCCCTCTCTACTCCGCTCCTCTTCCCTTGTTAATGAGGTAGATATTCAGAGTTTGGTGACATTTCTACCCCTCTTCTGACCTGTTCTTTCCCAGGAGGATCGCTATCATTCGGCCGCGGCAATCCAAACAGAAGCGAGGGAGAGGCTGCGGTGACCTGTGTCGACGTGACCCACAGCGAAGAGGAAGGGAATCACAACGCAGCCTGACTGGATCAATGCAGGGTCACTGATCAGGGCACAGAATCAGTGACTCATAAAAGTATTCTCAGCACACACGTGGCGCGGCATACACGATTTAATGAAGCCGATCTGGGAGTTAAGAAAGTCAAGCAATAAACAACTTTAACTTTAACTTTTGGGGAATATTCTTTGCAATGACATGATTTGCTACGTAGCTTCACAAAACTGTTCTCAGCATGAAGACAGCTTGGGAGTGGAGAGTTATGTCTCTGCCGAGAGAGCTGAACCGACCTCAGAGAGCCGATGTCACACAATCTGGAGTGAATGGTGCCCTTGTCGGGGACTGTTTTCAGCGGGGGACTGATACGCTTCAGTGACAATGGATTGAGCCGAAATAAAGGTAATATCAAAGTCACTTTTGGGAAATAAGGAGTGGACTGTAATCCTGAAGGCTGAGGACACAGTGTTACATTTACCTCAAGCATAACGAGAGCTCACGAGGGGGAAGAGGTACAGTATGATCACCTAGCAACAGGTAATATGTGATACCTTGTGATTCGCCGGCTTTCCACCAGTTCATTGGTCCGAGGTCACTTCGGGGTCAGCCGCTCAACAACCGCTACTCTACCTAATGACACACTGACACGTTTTACATGACACTCACACTCACATTCAAACACAGAAAAAACGCCCTTCAAAGCTTCGAAGCTTTAAAGCCCTGCTCTCCTTCACAGCCGTTGCGGCTCGATGCAGGTTGCTTGGAAACAACCCAGAACTTGGGCGCCTGATTGGAGCGCGCGTGCTTCTCATCCAGCAGGCGGGCGGACGGCGATAAAAGACAGAATGGATTTAAGGTCACATCTGCCACATTAGAGGGCGATGGGATCATGTGGAGCCCCGGAGGCTCTAATGTTTGGAGATCGAGTGTTTCTCTGTACCGCCTGCGCGTGGAAACGGCTCCAGCGGCCTTATGAGCACCTCGGGGAAGGAGTCTGCTTTTTTCGGCCATGTGTGAGGGTGGAATACAAAACAGACCAACGTGTTTAATTATGTGCCCACTGATGTTTGAAGGGCCGGAGGCGCCGCATCTCGGTGGTTTTCTTTGTCTTTGGCTCGAACCTGTGTGTGTGTGTGTGTGCAAGGAGCGTTTCATCATGTGTTGCCGGGTGTTTGATGGTGATGGAGGGAGTCCTCGGTCAGTCATCCTCCCCATTCTCACTCCATCATGTCCTCTCTGCACCTGCCTCCACCTCCTCGGCTGTTTGTATCCCCACTCCATCTCGTCTCCCCCACAACCTCTCTCTCTCTCTCTCTCTCTCTCTCTCTCTCTGTCGTCCGCTGAGAGGCCTGAAGTCTTTGAAAGCATTGAGTCTACACTCTACACTCCCAGTATTGATGGGCATGAATATTTTATCTGGGAGAGAGCGGGAGGAGAGGGAGAGGAGGGAGAGGGGGCGGTGGGTCTGTAATTGAACGACAGAGTAAAAAAAGAGGGTAAGACAGAAGTGATGGAGCAGCTCAGAGCATCAACCAAAGACAAAGAGGAACAAATGCAAATGGGGTTGAGGAGGAAAACCAAAAGATGGAGAGATGTGTGAGGAGGCAACTTGCATGGAATACATTTTATCTTGTACCAGACAAATCTACTCCTCTGCACATCCACAGCATAACAAAAAAAACACACACACAAACTAGAAAATCAATTGTATTCCTTGTGGAGTCATTTTAATCTGTGCCATCGTCCATAAATCTCCTCCCTCCGTCCGTCTTTCATAACTCTGTGTTCATCTCTCTCTCTCTTTCTGCGTGTTCGTACATTTCAAGATGACAGTTTGTGGGATAATCTCATTATCGACTTTGGCAATGTGTTGCATTTCTTCGTGACTTTAGAATAAGACACGTGCATCATGTTAGGACATCATGTTAGAAGTTTTGTACTGAAATAACAGTTTAATAATTTATTGTGCGATAGAAAGTATTCAAAATGCTCCCCAAATTGGAGATTTGAGTGTGTTGAGTCCAGGCAAGGCCAGTTTACCACACCAGATGAGAGGCCAGTGTGAGACTCTCGTCTGGACCAAAGAGAGGACATCACACAGTTTGTAACACACACTCTCTCCGTTGTTGATACAACTGAACAAACAAAAAAACAGCAGACTGCTTTACTCACTCGAAGTAAAGCTTCAATAAGAGATTCGTTTTTTTTGCCTCGCGGCAAAATCCTTAGAGTGACTTATTTTAGCAGCCATTGGGAGTTCAGGCTCTCCAACCCAAAACAGAACAAAATATTTTTTCTGGAATGTACTGCATCTCAAACTAAACCTCCTGATGTTCCACCTGTGCACCTGCTCTCAATGGTCGCCGCCAGTAGTGCTGCCGTCGGTCGTGATCCGTTCCGTTTGACGGCATTGGCCTCAAGTGTCCCTCTGTGCCGAGACGGATGCGCAGCCGAGCCGTGCATGCCGGTGAGATTAGCTCCACGGAAAGGTCAGAGGTCGCAGCTTGCAAACAGAGCATCGGGGTGGTCTGTTGTGAAGCAGCATGTGTGTCCGACTCCTCACAGTTAGTGACGCTGCATCCCTTCCACTTCACACAGCCAGCCGGGCGGGATTGTTTACTACGCCTCACTTTGAATCGTGTCTGAGACGACGGCGACAGAGGAGAGAGACAGAAGATCCCACTTCTTAGAGGTGACTAAGAGAGCTTCGTCAGTGTCGTGGTGCTGGAACACGCTCGCCACTCCTAATTGATGAGTTTTATTCAGAGATTGTGGGGAATTTCAAGGAGGAATTATTCATGCTGGCAGTCTGAAGACGTGGGTTGTGCGTTTGTATTGGAGAGGAGTGCGCTGATGGGACGAAGGGGGGTAGTCCTAGATTGTCTCACGTTAAGGTCGTCAGCAAAATCAAATATGTGTTTCTCTTTTGTGTTCCTTGCAAACATGCTCAGTAGACTGCAGAGAAGCCCTTTTCTTTTCCTACAGAGCAGAGCAGTTCTTACAGTTACAGGTGGCATCAACAGAAACTTACATCCAACACGTGTGAACCAACTTACATCCAACACGTGTGAACCAACTTACATCCAACACGTGTGAACCAACTTACATCCAACACGTGTGAACCAGCTCATTGTTACACGTCTTATCAGAGTGAGTCACTTCAACTCAGTACTTACACACTCCCAACGCCTTACAATCTATTCGTTGTTTGTTCGATAAAATGCCATATATTTACAGGGTTACTTATACTTTACCCATTACAGCTCATACACAAAATATTCGGAGGACGAAACACAAAGGCGGGTCTCTTGTTGAACATTCTACTCAGACGCACAAGCTGCACATTGAAATGCGCTGCGGTGATTGGAGGGTGCTGACACATAAATACTTTAGTTCCTGCTTGCTGCTGGTGCACACTGATCACTGTGTTGTGTGTCCGTCGCACTACGACGAGCTGAGGAACTCATTTGATTCGCTGTTTCATTCTCACTTTCCGTTACTGTGCTGCTCTCTCCCTTCATCGGGCCCACCCTGCTCTCAGAGTCTCACATTTCTCTGCCTCCACGCCACATTTTCAATGCCTTGCCAATTCTATTCCTTTTTTTGTGGTTCGTGCAGAAAAGAATGTCTCAAACAATGAATAATAAAAAAGGTGTGCCGATGAATATAGACTGTTTATCATGAAGATACAAAACAAATCCGTGACAGCTTCCTGCCTTCAGTAATTGCTGTGCATCTTTTCACCGGAATTGGAAGAAGTGAGAGACGAGGAAGGATCTGAATGCTGCAGAGATGTTATTAGACACTAAGAGGAGATTAGTGAGCTAAATGTCAGGATGAGATCAGTGTGGAGATAATCGATCTAGATATTATCTACTCATTAAATATGTTAAACCAAAGTCCTTTTAGGCAAGTCATGCCACTCGCCGCCATCTTTGCAACGCCTCCGGGCAGCTCTAACAAGACCAGCCTCCTATCTCAGTGAATGACAAGAGAGTCAGAACTGCACTTTTCACGGGTCATCAGGACATAAAAACCACATGTATAGAAACAGCAGTAGAATATGATAAAAATCGCTGGAGAAGTTTGATGACTTTTCCCCAAAATAAGGTTTAAAACACCTTTTCCCCCCACAGGTTACTGTTACTGCGCATGCGCAAGGCTTCACGACACCAACTTTAATTTACGTCTCTATCCAGAATGCCGGTGTTACGCCATCGTCTCCGCTGTCGCAAAACCTGAACTGTGCGCATGCGTCAGTGGAACCAGACGATAGGCTTAAATTTTTCCCGGCTTGGAGGGGCGGGACATGCGCATACAACCGCCATCTTTGCCGTTACGGGTTTTCCTACGGGAGTTGTATTGAGGGTTGAGGAAGTGGCATGTCTCCTTAATAAATAGTCTCTGGTTAAACACATTCTAAACAATGTTTCGATGAATTAATTAAGCTGTTTGGTCAAATTGAACCAAGAAATAGCGGGGGAATAAATAAAAAAATGTTGACATTAGAAGCCAATTGTATACAAACTTCATCGTCATATTACAAACCATATGCATCCTACAAAAAAAAGATTTATGATTAAAAAGTTATGTATTGTAAACCTGCCATGGTTCCAGGTATTGGATGCAACCTTAATTATTCAGCTTTAATGATAAAATAGCATTATTATTATATTATATATTATTTCAATGTCCAAAAAGAAGTTGATTGAGAAACACGGCTTACACAACCTCCGGTGAGTCAGCAATGCTGGATTACTTTTGACTAATAAACGGAAAAACAAAGCACCAAATTGGGTTTGTCTGACGGGATGTGAAACAAACTATTTCGTTTATCACCAAATAAACCCTTTGGGGTGGAGCTTTTTTAGAACCGTACAAACATTTTAACCCCAAACCACATGAGAGGAAGATAAAAAACGATGAAGTCATTTTCTACAGCAGCTTGGCTCTGTCCCGGGAGTTTTACAAAGAAATAATATTGTATGAAGCCAGGAAGGACGCGCGGGGGAGGCTGGCAGAGAGCAAAGTGGGAGACAAAGACGGAGGACGAGCAGAGCGTGTTCCTGTCCAGATGGAGCCTCGGTGGGGGTTTTGGACCGTGTGCGTATTTCTGCATGTTTGTGTGTAGGAAGTGTAACGATACTGGTGCTCTGCCATGTGGAGGTGGAGTAGGTGGATTACCTGATTCTGGTTCAAAAGGGAAAGTGGTGAGTAGGTGGATCAATGGAGTTTGATAGAAATTCTTTACCATTTTGACCATTTTGGAGCTTTTTTTCAACATTCAAAGTACTTGCACGTTGTATTTTTTATGGAGTTGTTTTACTCATTCAAATGCAATTCTTAGAAAAAAAAAGAGATGAAACATGTGATGCAGTATATAGTTTCACACTTGTTGTTTACCACCAGTAACAACGTGTGTCACCAATCAACAGCTGTTGAGTCGCGTTGTTTCCATACAAAGAAGAGCCAACCCATCTGGTCTCTAATCCACTGTCAAGGAAGCTGGTCCATTCAAAGACAGCTGCAACAGCAAGGAAAGCACTTCCACTAATAAACTGTGGACTTTCAGAGATCATTCAGCAGGGAAAACCCTTTCTTTGATGGTCCATCCATTTCACAGATTACATGGGATTACAATCTGCCCATTCCTAGATGAAAGATCATGGATTAGATCAGGTTTGACAATCCAACAGGGAGTACCCTCCCGCGCTGGTGGGTGATCTGTGTTGAAGGCGGTCGGCCTGGTGGTCTGAGAGGTTTCACAGACACTGGAGGGTTAAACGCCGGCTGCAGCCAGCAGAGAACCCTCCAACGGTGCTGCAGGCTGTTCAGGGACAAATGCGGATGCCAATTCCCGTATCTTTGAGGTGCAGAGACCGAAAAGAATAATTCGGAGGGATTCGATTTTATGTGAGCGAATCACACGGGGAATTTGTGTCTCCTCCTACGTCTCTTTGCCGCCTGCTGCCTCAGAAACGCTGAGAGTGCAGGGAAGGAAATTAACGGTCGACAGGCTGCCGCTACAAGCCTGCAGGGAAAGGCAATTGTGTTAAAGCTACAGCACCGAAGCAAAAGCTAAAGAAATAAGCCTGTTGCATATTGCATATGTGAACCCACAACCTGATTTCCTTTTTGTATCGAACCACTTTTAACCTCTTTAACCTCAACGGGGAAATTTCACAACGATAAAGTAGATTAGATAGCATGTTCTTAAAGCGGTTTCCTACTGCACCCAATAAAACCAGGACTGTAAAGTGTGAAAAGTCAACATTGAAACAGCGAGAATCAGTATCACACACCCAGCGGGCTTCACCCAAACGGTAACAAGATTAACAGGACTTTGACTTGGTTTCGGATCTAAATTGTGTGACACCAGCGAGTTGAGTAGGACTATTTGGCACTTATAGCAGAGCCGGTGATGGACTTAGGTTGTAAGTCCATTAGTAAAAGAGGGGAGTGGTTGAAAAAGAGATAATCAGTCAAGTCTCATCCACTGGAACCGTTGGACAGATGGACTCATATACTGATGTTGTTTTAATCATCTGTTAGCTGGGCTTTTCCTTAGTTTGCAAATCATAGTGTTTTGCTAGTCCACACAAGCCCATGAGTAAATTAAATGTCTGGTGATGATTTAGCTGTCGATACATAGCGGCATAAATATTTGTTTTTTATAAATCACTCGTTCTCTCCAAATTCCAAATATCTGTTAAAAAAAATCTGAACTGTGCGTGTCTTTTTTAAGGCAGTCCACTACAGTGCAATGTGTCTTGACAGAAGAAACGGGATGCTGGGATTGAGCCGCTGGTAGGAGGAGAGGGGGAGGTGAGAGTGAAGGGTGATGATAGATGATGATTTTTTTTTTAAATAGAGATTTCACACTCTTGGCACAAACGTCTAAACACGCCTCTGCATCTCAGTTAAATATACCTGCAGACTGAGTATGCATATGAGGCTTTGGCTATAGCAGCTAGTTAGCTTAGCATAGCATTTTTCACATGTAGATGTGGAGCCAACAGATGACTCACTGGGACTCACAAATCCTCAATCTACTCTTGGAACTCACACCTTGACCTGCCAACCCGAGAGACAAAGCTTTGGGCTTTTCACCTTCAAACTCTCTTTTCATTTGCCTTTGAGATGAATAACCAATGTCATGGTCTGGTGTACAAGGCTCTTTGGTCGCTGCTGCCCTTATATGTGTATCCTTGCATAAGACAGGCAACGTTAATATCAACAGCTGAATCAACTCTACTTTCTGAAGCTCATTTGCTATTACGAAAATCTCAGGTCTGAAAAGTAGGACTTTAATAAAGATTTGAGATTTTACACGGAAATATGCAGAACGATACAACACCCTACAAGACGTGGACATACATACAGTGTTTATACAAATTACAACCTGGCAGGAGACAGATACCAATACACGCAGTCAAAGAAAATCAGGAAATAAAAAAAAAATAGCAATAGCGTTAAAAAGTAGTAAATTCCAATAACTGTAACAAGAATGAAACAAGAAGCTCAAAACTAGCTGAACAGACACCAGGCATAATGTCACTAATAACACAGCAGACTGAGAGGCATCATCAAAGACACTACTGAACACAGCGAGATGACTTTGACCTGACTCAGCATCAGTGTGGCAGCACTGCAAAGAAGTCCTGTGTTTTGATCAAACCTCTTGAATCTTAAAAGTCCGCCAGGGAGTTCACAGAAACATTGATGATTAATTCATTTAAAATATCTCACATTTCTTCTTTTAATTAGACAGTGAAGAAATACCATCAGAGATCAAAGATGGATTTTCAGAAACATATTAGATGCACATCCAAGGCATATCACAAACATACAGCACAACTCATGCATGGAATGTGGGAAGTTTCGAAGAGTTGGAGGTTGAAGGTTGTTAATTCATCGAGCCACGTTATTGAGTGGCTGCATGTATAAAAATACAGTCAGCTTCCAGGAATGTTAAATGCAGTGCATTATATAATTTGAATGTTACGTATTTTTTAAAGGACCGTAACATGCTAAAGCATAGACATGTGACATAGAAATGGGGCAAAGGCTTTTCAGAAAAATATATTAAGTACCCCTCTCCAAAAGAATTCTAACATTCTGCTTGTGGTGGTGGATTCCTTAGGGAATGATTTGTTTTATTTAGCGCCTCTGGGCCTTAATATACAAACACGTAGACAGCCACCTACCAGTCATGGATGCAGGAGGCACTGTGCAGCATATGAACACATCATGCAGCGGTGAAAACAATGTGGCATCAATCTGTAACAGATTCCTTTCCACTGGTAAAGTAACGGCAAACCCTCTGGTACTTCTGTCATATAGATCTGCGTTCTTTTTATTTTTTCATAAACTCGTCATGCCTGTAGCAGTGGGCCACGTTCACGTCCATGCCTGTAGCTGTGGGCCACGTTCCACATTCTTGAAAGACCTACAACTTCACACCCCGCCGCATCGCTCATTGAGAGCTCCCGTTGTGTTTACTGCAAGGCTCTCCCGGGTCCTTGGTTGCTCCACCGTAAACCTCGACTCCTCTCTCGGTCCAGGGGGCCACGCTGCCCTGGGTCACTCTGCCGCAGCGGGACAAACTGGCCACCTGGTTGGCAGACAGGACCCGGTTCCAAAGACCCACCTGGGACAACTCCCCAACCAGGGCCTGGGAAGAGTCGAACCCGCCGCCCACGGAGTCCTGGAGAGTAGCAGAGAGGAGAGAAGTACACAAAGGCTTCACTTAACCGTACGCGTGTCTAAGAACTGCAGGCTTCCTTCATTTAGTCTTTCAGTGCCTCGTTCACGCACTCACCTGCTCTTGCCCCAATATGAGCACTCCCCCGGGTCGGATGTGATGTCCGGTGGCCAGCCCGTGGCCCTCGCCCCGCAGCTTTCCCCCCTGGTAGGCCTGCCAGACTCCTCCCTTTTGGCTCCAGCTCACACAGATATGCTGCCAGCTGCCTCTGGAGAGGTTTAGAGGCAGCTGTGCCACCTAGCGAAAGGGGAGATCATTCGGGGAGTTCAGAACATCGTAATGCGTGACAGGGTGTAGCTCCATGGCCGTGTGGCGTCCCTCTGTTCTTGTCGTGCTTCTCTCCTCTTTACCCTCTTGCCTGTTTAGCATTATTCCCTTAAGTCCTGAAGACATCCTACGCGCTCCAAGGACGCCAAACTTCCCCCCAGGCATCTATTATCACAATGACTTCATTAAATGTAGACCAGTCACTACCCGGCAGGGCTGTCGAGGTGGTGCATTAATGTGCCATTAAGTACATGAATGAGGCTTTTTAGCTGGTCTGCTAAATTGGCGTCTTCTGCAATAACTGTGTGAGCTTGGTACAAAGCAGTATCCCCATCTATCCCAGAATAGTGCAGCAGACCTTTCTACGGCAGTTCTTAACAGGTATCCCTCTGTGTTTGAGATTGTCTTTATCCTTTGTTTGGATGAAGAACATGTATCCACGCAATTCCTTATCCAAATATTGAGCTTTAATTGATATATTAAGCAGTTTCTTCTGTCCGTACAGTGTCTAATTTACTTCAGGAATGATTGCCCATGGTAAAGAATTAGCCTGCTAACGTCATACCCTGATCTCAAATGAGACGGGGTCTGGAAACCACATGTTCATTTCCTCGTATTTGAGGCGTGGTTTACGAATGCCCAGAGCCGTTTATTGGGCACTACGAATTTGTATCAAATGCGCCTGTTCCTAGCTCATAGCCAATCGACTGGGGTCTCGCTAAGCCCCATTGCCTCAGCCACTAACGGGGCTAGTTAAGCCTGTTGGTAGCAGGGCAAAAACATCCTTCTTGGTCACGAAATGTTTCAACGCCAAAAGTTGGTCTTCTTGGGAAAACCCAGGCTAGTTAACAACGACAATAGTTAAAAAAATTGAATGTCAATGGAGGCAGTTGGTAATACACCATTGAATTAAAAAAATGCCGACCTAACAATACATATCATATCAATCAATTAAAAGTACAATCCACAACTTGCAACATAAATCGCATTGGTCAAATCGAGCACCTTGTCATTGATGAGCAGCTCAGTGGGGGTGTGCAGGCCTTGCAGCAGCACCAGTTCGTTGGGTTGCTCGGGAACAGCGTAAGACAGAGGCGTCCCGACCCCCCCCTCCGTGGGCCGCAGCCACAGGCAGGCGGTGAAGGTCCGCAGCGCCGGGATGGAGTGTTTCACAACAGCGTACATGTAGTTGGTCCGTGTCGGGAAGGAGAGCCTGTAGCCCTCTGGGAAGGAATGCCCCGAATCAGCTGAGGGCATGGAAACACAATAAGATAAATCATTCATAGCATCGATGTTCTGCCTCCCTCCGAGACAATAACTACTTCTTCATCTGATCTGACATTTCTTTATGCAGAGCACGAATTTCACAGTCTTTTTAGGTTTCTTACGTATTCATTAAAAAGAAATCCCATGGCCTGAATTGATTAAAGAGTAATGCATCACTTCTAATGTTTCATTAGTGTCTTTCTGCAAGTGATTGACTACAGTCACATCCTTATCCTCTTCTTTCATTTTGTACACATTATTATGCTTCCATTTAAACGTCATTTCCTGCTTTTCCTCCCCCATGTTAATACCGACCTCCCTCCAGCCCTGAGAGTCGGTGGTGTAGTTTATTGATGCCCCGGTCGATTTCCTGCCTCTGCTGCTCCGTTTCCAGCCTGAGAGTTTTTCTCTCTTGCTTCAGCAGCTCCACCTTCCTCTCCAGCTCCCCCTCCAAGTCTTTCATCCTCCAAGGCCTGTCGGCCCCAGCTTTGTGCCCGGGATAGGTCGACCTGTCTGTGCCGCCCGACACGCCTCCGTCCCCTGGCGCTGCTGAGGCGCTGCTGTCCGTCTGGTTGTGAGGAAACGGGCCGATGTCCGACTGCAAGGGAGGGAGACAGTGGATGAAACTGGTCCGGTGTGGGTTTTACCGGGAAATAGTCGGTGTTATGTTCAAACAAACAACTACTTACTACAAACTTAGCAGTAGTTTCATGTGCAAAAGTTTTGTTGATATTTGACTTTGCTGATACATTTATCATACATTTATTATGATAAACATATGATCACAATAGTAGTTCAAATTTTGTCCTTACCAAGAAGTTCAACATTGTTTTAAAGAGGTGTTCTGAAGCTCGCTAGATGACTTGCCAGAAAGTCTTCAACATAAAACCTTTGTCACCTTCAGACAAAGCTGCTAGGCGTTTATTTCCATGTCTTTATGATAAGCTAAGCACACTGCATGCTGGCTGGAGCTGCTCTCACAGAATTATTTGGAATTGATTGTGGGTTTTATTTGTTGATGTTGCTTTGGAAAGTCCGGCAGGACTAAAGTAGGTTATGCAACTTTAAGCTCCTTAATGAAAAAGAATTTCACATATCAAAATGTTTTTATCATCCAAGTCCTCTTCAAGTTTCAATGAAGTATACAACAATAATACATCTTACATTTCAGAAAAGGCAAAGATAATATAGTATTTCATTTAACAACAGATCAATAGCATCCCGTGCATAATGGTCCACTAAAATAAATAGCCTAACCACCCGAAGGGGAATGTGGGACACACAGACGCTGCAGGATTCCTCAAACCTTTGGGGTCCAGTATATCCACTGAGCAATGGGATACAGTCTACAGTAGAAATAAGAGGCATCAGAAAGGAATTAATGCAGAATACAAGTGCTCAGTGCTTACATTTAGCCATGATATATCCATAAAGTAAAGCAATAGTGGATAATTAATCCCTACAATAACTAATATGTGACAATCTGAAAACACAAGTACACAGATCTAGTTCATCTTGTATCCGTTGAAGGAGAAAAATGTCTATGACTTTGCAATTCCTTTTCTAATGGAAAGCCTGTTATACAGACATTCATGTTTCCTAGAGGATGAGTTCTGATGAATCGGTGGTCCCTTGACTCTTATGCCACCATGCGTGCTTGAGAATAGGTTATTAAACAATGATTGTTAATGGCATTAACCTGTTAATGCTGAGGACGGAAGCTGTAAGCTGTTTGGTGTTCATTTGCTAATGGGAGCATGTCAACAACAATTGTTTACTATCAGATCTTCAAGCACACGTGGTGGCAGAAGAACTCTGGGAAGCATGAACGTCTGTTCCATGACAGGCTGGACCGAGGCAGAGAACATGACACATTACCTGCTTTAAACCAACAAGCCGGTGTTGTCATTGCGAGCGTGTTAGCATGCTAATGTTAGCATCCAACGCTTTAACCTAAATGCAGCCACAGCTGCACTGACAAGCTGGAGTAGTAAACTGTGAACTTTTGGATTCATTTTAGATAGTTGCTTCAAGCTCAAAGCTTCCTGGATTGATCCACCTGTTGGCCAGCTCGGCCTTCTCCACTGGCCTCAACAGAATCTCAAAAAGTTATTTTTACTTAAAAAATACCGCGTTAACGTTGGTTAGTGGGCAAGCGTGACTCGTGTCAAACAGAATACTTGCAAGCAGATCTTAGTATTTAGTAAGAGTTTAGGATTAACTTTGTCTTTAAATAGTGAACAGAATTTGGGAAGTGAACTGATTTTGAGTGTTTTACTGCTGCAGTTTTGATGGCTTTTTTCTTGTGCTATGTGGTGACATTGTATTTCACTTAAAATGTTAAAACTTTCAGTGCCCAACATTAAAAGTGCTTCAGTCACTTAACATCCATCCATGCTGCCTCCGAACACACTTAATGCAAAACGTCTGCATGAAAACAAGACCCACTAAGAAAGTTAAAGCTCGGTTTCCACACAGGAGGTGGATCAGTTTGATATCACAAGGTGTTTACTATCATTTAGTGGAAAAAAATATCGCAACTAAGGGCTGTCAGAATCTGTGGTACCAACATTCCACGAACTTCATATTGACGCTATTAGCGACCTTGGGGTCTGGTCTTGAATGCTAATAATAACAGGAATTTAACATAATGTGAGTTCCTAGAAGGATTTAACAATACTAGTTGGTATACCAGAAAAATATTGATTATGCCGCAATACATAGTGGAACAAATGCGCCAAGCCAAAAACACCAGAATGTTTTGCTGCATCTGGTCGCTTTGAAGGACGCGAGCCAGCATATCTTTTGGGCTACTCTGACTCACAATTGTCTGTGCAGTGGGTAGACGAGGAAGTCGTCCTAACAGAAAGCGTACTGCATGCAACAGTAGTACTCCTCACACTCAGCAGCTGTAGAACAAAAGAAAATCCATCTAATTATGAATGTTATTTGACCCAACTAGTAATCCCAGATGAATACTTTTCTTTTATATTACCGGCATTTGATGTAAACCCCAGAAGTGAAGTAGGCCATGTAGCTCCTCTACTCGTAAACGTGACTCGGATAGTAAAAGTGTCGCACAAAACAGGATTGCGTTTTAGGTTCAACTTCAAAGTACTGTGAAATCCTTTGCGATCTATTATTAAGTGTTCCTGCAAAGTGTAAAACATGGAGATTATTCAAACATTTTACATTTCTGTCAGTTACCATGTGGAACAACAACACGGTATAAAATACAGAGAAAATCACCCACACCGACATTGTCCTACAAATGAGAGTGAGGAGTACTACACCGAAGAGAATCATGTCAGCGCTTTCTACCAATATAGGGTATGCTCATATATTATGTATGGTATTGTTTAAGCCAGAAATTAGGTTATACATCATGGGATTCTATTTCAGATGAGAACATGTTTTATGTTACTCTCCTCCACCTCCTTAACCTGCTTCTTTTTCTCCTCCCATTTCTCCTCAGCTCTCCCCTCCTTTTAACTTTAATTCTCAATCTGTTTACTCAGTGTGAAACAAGCATCCTCTGCAGGAAAGCATTCAATTCATGTTATTGGTTACATAAACCAATGGCAAATTATGATTATTAGAAATCAATAAACATCAATGTCATCAGCAATTATATCATACACAAAAGCTTTCTCATTCAGTATTGAAACACCTTGCTGATACCACTCACCCCAAAGGGCCCGATTGGAGAAAGGATCATTTAATTTCATAGGTAACGAAATATAATTGGTTCAATTTATAGCTGCCTCACAATCTCAACATGTGGATTTACCAAAGAAAAGTGCGTTATTGTTTTAGCGGCATGCAGGAGACGATGGGTGTTTTTTTTACACACTACTCACCTCCAGTTTCTCTATGCGGTCTTTGAGATGACTGATGGCCTGCTCTAGTTCCTCCACAGCCATAACGGTGAGCACGTGAGCGCCGTCCGGCGTCGAACCCGGGCTGTCACGCACCATGACCCGCTCCAGGTGCCTCTCCTCCGCCGTACCTTTAACCCCCCGCAGCCCCGCGGCGGCCCCGCGTCTGTCCGCGCTGCTGCTCTGGCCGTCCTGCCCCTTCTCGCACTCGGATAGTTTCCCCGTCAGCTCCCTGATGGTCCGCTGGTCCGTCAATATCTGGTCTTTTTGCTGCAGAACCGTCTGACGGAGCTCTTCCGCGGTGGTGCGGAGGTAGCCCCAGTCTTCCCCTGCGTACAGCGACGGGTCTTCCGCTTGCTGCTGAAAGTTCTTCGGGTTGCACTCCCCGGCGGGGATCGGCGTGCAGATGAGCCGGCTGACCGTTGAGTCGTGACCCGCGAGTCCGGTGACACCATCCAACCCGCCGAGCCCAACGTCGAAGGTGGGTGCTTCTGAATCGGGTGTTTCAGAACCATGGAGAGCGCCCAAAGATCCGGCCCGGGCCACGGAGCCAGCGGGCCCCCGAGCCGCCGCGTCCGGATACACCGAGTGGTTGTGGATGGCGGGTTGCTGTCGCGCCGCGGCCGCCCTGGAGGAACCGGTGTGGACGGCTGCGATGATGCAAATTACCGCTCCGATGAAGGCCACCATCCCGGCGGCCAAGATAATTACGATGAACTTCAGGGTGGCGGCGGGGGAGACCGATTATTAGAAAAATCTAATAATAATAATACGAATGATAACTCTGACTCTGTACTAAAACCTCAAAAACAATAAAAGCGTAAATTGATTTTCCAACGGTAAATGTTGGAGAGAAGGAGAGAAAAACAACTCCTTACTTTTCCTCCTTTCTATAAGAACAAGCGATTAGAAAATAACATCTGAAAGAGTCTGTGAAAGACTCCCCCTATTCAGCGCGCATGTCCTCTGTATTCAGACAGAATCCAGCCTGCAATACTGAAGCAAAATGAGGAGGGGAGGGGGGGGGGGAGAGAGAGAGAGAGAGAGTGAGAGAGAGAGAGAGAGAGAGAGAGAGAGAGAGAGAGAGAGAGAGAGAGAGAGAGAGAGAGAGAGAGAGAGAGAATCACATTTTATTGTCCATGTGATCTTTTCAGCTCTTGGCTAACTTGGCTAAAAGGTGTCATACGTGATGGTACTTTCCTTTTCTCCAAAAGATTTCCATGAAGGAATTGGATAGTCGGATCTGCATACTAATCCGTTTGACATTAGGAAATTGTTTTTTTACCCCTCGGGCTCAGTGTTTACACCATGCAGACCTACTTTAGTGCGATGTGTGGACGGCCATAAGTCAGCCTAAAGGCTCCCTGTAGAACAGCCGAATGGTGGCATTAGCTGTGGTTCAGGTGTGTGTGTGCATGTGTAAGTGGGTGTATGTGTGTGTGCATGTGTAAGTGGGTGTATGTGTGTGTGCATGTGTAAGTGGGTGTATGTGTGTGTGCTAGTCGCAGAGCACGATAAAGACCTACTGATCGTACGTCACATTAAACCGTACTTGGCCTTAAAAAATTACATTTTAATGTTGATGTGCTGCACATTCATCTGCACGCATACTCACTCTCATTTTCATGAGCATGCTTGAGAGAGAAAGTCAGACATGCACATACACACACAGGAGTGAGAAAACTCTTTGCCGTGTGTGTGATGTGCATTCTCACACAAGTATTAAGTGGGATTTAAGCTAAAGCTTCTCAAAGTCCCAGGCGGTGAAAGCTCTAATAGAAGATGGGTGAGGGAGACGGCGCGAGACGTAGCGGGGGCTCTCAGTCTAGAATAGTAAAGTACATTGTTAAGTACCTCTGCAGAGATGGAGACAAGAGCCTGGGAAAAGTGAAAAACAAAACCATCAATTCTCACATGTAAGCACAACGGATTTCTGAGCTCCTCACTTTAGTATTCAGAGTGCACACTAAATGTCACTGGTGACACTTTCGGCTTTAGATTGCATTGCAGCAGTGGCCAGGATTCTTATTGCAGTCATTTTCACCATGCTCGCTGTTATGTTGGTCACACCTAATGATGCTTCTGGCAATGCTTGTAGCTTTAAATGGTTTTATTTCAAGTGTTATGGTGATGAAGTAATAAACACCGGCTAACGTATAACGTATAAAAGGATGTTTCCGCCTGAACCAACTTCCAATAGGAACATTTTGTAATCCTTGCAAACAAATGCATGAATGCTTCACATCGTTCGGCACATTATCCTTGGCTTCACCGCGCACTAATCCTTTGAAAGTACTCCAAACACAACTCCAGCAAGTTAGAAAATATGGTATGCAAATTAGTCCAGGAACACCAAACCCTTTAGCCTCACAGAAAGAAATGTGTCCAGATAGACAAAGTAGTTACAGAGTTATTACACTTTTTACGGGTGTGCCATTTTCGGCGCAGAGGCCTAAAAATGCTGAGGCAAGAAGAGTTAATTAAACTGCAGCGCTGAGGTTTGAGGAGTACCGGTGCATTAAAAAGAGTGCCTTCTGGTCATTGCTGCACAGTACGTGCTGGTAATTCACTGCTCGTCCACGTTGTCTGTTGTAAGAGCCTCCCAGAGACTCAGTGGCCAGTATTGCTGAGCTCCATCCATCAACAGTTGCCCATGACCTTCATGCTGTGTGCTGCAGTCACGTTAGAGCTTTAAAGTTTCCCCTGTTGGGAATTTCTTTTTTTTCTCATCCCCTTGGTGGGATGGACACAAAATACAGGTTTGACTGACTTATTGTGGTAAACACATTTCAGGTGTTAATTGTGCATGATAGTTTTTTCCTTCTGATGTCAGCATAATAAACAGTAGATGAACATCAGAGTCACTAATGGTCCTCAGTGATGGAAAGTAACAAAACACATTTATCTACGCTATGTGCTGTAGTTCAATAGAGTTACTTGCCGGTTTTGTAAGTATTATCTTCTTTTTATAATTTAGCTGATTGCTACTTTGCAGTTTGAACACACAACATGTGATCAGGTAATGAAACACCATAGAGTTAAAAGTTGAACAGTATTCATCTCTGCATTACATCAACTACTGAGTGTGTTGCACTAAATCCATGAATGTCAGCTTGGTGAGGAAGAAATTGTTATTATGCAAAGTGGGTTTATGTGCTAACACCTGCAATATTGAACACAGGTTGATTTTACGTTCTGAAGATAAAAGAAGAGGGAAGAAAAAAGGACATGAAGCTGTTTAAAATTCAAATCATGTGTCCAGTAAGTTTATGGTGCCATCTAGTGTTCAGGGCTCTCTCTCTTCCTCTCTCTCTCTTCCTCTCGCTCTCTTTCTTTCTCTCTCTCCTTCTCTACTAAGTAACCCAACAATCACTTTATGTCCTATATGGATTATCTCACACATGCATATTATCAAAGACTCTTCCATATCCTCCAATGTGGCTTCCCAAAAGTAACCTCACTGTTCATGTGACACCTGCTCGTCTTGTTGAGGAGTTCACTGACTCTGACGTGTTACATTCAGAACTAATTACTCTCCTTTGATCGTTTTTTTTTTTTTTGGTCACTGGTGGAAAAAGCAAATGTTTTCTCTCAGTAAATATTCCATTGGGTTTGTTGTCTTTATGCTGAGGCCTATGATAAACAGAAAATTATGACCAATTCTCAAGATATATTTAATTAACACGTTTTATTACATTGAATCCAAAATGTTGGGACACCATTGCTCTTTTTCCCCTTGCAGTCGGTGCAAGTAGGATTTTCCTATCCAAAGTGATTAAAATAAAAGGATTATAGGATTTCTAGCACATATGACCACTGGCGTCTGCATCAACCAATCAAAAAGGAGAAACGTTTGTGGCATTAAAGGATTGGGATCTCAGATTTGAAAATATGCTTCACTTTGGGACATTTCTATCAAAGTCATTTGAAATTTCATTTATGTCGCCCAGAATCCCATTTGCTACCGAATATACAGATTATTGATTCTGATTCAGCTGCTTTGCATTTCTACGCGCTTAGAACACACAGTCCCTCCATTAATACAAACATGACATTTATAAACATACATTTTAATTGGCTATATTATCATTATAAGGACTAATATATTTAAAACCTTCAACAGTCAAACGTTCAAATTAAGAATGTGATAAATAAATAATCTATCCTAATCACACACTGGCCTATTGTCATACATACGTATTGGAGTTTAAGTAAGAGGCGCATCTCATTTGAACCTTCAAAACTGAAATAGATAACTGATATTTTAGAGGAAAACAGGAAGCCTCTCTCCTACATTAAGCTCTGGATTCAGCCAAATAACCATGAACAGATCCAAGAATGGATGACTCAAGTATACAACAAGTTCATGAAAACGTTTCTCCGGTAAAGTCTTAAATAAAACGTACAATATGGCAAGTACACACACACACACACACACACACACAAGCTGGTGAGGGTTTTTACAGCATGTGCCGGTGTGTTTTATGGTGGAGCCATGTTTAATTATTTACTCCGGTCTTTCTCAGACCACAGTGGTGTCCGTTACACACACACACACACACACACACACACACATTAACACACCGCCTGCTCCCCCCTCTTTTCTCCAAGAGGCTTTGGAACACTTGTGGACGGCCGCATTGCTCCTCACACAAGCATGTCGGGGATGAACATCGATGAGCTGCATCGATCCACCTTGAGGATTTACTCGGTAAGCAACAGATTCTTTGTGTGAACTCAAATTAGACCACAAACTTACCGGTGAGACAGACGCAGCGGCCGGCCCTGCTTCGTGATAGCTTTTAAAGTGACAAGCTTCTGGAAGGTTTGGCAGAGTTTTGGCGGAGATTCTGGAAAATATAGAAACTAAAAACACACCTGTACCGACTACACATGGACCAGGTAGCACTTTATCAGCGCTTACAAAGGCCCTGGCGCATGGCATTGTGTGGTTTTCCTAAAGAAATTGTAGATTCCGTACCCTCTTGGTTACATGCGTGAATAAAAAGGCCAGCTAAATGACAACATATCCAACATATGTTTTGGAATGAGATTTCTGCCAAGCGAACGCCATGTGACCGCACGGAGACTGGGCCGCAGTCTGAGGGCGTCTGCGCGCCGCCGTTTGGGAGAAAGTCTGTGCTAAAAAAAAAAAGGATTTTATTTATTCTCCTTTAGGCGGTTCTTAAAGTTCCCGCGACTTTTGAATGCTCAAAGTGTGTGTGTGTGTGTGTGTGTTTGTCTTTCCAAAAACAGAGCTTGATAGACGAGTTTAACCCCAGCCTGCAGAAACTGGTCTCACTGGGTGACAACTACGTCCGTGCTTTTCAGGGTAAGATAAAAACAGACACACAACGCCCTGAAGAGATTCTCATTTGTCGATAACTCGTGTGTGACGTCTACACATACAGCTTTACGAGCGCAATAAACTGAACAAACTCGAACGGCTTTTCGTGGAAAAAGGGCCCTGTCAGACATCCATCTCACTAGACCTCATTCTGAAGTCCCTTTGCTTTGTTGATATCCTGGTGCTTTATTGCCCGTTGACTACACTACCACCACTACACAACTGCAATAGCAGGGTTTAGCACACTGAGAACAGGCTCTTTATTTGTGTGTCGTTTCGGTTGTGTACGGAAGAGGTCAGGGTGAAACTTTTGTTTTCCATTATAGGTGTTTGTTTAATGTGTGTGACGGCGGTAAAGCAACGTCCTGAACAACGGATTAATTGCTCCTGCAGACTTAAATAAAAGTGTTTAGTCGTCTGTTTTCCACTTGCAGAGAGGCTATTGCTTCCCTCGCTGTGTTCAAGGTGGAGCAATGTCCTCATGACATGTTAATGAGATCAAAGAGCAACGGCAAGTGGAAAGAATTAATTCTACTGATGCAGCTTGTCGTCTTTTTTTAAATATTAATGTGTGTTTTCCATGAAGTACTGGCAGACGCTCACATATATCCATTGTTATTGCCGTTGAAATTTCTCTCACAGCCTCCGATATTTTGATTCAAAACTCCAAAAAACAGTTCTTTTCACTCTCTCTTTTTTTAAATAACTAAAAAAAAAAACAGAACGACTGCACAGGGATCTAATTACATCATCAAGTTACTGAGGCAACACCAGGATGGAGATTTAATTGGGGCCAAACTGCAGTTTGACCCCTTTTAACTCTCATTGCCCCTCAGAGGCAGATAGCAGAAACTAAAGAAAGAAGGTTTTACAGTTTTCAGGCTGAGTGAATAAACCAAAGCTTTTAAACTACCGGTTGTTAAAATGGTGTTTAATTCAATATTATTGATATATACTAAACTCCACCTCGACTTAAACCTGAGATGTTGTTTACTGTAGAAGAAACAAAGAGGTATTAATAGATTTTTGCATTTGGGTACAGAAAGTCATGTGTGTGTGTGACGTTGTCTCTCAGTCGATGTGTAAGGCTTAATTTCCATGCCAGTGTAGCAGGGAAACGATCCGCCCCTAATACATTTGCTTTTGGACTGACTCGTGTTCTTGATGTTTCAGCTCTTGCTGCAACAAGTGAGGCCTACTTCAGTGCCCTTTCTAACATCGGAGAAAAAGCTCTGCACACGGTGTCGTCGCGCCCTCTGGGTAGGTGTGGACACGCGACCAGAGACCCGACGGAAACGCGCGTTGCTCCGGGATGTTAGCGTCTTGTTTTTGATGCGTTTATGGTCATTCATTAAACTAATTCCACAGAATTCTTCCCCGGAATGAAGACCAAAGTTTACCTTCTGGCGTCGCTTTATTACTCATTACACATTAACTAGGACATAGTGCATGTAGCGAGAGTGCACATCCAATTAGCATACTCTTAGTGTGTTCAAAAAAAGGTGAATACGGGTCTTTTACCTGGTAATTAAACACCTAGACACTTAATCTGACCTGAAGCCTGTATTGGGAGTGAATCAAGTCAAGAGTGGGGCCGAAATAACTAAATAGATGTCTATTTACCGTACAACAACAGTAGGGTTCAAACACATGTTGGTTTAAGTGGGTTTTTCTGTGCGTTTAAGCCAAGAAGTGTTGTAAAGAGTATCCGATGCCAGCTGGGGACCTGAATAATTGAGGAGGACAGGCAGCGGGCCGAGCCCCGCTCACTCTCAGCCACTACTGACAGGTTCCTGTCCAAACTGGATCATTAGTCCACCTCACTGCTTTGTTTGCTCAGTGAGGAAACGACTCCCAGCCTGCATTTCAGTGACAGAGACAACTCAAGCTGAAGGAGTCAAACAATGTGATGGCTTAGGAAACCTGACAATGACATTTGCAACTGATCTGGAGCTCGCCCCAAAGCTTTAAAGCTGAGCTCAGTTTAAAAAAAGGGTACTGGCAGCAGTTGGTGTTTTATTGGCGGCAACTGTATATCTAAACAATATTTGACAGCTAATTCAATGATAGCGATCACACCAGAAAACAGTGAGATTCCATAAACATCGTCATTAACAAGTTATTGTTCCAGAGAACCAAGGATTCCTCTGGCAAACAACACACGCGGTACATTGGGCAGTTGGTCAATTCTCCATTAGAGAACATTTCAAACGGCACAGATGTAATCAAAATGTAGCCACATGTCCGATTTAAAGATCCTGCCTGAACGTGATCCTCTGCAGCCTCTCCTCCGCTGCTTTGCCTCCTTGTGTTGGCACCAGTCTGACACCGCTGATGTTCAGAGGTTGTGATAGGAGTCGCTAGAGTTTTGTTTTTTAATCAGTATGTATATTTACTCTACTTTAAATGAATACAAAATAGAGCTTATATTGGAAAGAGATAAGCTTCATACACAAAGGTGTTCAAGAGGGTTATGAACAGATTGGAAGGGAACACATGGGGGGAGATGTAGTTGTCATAGTTGTTTATTATGTAATGATAATAATGTGACACGCGTGCCGATTGCGTTGAAGGAGATGTCCTGATTCAGATATCTGAGACCCAACGGCGGCTCACGCTGGAGCTGGATGGAATGGTAAGTCGCACTAACACTCGTATCTTCTCTGTGCTCCATTTCCTCCGGTGTTCAGTGTGATTTTGTCCCTTTCCAGTTCCGCCGGTTCAGTACGGAGGTCCTTCGGGGGATGGACACAAACATTAGAATGGACAGAGATTACATATCAGTAAGTGAGGGACAAAGCAGGTCCATCTTACAGATCATCATTATTTTTTTTATTATGCTGAAGGGTGTGATGGGAATCTGTCGTTAGAAGGAAAAACACCATCAGAATTAATGAAAAGACCTCTTCATTTTAATCTCCACTGGATTGCTGATTGTTGCCCGGACGACTGAAACGATGAGACAGACGTGATGTGAATCGTCTCGCACACAGGGCAGCAGGAAGCACTACGAGATGCAAGTCAACAACCAGGCAGCGGCTCTGGACAGACAGATGAGGAGAGGAGAAAGACAGGTTTCTGCACCCAGGAGCAAAAAATGAGCACCACTTCATATGAGGGTCTCCTTTTACAGTTTATATGTTTTGTATACAAAGATATGTGAGCCATCCATCATGTAAATCCGCAGGATTGTAGCGATTACATGCAGTTCCTCAGGGAGAGCAACAGCGAGGCCCAGCAGGAGGAGGAGAGGCGATACCGCTTCCTGTCGGAGAACCACTGCGGCCTGATACAATCCATCGCCCAACTCATGAATAAGGTATGAAACCGTCTTCTAATAGCATTTGTAATCTGTGTTTTCTGGTTTGTTTTGGCTTACTGACCAAATGGTTCGGGTTTGTGTTACAACCCGATGCGAGGGATCTTTAGAGGAACAACGACGGGAAGGCACTCCAAAGGGAATTCCCAATAATGTGTAATGATTATGAGACTATATGGATCCCTGTGAGGAAATGACTCTTCTTAATAACAAAGGTCAGAAGAGCAGATACACCTTCAGTACCTACAAAAGGGTCAATGCCACACCAACGCCACTTTACAACTGGGTGTTCAAACAACCTGCTCAATTTTTATGACACCACCCTATTGACTGGATTAAACATTTTATACACCTTTATTGCATAAACCCCGTTGGCTTATCAGCAGCCCTCCAACAGTCAAAAAGTCAAAACTATGAGATAAAAGAATTAACAGAAAATTGTAAGCCCCAATTTTTTTCAAACAGAAATTGCACATCGACGACTTCTAAGCAGCAAAAGGCTGCTACTGTTTATCATGTGCGGATCAAATGTTCACGTGAACGTGTTCTACACACCTGTGTGTGTGTGTGTGTGTGTTTGTGTGCGTGCGGTGCGGCGCGGCAGACAGGAGGAGCCCTCCAGCAGACAGCTGACGCCTGGGCCAAGCAGGTCGACGCTACCAGGGGACACGAGGCCAGACGACCCGCTGGAGTCTCTGTGAGTTCACTTCACAGGAACCCGCACTTTTCACTCACTCATTCAAGCAGCGTCACCTTCAAAAACTCCCAAACCACGTGGTGTTCGTGTGAGATGGACTCCTGTTTCAGGAGAATGGATTTGTGTCATTCAAACAATCGTTAAAAAGTCTCAGTTTGTGCGACAAAGACAATGCTCAGTACTCTGCACAGGCCCTGCGTTGTAGGAAAACCAGTAAATGTTTCTAATAATATTCTCGTTGCTTGTGTGACCTCTAGTGGTGGGAGCCTAAATTTAATTAAAATCAGTTTTAGAGGAAAGCTTTCTGATTAAACTTAAAGAGAAGTTACAGATTGACTTCTCTCCACACCTTTAAACATCTGAACCTCATATGTCGCCTAAAGGAACACACGAGTCCTCGAGTTATGTCTATATGAATTGATTATTCAAATACTGAAACCACACAGTTGTCTGTATAGAGACTGCAATCACTATTCAAGTAAACAACATGAATGAACCTGTCAGTTCCAGTCTGTTCCTCATTGGAAAGTACCACACATCCTGCTGTAACATCAATCACAGGATTAACGTGGATCATTTTTCTCTTTGTTTTGCCACATTTTGCTTATAACAAAGACAGACACTTGAGTTGTTCCTCTCCAGTCACACATACATTGCTCATTGTAATATACAGAATCCTGTTAGATCCTCGCAGCTGCTTTTCCTTGTTTCTGTTTGTTCACACATGAATGTGCCATTGTGACCGTTGTATTCCCCTGGGTTTACAGGGCGTATTAGCATCAGAATAGATTCCTGATAAGTTGCCTGTTTGTGTGCATGTGGTTGCTGCACAGAGAGGGATGAAGGAGGAGGAGATGAGGAGGAGCAGAGAGGAGCTGTCACTTGGCAACGTCCCTTCAAGGGGTGAGGGCTTCATTTGAGCTGTTCAAGGGCTCAAAACAGCTGATTCGCGTTTTACTTTGGAGCCACATTTGCATGTTATGTTTTTTTTCTGCCCGTTAAGCCTCCTCTAATGCTCATTTTAATATCCCTCCACAAGCCGCTTTATCTTTCTTTACTCTTTTTTTATCTCTCTCTCTCTCCACTCTGCATATTACACACTTTCATATCTCCCCAGTTATAAGTTCTGTGTGCATAAAGTCTCTCTAATTACCCAGCCTGCCGATTTTGGTTAAAAATGAGATAAAGTAACGATGTATCAAAACAGACTGCACATCTACTGCCGGAATACTAAATAGCACTCATCATAAATTTGGCCCCCATGAGACATTATGTGCAGCAGGCTTGTTTCCCCGACTGATAAAAAAACAAAGCCAGCCTCTTTGGTGCAAACCATTGGCCTCCTTCGCCGGCCTCCCGAGCAGACGTGATTTCACGTAGAGGAAGTCGTTCAGCAGTCCGCTCACCCAGCGAGTGCTGCTTTTCAGGGCCGTGATTAAAGAACTGAATCCTTGCTGCTTATAGTTTTTAATGAATCATCTCACCAGAGGCGCCTTTTGGTCATTTCTGCCGGTTAATCATCTAACTTGCGCTTTACCAAACCCCCCCCCCCCGCCCTCTCTCCTCCAGCTCCGTCTCCCCAGGGAGGCGTTTCCCGCCCAATGGGAGGCAGGTTCTCGAGGGCCCGGGTGTCCCACCAGCCCAGTGGCTCAAACCCCACTCTGCTGCCCTTCAGCAGGGGAGAGATGATCACCGTGCTGGTCCAGCAGCCCAGAAACGGCTGGCTGTATGGACGCGTTGACGGAAGCTCGCGGTGAGTTTGTGTGTGTGTGTGTGTGTGTGTGTGTGTGTCAAAGGTTGTTGAACCCGTGTCCCTCCGTGACACTAACCCTTTAGAGGAATAATGAAATGGTGAAGAGGAAAGGGATCGGAGCAACCATTTGTGACTGGAGAGGGACGTTAAAAGAATAAAAGCAGAAACAGAAAAGAAAAAGCAAACATTGTTAAATACTGGACACATCCAAATTTTGACTGTATAGGTCAATTAGAATGAGTCAATTTCCAGGAGCCGCCGTAGCCGCTTACTTTCTTTCTGCGCCCTTTTGTTTTCAGTGATGGATGGTTTCCAGCCGCCTATGTGGAAGCACTGGATGACCCTCCAGAGACATTCAGCTCTCGGTAAAACATCCAAAATGAAATGTATTGTTTGTTTTGCGCTAATTGCAAGCTGTTAGAGGAATCCATTGGCGTGTCTCACTAGTACCTCTTGCACGTGAGCTTGGGGAGAGACTGAAAGATGAGCTGCAGCATAGAGCTTCAAGCCCGCAGTGGAAACCAGCAGCTAGAAATTACTAAACCAATGAAACACATTATCTGCTGTTGAAATATTATTTTATGAGCCTCAATATAATACAATGTGGAGAACGTTGAGTATTCATGATATACTAACTGACCTCAACAAAGCAGTTTATGCTTTATTTGCAGACCTTAGGAGAGACCTTAAACCAAAAGCTTTTGCATGATGTTTCCCTTTTAAAACCGGATGCAGGACCTACTTTGCAGTCCCCTCAGGCTGTTTTATGGGCCCAAAACTTTAAAAAGGGTCAGTAAGAAGATTAGGCCTGGAATAATAACTAACTATTTAAGATACTCGGGTGACCCATTGCTGTGAGCAAAACTAATGAGTGCAAGTCTAAACGGCAATGTTGCTGAACACGTGCCATAGCTAAAAACTTTAACTGTGACTGCACATGCACGCAGCTTCCAAAGGGAAGACATGGTTTAACACATATGTTCTATGTTCAATTCACAACGGAGATCATTTTCAAGAGATAACCGATTGAGTTTTTGTCATTTCAGAAGCTCCTCTAACATGGGCGACTTCCCAGACCAACCAAGAAGCAGCAGCCACAGCGGAGCCCCGCCCCCTCCGCCCCCGCCCCCTTTAACCTCATACAAACAGTTTGAGACGCGACCCATCACGCCTGACATAAGGCGCGAGACTAATTCAGAAAAAAAGGTAAATCCACCTCAACCACGTCTCTCTCTTTTTGAATTTTTAATAAAATAATAGCAATCTTTATTTTAAACATGGTCAAAGATGGCTTCTTCTTTGGTCTTTTTTTTTAAAGCCTTTTGGGAACTACTTTTTAGAGACTCATCTTTGAATTCTAAATTGTGTATAAAATATGAATGATGTCTTCATCATTGGTTACTACATCTTTCATCACTTAGTTAGCCATTAATAGGACCGACCTTCTGCTTGTTATGATGAAGTGGGAAACATTGTACCGTAATCTTTGGACAATAAGCCGCACCTTTTTTCCCCTTTTTTGATTCTGCGGCTTATATAACGGTGCGGCTAATCTATGGATTCTTACATGTAACGGCCACTAGGGGACATATGGTAATTAAACATTAAAACACCTGTGGCTTATAGTCCAGTGCATCTTATATGTGTACACATCATTCAATTTAGCTGCTGCTGCTTGTACTCCAGTGCGGCTTATAGTGCGGAAAATACGGTAATCTGTTTATAAGTGCTGATCGGTTTCTCACTTTATCATCAACCAATGTCAAGAAGTTTTGATTAAGTTAAGTTAAGAAGTTCCTTTAATTCATAATCCTGTGAGAAGTGTCTGATACATTGATTTGTCCGCCAGACGATGACATGGGGCGACTGTGCTGAGCCGTAGTTTGCACGCCTTTAATGGTGTCTGTCCAGCAGGGCCTCTGTGGCAACGTGCTGTTCTCCATGGCTCCACAGCCGTCTTTCTGGTGGATGCAGGGAGGAAGCTCCAGCTGCTGACGGTGTATGGGCGAGGAGGATGTGTGCATGTGTGTGTGTGTTTGTCTTCTTGTCTTGGCATGCTCAGACAGAGAACCGAGTTGGTGTGCGACACAACTTTCACATTGCTGCAGCGTGATGATACTTTTTAATGGGTTTTCTCTTCGCTGATATTCAAGCCTTGTGTGGAGAGAACTGCAGAGAGCTGCATGTAATAACTGGCCCTCCTCGACTGTGATGCTTTGTTATATATATAGAGTTTCTGGTACATTTAAGGGATGTTTCTTTCGCAAACACCCAGAACGACCAAACGATTTGGTTGTCGGTCAAAGCAAATTGGTTATATTTACCTGTGATGTGTCTGCATGGTCTCTTTGGTTGTCCCTTTGTCAATCTCTATTGTATAGGATTATAGAAGTTTGTGTCAACTGGACACACTCTGAGGCGTGTGTGTGTGTGTGTGTGTGTGTGTGTGTGTGTGTGTGTAAAAGCTGACTCACAAACACATCAATGAGCAGCTTTTTGGTGCACAGACTGAAAGCATTGCGCAGGGGTTGAGAGCCGCAGCCTCCATTAGTGCGTGTACCCATCTAATGGTTTGGATTGGCCGTCACTCACCTATTCCCTTCTCATATGTGTTTCTGCAGAGATCAGAACCACACGGATCCCAGCCACAACTGTTCCCCAGGTACGATCTACACACCAGCGGCTCTCCCTCTCTCTCTCTCTCTCTCTGGTGGTAATACGTGTAAATCGAACTCAATTACAGAAAGTAATGATATTTTTGAAGTAGATCATTAAACAGATGAGGGCAATGATCTAAATGGCACAGGATCGCTTTCCTTTCATTAGGAGTCAGAAGTGCCGTTCAGTGCGTGAACCATTTCAACCATGACCATGACTTTCACGATCACTTCAGTTGGCTGGATGAGGCCTGAACATTGGGAATTGATCTAATTTGTCCTCCAGTGACAGGCTAAAAGACGCTTTTCGCCACCCTGTCTCTGTCTTTTTCTCCTCCTCCAACACCCATTCACCTGTCTCCTTTTTATTTTGAAGGGGGACAAACCCGTTTGCCACAGTCAAGCTGAAGCCGACGTCCACCGATGACAGGTCGTCCCCGCGTCTATATCGCTGAAGACATCTTCACCCCTGTGGTGTGCTCAGAGCGTTGAGCGCGACAACGTGTTCATTTGAAGTATCCGAGTACATATGTGAATGGACGCTGTCGAGAGTTTTCCTAAAACGGCACTCGGCTAAGAGAAAGAACAAAGCTGGAAGGCTGGAGAGAGAGAACAGAGAAAATACATGAATATTTGATCATTTTGGGTTCGCAGTAGGACTGGTGATGTATATTTATAGATCTTGGTAGACTACACAAGCATTTGTTTTTATAGGCAATACGGGTTTTCTGGTTGACTTTTTCATAAATGGCTCTTGTTTTAACATTTGTATGAAAGTAAGACCAACTCACTAAGCAACAAATGGGTTCATGTAGGGAAACTAATAGGTGCTTATATGGGTTAAATTAGCATTCCTTCTTTGGGTTTTCTGACATTCTGATGATAAAATATATGAGAATGACTTAGTACCTAGTAAATGTTTGACTAATTTACCTTGGGGATTGGCTTTTACCGAGGGTAGAAAAATTCAGGAAATATTTCAAGTTGGAACAAACAGGAATATACGGAATCACCAGGAATAAAATGGACATGTTGGGGTAATTGAACCGTGTTTAGCTGTTCCCAACTCGCTGCATCCAGCTTGCATACTCATGTTCTCAGCTACATTTTAGTTCCCTGTTTATTACTTTTGGGGGAAAAAAAGGTCAACATTTTAAAATTCCCCAGCTTAACTAAAATGTCCCGCCCCTTTGTAACGCTACTTTTACCTTCTTATTATTTTTTAAGGTAAACGAGTCTGAGCCATAATCATGATGAAAAGTGCATCTTCCATCTCATACCGTCCTCATGGCATCATTTATCAGTTGTCCTTTTTTTTTTTACTGATTTCATAATGATGATATTGATCTATCAAACATAAGGCTTAAAAATAAGCTGTGAACTAATCAACAATAAAGACATGACATCATCAGTTGAAGCCCATGAAGACTTAATATCAAATGTATAGTGTTTTTTTCTATAACATTGTATATTGAAAACTAAATATCTAACTAACTTCTACCATTGACTTCAGCAACACAGGGCCTTCCTGAGCCAAACAGTGTGCTGAGTGACATCCTCTCAGCCTCAGGTCTGTGTTTATTTGCTTACTAAAGAGGATTCCAGCGTTGGCTGTTTGAGGGCTGCGCCGGGATACTTAACCCAGATTGAACCCCGGCGTGAATCCGGCTCTGCTAAAGGCTTGACAGCGCGTCTTGGCTAAACTGGCGCAGCACTTCTCAATAAAGATTCTGGAATGATGTGGTCTGCGCCTCCTTTCCCTCTTTCAGCGAAGTGGCATTCATAATGCAACGTGGCGTGCAGGAAAGATGCTCCTCAGCGAGCCGCGATCGTGTAGACTTTGTCTCGGTGCACCTCCTTTCTCCTTCGTCACGGCTTCCACCACAGAGCCGATGATAATGAATAATAACAAATCAAGCCGGAGGGGAATTCTGCCCTTTTCTTTTTTTAAGTACACCCCTTCATATAATCGTTGGTTAGGTTGCTGCCAAGATGCGCCTCGCTCGCTCTACTTGACACAAGTGACAGAGAAACGGAGCGCGAAGGAGGGCGGGACCAGATGAGAGAGTCACATCAACGGAGGGAATTAACAGAGGAGTCAGTGTTCTCAAGCCGTTGTTTTTGTTTCCCACTTAATTTTATTCTTTTCACAGCTTGACCTCTTTCTTCTTTTGGTATGTTTTACAACAGCTCGTTACCAGAGGAGAAAGGGATGGAAAGATAGTTAGATGGATGGCTGTGGTGGTTTGGGAGGGAGGGAGGAAACTGCAGGAAGGGAACAGAGAGAAGAAGAAAGACAGAAAAATGTAAAAGAAAGAAAGAAAGAGGGGAAGTGAGATGAAGTGTTGGCTAAGGAAAGAAACAAACAAAACTCAGAAACACCGAAAGACATTAAGGTCTTCCTTTTATCAATCTCCATTTACTTTATCAACATCTATCTACCTTATGCTTTAAAACGTGAGGTTTATCCGCGCATCTACATGAACACAAACACGATCCGTTTGTACAAAAAGGGTGGAATCAATAGGATGAATATAGTTGCAGGGACGTCTAAAGAGGAGCGTGGATCGCCGCCGCTTACTTCCTACAGTGCAGCATTGCATTTCTAGCAAACACAACCGCGGGGGAGAAACGGGAGGGGGGGTTAGCAGGAGTCGGCTTGGTCTGGTGCAGCGGAGGAAGGGGTGTGGGGGTCGGGGGGGGGGGGGGGGGGGGGGGGCTGGGATGTAGCAGTGGCCTGGTCTTGGGGTGCTAGTCAGTCACATTGGTTGACTGTTTATTCTTTCACCAGGGCAGCAAACTCTGCAAGAGAGTAAGAAAAAAAACAAACAGAATCGTTATTAGTTAATATTAATAAACATCTCACAGTAATAAAAGGTTTGCACATTGAAATACATCTACTGATGCTTTCTAAAATGCTAATGGTAATACAGATAGTGGGGTCAGAAGAGGAATCTGAATCTCTTGCGTTCGGCCCCGTGGATCAGACACGTTTTGTCACATGGGTTTTTTTTTCCAGTAGATTTTAGGATGCCGTTACATAGATGACGTGCAAAACGCACTGGTCTTTTATTCTCGTCTGTGATCGTGAAGCGTGAGACCTTTAATGGGATGCCTGTGCGACCTGTTCACCTGATGGGTGAAGGGAAAACATTACGCGCCGCTGCCTGGGTCCCATTAGCTGATTCAGTGACGTTGGTGATGAGTGCTCATTGGTTCAAAACGTGGAGACATGAAGAGGAGGCACCACTTTTTATGTTTTCCATCATGTTGGCTGCTGCTAATTCCACTGCTAATGTTTGACCCCTTTTCCCCCCAGTCATTTATGGACAGTCCCCTAATGGGTAGAATCATGCCATTGTGTGTGTGTGTGTGTTCTCCACAGTCATTTTACTCTATGTCTGTTTGTGCGACACCGAGACTAATAATGCGACGACGTTTACCATCGACTCCAATCTTGCCGTCACCATCCTTGTCGGCTGCTCTTAAAAATTCTTTGGTTTCCTTGTCCGTCAGGTCCCGCCCATCTTTGGAGAAACCCTTCAGGACGAATCTAAGCAGAGAAGCACAATGGATACGAGAACGTTCGTTGCATACTTGGAGTTTACGTGTTTGTGTGTGTTTGTCTCACTTGAGCTCCTCTTCCTCTATGAAGCCGCTGTTGTCGGCATCCAGCACCAGGAAGACCTTCTTCACTTCGTCAAAAGACTTCGCCTTCAGACCCATTATCTCGAAAAACTTCTTGTGGTCAAAGGAACCAGCCACTGCCCAACACAGACAAAAAACACACAATGATGCAAATTGTCAATACTTTCAAAACATTTCTTACCATTTTATATCAATCAACTTTTCACTTTAGAAAGGTGAAAAATAACGTAGATACATAGCTGGCAAAGCTATAAATCCGAACGATTGTGATCGTACTTTGGAGAGACAAGTATCTCTTTTTGCTGTCATTGTTTAAAGACAAAATTGCAATGGGGAAATGGATTGAGGCAAAAAAAAAAAAAGCCATTTGCCAGATGGAAACTGCTTTTACCTGCAAATGCATCCAGAGCTTTCTTGATGTCATCAGCGTTGAGGATGCTGCTCATTGCCATCTCAGCTGTTAATAAAAAGAGGGCAAGAGAGAAAGAAGAGACGGACGGAGGTTAGAAACAAGGTCGCTGCAGCGCGCCGATACGACTCAGACATTCTCCTATTACACTGGTGACGCTCTCGAAATGCAGCCGGAAACCAGACATGTGAGAGGGGAGGGCGGTGGGTGACACACTGAATCAGTGACCCTCAAAGACGAGGGACAAACGGAGAGAGGTGAAGGAGACGTGGCCGAGTTGGAGAAAGGCCAAGACACCCGAGCAGAAGGGGGAGGAGCTCCGGTCCCGCTGTGAGCGGACATGTCAAAGTGAAGATACAAAGGAACCAGAACGGCCCCACGTGGTGTCCTCATCGCTGTCTCATGATCTTGTCTGACATCACTGAGCTGTTACGGATGAAGGGCGGGGCACCGGGGTCCAGAGCAGGGACTGTCTCGTACCTCACACTGGCAAAGTGTGAGGTACGAGACAGTCGTACTTCACACCATGTCATCGTCTGGCGGACTGGCCCTCGTTGGCTCTTTGGCTTCCTGTCCGCCGCGCGTGACTCAACCCGATCGCCGCTTATGAGGCCGTCGCCTCGTCCTGCTTCTGACAGACGCTTTGACTCTCCTCCGTTGCTACTGCGAGCACGCGGCAGCTCGACGCCGAGCACAGAGATGGACAAACACAGAGCGAGCGACGTGCGGATTACAGGATGCGGTGGTCTGATTGCACTTTGCTCATTATGGTTGGGCAAAGCGGAATTTTCCCCTTTGTATAAATATCATGCTTCTTACTCCAGCTGCCAGACTCAATGGGCTTTTGCCAAACCAAAATCTTGATGACCAGACAAGAACTCTGCCTCTAAGGCGTGAAATCAGCGTGACTTAAGCTGTACGGAGGCGTCAAGTCCCTTCAACCACCTAAATTTGACCGCCGTTGTTTCAACAACAGAGAAACACAAACACCCCACACACAGATGTTGAAGGGTTTGTGAGGAGCGGACAGGAAGAAAACGAGTGGCACATATTGATCACAAAAAGACGAGGGTTCTCATCTGATCCAAAAACCCATCTAAAAGAGACCCAAGAGATTTTTATGTGCATTTGTTCCCGCAGATATTTGTGTGGTACTCCGACAGACGTTGCCATTCCCAGAGACTCACACTCGTGAGAGGCGGTTTGGCTTTTCACGGCCAACGGGATCCATTGGAGGAGAACGTGCAATAAACCGCTGTGCTCTGAGCCACAGAAGTCGAGAAGGACTGGAGCAGCCATCGAACCGCTCCCTGTGGTCAGTGGACCAGTGCAAAAGAAAATGGGAATTTTCTGTTTGTTTTGGGCTGTGACAACACGGGTTAGTGGGGCTGGGCGGCCGCTCCGCAGGCCGATGGGTGACCACGGACTGTTGGACCCGAGCACCTGATGTTCAGTTCATTTCCTGTGACCACTTTGGCAGACGTGGTGAATTCCATGCCGTCTCTTTCAACGTGACGGAGGTAGCAGTTAGTAATCCCGCTCTGCACGTCCACCCTGCTTTCACTCTATTCTATTTCTATGTCCGGAGCACCTTTCTGATGATGAGGGAAGCTCACTAGATAACAAAGAAACATCTTCAACAAGATGTTGATGCAAAGCAGTTCAGACTGAAATGTCCCATTGAAAGGTCACAGTAATGGCAGCTCATCAGCATCATCATTATCACTCTGCTCCCCATGTCCGGCCGTAACGCTGAGCTGGCGGGTGTGATCATCATCGCCCGAAAATCCTCAGAGGAAATACACTCAGTGTTGCCTGTACATCCCCCACCACCCCTCAAGGAACAACTGTTACGACATCATCTGCTTCCTAATCTGCAACACCGTCGATTGATGTAGCTGCCTTTGCGGCTAATAATGACAAAAGCACAATGTTATTTCAATCAGGAGCAACTCATTTAATAGTAAACCCACAATGTCTTACACAAGTCTTTGGCGATTGGACTCCATCCTGAAGGACTATCCCCCGAAGGCTGGGATACCAAGAGCCCAATCCCCCCGGAGTCCAGACACTGATGATGATGAGGATGATGATGATAGCAGCAACCTCATACCGAACCAAGAACGCCGATGCCGACTGGAGGTGACTGAGGTGGGGGAGGGTCGTATCAGCTACACGCTGAACTGACAGCTGACAGCTAACAAAGGAGAACCCTTTCAGAATTGACAGCAACAGCGTGATTGGCTCCCGGAACCGGTGTGTAGACTCTGATTGGGGGCGTGCACGTTGTAGCGTCCAATCAGCTGATTACCAAAGAGGCAAACCGATTCAGCTGGTTGTTTTCCTGACTGAACTTGCGCTTGAGCTTCATTCATGTGGGTTCTTTTCTACAACTGTGTAATAATATTTACCATAGTGTAATATATTGTTTTTGGTTTTACCTACAAGCAGCTGAATTCAGCTGAATTCCGCATTGGAAGTAGTTCAATGCTGGTTGGCGTTATCTAGTTCAGAAACACAGGCTGCACACAGAGATCAATACTGAACACCGCTTAACTTGTGCGACCACCCGTGCTATCTGTTATCATTACAAAAGTACAACCTCCTTCTCTGACCTTTACCACAAATGTGTCCGTGGGGAAAGGAGACAGTTCGCCCTGAAATGATAAAATGGATTTACCGAGTCAGCATGCTGCCGGTGGAAATGTCTAAAGTACACTGCATTGATTTATAAAAGGAAATGTTACTCCGGATTCTTGGTCTCGGAAGGTTGGTTTTCATCTCGTCCAACTGCTGGATTCAACGTCATGTTTCGTTCGTTAGATCTCTGATTTAATAAATCAGCAGTCAAACATAACGCGTTTGACTTGACAAATCTACATGGAGCTAAAGTTCATTTTAAAAATCATTCATTTCAAATCATGTTGGCCGAATCGATCAGTGTCTATTTATGCGTCGTGATGACCTGCATGTTATTTTTAAGCTTGAGTAGATTATAATTTACCAGTAAGCTCGGCTTTGTTAAATTGAACTGCGGCGGGATCTACAGCGGGATCAACTGTGATCATGGGAATACTACCACGACAAACATACAGAATGTGTACTGTACTGTTTTTTTTAACGGTAATGTGTTAATGTGTTGCCTGCCTAGTTATTATGATATTAACTCCAGTTCCAAGTATAATGCCTCGGGTTAATGTTTTGTTTACATCGATCTATAGATTTTTGACCCAAATATTTCTTTGAAAATTTTCAAGGCCACAGATAATTTAATCTTCAAAGAATTATTTATAACTGTAGGCTGTGAAGAGGATTCAAATAATGCTCATTTTTTTCATATTTAAAGTCTGCTGTCTGCAGTGCTGATGTGATGCATGTACTGTTCACAATCCTCGTCTCCACCAACACCGTTTCAAAGGGAATCATAGTGGATGACCTTGCTTTTATACCTTGCTTTTATCCTTCACTCTTCACTGCACTGACGCCTGCAGTCCTTCAAACACTGAGATGTCTTTTTCACGTCTAAACTAAAACAGAACATTTCGCAACTAAAGCGGAACGTCAGCGCTATAAGATATGCTGCCTGCTCAGAAGCCTCAACACAGAAGTGAAGAATGGAGCTAAACAAAGCCTGAGCTGCACAAACGGTGGATTCTTCCACACTAACGTGGGTTTTCGTTGGAATGACTCTTTATTAGAATGAGTCTTCAAACATTTTCATTAAAGAACAGCAGGGTAACATCTGACCACGGAATGCCATTTCAGTGGGTCTATGCATGTGCTGTGGAGCAACAAGGGAAGCAAGTGAACAATGTGTGACATGAAAGTGTGCGTTGCAGGTTCCTGCAGGATATTGATGGTATCTCCACGAGGCCTGTGAACGTACAGTGTGTACAGCTGAGGTTTCCTTTGTGGGAAGTCCCAGCGCCCTGTTGGCCTCTCTAGGTGTGGGAAACCTATAAGCATGCTGCCAACTGGAACCGCTGCGTGAACGTGTGAACGTGTGAACCTGTGAACCTGTGTGTGTGTTTACGTGACTCACAGAGGGGGAGTTTGTAAAAAGCAGTGAGAAGGGTAAAAAGAGCTGTGCCTTCTGCTCTTTTTGTGAACGCAAAGTGAACTCGAGTCCTGCAAGAGCAGGCTTTGAAGGGATTGTGTGTGTGTTCCTCTGTGCTGCTGCTTCAGTGTACTGCAATGAGGCATTGTTGTGACTCGTACACCACTGGAGCTTTATTCTGCTTTAAGTTTAAAATAAGGTCACCAATATTGGGATTTCCTTGTAATGACGTCGTGGTCAAAGGACAACCACGCCGTCTCCGCTGAGGCCCAGCCGATGCAACAACGGGAAGTTCCTGCTCCATAAGGCCTTTTATCGGAACGCTACCAATCTGCACTTTATCCGTAAATACACCTGATGCACGAATGTAGCTAGAGATTCCTTTCCAGTGTGCATCGCATTGTCTATTGATTGACATTTTCATTTCATTCAAAAGACAAACACACACATACACACACACACAAACAAACACAGCTGTGAAATACGGGATTTGACAAAAGTAGTGGATTATTTAAGTTAGTTTAAAAAATAAAAAAAATCAAGTTCTGACCTGGTGGTGGCGCTATCACCAGAGGGAAATCGGTTCATCCCGAGCACAACAGGAACGTGTAAAAGTGTGTATGAAAGAAGCGTTGGCATGGTTACGCACTCCCACTTAAGACACCACTAAGATGGATAATCTAATACAGGTCGTAAACTCTAATGAGGGGACATTATTTTCACATCATGTGCAGACTCGATATACATTTGCATTAAATATTACAAAACAAATTAAAAATGTAAATTCCATTTAATCTGCCGTTGAAAGAAACAACGTCGAAAGGGTTAGAAAAAGCATACATATTTCATCGTGACACACAAACAAAATATGATCTGTCCTCCTCATTAATTAACTGAGACTGCCTGCGCCTAAGTGTCGTAATTAATATTCATCCAACATGATGGGTCTGCTGCAAAAGTAAAAAAAAGAACATTTTAATCTGATCATCTGTTGAAACAGGAATTAATTCTCCAGAGGAGCTCCATGTCTTTCACTGCCTCAGCATTTTGTCAAAGTTACACTTCCCTGGAGCACAGGGGTGGAGAAGGTATTCAATCTCATTAAGTGTAATAAAAATGTGACCTTGAAAGACACAAAGCAACGAAACAGCCTGTCATTTCGGCAGCGAACGGCTGCTATCAGAAAGTTATTACCTCGTCAATATACTGTCTCCATCGAAATTTAAACTCATACTACTGAAGAGGCTGTGAAAGAAACTCTATTACATTTGAGACGTTTCTCTTGCAATCACCTCTTCTATTGGTTTCATGTGTCCCTGCATTCGATCCCAAATTAATTGACTTCCCCCTTCTGTCGTGATAACGTGGATGAAAAGATCATTTCAATTTTAAACGTGACATCGCTCCGCGTGTCTGTCTTTCTCTTTGTGGCAAACCATTACCAGAGGTATTTCTCAAATCTCATCTTAGCAGTCCACTGGATGGTGGATGTTGGGTGGGCTGGGGGGCCGCTAGGTGCGGGAGAAACGTCCAGTAAAAGATCAGAGGCTCTGCTTTTGTCCCCTCAAACAAATTTGGGATGAAAAATGGGCGTCCAGTTCCGTTCCAGCCCTCCCGTGTCGCTCTCCTGACTGTCCTTATGTTCTTAGGCTATACCCCTCCCGCTGCGGGGCGACTGTGGGTGAGTCCTCCAATCAGAGGGTTGACGGTCCGATTCCAGGCCCGGCTGACCGGCATGGCGATGGCTTTGAGTGGACGGAAGACTAGAAAAGCAGGAAAGTACTGTCCATTTACCTCCCCATTCTCCAACACTCACATAACAGCTGAAATAACGATGGTTGTCGGTAGATTTCATCAGCTGCAGCTAACTAGTTAATCCAGTTATAGTTCATTCAATGAGTCTCATATGTGCACTCGATGACTACATCTGGGATACCGGCTTCTACACAGAGACAAGTTGTTATTTTCAATGCAGCCTGTGAGTCAACAAGTAAAGTTGACCTGGTTGATAATGATGTGCTCTTGAGCTTTATTCTGTAAATAGGTAGCTGAGGGTTGAGGTTATCGTTGAATCAATAGCTTGACAAAGAGGAGCCGAGATCGAGAGAAACTCCCCGGTGTGCATCAGTCAGGACGGAGGGACTCTGCATAGAAGGGAATCTGCTCTTCATCGCTAACCTAAACAATAAAACAGTGCAGCAGTCCCAGCCGAGACGCCCTCACCGAGGCTCATCTATAGACATGAAGTGGTTGTAGATCACGGCAAAGATCAACTGTTTCCACGAGTGGTTTTACCGAAGAGCCTCCAGGGCTGACCTTCAGGAAGCGTTACGCGACCGACCTGTACGTGAAAACCATAATCAAGTGTTCTTGGGAGAGGTGGCTTGATATTGATCCTACGTGTTGTTGCTGTGAACGTTTTGTTTGCTTTGGACCGCGGAGAAATGGCAACAGCTATTAGAACAGGAATGGAAAGTTTCAGCAACTGCTTTGTCTCAGTTACTGTCACGGTAGTAATTGAAGACACAGCTGTCATCTTTATAATATGATTTTTTCGGCAAGAACCAGTTTGAAGGCGGCAAAGATGTCTTGTCTTTGTAACTTTGTCATGAAATGTTCTGCAGAAGCCTGTAGATGCCAGGAACTGTGCCCTCCGGTCGAGATGAGTCATTTGAACAACTATTTTGTTTGACTTATGTTTGCTGACAAAAAGCGTTTAAATGTTGTTCTGCATCTCTCTGGTATCTAAACCACCAAACCGTGCCGTGCTCTCTCCCTTTCTTGCCCTCTTTGTCCCTTTCTGTCCTCTGCTCTGTATTCCCTTTGGCATGACTGTGCCGAGACACCAGTCCCAGTCCATTTCAGAAACCTTCCCCTCAAAGTCCTAAATCTCTTTAACCATGAGATGCTCTCTCTTCAATCTTTTTGTTACAGCGTTGTGAGAGTTTTCGCTCTGCTCTCTCCGTCTATAGCACTAAATCTACGAAGGGGGGTTGCCTTGATCCCGTGATGTACCAGGGTGTCCCTGTGGGATCAGCAGCAGGGGGGACAGAAGGATGGAGGGAATGAGAGGAGAAGGCGACTTCTGACAGGCGAAGCCGACAGGGAGGTAGAAGTGGATGATGACAGAGGAGGAATTAAGACAGGGAGGGTGAAGGAGAAATCAGAGAGGGAAATGCAGACGGGGTTCAGCAGAGAAGCAAAAAGGGAGGGTGGAGGCCAGAGGGAAGCGTCAGGGGGCTGAAGGGGGACAATGGCCGTCACCAGGGAATGCCGACGTTAGATGACGCATGGACGAGGAGAGGAAGCAAAATGCCTATAAACAATAGAGATTTTCTACATGTGTAATGTTCGTATCTCACCCACAGCCTGCGGGGCCACGGTCTCTGCACAGTTTGATTTTTGTATTTAGAGGTATGTCACATTTGTGACATTAATTGCATATATTTACCACTGGTAAACATACTGGAATTGGATAAAAACAGGTATTAAATCAACAAATAGCAAATAATAACTTTGATTGTTCTTCACATTGTGCAGGTTGGATTTCTTTTTCTAACATCTGATCAAGTTACACTTTTAGAACCAAATTGGCATCTTTTGACAAGCTTTTGCATTCAGAGAAAGACAGTGTTTTTAATATATAGATTTCTAGACGGAGACACTATAGAGGGAGGAAGACAAGATGAAAAAAGGAAAACAAATTGTCTGTCCGCATAAGTGCGTCGTTGCAAATGACTTCTGAAATTAAATAAATGTAATAATTTATGTTTGACACTTGTGGGCAAATGATGTTGTGGATCATTTTGGGATGCTTTAGCCAATAGGGTAAGAACATGAAATGTTTTAGTTTACACCCTCAACACATCGACTCGTGTCGTTGCAGCCATTCAGACCACAAAACCATTGAAAACTCAACAAATGTGTCGATGTGAAATTCAAATACATTGAGGCACATCTTTGAAAATACATCATGACTCGGCTCACAGAAAAGCATTCGTGAGCGAGACAGCAGGAGAAAAGAGAGCTGTTACGTGGAATCATCTCCATCCACAAGCACCATTATATTTCTCTGTCCCTGCAGTTAGTTTTCCTTTCACTCTGAAAAAGGTGCACATTGAAAAAAACTGAGAGGAGCCTAGGATGGATGAAAAAATAAAGAGGTAGAGGATAGAAGAAAAGTGCAAAAGATTACAGATGCTGAGTACGAAAGAGGAGTGATTCGCCTGTTAATAGGAAATCCAATCCAATCTCGCCGGCTGTCTGTTTCTGTGTGAGTGTGTAAGCTTGCTCATGGTGCTTAAACATTGTTCTTTCTGCAGAAAGGTTAGCGCATCTAGACAAATTACATTAAGAATGAGTCTTAATCTACACTGGCCATAAAATATAGCAAATAAAGTCAGACATCTGCAGGGAGAGAGAGAGAGAGACCACTAACGCCGGTCTTCTTATCATCTTAAGGTTTTTATAATGTGCAGCGTTTAGTAATGTGGTGACACCAAGTCAGCCTCGGATTAGCAAAGAGAAAAAAAACCTAAACATCAGTTCGCCCGTGAAAGGTTGCTGCTTTTTATCATACGGTGCCGATGTGGCCGAGTGCGGCTGAAGTGAATCCAGTTGCAGGGGATTCAAGGGAGGGACGACAATAATAGATTTTTTCTCATTTTATTGCCTGACAGCAGCTTTTTGTTGGAATCTGATTTACTACTTTACTACTCACTCCCTCGGCACACCGAACTTCAATGTCGACTGCTCTTTTGTTTATTTTGAGTGTGTAGCTCGCGTGCGGGTCTACCGTATGGTGTATTTGCATACATGGAGGTATATGTTGTGTAGGTGTTTACAAGTTAAGTGTCGCCCGCATGCAGAGCTTCTGAGTGTGGGCTGTACGTGCGCATTCCTTTCATCCCCGGTCACATAGACTCAACAATAGTCAAATTGCGTCTGCGCAATGGATGATAAGGCATCGAGTAAACGTAATCTCTGTTATTTATAGTTATAAGGAGTAAAGAAACAAAGAAATAATGTGTTTTCCCTCTTAATCATCATTTATGACCAACTAGAAATCACCGCTCTCTGTATTTTGTTGGTTTTTTTATTTGATGTTTGGGACATTTCTCGGACATCATCCTTTTCACCTTAAGTGTTCAGCACAAGAAGAACACAAGAAGCTACAAAGATGGCCGACCAAGCAGCAAAAACAATGCAAATATTGAGAGGTGAGGCACCAGGGACAAAACGAATCCTGCATATTACGCTGTTAAACTTAATGAAGATGTTGAATTAATTAAATATAAGATTTTGATTGTTCTTTGACTGACTGGAAGCCAAAAAAATGTACAATTTTTTAATCAACATACCACAACTTTAACTTCAACATATTACTCCTCCCATTCTACAAAAAGTTTGTATTTCTCGTCTCTTACTGTATTTTTGAATACTCCTCAACTCTCATCCACAAGGTGCTGGAGCCCATGAAGCTTCTGAAGTCAGTCTCAAATGTTGTCACACGGTTCTGACTGCCAAGATACTGTGAGAAGAACCCAATCCCCCTCTGGCCCCCGAAGAATGTAGATCCTGCATTTCACATTTCACAGGCGCTCGCTGCCTCAACCATTGGCTCAAATGTGCTTTACATCCAATTGGACAGTGTTATTTTTAAAGTGAGGCTAGCGATTGAGCTAGCCTCACTGACCGCTAATGCTTGTAGAGATGTTTATTAAAGAATTCCACCTGAAGGAACAGCATACAGCAAGCATTTCAAACGTGTAACACTTATATTATTCCCCGATGTGTGCAGTGTGCAGCCTGGAACCGCCAAGCCGGAGTCAAGACGTCAGAACTCCAATGATTACTGCAGAGATGAAGCGATGACAGTGATGGAGATGGAAGCGATAAAGGTGCCGTCGATGGCTTTGATAGAGATCCCGTCTCCGTGAGAAATGAACGTGCGTTGTGAAAGAAGTGTCAGACTTATCTTCCTCCTACGGCACTTTTAAGGACTCTCCTCCTCTCACTCACTGTAGTTCTTTTTATCTTCATATTTTCTCTCTTTTGAATTGTCGCTCCTCTCTGTGTGTTTACAGACAAGTGTTTCTGTCCTTTAGGCCCTCGGTATCTGTCTCCATCTCCTTGTGCATATAAAGGATCTGATTATTAAGTGAAGGCTCTGGTAACACACATTGTCTTAACTGGCTGCGCTGTAAAAGCAGCCGCATTGCAGTCAAAATCTAAATCAAGTCAAGGACTCGCCCGGGTGAAGGATTCTTCTGGACGACGCTCTGTCAGTTGCAAGACAGAGAGGACCTTTGTTTATCATTGTCGCCATCAACCAGGGAAACAGCAGACTAAAGCCATTAGCCAGGGCCGGCCCAAGGCATAAGCGAACTAAGCGGCTGCTTGGGGCCCCCTGGCGGCCAGGGGGCCCCAAGCAGCCGCTTAGTTCGCTTATGCTGCAAGCAGCCTTAGTTTTGCATTATAACCTCACTGTATTTGTTTATAATTTTCGCTATAACAGTATAGCGTGACATTTGTGCCAATAATCTTCTAGCACAGGTGACTGGGGGCCCCCCTCCCACCACGCACAAATAAAATTCTGCTTAGGGCCCCCGAGAGGCTCGGGCCGGCACTGCCATTAGCAAACACTAAATGAGGGTTGTGTGTACGTGTGTGTCTTCAGGTAACTCTGAGCACATGTATTCATGTCCCTAAGGTGCTCACATTTGCCGATGTACACGTCTTGGACACGTGCGTGTTAATATTTGTGCGTTCATGTGTTTACAGAGAACTGGATTCAGTGTTGGCAGCAGGTTCCTGTTGGTGGAAGCTGCTCTGTGCTGAGTGAGGTAATAAGCACCCCTCTGCTTCATGGTGCCCACACAGCAAGTACACCAGCAGGGAACTTGGGTCACCTCAAAAGACTATTCACTGATTTAAAGACATCTCTTTCCCAGTGGAAGTTAAAACGTAAAACCTCTTGGGTCCAAAGCCTTCTCAGGATGAACCCGAAAACGTTTTCCCAGAATGATAATGAAATGTTGTTATTTTAATGCCTGGCGGCTTTCTTCCTGGCGTGGTTCAATTATAGTACAACAACCAACCTCTCTTTTTAATTAGCTCAACAAAGCTGGCCGGCTAGCCGCGCCTTTGGTGGTGAAAGGGAAAAGACAACATTGGCAACGGCACCGCGTCAGCATTTTGACACACAACAAAAAAACAAAACGCAATAAAAAAGGAAGGGGAGGAACTGTCATGAACCGGGTATCTTCCTGTTTTCCTTTTCCCCTCTGGTCACTTACAAACACACACACACACACACGCACACCCGGTCCTAATGTAAATGGGGATGACATTCATATGCTGCACCAAAACCTCTCGCCATCTAAAGTGAACGTAAAATGCAAGTTTTCTGAGCATTATCATAAATTAACACAGCGTGTGTGTGTGTGTATGTGTGTGAGTGTGTGTCTGGGTTAGAGGAAGGGGAGACGATGGACTGGGCCCTTGAGACACTGTGATTAAGTCAAGTTAAGGCACTAGCCTCTCATGTGCATCGATCCACTGCCTGCTAATGTCCCACAGCGGCTTGACTTATTAAGTGCACACCTTCAACCAAAGTATGATCTGATTAGCTCTCCTCAGGGTGCATTTACCTGCACCCCGCACACTGAGTCAATGGGGCTGCCAGTGAATGCAGCAGCAACATTAAGGGCTGTTTAATCAAGTCGCGCAAATGGTAGATTTTTTTTTTTTTCGTGCCGCTCAGAAATACAGAGTCTTCTTATCTGGGTGTAACGAGAAAATGTCACACTGGGTTTCATTTAATGGCCTTTGAAATGAGAAATTGGTTTCATTTTAATTCATGGATTAAAATGAGTTCACCCACCACTAGCTGGAGAGTGTTTCATGGAGGAGATAGAAGCTGAGGAGTCATAATCAAACAGTTTGGGTGGAGAGTGAACAAACATTCATGACTTCTCATAATACGTCTTTTGAAGAAACGATTTCTTCTTAATGTTCCCGCTGCAGGAAATAAATGAAAGTCTTTAGGGATTAAACAGAATGACTCACCTGCATTACTGTGGCTTTTCGAACTTAAGTTGGTAAATATGTTAAACGTGTAAAGTTATTTCAGGGCTCTAGGGTGGTTGGCCTCGATGTAATTGGAACAAGGAACGAGTTGGCCAGTGGAAACTTCCACTACCGATACAATGAACGAAATGTAATTACTTTACTAACCTGTTGCAAAACAGAAACAAATAGGAAAAGCAGAAGGAAATAAGCGAAATCTTCTCATTTCAAATCAATAACAACCTCAGGATTCAATGGCATGCTCAGTTTCTTTTCTGATTCACACTAAACAGCCTCCTTCAAATACGACTTTATCTGCAGCTGGCTTACCCTTTGGCCTCTTCATCACCCAAAAACACACACACATACCCACACCCATCCACAGTACATATCACACCATTGACTTAACCTCTCTGACCTGCAGGCTGCTACCGCCCAGTAGCACACATAAAGCCTGCAGACACAAATAAAAAAACACAAACAAAATGACCATCGGGGGATAATGTGACTGCTCTGACCTCCGTGCTAACGTGCATTATGGAGAAGCTTTACGTAATGTGCATCAAATAGGGTTTTAAGTGCAGAAAGTATCCACACAGTTGTGGCATTTGTGCGTGCATATTTGAGTGTAGGCTGAACATTATCTGCATTACCACGGAGCTCAGTAACATCACTTCCCCGTCCCCCCCCTGTCGAAGGAGACTGTGTGTTTTGCGCATTAAAGTATTTGTCCACTAACTCACGGACCTCGTGAGAACGCATACTGATCAATACCTTGACCTTTTGTTGTTGCCACCGAAAAGGGCTATCTGCTGCAGCCACGGGATCGAGCGCTCAGCGGCCTGCATCAACACTTAAGCACCGCGCTGCTGCCAGTCAGCAAGTCACCGTGTGTGCGTGTGTGTGTTTAGATGCCGTACACATACAGCTGGAGGGGTTCCAGCCCTTCCTGCACACCGCACACTATTCCAAAGACTTCCTAACTCGTGAGAGAGAGAGAAAGTAAAGAGACTGAGACGGAGTGATTGGCTGGCTGGGGTTTATCGTCTGTTCCCCAGCCTGCTGTGCAACATCAACAACACCTGCCACGAGTTGGGAACCACACACGCATCAGGTCACCCTCTCACACACACACACACACAGGGGATTTCGGTTGTAGTATTAGTGACATGGAATGGGAGGTGACAGACGGGGTTGGTGAGTCGGGGGGGAGGTGGAGGGAGACCAGGTGAGGGACAGGGGGCGTAATTAGGAGAGGCACGTAAAGGTGGGGAGGGAGACGCGGGGAGATGAGACGGGAGCAGAGACGAGTGGAAAGGTGGGGTGAAGGAGGGAATCTGACGATGAGTGCGATGCAACCGCTGTAATGAGACGGATGAAGAGCCCATCTATCGATGCCCTCCTGAAATACTGTTTTCAACCTTTCTCTCTTTAACCTGGACCAGCAAGTCTGCAGGGATGTTGGTGGTTCTTGGATGGAACCTTTTGCTTAACAAAGCGTCTTTTTTAAGTGAACTTTAGTGTTGACAGGAACATACATTTTAACGTGAATGTGAAACAGAAGTTCTCCTTCGCTTTTCTTGTCACGGAAAACACCTGATTCCAGGTCACAGGAATCTGTCTGTCCTTCTGGGAGGAACATCTGTCTCTCCTCCGAGCGTTGCCATCTGTGCGTTTCATCCAGGCCTCTGATGGTTTTCTCATGTCCCTCATTTCATCCTCACGGCATTCTCTATTGAGGCGAGACAAGTCCAGATCGGATGCTGTGCTTCAGCAGGTAGGCGTGTTGTTGCATCTCGAGCAGCTACCCAATGCTTTATATAAAAAGGAGGTATCACCCAACAGCTGACAGCGAGAACGGAAAATCCCTCAAGAAACGTACTGCTTGGACAACCAGCAACTTGAGCCAGCGAGTTCAAAAATCATAGAAACATCTCTGCATGTCGGCCCACAACATTACAACGACACTTCGGACAGCGGCTGGCTGTTGGGTCGGTTTTGCATTTGCTAATCGAGTCAGAGAACAACGGTGGCCTTCAGGTAACATAAAAATGCAAATGTGTGTTTGATTTAGGTTGCATTTTAAGGAGTAATTCCACACTGCGTCACCCTCCGTCTGCCAGCTTCACAGTATCAGAGAGGCTTTTTCAGGGTGAGTGAGTGTGAGTGCGGGAGGCGGGTATCCTTGGAGCTAACTCTTATTCATTTAAAGCCAGAGTGGTGATCGAGTAGCTCCAGAGTAATGCTTTGAAATCAAATTGGGGCTGGAGGCAGGCTGGACAGCAACACAATGATGCTATCCTACCTGTTCTTTCTATTGTCTATTTTCCATTACACTGTGCTCTCCATCATACCTGGATGTTGCTTTGTTGCTCTTCTTTTAAAAAAAAAAGTAATTTCCCGTCCTTTTCGTTTGGGCCTCTTCATCCTGTTGGAGCGTCCCCGCAACCTAAATTAAAACGTCCATCCATCTTGTTGCCTCCCTCCAACTTCTCCCTTTCATTTGAATTTCTCCCAAACACACACACACACACATACTTCTTCCTATCGCGTGTCCCTTCACCCATCTGGCACCATCATTTAGCCACCTGTGGTCCAGGTGTGGTGCATTAAATGATCATGTGTGAGGATGTGGCTCACACACACACACACACACACACACACACACAGCGAGCAGCCAATGGCTCATTACAGCATTACAGTAACGACCTGTGTGTTGACAGTCAGCCTTTGCTTTAATGGCGGATTCAGATAATGGTGTTGTCACACTGACTAAAACATGGTTGATATGTAACTGTTTCATTTGATCAATAAGCACAGCTCAGTCCTTTCGGAGGTATGAGGGATCTCCTCAGGACAAATGTGTCTTTAATTCTGTCCCCTCAGCCACTTGGTTCTCATCCCGGCCTTTGCTCTCTTCTCCTCTCTCTTTCCAAATTGATTAATTCATCCAGTCGATTAAAAGGGCAACAGCATCAATAGTTTTTAAGACTGTGCAATCATAATTTTGACGCAAGGCTTAATGAGGTGTAAAACGGCTATTATAACTTGCTGGGAGACAGAAGATGCATCTCATCACAATGGAAGTCATCTTTCACGAAATTGCCAAGACATTTGCGACACTAGAGGAGAATTTCTTGACTTTTTCTTTTTCTTACTTTTCGATATTTGTGTGAGCTTAACTTGAGGGACAGATTTACGGAGTTTCTGCATTTATCACAAAATGGAAATATCTCTGGTATCTGGTAAACGCACTCATGCAGAGTAGATGAAAGGGTTTGAAATGCAGCAAAACAATGCGGACAACTTGAAATGTTTCACAGTCGACATAATCGGGAAAGACAAGAATGAAGGAAACATAGAAATGGGTTCATCTGTTGATGCACCAAGCAGAAAAAGAACACGTTCAGGAAGCAGGAAGTGTGAAAGTTGAGAAATAGTCGAATGAACGACCACCACCTTCATCTCCGACCCTGAAAACGTTTAAAAGTCGTTTTATCCCAATCGGCCTGAACACAAGCGCTTTAATTCAGTTACGCACTTGCCTGTTGGAGCTGTGGTAGAGAAGTCTGCTGCTCAGGGTGACTCTGCAACTCTCAACTGGTTTTCACCCTTCGGGGTGGGAGGAGGGGGGCTGGAATCAATCCGAGCAAGAGGCAAAAATGATCCTGAACACGTTGCGAGTCCATCGTTATTGGACTGAGGGGGGGGGGGGGTGCACACGCGTCTGCTAAGCAACACCAGGTCATTGACCTTGTATTTTGTTACCCCCATTTTGAATATTTAACGTATGAGCACATTGAGAAGAGGATATGATGCAACCCAAAACCAAATTCAAATTCTACGCATGCCCTTGAATTCAATGTTGGGATCTGTGTTTTTAATCTGTGTAACCATCCTGCGGGCTATTTACGGCCCGGCCTCGTCCTATAATTTGATTTGTTTGCACCAGCAGACAGTCAGCCTGACGACAAGGTGTCGCCATTACGCAGCGCGCACACACACACACACACACACACACACACACACCAACTGGACGTGTTATTGACTGGAAGAGTCAAAGCAGTCCTAAAAGTTAATTTCACCATATCTCATCAAAACATACGCTCATCTCTGACACTGATGGTTTTCTACGATGGAAAAAGGAAAACCATCTTTAACCTTTAGCACAAGGAGACATTCTCGCTTCCACATATTTCCCCACCGATTTACACTGCGAGATAAGAATCTGTGAAGGTGCTGCGCTGAAGAGGGGGTATTTACTGTAGATTCTTAAAAGGAGCTGCGGGGCTATCGTGTGTGTGTGTGTGTGTGTGAGCTCGTTTCCTCGGCTGAAAGTACTGCAGTCCTCGCCATGCTTGGCTGGCTCACAGCCGTGTGATCTAAGGGCATATTCTCTCCTTGGCTGCTCTGATGGAGTCCAGTTGCGCTTTGCTTTGTTTAGGGCAGATACTAAATCCTGTGAGACAGACATTGATCGTGTGTGTGCGGCCGTGGCAACTTAGTGCAACCCAACACAAAAGGTCCGTGAGCCCAGAGAAACTGGGCAGCGTCCGCTGAGCAGCAACACACACACACACACACAATATGAAACATCAGCGTCCACAACCAAAACACCGCTGGCATTTTGATACCGATCCTCCTCCTCCGCCTCCTCTTTTGTGTCCTCTAATGCAGAAATGTTGCTCTCTGACAGCCGCCCCACACGGCGCCGTTTACCCCTCCATCGAGCTGACGAGGCGAGCGCTCGTATGGGGTGAGTCGTCAGCTACCGTTGACAACCGCCGTTAAGAGCAACAGCGTACTTCATCAGCTTTACAAAGGGGAATAAATCAAGGACTTGTGGAGACTGAACGCGGCCGAGTCGGGTAGGGGTTTCATGCAGAAGAACGCTCACTGCGACACACTAGTGCCCTTATGTCATGAAGAACTATCTTAACACGCATGGAGTTCAATTTAACAATGACCTGGAGCACTGCTGACCAGGTGAAAATCCCCATATCGTGTTAGCTGCGGCCCTGGAGAAAGCTCTCCAAAGTTTTCTTTTAAAGAAGGGACACTGAAGAGACAGGGAGGTAGTGGCAAACGAGTCGCTGAGTTGCATTCAGGGAAATCAGTGCTCCTGAAGCTTCCCCGACGCTACGGCGCTACGACGGATATCTCGACCTACGCTGCCTCGAGTTGGACCCCTTCAACAGCGTCGGCAGGCCTTCATTAAAGTGAAGCGCTAACTCACTGGAGTCCTTCTTCAATGCAGTTTGGAGGTGAAAGTAGGAGTTGGTTTGCTAACTGGACGCCCCCTCGCTCAGGGGAGCCCGAGGACCAGCGGTTCAGGCTGGAGCCGCTAGAGTAAGGGCTGCGCTAAGTCGAGCAAGGACCAGAAGGACCTGGGTGTTTAATTCTCCGCCTCACTTAAGCCCCGAAGAAAGGGCGTCGCCGCACTCCGATTGGCCGAGAGCCGAACAGCTGCTCTCAAGACTTAATTAGGAGCCAGCACCACATTTTGCTCAACAGGTGACCTGAATAACCCTCTAATTGACATAGGGGAAATGTTCAGCTAATATGAATTGGGAAAAAGGGAGATGACGGTGAGCATGTGATTGCCTGTTCTTCTTTTGTCCTTTTTCAGACAGCAGTCCGTCCTGTAGACCTGCAGACTATCCGTCTGACTTCAGCATGCCAATGCCAACCGGGGAGGAATCCGACCCGAGCTATAGACCTGTAGTACGTCTCTACAATGGCACTGTTGAACCCATTGCATTAAGTCATTCGGCTTAAGCTTCAGGTCTAACAGTTCAAACGAGTTCGAGATTTCAGCTCAACTTCAAAGACCAAAGAAGGACTTTGACTAATCACTAAATGTGTGTGTGTGTGTATATATATATATATATATATATATATATATATATAAACTCTTTTAAAAATGTAATTAATTGGTGGTCCCCTGGGGGAAAGTCCCTTTTTTGTTGGACCTTTTCATCTACACCACCTCCTCGCTGGTTGGATTTATTCACCCCTGTCGCCGTTTATTTTACACCACGAGCCCCATCGGATGCATCCTGTGAAAGCAGAGTCATTGAATCCGGCGGCCCCTGATGTGTTTTCTTAGCTTACTGGGAAAAGCCAAAGCTCCATCAGTGGATATTTCTGATCCGATGGTGGAATAAAAGGACTCGCTTTAACGTGAGAGGGTCACTCGTGTAGTTGATCCCATCGGGAATCAACAGCCGACTCTGCAGCATCGTGCAGCTTTCGTCCAGCGTCGGAGAGTCTTTTGTATCATTGTTGCTCGTCATCTTTGATGACTATTCAAGAGACTGTCTTTTTATCAAACACATCTCAAGGACCTCCTTTCCTTGTTATCATATTACCTTTGTCTTTGTGCCTTTTCATTCTGTTCCCGCACCTTCCATTCAGCTCAACATATTCTCTACCTCTGGGCGTCTCTTTATTTCTACCTCCTTTCTGATTTTCTTTTCGTCGAGCAGCTTTACCACCTCGACGTCGCCTCCCTTTTCTTATGGTGGAACGCACTCACATCCCATTCTTCTCCTGGGCCCCCAGCATCATGGGCTTCCCAAATAAAGGACGAAACACAATTTGTATTCTGGACCCCGACTGTGATGTGAGAGGAAAGCCTGAGAGGGGGGAGAGGAAGTAGCGAGGAGATGGCGATAAAGTCGATAAAGTCGCAGTTTGAAGTTGTTTAAATCCATCGGACGTGGAGTATCTGGGGACGTTCGCCTACTTTGTTGGCAGATTTCTTTCTTTCTTGAGGAGTGAAGTGTGACCTTTAGTCGTCGAACCAAAATACCCGTGAGAGACTTTCCTGTCATGCGCTATTCATCGTAGCTATGTCGTAGCTAACCCAACGTTGCGCACTGCACCCGGTGGTTGTTAAGTGTCGTCGGTGGCCCTCGCAGTTGGACGATGTGTTCAGTGGCGTGCAAAAGTCTGTGAGATCAACTCGTCAATACCCTTTTCTCAGCGCCGCAGCATGTGCGTACATGCAGTACGATCTGCATTCGCCCGAGTGACACCCACACGCACGCACAAGTGTGCACACGCGTGCCGATCCATGTCAGTATGTGCGATCTGCCACGCATCCCTAAACCCCGGCCGTGATGCCCGGTCAGCAGCAGCAGCTGACTCTTTTGTCAATGGCGGCCACTCCTGCAGTGAAAAAGAGCGATTGAGGAGGTGGGGGGGATAAGGGGAATGGGGGGGGGCGGATTGACCTTGCAGCAGAAAACCATAACAGTAACAGCAGTGGTAGCACACTCTCGGCTGCTCGCACACAAAGAAAAGCGCTCCGGGACGGGCATTCATACCAAGAAACACACGTTCACTCCACGTTCACTGGCTCGGCACTCCAGTGCTCAGCACTCGCCTCAGGTCCGGCAGGAGAAAGACTCGAGTGCAGGATGGGGCATGAGGAGGAAGGAGAGGGGGGGGTTGAGGGAATCTGCACATTCACAAGAAATGTGCGGCCACTCATGAAGTCACAAAAGACAGAGACAGTGGAAACAAGGAACGTCTTTCAGGGGGAAGACGTGAATAGAGACGCCCCAGAGTCCTGCATACTTGCACACGCGGATGACCACACAGCTCCCTAACACAGGTAGTAACAGGTAGTTTCTGTGCGTTTCTGTGGAAGTGATGTGTGACATACAGCCACGACCAATGTCAACTTCAAAAGTTTTTTCGCGCCGTGTTTCAGCTACCGGATTGTCCGTTGGGGAAGTTTCGACACCGAGTCATTGAGCAAAGTACTGGAGGCGACAATGCAGAGATGACGCTTGTAGAAAGACGGTGATGGTATGTGGAATGCAGATCACATTAAATGTAGAGTCAGACAATTGGAAATAACGGTCATAAGAAAAGGGGAATCCGGGATGAGGAGGAAGCAATAGATGGAAGAGAAAGTGTTGGGGAAGTGACGGATATTGTTCACAATGAACGCGGATCAACTTGCCTGATGGCCTAATCTCTGCTATGGAGATGAGCTGTCGTTCACGGGGAGACGATGTCATTTCATCGAACCGTTGACAGTTCGTTACTCCACATTTGCTGGAGCTGTTCCAAGATAACTTTGCCTTGCATATAGGGCACTGGGCCTGCACAGAAGTTTTTCCTTTTCCCACTTGTGCTGTGCTGGGAGGCAAGAAACTCTTCTCTCGCTTCGATTAATCCTACTTTGAAAACGTTAGATGTGGAACAGCAAACAGGTGAAGAATTTTAAGTGTCGCTCCATTTTCAGAAAGTTCTTTAATGGATTTAAACTTTAAGGAACACAACTAAAGATTGACCCCTGGGAAAGAGATGAATCCTTATTGGGTCTTTTGCTCGTAAAATTAATTTTGTTTCAGGGTTTGTGAATACTTGAAGACTTTCTTGACAACGGTAGATTTTGTAAAATTCAGCACTGATGGTGCACGACCCGTTGACCGGATAACCGTTTAACCGTAGGGCTTATTCATGTTACTCTAAAAATACTTGACTTTGCTCCCAAAAGATGGAGGCTTTAAGTGGCTTTCATAAAATAGGTCACATCATCCTATTTAATTTCTCTTTTCTAAAAAAGATCAAGCTCTAAAATAAGTCTCAATCCATTTTTGCTGAAGCTGTCTCCCACATGACCCAAGGTTTGTTAATGATCTCATTTAAGAGGTCACTGGTTTTCTAATTGGAAGCGTGCTGACCTGTGGCGGTCTAAAGTTAGTATATTCCCTTTGACCTTATTAAAACTACTCACGCTTCGGTCCCCGCTGTCCTTTAGAAACAACCCTTCAAATAGCTCAAACCGTCTTTTGGACCCAAGTTCCTCCTTAAGGAAAAGAAGTGCTATGCTTGAAGAACGTTTGACAGAAGGTGAGTGACTCTAGTGGGCAAGTCTGGTTTCATGAGAGGGAGCGATAATGAGAAACGGCACGGAACACAATTAAAACCAAAAAGGTATTTATAGTTACCCGGCTATTAGTACCATAGGCAATCTATCCAACCACAGGGCAGCGCGACACCTGAGAACTCACCGTTCTGTGGGATTGTGGTGCAACACCTTCCCGTGACCCCACAGAGTCGAGCTGAGTAACTCTGGGGCAGAACACTGTGCTCCTCCTATCCCATCCCCTGTTCGGATATTAGCCCAAACGCAACATCTGATTACTGAAGACATGCTGTTCCCTTCATGCTCAGCGTTCCTTGTCAGCAGGTGGCTCGGTCCCACTCAAACATGTACACGATGAGCCGAGCATTGCCCCAGTGTCTGCTGACACACACACACACACACACACACACACACACACACTAATAAGCCCCAAACCGCCTGAGGCGCGCACGTTTTTCACTGATCATTTTGCGTATTGGAGCAACCATCATGGGCTCCCCATGTGCCGCCCGCCTCTCGCCGCATCTGGTCCTGACCTTGGCGAAGGAGATTCACATTTGGGGATTCGTGTTACCGGCGAGCTGCTCTGCATCAGTCAGTGTGTATCAGTTTGCATCTGTGGGTGCAGTGACCCGGGCGGCTGTGGTATATCATCATAACATGTGTGTTATCAACCCAGATGACTTTGCGTGCAGCCCGATAAGCAAATGCTGCGTTCAGTGTATATGCATGCTAAACAAGCCGTGCAAGATGACTTTGAGGGTTTCTGATTGGAGCCGAAACCCCCAAGTTTCCCTTCTTTTATTTAATCTGTCACCTCAGCTAAAAAAGAACTCTCCCCTCATTCTCTTTTATCCAAATCTGTGTTTTAATTAATGCCTTGAACACTGGGTTAATTGTGCTTTTCATGACAAAATCAGACCAAATGCAGATTGTCTCTGGGCGAGCTTTGTGCCGAGGCTGGAAACAGTGTTTTAATTATCCAGAAAACCTCTTAAGTGGTGGACGGACTGTAACGACCATGTGCTCAGCAGTCACAGCATATCTTACGGTTACATGTCAGCGCACAGGTGGTGGAGGATGTGTAGAAAAAACACCATAACTGATTCAAACAAGACCAAAGTGATGCCCCATGGACGATGTGTTTTTTTTCTCATTGACCAGGATATGGATGTTGCTATGGATGTTGGCCTACATAAGGACCGCGCTGACTCCTTTCAACTCTCTTTCAATTAACTGACCTGTCACACCTTTTGATAACAAGCCCGAACAAACACCCCCCCCCCCCCCCCCCCACACTGACCCACATTCACCGTTTTGTCTCCGCACAACAATGAGCAGCAGATGAGAGAAAATGGACAACCACAGGGCAATTTGCAACGTAGGACAAATGATCGGCTCACAAACAATAAGCCGAGATCTCGCACACTCACACACACATTCTCGTCTACACACAACCACCACAACTGCAATGACTTTTTATTTTTTTTGTTATTGTGCGTGGTTTTGCGTTCTGAATGCAGGTCTGCACAGTGTGTCCCAAGGTGGTAACAGATAAGTAATTCCTCTGCATGCGGGGTTTGAGATCACAACCTCTATGTGTGTCTTTCTGTTCTTTTGTACATTTTTAGGAATGGCGGTGGGTCAACGTTTGTTCAGATTGAAATGTCTGAAAACTACGTGATGGATGTCCATGACATTTTAGTTCCATCTTCTCAAAAACTACTTTATTTTAAAAAAAAAAAAATGCCTTGGAAAAGTGAATATTTTAGCATTTAGCTGTTACAACCTTGCATTTTTGCTTGCATGGTAAAGATTTATAGTCTGCTTTTACATTAGTGCCATTTGAGTGAGCAGTTTAGGGTTTTTTTTACATTTGAAATGACCACACCTAATGGTATTCTAAATTATTCTACGCTTTTTGATTGATTTTTAACTCGCGGTAACAGATGACTGCATGCCTCAATAATGATAATCGTTACCGATGAGCACTTTTAAAACCAGCCACTGAAGCAAGCCACCTGTGAGTCATTCAACTCATCATGGACTCAATCATCAGCCATTACACGGCAGTACGGACACAAGAACAGTTTATCACCCGCTACGGGAAATGTCAAAGGAGGAAAAGGGAGAAAAACTATGAATTTTGTAGAAATGATTGGCAGCTTTTTGGTGAATTAAGTTTTGACAATTCAGTTCAGCAAATGTGCGGACAACAATGTGTTGGTGGTTTTCCGTGAAGCAATCACAACATGGAATAGAAGAATGGACACAATGCCGGATCATTATGCTGTTATGGGGAAATAAAAAGTGCGTTTAGCTGCAATTCTAGTTGAACAGAGAGATTAATGAGACCAACTAGACCACATGCTGTGCATACAAACACACAAACACATCCACCGAATAAATCCAGTTTGACTGTTAAGGGGCTGTGTTGCCTTTCCCAGTCCCAATGCACGAGGAAATGTCTCCTACACTTTCGCCTCAGTACTGCACTGCTCCACACACACTTCTCTTTCTTTATCTACCCTTCTGCACACTTACACCTGGCTTCCTCTCTCTCTCTCTCTCTCTCTCTCTCTCTCTCTCTCTCTCTCTCCTGCACCCGGGCCTTCTCCCAGGGAGCATTATTTCACACCTGGGTATATTACAGAGCTCCACGCTTGTTAAATCCCTTATTTCCCATGAAATCAGGGTAGGTTATGCCACCATGCATCATGCCTGACTTTTATATCAAATGAAGAAGTGGTGCTGATGCTTAGCGGACGTGTGATGTGTGGGTTTGAGAGTGGAGAGAGAGATGGAGAAGGAGAGAGAGAGAGAGAGAGAGAGAGAGAGCACAAGGGCAGAAGTGGATGCCCAGAGATGTGGGTGGATGGTTAAAGTATAGCCTGTAAGTCATCCGTAGTGTGTTACTGCTGTGTGAAAGGCGCAGAGGATAATGGCTGCTTACTTTTATTCTCTCCTTCTTTTCTTCTTACCTCTGTTCACTCAGATTCACCCGTGATCTCTTTTTCACCGCAAGGCTATGAAACGCACTTGATGTGTACCTCAAAGATCAATTCTGGAGCCAATTCTTTTTTTCTAATTACAGACATCCCAAAGTATATAGTAATATATAGTGTCATATGCAGATGATACGCCATTGTGTCATTCTGTCAACCCAACTGATTCGTGAAGTTTGGCTGCCCTAAAGGGACCATTTCAGGATGTTGGACGACATGTGACGCTCTGCATCTCGACAAGGACCACATCGAGATAACAGCCTGGTTGGACCGTTTCAATCTTCCATGGGCACAGAGGAAATGATTCATTTACGGCGGCCTAAATTGTCCCATCACTCTTTCTGTATTTCTGTCTCCGTGACCTGAGAAGACGTCTTCTCCTCTCTGTCTCACCTCCATCTCAGGTCTACACACCGACAGCTCCTCCCCACCAGCCAAACAAATGACACTTTCTAATTGGCCGGCATCGGTAGGCAGGAGAGCCATTTCTGTTTGGACAGATGTTAATTTAAGTCGGTTATCGTGGCGGGGACAGCGAGGGGCGACGGAGAGGGACGACAATCTGGAGCATCATTGAGGACAGCGCAAAGAGGAAGTTTGTGTCTGAGAGGAAAGCTTTGTCCCCCCCAGACACACATATGTCATTGTGAGTCTCACCCACGGACAGCATGGACTGCGTCACGTTAATGTACAAGTACATAAACCTGCAGTTTCATCACCCGCATATTGCAATGGCTTTCCATCCCTCCCCTTTTCACACACACACACACACACACACACACACAGTGAAGCACACGGAGACACTGCGCTCTGGGAACCAATCAGCATCTCCTGTTCTCAGGTCCTGTTTGTGAATGGGATTGTTACGGGAGAGGAGGAGGCAGGCGCCGCTGCGTTTGTAGGCATGCAGCCGCTTCCCCGGGAAGGATTAGCCTCGCATTCTCATTTCTGAATTATTTCTCCCACTCTCTTATTCTCTATTATTCATTTCCATTCATTCATTTTCAGTTTGCTTTTTTTCCCCTCACGCTCTGAAATACATTTTTGCCTTTCTCTCCATCTTTGTGAACTCACATTTTTTTGTCTTTTTTTAATGCAGCAGTCTTCTGTAATCCCCCCCCTTCCCCCTCCCCAACGCAGCATTGCCATCTTCATCATCATCGTCGTCGTCAAATAGTGCTGTTGGTCTCTTTTACCTGTTTTTTTTTCACAATCCTTTGTTTTCTCCCAAAACCTTTTTATTCTTTGCATTTTACTAGTCACTCTAACTGCCTCCTAAAGCAGCAGATCATGCATGTAGGCTTAATGACCACCAACACACACACACGCACACACACACACACACACACACACACACACACACAGATATACTGCCAAGACTTACCTCCAGTCACAGCGTCTTCGTCCCGAGTGCTTCCGAATTCTCAGTAGTTGTGGGAAGAGCGACGAGCCGGGGAGCTTCTCGCGTCTGGAGAGAAGTGGATGACAAAAGGACCAAAAGAGACAGAAAGAGGAATGAAAGACAAGAGAAAGCAAGTGAGAGAAAGTGGACGAGAGCAGGCGGACTGTGGGATTCAAGAGGAAGAGGAGGAGGGTGCTCCGGCTGGCTGGAGGTGAGATGAAGGGGAGAAAGAGAGAGGGAGGGAGAGATAAAGGGAGAGGGAGGGAGAGAGTGAGGGTGCGCTGGATTGGGATAGGAGGGGATTGTGTGATGTTTGAGAGGAGGAGGAGGGATTTCAGGGAACGGAAGGATAGGAAAGTTAGAGAGAGGTGGGAGGAAGGAGCAGTCAAGATGCAGAGGCCGAAGAAAAATGGTGAACGATGGTTAAAGGAGAGAAAGAAAAGGAGAATGAAAAAAAAGGTGGATAGGCTGGACACATGTATGTTCACACTGAATGGCAATTTGATTTCATTTTAACTTTCTCTCAACTCCATTACAACCGTAACCTTTCACGGCCTCAACTCATCTCAAGCAGTCACATGCAGATGGGCGCAGGAGACGATGTAAATCTAGATGGGGGGAAATGTCCTTCCATCCATTAAATCACACTTTAATCCAATCCTGTGTGTGTGTGTGTTGCAGTGCGGTTACTGAAATTAACTTTAGGAGCATTAGGCGGGACATGTGCAGAGCAGAGGAAGAGGAGGAGATTGGCTCCTGGCTAAATGCACTCGGGGATGAAAGGACGGTGGAGAGAAGAAGAGAAAGGAGGAGGCTGAATGGAGGATGATGATATTGTGGAAGTCCGCTGATCTGTCGTGTGCCTTTCATGGAGTATAAGAGGGCTGATGGGAATTGTAACATACAGTATCAGTGGACGCGTGCGACCTAGAAACACACTATGGTCATGCGCATATAATGAAACAACGAGCCCCTGGGCACAGGCGAGTCAAATCGGGTAATTTGTGGATATTTTTTGTCTCTTTGTGGTTGAGTCCTTTGTTGTCATATTTCCATCTCTCCAGAGTGTCATTTTCTTCATTTTTAGTCGTTCTCTAGATCTCGTATTTGATGGACTTTAACAGAAATGTTAAATGTCCCTTCAAACAGAGGCCAATGCCCAATAGGCCCAGTCAGTAATGCACCCACGATCAAACTGTGGTGCGAGCGTGAGCGTCTTCTCTGTGCGTGACTGAATGGCCTCGGGACAAGCTTTTGGAAAGAGGTACTGAGACCCGGGACTGGAGGCCATAAAAGGACCTGTGATAAGAAGTGTGTGATGCTTTTTGAAATCTCTTCTTGTGTCCCGTTTGCCAGGTAGGGCAATCCAATCAATTTCAGCAACATCCCACAATCATTTAACACAAAACTACATTACATAATACTAAAGGCAATACATCTATTCAGCATATACATATACACCCTGTCATAGTATGAGGCAAGACACCGGTCGTAATCCACATTAAGAGCCTTTTATTTGTAGTGCACACTCCGCGTAACGTAGGCTATACGTTAGCTTACAACAATCCCAAGATGCAATGCCCTACCTAAACTACGGTAGCCTAACATGGACAATCTCACAACACACCCTCTACCACCAGGTGGGGCGCTGACCCTCTGGTGACGTGGTGCTGTTAAAGCAACTTCAGAAAGAATGCCCCCCATGACCTGTGATTCCCCCTTTGACGGTGTGAGTCCTTCCACTTCCTTGGCTCCATAACACCATAATCCAGGAGGCTCAGCAGAGGATGTACACTTCCTGAGGCAGATGAAGAAATGTAACCGGCCAAAGACAATTGCACGGCCCTAATAGAGTCCATCCTCTGCTCCTCCATCAGCGTCTGGTACGATGCAGCCACAGCCAAGGACAAGGGCAGGCTGCAGCGCGTCATCCGCTCTGCAGGAGTTCTCCAGGACTCCAGGAGTTCTTCGCTTGAAGGAGCCTAAAGCGAGCAAGAAAGATTGAAGCCCCTCTCACCCCGGACAAAAACGGGGGGAGGGTGGGGAGGAGCACCGCTGCTGCCTGGTGTGACACCGTCATCAAAAAGTGGTTCATGCGCTTACTCATACAGTGCGGCCCGCAGGAATAGCAGCTACTTTTTTATAGAATGCAGTTGCAATCCATCTATTGTCCAGCCGCCACTCCGAAACCAACACAGAGAACTTAGAAAGAATGAAGAAGGTGCCGCGGCTTGCCTGTAATGAGCAAAGTGAATAAACACAATTAACGAGACAGGATGAAGTGAGCCCAAAGCACTCTGCTTAGATTAAACTACAACTACTTTACCATTACTATTCTTATTGGGCGAGAATGGCTTACTTAATAAAGAGTCCAATAATTGACTCCAAAACACTCACTATTGATCTCATTACTTTACATTATATCCTCATTAGCCTCAGAGAGTATTTAACTTTACACCGGCAGGGTGATGGCTGTGCAATGGAGGAAGCAGCACTATCACTCAACAATAACAGATGGGTCCGATCATTCGGGTCATCCTGTGAACAAACGCCATTAAGACTGATTTAGATTCATTAAAATTGGATCGTTCTTTTTTTCTTTACCTGTAAAACATTCTTCCAAAGAACGACATTGGATGCAGGACACACACCTTTTATACAATTTATCTGTGTGAACCATCTTCTACCTGTTTTCATTTGCAATGTATGTTTATGCTGTGAATTCCACCCTAAAACAGCGTCTTGAAGAGGAAGCCAAGATCCATGACTGTGTAAACCTAAATACAAGTCTTTTGCATGAGCAAAACAAGTAATACATCTCTGTGAATGTGGACCTAATGAGACCTTCAATTGATGCTCTGCACTGTTTCTTCACAAGGAAAGATTTGTAACCATCACAAACCAGCAGAATAAATGGCTTTAATTTAAAAGCAGTGCACAATCCGTCACCTCATCTTGTCTTTAGTCAAAAAAAAGGCTGTGTTATCCGATAAAAAGAATAAATATAAATAATAAGTGCAGTCTTTCAAACAAAAATCACTTTAACATTAAAGCAAATAATATTAGATCATCTGTAATAACGTTAAACTCGTCTGTATCACACAATGTCCATCCATATTTAGTTTGATTTTTTTTTTAATATGAATTTTATAGTTGGATGGATGTACATACATACAAGCACTGTATAGTTTGCATAAAAAGTTTGTATTTATTTAAGTTTATTCTTATATATAAAGAAAGGAGCACGGATGTGCTTTCGGCGTCCATGTCGGTGCGTCTGTGGAATCACACTGTGGCCGTTGACTTTTCCCTTTGGAGGTGATGATCTGTCCAAAACAGAGATAAAGTCATTCCTACAGAAAACCCGTCGAACCCTGAGAGGTGGTTGCATAATTACAACGCAGACCTCTGGCGCCACGTGAAATTGTCAAATTCACTCCAGTTTGTACAAATGAAAAGCTTTGTCTGCTCCAGGATAAGAGAAAAAACTGAAATAAAGCGCTACAATCGTTCCATTGTGTCGTCAGGCCCAAAGCAAAGAGCAGTGACAGTCTGCCGCCACTAGGTGGCCTGGTAGAGGATTGTGACTCAATGATTAGTAGATGAGAGATGTGCATGTGGTGTTTACAGAAGAGTTTACCCAGTATTTGTATTCATGGTGAATCCTGCACCATACTGTCATGTCATTTTACAGGTCAGCATCACTGGTGGCTTTGTTCACTTTTACGAACCGCTCATGTTGTGGGGTTTTTGGGTAAGAACATTTATTAAGCAAAATACCACTGTCTGAAACATTTCCTTCTGATTGACTCGAAAGTAGCTGATATGCAAAATTACCAAGTAAATGAGCGAGTTCCTCGTTGTTACTGAGAACCAGAGGAAGTCTTTTTTTTCTGTAAGCTATTCTCGTCTCCCAAAACTCCCAAACCCACGGCCAAGTGAGAACCCTGACTCCTCTGAATCAACAGGTCCCACGGGTCACAATCTGTTTTGCCTGCATATTAAGAGAAATAAAGGATATGTTATTGTTTGGATCCAGTTGATAGCTAACTCCGTGATATGAACACTGCGTGCAGCCGACACTGTACGCTCACAAAGTAGAGCTAACCTCAATCGCCTGAGTCACAGCAAAGTGACAGCAGCTGAAATGAGGAACTGGTCGTGCTGCATCTTCACTCATCATCAACTTTTCTCAGGCTGTGGCATTTGACATGTTTGTTAGCAGGAAGTCAAAAGGAATAGAGGAACATAGAAAGAAAGAAAGAAAGAGAAAAGTTAACTGGCATTTCGAAGTAAACCCACTGGGTTTCTATGTTTCCTTTTTAAGTAAAGATGTATTTCAGACCCTGGACGTGATGCTCGGATGTTTTCGCTTCCCAACGTGGCCTTAAAATGTCCTTTTACGTTTTTCATCTTGGTCACATTTATTTGGCTGTTTTCATTTTTTTCTGAGTGCCGACGTGACTGGATCCGCTGGACAGCATCCAGACCCGTGGAAACGCTGAGTGTAACGAAGCTCAAACGTATGCAGAGCGCGCTGCGATGTGACGTCCATGTGGCACGCCGAGCATCAGATAAGATCTAAAGAGAGTCTGTGATCACTTCTCATTGGTTTTTGAGTACATTTCGCAATGATGAGATGGTTAAAGGGTCAGCGCGCTGGCACTTCAAGAGCCATGTTCTTTATTCTAATATGGTCAAAACAACATTTATTGATTGAGGAGTTCTGCCTCAATATGCCATTTGACACGCAAGTGACCCAGTATCATAAAAGGGGCAACATGAGAACCATTAAGAGAAAATAATGGTTACATAAAACATGTCTCATTAGCTTGTATATATTTGAATTGAACTCACACTTTTACCGACATCAACATTTAACTATCAAATTAAACGCACCTTTAGATTACTTTCAGGATATACCATGAAATGAAGGGAATAGATTGTTAAAAAATTGTTATTCTCTTTGAAAAAGTCTTCTCCCTCTGTGATTTTTTACTCACAGTAAAAATAAGAATAATACTCTTATAACCAAAAAGGAGAGGAAAAATACACAATCAGCAAAATTGACTTAATAGAATAGTGTTATATTATTAGAGATAATATAACTGATGCTTAAACATGCAAAAGTGCAAATGTGATGTTGTCACTTCATATCGTGATCATGAATAAAACTATTTTAGTCTGTTAAACCAAGAAAAAAACAAATATCCGGTAAACACAGAGTAAAGCAAATACAGTATTTCCCACTCAAGTGTCCGAGAGCACACCTTTAACACCTTTAACGTGTAGATATTCATCTAATGTAACCTATCTATATCATCGAACCATTTAATAATCTAACAGTCTAATGTAATTCAGTCTGTGTAAATTGTGCACGTTGCACAGGCACAGAGCTGTGAAGCTGTTCCCCCTCAGAAGCAGTGGGTGCAACCACGCGACGCTCTGCAGCAAACGATCACACTTCAGCGCCCTGTGACTGGCAGCGGCGCGGTCACGAGGTGCGACAGTCGTTACACGCTATATAACATATAACAACAAATTAGGAGGAATGAAAATGTAAACAACGGGGCCGAGTGTGACAGTCGGGTGAGGTGTGTGACGGAAGCCTTATCTCCAGCATGCGGTCGCTGAACCACTGATGCGTGTAAGAAGCTGGTAGACCTTCAGCACGTGTGTCATGAAACTAAATGTGACACCAGGAACCATCGGCATTAACAGGAAATGTAGAAGAAACCACGCATGTGAGTTCCTGATAAAGAGACTCCTTTTACAACTTTGCGGTTTTGTTAGTGTATGTTCTTTAATTTATGTTCTATAGACAGTGTACACGCACAGCAATATATATATATATATATATATATATATATATATATGTATATTGTATTAATACTTTTTTGGCTCGTCCTAGTTTTATCTTTCTACAATTTTCTTGTTTATTAGTAAAAGAAACTGTACGTATGTGGCAAACAAAGGAAAGTATGAATGCGTTAGCATGTGGCCAATGAAGCTCAGTCTGATTCTGATTCTGAATCTATGCAAAACCGTAGCGGCAATATTTCATTCTGTCCCATATTACATGTGCTTTTGTGTTTCATGTGTCTGTATCTTGTGAGTAGAATGAAGTGCAATGAAGTAAACTTGACATCTAAGTGGACAGAAAAGGGGAAACTGAAGCCGTCACAGAGGAAACTCCCACAGTTCTCGACAGCGGTGATGAGGAGCCGGCTGACAAGAAGGAGGTGAAAGGAGGACGAAGAAAAACATTGAACTTCTTTGTAATGAGAGGTATGTAAAAATAATTACCTGGACGTACAAGGAGACGTTTTCTATTTCAAGCCACGGTTTCATTTGCCAGCTTGAAATTGTCTGAACGCTGTACTTATCTCCTGGGGATGTATTGTGATGAGTGTGATTTTGTAAAGCAAAAGCTTTAGGAAATAATCCGGCACCTGTCGAATGAATTCATACAAAGTTACGGCTACAAAAAGTCTCCTATTTCAATTTTGTTCACCAGAAAAGGGAGAAAAACTCACATTAGACTAAGTTCAAAATGGAAGCGACTGAACGCGGAACATTAGATATTAGATATTACAGTGATATCGCTGTCATCAGTGAAAGCCTCGTATTGTGCGTGGTGTATGTGGAGGCTATTCGTGTACGTTTAGAACTCGTTTTCCATCCCGTTAATTCATCGGAAAGGAGGAAGTCAAAGTCAACTCATCTTGTATTAGAACTGTTACTAAAATGTGTTGGGTGACGACATCAGATCCTACATGTTGACATCCTGTGGATCAGATATGACTTACTGGTGAATCACAGAATTCAGACCCATACTGTCGTCACACGGCAAGAAATATCGGTAAGCTGATCTTAATGAGTCAAATCAATCAGATCTGTTTTATAGTGGTTCTAGTTTTTTGGTTGCCTTTGATCTGAGCAACATGTCAGGCACCACTTTGTTTGGGTTCAAGGTCGGCGTTGGTTTCCTACGTCCTCCTGGCGGGGGTTTCCCTGATACAGATCACCTCCTCTGGTTACAGGTTCACCTTAAGGTTTCCTTAATCGCTTATCCGTCTGTTTATTTGAGGATGTTATAGAGTATCTGATGAAAAGGATTGTAAATTCACAAACATTACTAAAGAGATTAAGTTGAATTTATATATTTCTAATCCTAATGCAATAGAATGTTTCTCACTAGGATCCTAAAGAATAAAAAAAGGGATTGCTAACAAATGGATAAATCTACCACTAGATTTAATATCTTAAAATGATTTTCTTATTATTGCAATTTTCAGACGGATAAATGATCTCATTCTTTTTAGAGAAATGTAGTGCGCAGGATGGATTTCAATTTAGAAAAAACTATGAAATGAAAGATTCTATTGGATGCAGAAAATCCGAAATTATATGACAAACTCCTCCCCATAAAATAAAATAAAACAACAACAAATTATGACTCAGCAGAAACAAAACTTGTCGGTAAATTGTTCAATTTTCAAAAGCTTATATGGGACAAATTAGTTCATTCTAAAACAATGTAGTCCACTATATATAATGTGACGTGAGTCTCCCCTTTGTTATCAGGTTGTGCATATTTATACACAGTATGTTAAAGCCGTGTGGTAAATCCCCATGTGTGCGGCCAGTAATTGGAACGGTTTATTTATTGATGTGTTTGGGCCCCAGAGACTGCATGTGTTCTTGGTGTTTCACATGTGAGTGGGAGAGATAAGAGGCAGGCGGACTTGTGGTGACATCCCACAACAAGTCTCAAAGCAGAAGTGAGCTCTGGCAGTGTGGTCACGACCCGTTTCTTCATTATTTCTAGTCAATGCGTCTGCAATTCTCTCCTTCGCTCTTTCCCACTTATTTTGTGACGTGCCCGACTTCTCATCTCATCTGCAGACTGGTGGATGCTGCGAAAACACACAGGAACGTTTCCAGAGACAGTCTGAAAAACAGGGGCGCTCCCGCCCCGTCTGCCCCCCGGAATGATGCCTCTTTTCTGGCTGTTGCTTTGGTCAATGCTCCCTCCCCTGGCTCTCTCCTGTGGTCCACACTGTTGTATTGTTGAGGGGAGCAACGGCCTGCAGAAAAGTGAGTTTCCAGTCTTCACCTGCCACCATCAGCATTAAATCTATGAACAATTCATCATATTTCATATAAAACTTTCAATTCATATCCTAAATCTGTGCTTTTGGGGTTATTTTGTTTTTCTGCTTTCTGTTTTTTCTCTAATGTTTTAAGATACACGCGCTCTTATCTGGGACTTAATAACATTTTGATTGATATTAAAATGGGTTCAAGAATTAATTGCCCAAAAGAAAAGCTGTTACTGGCACCAACGAAAAGCTGTTTACACATTACTACACATTAAACCCAGAAATCGTCCATACGGACCACGGAATACTACTAATATATATTTATACTACAGAAAGATTTTGTAACAACAGTTATTTTTGTTCTAACTGACGTTAGAAAATGTTTTGTTACATCCTCTATTCCACATCGAACAAAAGCCAATGAGTTATTTCCCACAGTTACTGGCAATCATGTGAAAGCAACTTGTCCCCCTTCCTGTACCAGCGTCCCCACTGCTGACGTCCTTACGGTGCCACAACGACTACGAGTCGTATGTCCACTGCGAGTGGAGGGAACCGGGAAACGAGTCGCTGCAGCTCTGGTTCAAGACCGAAAACGCCGCGTAAGAACAAGACCGAGAAGGGGAACACTGTCTGGTGGGGATGTGAAAATGTGGGGATGATTTTCGCCACCTGAGTGGTCCGTCCTTACAGCTTCGGTGTTCATGTCCTTGCAGGAAGAAGTGTGCGCCGCACGGGACTGCCCAGTGCAGGTACAAAACTCAGGCCTTCTCCGTCGGCATCAAACACACGGTCTTCTTCGTCGAGGACAAGATGCTGACCCCCTGCTCGTCTGTCCGACACAAGCTCGGGGATCGTCCTCAGCGCCGTGAGTCCAACCGTCCCATCGGCCACTTCCGTGTTATGAGGAATAAAGGCGGCGCTTCACATAAACTGTTGGGCCCGTTTGTGACGTACAGTGAGGACCCGCCCACCGGGGAATGTGTCCACACGCGGCGCCGGTGATGGAGGCCGGCGGCTTGCTTGGTCCAGCCCTTACCCCTCCTCCCCCACCCTGAACAAAGGCATCGCCTACCAGCTGAGCTACAGGACGGACAGACAGGACGACTGGACGGTGAGCGCATGTCTCACTCCGCACAACCTGCTGCCGGCCTTTGACTGGGGGACACACTTTGTCTTTTTAATTCATGGAAAGGATCAGAAAAGGGCAGTGAAACGGCAAAAATTATAAATAGACAAATCCAATTTCAGTTCTAACAAGATAGCGTTAATGGACGGTGGTGCGATTGCAGTCCTCAAACAAACTGTAATAACTGCCAGACCTGTGGATGTACATTCATTTATCTGTTTCTGTGTAACGTTTTCAAACTGTCCAAGTGAATGCGGAGCGTCTCTTTTTTATCCTCCGCAGATAGAGAACCTCACACACACAAGTGTGAAACTAGAGAAGCGGCTGCTGCTGCCGGGTCACCTGTATGAGGCCAGGGTGAGGGCTCGGGCCCGACAGGCTCAATGGAGCGTCTGGAGTGCTGAGGTGACCTGGCGCACGGAAGAAGGTGATCCGAAGAAGGCTGAATGCAACCCATAACCCATAACCCATAGCTGCAGCCGTTGTTCTTAGCTCGCTCTCTTTCTGACTGTGGCTCTGCAGGCACGGGGCTGTTTCCCAGTTTGCATTGCGTGCTGGATGGAGAGGCGGCGGCGACGTGCAGCTGGGAGGTGAGCAGAGAGGTGGATCACTACATCACCTACCAGCCGGCGTGTCGACACGTCCAGACTGCGGCGTGAGTGGAGCGCACTACTACAGGTTTTAGGCCCCAGAAAAGACGCATCCCGTTGCCATGCATTCCTTCTTGTGTTTTTGCTCCCAGGTCTGAGAGATGCTGCGTGAACCTCACAGTCAGCCCGGACCCCGACAGGCCCGTGCTGAGGTACAGCTGCTCGCTGGCTGTCGCTGACCCTGCACGTCTGCTCGTGGAGCTCGTTCCAGCGCGCGTCGCCAAGACCTTCCACGCCTCCAAGCACAGTGAGTGCAAACGAGAGGTTAACATTGTACGTCGTACAACGTGGCGGCGGGGCAGCTGTGCACAGCAGCTGTGACGTGATTGAGGGACCCCACCTAGTGTTCGATTGACACCACTGCATCCGTGTCTCCTTATTATACGATAGGATTAGATCCTTTCGGTTTTATTGTGTCAGCACAAAACATGTGACATTTCATTTAAATTCCTGTTTAATAACTGGAAATAATTCAGATAATAGATTGATAGGATCTTAATCTAAAAGTGCCACTTTCTATTTTGTCTATGAGGGTCTACGCCACGCTCAAAAGCCACAGTCAGCACTTACATGGCATTTAGAAAGTGCTGCACTGGATTACGTTGTTTCATTGTAATCCAAAGTGCAACCAATCATCTCAGGGTGTTCAACCTTTAAGTGATGATGCTGGTGTTGTAGATAAATCGTATCCATCCCGACCGCGTGCTACAAACCTTCTCGTTGCACAGTTCGTCCCGGCCCGCCGCAGCAGGTGAGGGTGAAGCAGAGAGCCACCAACTGGATGGTGCAATGGAACGAGCCGAGCACCGCTTCAAAAGTCAGACTGTATTACCAGGTGTGCTATTACAGCACACAGGAGCAGGTGGGTGATTTTTGGTTTTGTCTATTACATTCCATGTGTGCCAACTATGTAGACCCCTCTAATGGACTCTATGTGATCCCTTTTTTCAGGGATCTTATGTCATTATGAACATTTCCCAGGGGTCCAAGTCCCTGAGCATCCTGGGAACGTCTCTGGTTCCTTCCCGGCATTACGCGGTGAAGGTCAGATCGCTGGTGAACCCCAACGACTATGAAGGAATCCCCTCTGAATGGACCGATCCGGTGGAATGGACCTCCCAGGACGGTAAACTTGCGGGCAGAAGCAAAATATTTCACATCTCAAACGTGGAGAAACACGTTTCTCCTTTTTCCTGCGCATTACATTCAATTAATGGGCTTTTTATTCAAGGGGAAACAGCAAGTGCCAAAAAAACAAACAAACAAACCATAAGTGATTATTATCATTATCGACGTTAATTCGGATTTCTCCTCCCCTGACAGCCACTTGGTCTCCAACAACGCTGATCTACCTCACCCTCGGTCTGCTGGTAGCCGCCGTCTTCCTCACAATCTACTTCACTGTTCCAGCTTGTCGAAGGTGCTTAATGTCTGTAATACTGCAATTGTGCTTTTCTGCTTACACCTGAGACCTGAACTGTACACTGTCACTACAGCATGCACATCCATTCCGAAGTAGCTTTTGGGGAGGAGGTTTTTCATGATATGTCCACTTAAAAATGCAACATCTACAAATAAATTGATGTATGAAATGTAAGCATTCACATTACTGTGAACCTCTGGATGTTTTGGTTCTGGCCTTGTAAAGCACAAAGGTAGCACACAGGCTTCACTGCACAACAAATAGCTTCATAAATAGTTGTTGTGTAACACGGTGTGTTTGAACACACAGGAGGGCGGTTCTGTGGGTGGACTCAGTCCCTTCTCCGGGAAAAAGCAAAATCCTCTCCGAGATCAAGGTGGGGCTTGATGATTGCACATTTTGATTGAATTATTTCCATTTCTGGTGCATCAAGGAATGTGTCAATGTGTAAAACCTGATGCATTTTTTGTAATCCAGTCGGCCAGCAACAGGACCCTCATGCAGGGGGAGAGCTTGGGCATCTGCCAAGTCATGCGTTTGGACAGCATCGAGTCAACATGGTAATGCATTTATCACCAACGGATAATGAAAATTCTGATAACAAAGTGTGCTTTTATGGAAGAAAAGACATGTGAAATAAAGTTACAATAGTCTAAATGAATCCGTCCGCCTCCAGCTCCTCGGCTGCTCTGCTGTGGCCAACCAAGGACGCTGGACAAAAGCATCTGGAGCAGGACGAGGGCTGCTGGGAGTGTGATAACCTGCCGCTCCCCGCTGAGAAGGATAAGCACTCTGACACGTCCTCCATGAGCTTCAGCGGCCCGTACATCCTCTGTCGGGTCAGTTAGTCTCAACCACAGTCGTTTGTTTCAATTTCAAATGATCAGTTAGGCAATATTGGTCCAATGAAGGGTTCGACATTTTGCATTCATGCCTATCAGCTGAAGCCCGAATGGAGGTCTGATTGGTGAGGTATCTGATTCCTTCCTCTGGTCCGGTATGTGTGTTGACCAGAGGAGGAATAAGCTTATCATGTATGATGTAAAAATGCTGTGTTTTCAAGGTGGGTTATGGAATTATGTCCATGATCCAAGAAGTAGTGCGCCACGTGACCCTCATGAAACTATAACATGACATTTTTAACACTTTGGGCAAATAAAACGAACAAGGCATTGTTCAGCATTTTAAAAAAGTGTGGTTTGGTGGGGCTGTCTTTCTTTATGCTAAGCTAACTGGCTGCCGGATGTGGTATTCATTCCCTCATCTAACTCTCAGCAATGAAAGGAAAATTATGAACATTTCATCCAAATGATCACACATAAAATGATATATTGTGTCTTAAGTGCTATCAAATGTAGTGAGAGCAAAGGGACGGTCACCACTTGCACATTCTGCATATAGCACTTTCTAGATGAGCAACTGGGAGCAAATAAATGTTTTTCACTTGTTCATCAATGGCCACACTGAGCCATGTTGTCTCTTTCCACAGACTTCGGAAGCGAGCCCCAAGTCCACGGCTTTCCGGGGGGAAGGGGAGGAGATGGAGGAAGAACCCCCGTCGGACGACTCTCCATCTCCCTCCCCGGTGATGTCCGCCCTCTACGGGGAAGGTTACGTGTGTCTGCCCAGCCGCAGCGTCTCCAAGTCCACTCAGGATCTCGTCTCTCACAGCGGCGGCCAAGGGAGCACACAGAGACACGACAACGCCGAGCAGGACCAACGGGGCCCGGACGACATGTTGGTGCCGCCGGGCGCCAGCGAGACCGCCAGCAGCAGCCAGGCGGCGACCTCAGGACCCGCCCCCCCCTGCTTTCAGGCACAGGCCTCTGGGTACTGCCACCTCCCCGTGGCTTTCATGAGTGCAGCAAAGTGAACCCAAGGACGGAGGGAGGGAGGGCATGGGGGAAGGGGGCTATCCATCTGGGAAAGCTTTGCAGTTTATTTGAAGCTACTTTGCTTCCATGCTAAAAAATGCATTGACTGATTTTGATTGTATACGTAGATGAACCATTTGGGTGGTTTTATCGGCTGTGACATCGGGCAATGGAGGGCAGTAGTGAGCTAAGTGCAATGCAAGACTATCTATGGACTTTTTTTGCAAACTTCCTCACAAATTCCAGGTCAGGATGAAACAACAGAAGCACCTTACACTCCGCTTCAGCATAATGCAACCGCACCCTCCTCCTTTAAAAAAATACCTATATGAAATTCAAAAGGTTTCATTTCAAGGTCAGAGATTCATCATTTATCATTCACTTCCTTCCTTGTATATTTTTTCGTAATGTAAATGTGTTACTCAGAATGTCTAAAACACAGATCAGCTCCTTTTCTGCTGCTTCCCTGAATTCCTCGTCTCCCTCACAGCCGAGGGGAAAGACACAGAATCATGTCGACGGCGTTTCATGGGAAAAGGGGAGAAGTTGGCTGACCGTGTTCGTTGCGGTCATGTTTGCATGTTTGCACAAAGGTGTGTGAGTTAGGCCGTTGTTGTCAATATTGTAGCCTATGTGTTGCTGGATGTATATATATATATATATATATATATATATATATATATATATATATATATATATATATATATATATATATATATATGTTATCTACGCTGATGTGCTGATGTGCTGTCTTGCACTGTGCTCATTCGTCGACTGAGGGCCACGCACACATTAAATTAAACAATGATGTACACAGAATATATTTTGTGTCAACACATGGTACTTGCCATCTTCTAGGGGTATCTTTCTTAGCACAAGCTTTAGAAATGCGTATAATAGAATACTCCAAGAGGAATCATGTAAGTTAACAATGTTTATTGTGCTAAGTGTGACAAATTATTCAGGTCTGGAAAGTACCTTTTTCTCCAGTCTAGGAAATGCACTTCATCTTATACAACACATTAATGCCACCTGCAGGCATAAATCAGTACTCATCACAATAGATACTAGGTATCGGCCGATCCCGAGTACCGATACCAGTGTTCGTGCTCTTTAACGTGACGCGTCTTCAGATGTTTGATTGAAGTTGCTGGTGCTGAAATTTGCAACACTCGTGCCACCCCTCGAAATTGCTAACCGCCGACATGATGCGCTAGCTAACGTTAGTGTATCATGATGCGCTAGCTAATGTTAGTGTATCATGATGCGCTAGCTAATGTTAGCGCATCATGTCGGCGGTTAGCTAGCTAGGCTTAGTTAGTTAGACTAGCTCCTTTTTAGGAGGCGAACAATTCTTCTTCGCCCCTCTAAAACAGCAGCTGCTGATGGCAGCACAGCGCAACTTTTTTTAAAGCGGCGAAGAAGAACTGTTTCAGAGATGTTGGAGCTTTATATATATGTCAATGGAACTAACCAGTAAATGGATTCCTATTTCTATTAAAGTCTTTCTGTTCAATTGAATACTGTAAATTGTACATCCTGGTTAAATCGAATTCCAAAGAGGAAGCGATGGGACATTACAAAGACAAATATTATGCTGTGTAGTATGTTTCAGCTTGATTTAAACCACCATTATTTGGCTGTGTTAATAAACAGACATAATATGAAAATTATCTATCTGTGTCCTGTTATTAATCTTTTGGTATGCGCTTCAGAAAGAAAAAATGGTTAGTATTCAGGTGTAATTGCAAATAGTGATTAATCATGATTAATCCACTGAAAATTTGGATTAATTTGATTAATTTGACAGCCCTACTTTGCCCTACTACTTTGCCACCCTGTTTTAGGAATGTCTGGAATTAATTGTGACGTTCAAGAAGCGACACCATCATATGTTCTCCATCATGACTGGATCTACCCAGTAGCGTGTTAGACGTGTATGTAGGCTTTTAGATCTCCTGCCCATACAAAGAGCGCTTTGAAAGAAAGCCAAACGTTATATTTATCCAATCTAGTGTTAGACTTTCTGAATAACTTCACCATCGACCAAATTAAACAAAAGCTCAGTTCTCAGTTGTTTTTTATGAAATGTACATGTGGAACAGTTCTGGCAGGCCAGGTAGTCAAGGCGAGGCTAACGCTATTGGCCAACACACGGTCTCATAAACTGATTGGCTTCAGCTGAGCCGCATCAGCTGATCTGGATTAGCGCACCAGCTGGTCAACACCCCTCCCTGCTAATGGCTACACTCAAACAGGGCACCTATTTAAAGCACATTCAGTTTTGCTCCTACCTGCTTGTAGCTCGCTTCTCTGCCGCCCGCCACCTCCCCAGCTCCTCCTTGTCACGCATACGTGCCACTTGCTTCTATGTCATTGTTGCTGCTCTGTTCATGCAGGGGAATAGCTCAGCTCACACAGTCCTAAAACGGTGTGAGCGTTCCCTAATGCCGCTGCTGTCCTCTGACTCCCTGCTATTTCATGGTGCTCATGAAAGGTCAGAGGACTCCCTGAACAGAGCCACACCGCTTTATAGATTTAATTCTGAACTCATACTGGATGCATCTATCTAATAAAATGTTTCCTAAATCATTTTTATCGTCATGCATGTTCTTGACGTAATGGACCTGACAGAACTAATTTAGCGGCGGAGTTTGAAATTAAAAGACAGTAGAACTGTGTTAGCTTATCTCTTTTTCTATCAGGCACACACACTGAAACGTACTTCATTCCTCTGTCTGCTGCACATCTGCAGTACATTCACGTAAGAGGTTACAGTGCTGTCACACATTTCTATCGTGGTGCATGAGCGATGCACACAGTCTTTCTCGCCACTGTGTAGAAAACACAATGCTGGAATTCCAGGCATGCTGATATTGACTTCCTGTGTTTTCAGCCCATCGCTAGGTACGACTTCCTGTCCGATGAAGTTGAGGAGCAGTTTGACAATTACCAACTGAGTCACGATGCCCGCAAAGACACTCGCTCACTCCTCTGTCTGGCCTTGGCCGGGCTTGCGGAAAAGCGATTTGATGTGTTTTTTTCCCAGCATTCCAGTCTTTTTCAGAGACTCAGCCGCCCCAAAAAAGTCACATTCCTTGCAGTCTCCGTCAGTCCGCTATTGTTCCCAGGAAGGAGATGGTGAGTGGAGGATTCGTATTGATCTGAATCAGTGAGAATAGAGAAGAAAGGACACCGGTGTGTGTTTATGGAAAGAGTGAGTGTGTGTAGGTGCTTGATGACGGGGGAGTTGTGTGGTGTACAACATGTCCCCCGTCCTTTGTCGTACATAAAAACAGGAAAATAAAAGCAGTGGAAGGTGTAAAGAGTGTGTGGCTCCACACGGATGCTTGTGTAACCTCCTGTTCTAAGGCCTCCTGTTTTCTTACTACTGTACATCAGGGAATTCAGGACATGCCGAAAGACTGTTTTGTCTTTAAAGGAAGTCTGTCAGTGGACTCTACTGCTGCTGTTGTTTTTGTTGTTAAAATATGTAAAACAAGAAGTGTTTTTTTTTTTTTTATTTAAAAGTCTGAAATCATCCACTAAAGCACACAATCATGCTTTTTCGTTGCTGTTTGAAAATCTACAGTTGGACATTTAAATCGCAAAAAGGAGTCCACCGCCCTCCTCCCAACAAGATAGGACAAAAGAAGAAGAATGGAACCCAAACAGGCTTTGAGTTGAATAACAATTGAAGCTGCTCGCATTCTGAATGTTTACACACTCCCAGAGGCCCACTACATTGTTTAATGCCACTTTCACGCAAGCTTGTTTCCATCATTTAGGAGGACCTTGTTTTCACTAATTGTCCACTTTCTCGGACCCTGACCACAGTCACGCTTCACCCAAAGCCTGATCCTTACCTTAACCCAACTGTAAACCAACACTTTGGGGACACGCTGTTTCTAGTTGACATCGGGATGATTAATTGACTGTTGAACTCATTTCTCCACAACTCTGAGTTAAACCGCCAACTGTGCTGCACCAACGACTCCCACCACAAAACAAAGATTTGATTGGAACGAAATAATGCTAATAGTTGGGCCACGGTGTGTAAGCAGGCTGGTCATCCTTCGATTGCAGGGTCCTGGTCTTAATGGGTCATTATATTGTTCCAGTGGTTGTTTGCTGGTTTGGTAACAGTGTTGAATAGACCCGACAAGCCATATCGTCCTTTAAGGTCAACCACTGAGCTATGAACCATCTTGTGTCTTTAGTCGCGGCCTCCGGTCACCACAGAGACCCTCCCACACGGTCATGGTGGTCGACCCCTGTGTGGGTTTGTCACAGCCAACAAGGCTCAACGTACTTCTTTTTCCCGCCCTTGTTTGAAGTAGGCGGCGTGGGGGAGCTACTGGGACACCTGCGGAAACATGGGCATCCCACCTCCATGCTGAATGTGGAGATGATCCGCTGTTTAGACGTAGTATGTCTGTGTGAGATGGCCAGTGGGTCAACGGGAGGCAAGCAGTGCATGAATACCAGAATACACACTGAGTTGCGTACAGGGTTAAGTGTGAGACAGATGCTCGCAGTTTACTGCAGCATTGTGATTTGATGCACATATCAAAGCCAATGATTAACGCACCTATCAAGCGGTAAGTACAAGTACAACACAAGTGAAGACCATAATTACATACAGTACCTGTGAAAACATCCTCATTGCAGTGAATGAGAAAACGTGTCAACTTTTCATTGGTACCGTACATGCAAGTCCCCTTTACTCCAAAGATTGTTTAGTCATCTAAATCTGAGAACATTTCTCAAATGATTTTATTTCAAAGGCAGAGCAAGCGGCCTCTTGAGTAGATAATTAGCAGACAAACTGTGCAGCTGCCTGCTGGGTAAGGGAGTTTTTGCTGCCAAGAGTGAAGTGGGTAAATGTGAAAAACAAACCACAAAGAGAGCATGTGCCAGAGTTCACTACATCAACCCCCTCCCTTTCTTTTCCCCCTCTCCTTTTTGGTCAGGTTGGACGTTGCGCTTCACTGGGAGTAACGCTCAATACAAGGCCGTGCTGAAGCCTTAATGTAATAATGTCACTCGCGGCTGTAGATGCACTGTGTAGCCACAACTCAATAAATCCATGGGTTCAGTAGGTGGTAGGAAAGCTCATAGTGAAAAAGGATTTATCCTTCCTACAACAGTTTGGAGTTTTCTGTATTGGTTTAGACTAAAGTACCGGGGTAATTGGATAGATTGCCATGACATTTGATGCAGACATCCATGGCGTTGGATCCCCTGAATATAGCTCCCTGTGACTGTGGCATTTGTAGACTTTAAATAAATTCCTTGACAACTGTTGGATAGGTTTCTATGAATGTACCACAAAATGATGGATTTTAATCACTTCAGGGGTCCCTTCACTTCTTTTAGTATAATCATCAAGTCAACACTTGACTTTTGTCAAAAATCGTTTGTTTATGATTTAATTCTCAGCTGTACATTGTATTTGTGTAGTAATCATTGGCAAATATTAGCATACTAACATGCTAAACTTAAAAATAACACCTGCTTAGCATCAGCATGTTAGCATGTTGGCTTTGACATTTAGCTTGAAGCATTGCTGTACATAAGTACGACCTTGCTGAGCAGCAAACATGACTACCGACTCTTACGATAGAGTTCACCTGTTGCTCATCGCGCGTTGCTATTCATGGCCCAGTGATGTGTTGACCATTTTATAACAAAACGTTGCCATCTGGAAGCAAATTTTTGGTCATAGACTATAAACCGGTAAAAAAGGAATAAAAACACTGTAGACAAACAAATAGATTTAAGAACATTAGCTTCTTATACCCATACGAAAATAGCATTAATTATTGCAAACATTTCATTTTTTGTCATAACAAAACAGACAAAAACTGTAACAGTTGTGGGATGGCACAAACATGCGGGTCGTAATTTCAATAACTTAAGATATTTGGCCAATTATGCATTATTTGACACAAATAGGATCAACAGCATGTTGATACTTGATGGAAATATAAAAATAAAAAAAATCTACATGTTCAGCTTTTAGCTGTCCTAAGAAACTCTTTGTTTTGTCCCCTGTCATTTTCTGTAATTGACATCTCAAATCTGTGTTGGATTAATAAAACAAATGCAATGGGACACATGAAGTGACGTGTGACACGTATGTATGACGTGTGTTAGTCATACAAAACAAAATAAATGTTGCTAAAGAAGTTAAACCCTGCATGAACCTGGAAAGACACAGAAGTGTTTGATCTTTTTTTAATCTTGCTGTCTTTCTTTCTGTCAGCCATGACAAAACCACATGTAGTTTGTAGTATGTTGTGTAAAAAAAAATGAATCCAAAGAAAATGGCATTGATAAATAAATAAGAAACATAGAGCGACGTCAGGACACAGGTGTAACGCTATCACCTCGTATTCAGATAGCACCTTTTTCTTTACACCTGTGATGAGATTTTGAAATGCACCAATTTATCGTTTTGTTCTCTCACATCTGTGTAATTCCAGTGTTTGCAATGAGTTAAATATAATTAAATACGGTTAATGAGAGAACCATCGCTGTTCTATGGAGTTAAGAATTGATAACAGGTAAATCTACAGAGCTTCATCTTCGTGTAGCTCGTGGAAATACTGCTCATTTCAGTCAACATCTGTTTTTGTTGCAGATGAGTGCTACTAAAATACTCTGATTAAAGTACATTTTCAAAAGACACAAAAGTGTAATGTCCATTTTTATGGCTGTTAAAACAGTCTTTCAGCAAGAGACTGTTATTCAAACCCCATTTAATCTGTCACCATCTAAGGGCGGTTTCTTTCAGTTGATATCGAAACAAGGTTCCAAGAAGAGTTCTGAAATTGCACTATTGTCCACAGTCCTACAGCGATGCAGTTTCAGTCCCACAGCTTCTGCGCTTTAGCACAAATTGTCAGTCTTCATACCGGCAACTGTCGTTGTAGAGTCTAGCAAGTTTTCTTGACAAGGTCCCGCTTTTGTTTACATTCCATTTTCTTCTTGCCGCCGTGCTTTCTCCAGACAGGTGGAGTTACAGGTTCACCAGACAGTCATTAGTAGTGTTACGGACTGAATAAGTACTTAAATGAAGGGAGTCACTCTGCTTCACCTCTGAATCCGCAAAATACACCAAGTTCTTGGCCTCCTGAGGTGGGAACATAGAAAGATGTGCTTCAGACTGCATAATATAGAACAGAGAAATATTACATATGGTCATTCCAACCCTTTATAAATGATTTCTGTAGGTCTGCGTTAAACTCACTTGGCTTTATTGGACCTCTACATTAGCATTGCTCTCATAGCTGCCTTGCTGATTCGTTTGCGATTCTTCCTCATCCTTTTCCTTGGACGTGCTGGGGGTCTGGGGACTGTGTGAACCGATGGCTGCTTTGTGGTACTGGTAGATGTTGTTGCTGTTGAAATACAATTCACATGTTGTTAATATTAGCAAAAAATACACTACAACAACCAAAACTACAACCATAGTTCATTTAGCACATTCATTTTACATTGCGCTAAAAGCCAGTATTTCTATTTATGTTATTTTCACCAACCCAAATTATTAGATGATGTCTCGTACCTGGATTTTGTGTGGTTGTTTGCAGATGATGATGATGTTTACCATGCAGGTGATGATGGCTATCAGTTTCCTTTTCTTTCTGCCTTTCCAGCTCTTCTCGTTTCAACTGCTGGTGTCTCAGTATCTCCTTCTCTTGGTCCAGCCTCTTGTGGAGAAGTAGAAGCTCTTTCCTCTCCTGCTCCAGTTTTTCCTCCTCAATCTGTAATATCCTCACTTCCTCAGGAGTGTCATTTTCTCGCCGTCTCGCCTGTTCTCGAGGCTCTGGATTTGGCTCTTTAGTCGCTCTTAACCTGATCCCAACTCTGTCACTGGGCACCTCAGTAGGACTGAACTTGGTTTCAGGATTCTGATTACCAGGTTGAGGAGATCCACTCCTCGAAAGTTTGGATTTTTCGTCTTGCCATGATGGACTCTGTATTTCGGTGCCTTCTTCCTTGCTACCGTTTCCCTCGTTAACTTTTTCTTCGATGCTGAGGAGCAGCAACCCCTCCCCTCCCTCTACCAACTCATTCTTTCCTTCCTTGCCAACATTATCCACCGAGGGAACAGTCTTGTTGACATCTGAGATCTTTCCATGTTCTCTCTGCACATCTTCGAAATTTACAATTTGGTCTTTAGTCTCAAAAAGCGTGGTGGCATTTTGCTCCCAATGTGGAGAAAAAACAACAGCATCTCCAGGATTTTTCTCAGGCAGGCTGTAAACGTCTCCAGGCTGAGTGAAGGTGTCTCCTCGGGGACTCCAGTGCTGCTCCAGGAGGTCCTCCAGGTTGGCCCTCTGTTTCTGCTTAAGATCATCCCACTGATGGAGTTCATCCTTGGAGTGCACCTTGACCTTTCACAACGAAATGGTACAAATGTCTAATTCAGCTGGATCTTAGTTTAGTTCATTAATCCTACAGTCGATTACCATTAACAAAGAGAGTAGATGTTTATGAAGTTCACACAAAAGAGATCTAGAGTTAGATTAATTAATAATAAATTCAACACCCAACAGTAATAAGTAATAAATACATGAATCATATCTATACTTTAAAATAATCTGTCTTTAAGTAGTACTTCTGAAGCATTCGCACTGCATCAAATGGCATCCAAAATAGCATTCATACTGTACCTGTCCTTGTCCCTGGCTGAGTGTGTGGTTTGGATGCTGGTGGTTATGCTGTCTGTGCAATGATTTCTTCTTGGGCGCTGGGGGGCGCGGAGCCTGCTGACATCGGCACTCCACGTGGTCGACAACTGACACCACGGCGTTAACGTAGGTGGGTCTTTTGTTGACGTACTCGATCTTCATGACCTGCAGAGGTTGTTAACAGTGGAGAATTACAGTACAGTACAACACAGCTTAGACATTTGCGTACTGTGCGGTTGTGGTTGTTTACCTGCAAGTATCTGGTGTGCGTGACAACAGGGACGCAACGCATGCTCTTAGTGTTGCAGCAACCAGAGCAGCGCTGCACCTCGACGCAGGGCGGCCACAACATGAAGTGACCGTTGCTGCGGTCCAACATCTCCCTGGTGACCTCGACCACCTCTGTACGAACTTTGCACTGAGCTTGCTGAGCCAGCTGAGCATCTGCGAAGCGGCACGAGATATGACAGAGTGTGAGCATGCAGGGATTAAGGAACAATGGGCTACTCAGTAAAGACACAGTGATTTTGCAGCTGTTTGAGGTATTGCGCTTCTGTTAATGGTAATTCTGCATCTCTTTGTGGCTGTCTTCAGTATCAATGTGCTCATGTCGTGCCTTTATGCTGTCAGTAATGTGTCTCATTATAGATGTTTTGCTAGACTTTTCGTCATCTTGCATCTCTTTGTAGTTGCTCTGTGGTCATTTGGCGTCTCTTTCTGTGACATTTTGCAGACAAAACTTAGGGGGCCCCTGACCTCTTGACCCCTTGGCCTGTGCCCTGCAGGCCTGTTCGGTAATCCATCCGTGAGTGTGAGTAGGACGGCTTGAACTTGTCTTAGCATTTATATGCAGTTTTGTATAAATTAAGACTGCTGAGAAAACTTCACAACATTCTTCCTTTTTGTAGCTGTTTGTTCAACAAAACAAGTAAAAGATCTGAATGCACATGGTACATGATTAGCAACAGACATCTAAACCCTCACAGGTTGCTAGGAGTTGAGCCTGTGGCAAATATGAGCAGCTTAAACCCTTCCAATACTATTGTGCTGACCCTGGTGACTCACCTAGCTTGTTTGCGTTTGTATTTAAGAGATGACTTATATCCAGCTGTTGTTGAACAGAAACAAGCGAGTGAAAATGAAACTGTGTCTTACAGCTTCTTCTAATAATTAACTTAGGGTTAATATGGCATTGCATTGGTCTGTTTCACAATAACGTGAGGAAATTTGAGGATTAATATTGGGCCATTAGTGTTTCCTCATGATCAAGGGTATCTAACTAATCTAATTCAGATATCTGCTGTATCGCGATAGCAAAAAAAAGAATTTCACCGTGTCACTGAAGCCACTAAATACCGTGTGACATTAATCAACTCAAAGGAAGGACTGAAGACACACGCAGCCCTCCACAAATGAGGATGGAGTACTTTTACATTCATGGGGAAAATCAGGAATCCTCCATGTCAGCACTACAACCTGCTGGTGACCCATAAATAAGTATCATTACACAGAAGTATCCTCACAAAGGGTCAACCGTGGAATGACAAAGGTGGTTTTGATATCCGAAGACGAGTAATAGCAGTGATGGTGCCATCTTTTCTTTTATGACGTACTATAAACTGGGACACATTGATCACAACAACAAACCAGTCTATCAAATGACACTGTGGGGGAATAGAAAAAAGGGGTGGGTGGGGGGGTTTAGCTCACCGAGGCTCCTTGGTAGTCTATGACCTTCATTGGCTGCAATCCCGTCCTCCTCATCTGAGACAAAACAACAAACAAACACAGCGTTTGACTTGTGTAACCGCGGCAACGGATTTCTGAATGCTCTGTTTTTGGTGTGTGGTGTATTTCTTTTGTTCAATGACCCAACAGCGCCCTCTGTATGTATAGAGATAAAACAGGCTTAGCATGTAAACAGAGGACAGAGAGACCAAAAGGGTGTGGGGGTTGCTATTGTGTGTGTGCGGATGCACACGCACATAGAGAGAGACAAATAGAGGCTAAGACTTAGGCGTTTTTGGTCATATTCTTACTGTTTATTTTTCATGTGTGTTGCAAAGGTCATGTATTCTCTGTCTGACTTTTATCACTTTACTTTACTTATCACAATGAGGGTAGAAATGTAGCCACTATGTCTTGTTAGTTTGCATTTATTCACTGCATAGTAAGTCAGTAAGACTGATTTTTGTTGTCTGTGCATCACTCGTATTTATGTGTTGTATATCTGGAGGGCTGCCTTTGCATGTGGTCAATGCACTTCACACTTTATTTTGAAAGGATGCTCATAAACAAAAAAAGGCTGCATAACGCTCCCACAGTCTTAATGCTAACGTCATCGGTTCTAAACTGTACGCTTGAGTTTCGACACACCCTAAAAAAAAGAAATCTGTTTTTATGAAAATCGAATATGTTGTTATGGTTTAAATAAGATGCGAACAGAACTCTGAGAAGTCCGGTATGAGCGTGTTTTCAACAGTAATGTCAAGTCGGGCTGGTCTTTACCTACGGAGTCAGTGAGCAGCAGCAGCTCGAGGTCCTCTATGGAGCCGATGGGGCTGTTTCTAACCAGCTCCACCAGGGCTGCAGGCAGAGGCTCCCCCTGAAACACACGAGGATTTAGAAAATCCAATCAGAACCCGAAAGGCACATCGCTCTGGACCGTTTCAGAACATGGTGATGCGGAGAGACACGTAAGCGTTGGACAGGTTTTGTTAGTGATTCTAAGAAAAGCTAAATTCCTACCGGCAATCCATCCTGCATTAGACATTGCAGAGTCTTCCAAACAATTCCTCTCAGGAAACAGAGAAACACTGAAGCACGTCTGCAACATCCACTTCACAAGTGTTTCTGTGTGTGTGTGTGTGTGTGTGTGTGTGTGTGTGTGTGTGTGTGTGTGTGTGTGAGAGAGAGAGAGGCACAATAGGTCTCAAATTGACAGGTCTTTAAATACAAAGACTGAGACAGAGAGATTTGGTTACATTAGTGAAAGCTGACTGTTTGAGAGGAACAAAAAAAAGCCTTTTTCTCTTTTTCTTTTCAAAAAGGTCCAAAATGACCAATTGGGATTTTGAATATTGTCCACGTTTACTTGTTATTTTAATAGAAAGCTTTGCACAGCCGTGTGTCTCTTTAATGTGTTGTCAACACTTTTTGGAAGACAAGGACTATAAAGTGGCTATCAACACTATCAGGTTTTTGGCTCGACGGGAAGCGCTTAATTCATTACCGGTTTACTTTTTCAATGTTGACAATAACAAAATGGTAATTTAACACCAGCCTCGTACTTAAGCGTCCCCCATTTGATTAAATATTTCCATACCAGCAGACCAGAAACCAAGCAACAGCTCTACATTGTGATTCTATGGAATGACCGTGGGTTTAACCCCCCCGGTCATTACTGGGCGAGAGAGCTGAGAGGGTGAGGGGGTATTAACCAAAGCAGACACACAATGGTCACTAAGAGCGGGGTGAATGACTATTGGCGTTGTGTCTTCTCATCTGCTAACATTTAGGGGTCAAAGGAGCCAGGAAGGAGTCAGGAAGTGGGGGAAGGAGTGATATGGAGAGGAGGAGAGAAGGGAGGTGCATCTGGAGAAAAAAAGAGGGATAATGGATGAATAAAAGACGGGTTAACGTGGACATGGATCAGACACGGGTGGGGACACTCCCTTACGTTGCTTTAAACCCCCGTGGATGTGCTTCATTTGCTCTGTCGCCTGAAGCCGAGATTGGAAACAGCACCGAGGACAATCTCAAGGCAGCAACATACAGTTTGATGTTACAATTAAAGTCCCGTCTGGTAAACTGTGTGTGCACTGGCATTAAGGTCCCAGAGGACATGATGAATCCCTACTGGGAGCAGGTCTTAGCCAAAGGAAGCAGCCATCCATACATGGACATGTATTCTCATCCTGCCTGTACCACGCGCCATTGACTTCACCCCATTGTTGGGAGTCAAATCGTACAACAGGGGAAATGCCTGCTGTATTACACTTATATCTCCAATGCAGAGCTGCCGAGGCCCCTAAGGAGCCATAATGATGACGCTTTCTTCCCTCCGCCAAACGTAGCGAACCCGCCTGCTCGGCTAATTGTGTGTGATGTCAATTATAGGATGTGCGCTTTTGTTAACAGTTGGTGCCGGCCGGCATGACGATTTGTGTCTAAGCAGGACATACTAAATAAACACTTCGGTTCTGATAAACAAAACAGATGGAAACAGACCGAAAACCCGCAGACAAAGTGATTATAATTGTAATTAAGTATCAATGTGCAACTATGGGATGATAGTTACGATACATTCAGTATATCGAGATAACAAAAACACTGCCGACAAGGAAATTCCATACGACACCTACAAGAGCATTAAAGGATGATTTCATTGAGGAACAACTGTTATCATTTATCATTTGTGTGAGAAACAGGATCAAACAATGTTCTTATTTTTTTCTATTTAAGATAGACCTATTTTCTATTTCCATGTTGGTTGTTTTCCAAATAATTGCATGTACTGTGTGTGGTGCATTTACCTATTCATTTATTTGACCGAATAAGTGATCCCATTATGTTTGGTTGCCTCCTGCAGGAGGATAACAGCAGTATAATCGTTATAATCTTCATAGTGTCCAATTATAAACTCCCTTGTGTAACCCAACCGCTCCCATGATGGTCGTACAATTACATTCCTCTTTTTATTGTCATGAGAATTCCGGTTGTGCTGAATACTTTTTTTTTTTTCCATTCTCACGTATCACTGGATCAAGCCCTCATCCCTTGGAGGCCTCTTGGACACATTGAGGAATGCCAGGTACAAGCAGCGGCGGCAGAGCCGACGTCTAATCGTACATAATTAGGGGGTCCAGCGTGCTGCCGGCGCACCGGCGGCACACGTGTAAGCCTTCACGTGTAGTCACTGAAACACTGGAATGTGTGCAGAAACGGGACTTTAATTCATTCCTTTGTCATTATTTAAATCTGAGTTGGAAAGGCGCCCGATGCAATTAAAGATAATGATGACTTTGTATCGGCGGAGAGTCGGTGTCTGGATTCCTCTCTGGTGGTCCACAGTTGAATGAACATGCAATTCTTAGGCCCCCCGTCACTAAATGAATCTTCATTTTCCTATGATTAGGCTCTTTTTATAAGGGATCTGACTGCAGCTTGCATATAGACTCCCACTAGAACTTTAAAATGTCATGGGGGATTCCTGGCCCTGCATCTCGAAGCCTTTTTAAGCGTTAAGTACTTCTTCCGTCACACAGGAATTATCTTTTGCATGTGGTACTTTCAGAGGGCTAAAATATAAAAGGTAATTGTTTTCGCCTGCATCCTTGTTGTCATAAACTTTCATTAAAGCAGATCATTCCCAACATGTGCAGCAGTTACTGAGTCAACATGCAAGACCGAACCGCTCCTTCTGTCTGTTTGGAAAAAAAACAGCTGGCACTTCTTGTTTGACTGGCACTTCAAATGTCCACTTGAGCGACTTGTTAACTGTGTGTGTTTTGACCCCCTTTGGTTTTACAAGTGGTTGACACTGAGGCTTCACTATGGAGAATTTCCTGGGGCGCAAACACAGGCGGCAGGCGTGCAGATAAAAGCTCATTCAACGTGCATCTCCACCTTCATCTTGTTCATCAGGCAGAACTTTCACCTGACGTCGGTTAAGTTCTGTCTTCGTGTTTGAGCAGTCAGCAGACGGTCAGACGTCGCCAATCTAACCTGTTTCCTTATGTCACTATTGCAAAATTAGGTTGTAGGACATAAAAGCCATACATTTTCAGCTGATGGGCATCTGCATTTGGTTTCAATGAACCTGTTAGTGATGTGATGTGTTTTAAGATTGTGTTTGTACACGACTTTTTGCCGATCATTTTGCCACAAAGTTACACCCACGGGACTACTTTATGGACTCAACATCTGGAACAGCATCCATGAAGGCATCTCTTCGCCACGTGGGGCATCCAGCTGCAGAAGAAGCCAATCGTGGCTAACGCGGCTTAAGTCACCCACGGGAGGACTGCCCGCGTGCCCCTGGCATCCGTTCATCGCGCCATTTCATTGGAGGAATAACAGTTGTTTACTAAGTGCGCGACTCGCCTCGATAAAGGCATTAAGAGAAAGACTGGACTTTATTATGAGACCAGACTGGAGCAGGTGCACAATCTCCAAAGTTATTTCAATGCACAATCTCCAAAGTTATTTCAAAACCAGAAGAAACTTCTGGATTTGATTGTCGTGTTGGTCAAGAACACGATGTCTCGCCTATAATAGCGAATACAATAACCAGGAGCCAAATAATATGTAACGTGTGAAACGGCATGTGACTGCCTTTTGAAATAGCTGGCATTATGGTAGGTTGTTATTTGGCTCTTGAAGCAGTTTCAAATGAATATCACTTCACGTTATAACACCAATCCGTTTGGAATCATACGAGGACGCGGTCCGTTCTGTCACTACTGGGCCTCTCCTAAAGTCCGCCTATAAGGGCGCACGCCGCGGACTCACCTCGGCTGCGCCAAACCGCGGACACGCCGCCAGCAACGCGAGCAGCAGCAGCACCAACGAGCTCATCTTGCCGCCCAGCCTGGAGCCTCTTCGACGGACCGGGCATTTATGGAAGCGCGACAGTCCCCGTTTGCTCCTCCGGTAGAGATATCCGAGGGAGAGGCTGGAGAAGGCGCACTTGCTCAGCCTGGAAGTCCCCGGAAGGATACAAAACAAAAAGCTCCGCTTTGCTTGATGAATGATAAATCCTCCCAAGTGTTTAATTCAGGCGCTTTGTCTTGACGTTGTGTCCAGTCGTCTTCTTCTTCTTCTTCTTCTTCTTCTTCTTCTTCTTCTTCTTTTTAAGTCCGCCTTGCGCACAAGGCGCGCGTTTTAACGGCCAAAAAGCGCAAGAGTTCACATGTAAGTTTACAGAAAGAACTTTACATTTTCAAAAAGGCAAAAACTATCCAGGAGACTCAAAAAAAAAGTTGTTTCAATTATTCCAAGGATGTCCAGCTTTTCTTTAAAATATATCCAATATGATTCTCTTGACAAGTGTCTCTTTAACCGTGACGCGTCAAACACACTCACACCGTCCGGCTCGCACGCGCTGAAACAACGTCGCAGGTCAGCTCGCTCGTTTTCTGTCCTCTTCTTTCCAAGGAGTCTTATCACTAAGAAAAAGCCCGTGTGGCTCGGTGCCCTTCAGCCCTGGACCTGCCTGATTACGCGGCGGTGGTGATGGTGGTGGAGGAGGAGGAGGAGGAGGAGGAGGAGGAGGAGGAGAGGGGTAGAGAACTCTCCCGCCCCCTGCCTGAGGAACGGGTGATCATCTGCGCACCGAGAAGCGACAGCAGCCCCTCCTTCGTGAATCATTTATTCAGATCCTCCCGAGGCCGAGCCAAGCTATTCTGTTTCTGCCACATGATCCGGTTTGAAATGTTCGTATTATTAACTCGCAGAGTGCAGGAGCGTGTAAAAATATCAAGCTGCTGGTGGAACGCGGTGGTCCTGCTACTATCATGGTCCGTTGGGTAGAGTTTCAGACGGTACACGTGAATATGTTCCTCTTGGGGATACTTTATGGCCTCTGAAGTCCAGCCAAGACCAATTTAGTCAAACGCTACAGGTCAATTAATCCGTCCTTCAGATTGAGTTGAACGAACAACACTTTTTTATATTTGATTAATGGCATCTATTCATTTGAGATGAATTTAATCAAAATGAGTTGGGCTAACTCAATTTAATCCTGTTTCTTGGAAGTTCTTAGATTGAGTTATGTCTACTCATCTGTATTGGATGGAAATCCTGCACACAAATTAATTGAGTTCTTCCAATGACTTTTTTTTAGTGTAATATCCAACGATGAATTTTTCGGCAGGACTTTTAGTACTTTGCTATTGCTCCGGTAAAGGATCTGAAGGATTCTTTCCACTACAGTTTATGAATGCACAAACCCTGTGTTATTATGTTATTCCAGAGTTTATAAAAAAAATAACTGTCTCAAAATTCCCATGTGCAATTTTCTCATTTACAATCAGGGAACTTGTCATGTTGATCATTTAGTATTCCAGTAACTTTTCACTTAAAAGTTAATGAGTACCTAATGAGAACCCTAACTGTTTTAATTCTTGAATGAGTGTATTTTAAACAATGCTTTAACAAGAAGAGTGGTGACTTGAATGAATGACCCATGACTCCAAAATTCTGCATACTGCATAACAGACCTTTATGCAACTATATTGCTGGAGAGATCACAGATAGGAGATAGTTGCCATGCCAACTGTCTCCTCCTGTTACCTCTGCATCACGGTGAGCTGCAATCTGGGAACAAAAAGGTGTTTTCTTAAAATCGCAGGGCTTGTTCTCAGTCCTGACCTTCGACGGTCCCCCGTGTTTAGGGAACATTTCTGAACAATGCCTGACGGTGACTCCGCGTGTTTGAATTCAGCCGACCCGGGCCCAAAAATAGCTTATCAGTCTGCCAACCGCGTGAACCCGTAACGATGCGTGGCAGGGGCAAAAGAGCAAGAGAGTTTTTATCATTAAACACAAACATTTAAAAAAGGTGACGCGCGGGGGAGAACAAAACTGCTCGGTGAGTAACTGCACGGATTCTGACTCGACTGGAGACGGATCCTCAGACACCGCTGTGCTCCGGCCATGAACAAAGCCGGTCCAATCACGGCACGGTGAATAATAGGATGCCATTGTTTTTCTAACAAGTCAACGGAGGAAACGCTGTGAGCTATGGAGCTATATTTACACCGTTTCATATTTGCACGTTTGGCCAAGGCCACCAGCGCTGTGGTCTAACGATTGTTAGTCAGGACACTGTAATGCCGCACTGAGTACATGTTGCTGGTGCAAAGGGAAACGTTCAAATTCTACCACAAATATTTTTCTATACATTGATTTAAAAATAAATCGTTTATTTTCGCTTTTGTTCTCAGTCTAAAGTACCAAAGTTATTTACAATTTTTGAAACTCAAGATACTCAAAACATTCTTAAAATGTAAATTAGTAAAGGTAAGGATGTAAAGTTTTTAATAATGGAAGATGCAGATGTGAATCATGGACGTGATAATATAACATATACCAGGAGTTTAACTCTAACATATACCAGGAGTTTAACTCTAACATATACCAGGAGTTTAACTCTAACATATACCAGGTGTTTAACTAACATATACTAGGAGTTTAACTCTAACATATACCAGGGGTTTAACTCTAACATATACCAGGAGTTTAACTCTAACATATACCAGAAGTTTAACATATACCAGGAGTTTAAGGGGTTAAACTTAAGGGTTTTTTCTCAGCGAGGCGGTTTGTGTTGCCAGTTTTACGACTCTGCACACCTCAAAACATATTTTATATTGTGCCTGAACCTGAGTGTTTCTGAGGAGGAGGAGGAGGAGGAGGAGGAGGAGCAGGGTCTTGACTGGAGGTGGGGATTTTCCCAACCGGAACCGGCACCAGTCTCACAGCCCCAGCGGACTCACACTCACACTCACACCTGCGGCCGTGACGTCTCAAAGAGAGAAAGTCAGCCATCATGTTTTACAGAGGCGTCAACAGGAAAACAAATAAACATTCATGGAAACGTTGTTTATGCCGCCGTATTTAAAGCACAGCAGAGTCCTAGTGTGTGTGTGTGTGTGTGTGTGTGTGTGTGTGTGTGTGTGTGTGCGCGCACACGTGCCTCTATCGGAAAGCATTATGCATGCATGTACATGTAGATACACTCTTGCATGTGCACACAAATCCACCCAACTGTACACACACACAGACACACACACACACACACAAATACGCAGACTCATATAAAATTGCCTATGAAAAGCATTCAGGCGCATTAGAGCACTGTTGGAACCCCAACAGCACCCCCTCAAATATTGGCCCTCACAGACACTCACACACTCACACACACACACACGCTGACAACCAATTTCATTAGGGACAGAGGGCTCTCTATGCCTAACATTTTAGTGAGAAATGACAGTACTCGCTCAAATATTTAAGAACTTTTCAGAAGATCCGGGGAGGGTCACATCTCCCGCTGAACAATGACCCCATTGGATTTCTATGCGTTTCTTTCCGTCGTTGGCTCCAGCGGTTCATTTGAAATCGCATAGTTTGAGTCTCCACCACAGCCGCTTTCTCCACATGAAAAACACAAATCTCCTGTATTTGTGTGCTGCACGAAAAGTGCCACCGGTGTGTGTGTGGGTGTGTGTGTGGGTGTGCGACACGTGTGTGCACCTCTGCACACACGTGTCGGTGTCACACGCATCAGAGTTGAGAGGCGGGACAATTGACCCTCGATTAGCTGCAGGGATGGAATCTCTCCGGCGCGTGTGCCTCAGAGATAATAGAGGGTCATGTAGACCACATGGACTAATGGGAAGTCATTAGTTGGCCCCTGGATCCCCGAGTATGACCGCTCACCCCGGCTCTCAGGTTTCCCCATCACGGGAGGTGGAATGCGGCTGAATTGGACCAAAAGGCGAAACGTGGGTGGATTCACAAGTGGATGATCTGTTCAAATTGAGCTAACAGCATATGCACACGCAGAAGCATACGCTCTGAACCGTCGGGCATGAGTAAGACTACGTGTAGGATGTGGGACTTTTATAAGGATCGTCCAGTGATCAGCTTGTCGGGGGTCAAAGCAGCTGCGGGGCTTTACGTCTCAGCAGGGATCTGTCACCAGCACCTAACGAATGGGTCTGAATGAGAGAGACTGACAGCGAGGAATTGCTGGAATGCACTTTCCTCAGATGCCGGGGAGAAAAGCAGATGGAGGGACACACGCTGGGATGTACGTGCAAAGTGGCAGGATTGATTGAAACCCAGGAACGCCGAACACCGCACAGCAAATCTTTCGGGAAAGATATCAACGCAGTATATCGATGCGATGCACGTCTGAGAGCAGAGCACGCAGAGGCAGTGGCTTCTGCAGCGAGAGCTAACAGCAGTCGATCCCTCTGATCTTTGCAGCCCTGCAGCTGCTGTGGACCGCATCCGGCCGCATCCTCTACGAGTCTGCACTCTCCGTGCGTTGACTTCACACAGCTGCACCGCCGCGTTTCAAGCTGCTCAGCCAGGGAGCCTAAAACTTCAATAGCTCGTTCGTACACCTGCATGAACAGCGCTGACTTTTAATGAGTGTCAAACCTGAGCCAGAATAAAATTTGTCAAGACACGTCTTCCTGGCTGGATTGATCAAAGCAAATGCATGAAATAGAAGTCTTAAGGGAAAAAGCAAAAATACATTTCAGGAACATTTTAATACTTAAACAGCAAATACAGTATATTTACATTAATACGGTATATTTAAATGTTCACAGGTGCAGCTTCTGACTGTAATTCCATCACTGACTCTTTTCTTTCGCTTTCTTCAAGCTTTGCCAAATTTGGCAAAGCTTGTAGGTGACCATCTGTTTTCTAAATGAGCTTTTATTTGTGTTGGATGAGCACACTGCTGACGCTAACAGATAGCAGTGAGGATGGACCACACCACGCTGCAGAGCATAAACATCTCCATGAGGAATGCCTGGTTTTGTTCAGCTCCAAAAGGCTGTATACAATCGCATTCCTCTGCCAGCGCCCCCTCCCTGTCCCGGTTCACGGGGAACTTCCCTGCTCTCTACTGTACTGGAACTATACTGTATTCATAGTAATAGTAGCTGTGTCATTGATATTGATGCACAGGGGCCTAATGATTTTTCTCCATTTATTGGCATTTGTTGGCTTCTCCAATCAGCGCAAACTCAGCAAGCAAAAACGTTTTTTAGCCAAACTTCAATTTTATGATCAGCTTCATCTACTTAGTGACATATCCATCATCTTAGTTTTAAGCCAAGCTAGTGGTCCCAGACTGAAATATCTCAACTATTGAATAGATTAGCTCTCACAGAGGTATCGATGGACTGATAGTAAAAAAACGTCCAGTTAACATCCCACAATTTATATATATATATATATATATATATATATATATATATATATATATATATATATATATATATATATATATATATATAGATGAACATTAAATACCTGAATTTCATTCACCATTACAAATCGAATGTATCTGGTAACAGAAACAAAAAGGGAAAACCAATAACAAATGTTGTATTCTGTGTTGCACAGCGATTCGGGCTTCACGGTTTCAATAGCCTTGAGAACAAAGGGAGTTGAAAGGCGAAGATGGCAGCACTTGTGAGAGAATGAAGGGGGACAGTGTGTGAGAAGGACTAAAAAGGCGGCCGGGATTCATCTCTAAACAAAATAGGGAAACAGACTAAGGGGGAGACCGGATTACAGGTGTATTTCTAACGGTCGGTCTAAAAATGCCTCCATGAACTTTGTTTTCTCTCTCCGGGGTTTTTTTCTTTTTTTGCTAACTTGCCGAGCCTCCTCCCAGTCGTTCCTGTTTACAAGGTTGCTTCCTGGTAACGTTGAGCTGAGTGTGTCACGTTCCGTCATCTGGTATTCCTCTCAGAGAGCAGCAGCACACTGTGAACGCTGATTGATTAATCCCGTCCTTATCGATTCGGAGCATTTTACTTTTACACTTTCAGAGTCCACTCTTTCCTGCATCTGACTGAGGATTCCTAACATCAAACCTTCGGGGACATGAGAGCTTTTCTAGACCGAAGGGCCTCAGATGTGCTGTTTGTAGTTTACACATCCTGCAGCAGAGGACGTGACATTGTTCTCTGACTTTATTAAAATGACAAATTTGAAATTGTTGATCTAGCTGTCATGACCTTCCCCCTGGGGCCAAAACAAAAATGGGAAGTGGACGTGGAAATGCCGGGAATTTGAATTTTCCATTTTGGTAAACAGACGGGTCTTATGGCAAAAGATGTGAAGAAGTGCATTGGCGTGTGTTCACCCTTCTATCACAGCCTTCACCCGACCAAAACAAGATAAACCCTACAAAGGACAAGTTAAGTTATTTAAATCAAAAGGCATAACCGTGAGTACCTGTTACTACTTCTAAAAAAAAAAAGGGAAAAAAATCTTGGAAACCCTCAATTTGTTGTTTCCCTCTCAAACGTGATTGGATTGTGCTGGCGCTACCGATTGGGACACTGATGTATTTCTGTTACCCTACGTAGGGGTGATTCTGTTACCTTAAAGAGGCGAGAACAAACCACAGACAAGTCGTATATCTTTCACTTTTTAAAGGGGAGCCCTGCCACACATGCAGTGTCGGCTTTCCAACGAACATCCCCTTACACCAGCCTTTTATGCAATCTTCACACATATACAAGAACAGGGTGGAGCATACGAGGGCGGGGCGTTACATAATCTCCAGCCAGGTGACGAAGTCATATGTCCAGGGACAATAAACTTTCCAGCTTCTAGATTCTAGCTATAGAAAAGTACACTAAATGATTTGCTAGCTGCGATAATGCAGCTTTTTACATTCTCTGTTACGTTTGAGTAGTCAAAGCCACACCAGCTGTAGCTAGCCATTCAGAAGGCCTGACAATAGTTAGCATAAGCCGAGGCAAGCTAATCGTGTAACTGATGCGAGGGCGTAACTTTGGGTACTATTGGGGGTGTTAAAAGTTTCGCGACTTATACAAAAAATGCTGTAGCCTGCAATTGTATTTAAATACATGAGAGATATGCTACCCAAAGTCTTGTATTTGCCTGACCTAATATTGCAGCACTTGTTGAATATCAGAAGCACCTAAATACTTTGCTGGTCCACGTAAATTAAAGTTAGTTGCACCAGTAAACCAATTTAAAAAGTTAGTCTGGAGCCATTGGAAAATTCTGAACAACTAGCACTTCATAATTAATAATACTTCTATGTGGACTACTTGATGGGTATCTTTTCTGATATTTATTAGTTTATTATAGTGTAAACTGAAACATTATACTGTGTTTTACAGAGAAGGCATCAGACACATCTGGAGGAATAAAACTGTGCAATATTTAGAAAATGTACTCTTGATACTCAAGTACTTTTAAAAACAAGTAATTCAGTACTTTTACTTAAGTAGACATTTGACTGTTGTACTTTTACTTGAGTACAATTTAGCAAAGGGTATCTGTACTTTTACTCCAGTAATGAATCAGTGTACTCTGTCTTTACTGGATCTTATGGATTTGGCTTGGTGACTTTCTACACAACAATGGTTTGTTTGAGGATTGAGTGCATCTCAGCACAGAAACGGCACTGGAGAAAAATACGAAATGATCTTTTACTTGCATCGGAACAAAGGACTCGTCTGTGTTCTTGCTGGACCTCGGTGCCGCGTTTGACACCGTTGATCATTGAATCCCGTTGCAGAGACGAGAACATTTGATTGGTATAAAAATGAAATGCACTCATCTGGTTTAAGTCGTATTTATCGGATCAATCCCAGTTTGTGTTTGTGAACAGTGAAACCTTGATGACCACCAATGCGATCCTGCCGTTCTCACTCAGGTTCCTCCCTTTTTGTTCCCCCCGTTGAAGAGGGTTTCATTTTTTTGGCTTTCCTCGAAACAGAGGATGCTGCATGTGTACAGGCTCTAAAGCAACTATGTACAGATTTGTGTGGCACAATATAATAAAAAGTTTATGAAAAAATGTTACATAAAATTCCCACCATCCATGGCAAGTCTTTCAAATGGAAAACAAAGATCCACTGAAAAATACAGGAAAAAGGTCAGAAGGCGGTGGTTAGTTAAGGTGACGCCTTTGTGATTTGTTGGCGTGCTCTTTGCTGCTTTGCCGTGCAGCGGCTTCACCGAAAAGGTTCAAATCTGTGCAGTAAATTATACGGATTGGAAGGCTTTTATATGTGGAGTGTGTGCACTCGTGCATTCAAAGTGACATTTATAATGTGCTACAAAAGAAGAGGGCACGTGCACACGCGCACACACACACACACACATACCAACGATAAGAAACTCAGTCTCAGTCTCTCGTTATCGCTTGCACATACTCACGATACTTTTTAATACTTTGGTTGAGCCAAAAAACCTGTAATCAAAGCGAACAATCAGACAGGTCCGGACAGCACAGCAGTGGTGCACAGTGAACACCAAACTGCATCCGAAAATACCTTAAATATCTCCCCTGTACCTGCTTACATCATGAAGGTAATTACTTCCAAATCCAATGGACTTGGCGGGGATGAAGTAATGTCGCCACTTTCTATCCAGGTGACTGCAGGTGGAAAAAAAGGGCCTTCTGGGTAAGCAGGTGAACCCGGTGAGGTTGTTTTCACATTTGGTCAGATAGAAACTTGACATATAATAAGTTTTCTGCTGGAAGAATCCAATATAAGCCAGCAGGTTCAGAGCAGGTACATACAGAGCAGGGGGAGCGACGGGGGGGGCTTTTGAATAAAAGGACATAATGATTTAACAGGAGAGGAGAGGAAATGAGAGGAGTGGTGCTAAATGAGAGGGTGAGAGCCAGGCGTTAGTTGTTAGAGAGCTAGGGAGAGTGGAAACGGGGAAATCCAGGCTTTACCTCCCAGAAGTCAGTGGCGGCGGGACGGGGGGAGGGGTGGGGGACAAGGGGAACACGGGGAGGGGGGCCGCGAGCTACAACACACTCTCGGAATGCCAATGAGGGTCGTTGAGTACACGAGCGTCTAACACAGCGGCAATCTCCGTCCCCTCCTACTCTAGATACAATGAAAATTGTGTCTGCAAACAATGCCATCTGCAGAGACGGGGTGGGGAGAAACCTCGGCGCGGCCCGGTTCAGCTGCGTGGCAGCCGGGGAACTGTGTCGAGGATGTGATGTCTGGACAACAGAGCAGAGCCTATACAGAAGGGCCACTCTGTGGGTCAGTCCGTCTCGTTTGTTTAATTCCACATGAAGTGAATAAAAAAATAATAAAAAGTTGGGGGGGGGGGGGTTTGTATATTGTCTGCAGTCTGAAGCAAAAAAGGCGTCAGTGTGCTCAGATTCTTTGCGTTTTAAACCCGTTTTTGTTTCCGAGCACCCTAACCATAAGGACACTTAAAGGACCCATCATAGGCCCATTTTACCACGAGTCGATATGGTTCCTTGGGGTCTTAATCAAATGTCTTTAACTTTATTTTGGTCATAATACCAAGAGGATCATTTAAAACACCACCCTGTCATTTTGAAATGACAGCGAGTAACATAAAATGGCGCACTGCTACAACGTGACCACGTGCTAATGCAGTAGCGGCTGGTGGAATTCATTTTTGGTAGGGCCATCCAATCAAATTCAGCAAACATCCCAGGATGATTCAATGCAAAAACAGCACGAAAAAATCAAACACGGACCTCATTGTGAGATCAGGCTGATCAGTTCTTCTCTGAAACAGGTCTTGGAGGAGACATTTGATCGAGGTAAGAGGCTCTTCTTGGAGGAATACTGCTGGCTGTTGAGTGGGCGCCTCGGGAGACTAGCCCTGATGAGCGCAGCTTGGGGCCTTCCCTACAAAGGCCCAAGGCTGAATCTAGGATGCTGATTGGCTAAATTATATGTGTAATTTTTTATCTTCTAATCAGTAATTGGCCAAAATGCTTCTTTGACCCGCCTCTTTTGGACCTTTCCCGAGCCCAGCTGAGACATGCTGATAGGCGAAGGGGATGGCCGGAAAAACATATTTTGCACAGATTATTTTACAAATATTACTGGGTATATTAAAAAAAAAAATTCAAAAACACAATACACAAATATTGACTATTTTTTATATAAATGATTAATATAAAAATATATATATATATAATTTCTTTTCTTTTTTTGTGCCGCAAGCAGGGCCCAAGTGGGGCCAGGCCCACATCCACTGCTCTAATTAAGTGTCTTATTCATGCGTCACGTCTCACGTCGGCTGCCAGGATTTTCAGACTTAAAATACATGCTGTCGTCTCATTTTAAAACCGCTGTGGTCCCTCACAAACCAACTTCTTCTACAGCAGCTCAATCCCAATGATGCTACGCTGACGTATAAACCGGAACTCTCTCTTCCTGGACTCCACATGGCTTCAACAGGGCTCTCTCTCTCTCTCTCTTTCTTCTCTCTCTCTCTAATTCCCCTCCTCATCCTGCCTCTCCTCTCCCTCTTCCTCCTCTTCCCTCCTCTGGGTTTGTTTGTTCTCCCTTTGGCTCCCAGGTGTTTTCCTGCACGCCTCCGTGTTCCTCTGAGCAGAGGCTCCTCTTCCGCTCTGACTCAGGTACTGCAAACCAATTGCTTCCTGTTTGCTGCGACACACAACACACTGATCAATATACACACGCGAGTGACACACTCGGTCACATCTTGAAACAAAGGCATAAATCACACACACACACTGACTTATTCCAGCTCCCTCCCTCTTTCTCCCTCATCCAACAATAACACAACAAGCCTTGCTTCCTGTGCGTGGGGGAACAATAGTGGGATCGCTTTGATGGCCAGAGGTGTTTTCGGTAGATCCTCCCTTATCGGCCTCAGCATCAGCAGAGCGGCTATAGATCCTGCCAGCGTCCGCAAAACACGGCGTTAGCAGACGGCACATAAGTATTCTGCCATGTGCTTCAGGTGATGTGTATTTCTATGAGTGTGCCCGTCTAACAAGATTTTCAACAGCTTCTTTTCTTATTTATAGTTTACTTGCACCTTGACAGAAGATTATCTGTTTTACTCTTTGTTTGTTACATAAGTTACTTACACCACTTTACACATTGTCGTTTGTAATGTGATTAAAGCTGCACTAATTATGTTACTATATTAGCAAATTATCAAATTACTATGAAGTGATAGGGTTGGCATGTGGTGATGGACTAACATGGTAGAATTAGCATCCTTCCTTCAGCTCCTTGTGTGAGTGTGTGAGGGATTTCTTTTGGGTGGGGGGAATCTTTCCAGCAGCACACAGCTGTTTAAGAAAACGAGCTAAAAGGAAAATAAATATTGGATTTCAATTTGTTGCCTGGCAACAGTCTCCAAATACATTTGGCTAAATATGCAACTGTTTATACTGTCAACAACTTAACACAGTGACATTGCGCCGGTGTTGTGTTTGCAGCTCCACAGTTTCTCTCAATCTCGCTTTTTTTCTTCTTATAATCCTCTATTAGATACAAAGTTAATAATGCATGCATTAATATGTCAATACATACAGGGCTATGTGGGACACACACACACACACACACACTGCACATGCACACTCCCACCACAGTATAGATTTCAGTATTGGTACAAACAATGAAGGTACATAAAGTCAAGTAACTTCAGCAAAGCATAAATCATACACACTCTGTAACTATCACACACAAACACACGCGCGCACACACACGCACACACACACGCACGCACACACACGCGCACACACACTGCCCTTTCATTTCTCTCCTCTGCTGTCTCACTCTTCCCATGAGTATCAATACCACCATTGATTCAATAAGTCACAGGCGTCACTAGAATCAAAGCTGTGTTGGGATATCGGTTGCCCCGGGCAACCTTACCATCAGTCTGCCCCCCCCCCTCATGAAGCCCTCGTCCTTTTGGTGCATGAGCTGCGCTGTATGCCCAATGATGCACCGTGTGTTTGTGTCTCCGTGTTACTATGGAGCTCTGGCTGACAGCAGCTGTGTGCAGCTGTTTGTGTGTGTGTGTGTGTGTGTGTGTGCGTGGGTGTGTGTGTGTGGGAACGATTGCGTGGGAGAAAGGAGGCAATGAATCATAACACATACCAACAGGACACAACAGCTCCCCCTGTTGTCGGGGCAGGGGAAACCCCGGAGGTGTGGGTGTATTGTCAGCGAGAACAGAGCTCACCGTGACATCATAGGACGTCTCGCTCCCACACCGGGGGCACGGGGGGGGAGGGAACAGGTGGAAGCACCGGTTCTTTACTTTTTTTCCTTTCTCAACGTTAGGGTCGGAATTGTGAGAGCAGAATCTGAGTTGTACTGATACTGATAACTGCATCAATAATTAACTTGTAAGTCACTGTTAAGACTGTTTTTGTGTTTTTCTGTGGTATTTAGTGTAAGCATTGATTGAGAATGGATGCCAAGGGAAGGAAATTATTTTTATGTTAAATCATATCCATTCATTCAATCATGATATATATTGTGCGTGATAAAACAATTTACTGGATGTGTTTTAGTTGTATTAATAAATGTATTCAAAAGGGCACATGCAAGTCACAGCGTTGCATCTGTTTTAAGCATTAAACAACGTCACAACCTTTGGATTTGAATATCAAAATCAGCAGCACAAAACGTGTGTGTGTGTGTGTGTGTGTGTGTGTGTGTGTGTGCGTGTGTCTGTAAGTGTGTGTGTTAGAGGTGGGGGTCCAGTAAGTGTGAAACAGCAGGCGAGGCCTCTGTAATCCGCAGGCCGAGTTCACTGAAACACCAGCACACAGATGTGTACGCAAGGAGAGGGTGCTCACGCGCTCACATGCATGTGTGCGCACACTCAGCAGGGAGAGGAAACTGCAGCACAATGATAAGGTCTGGGAACACAATGGGCTCAGCAGTGCACAGACAGAAGCCAGGACCAGTTTAGCTCCGAAAGGTCAACAGGCCTCTCCAAGCTTTCATTCAGTTCCCGCAGTTATTATTGTTCCAACATTATAATGATCACTCTGATGGCCTTTATTTTTTTGAGAGTGGGAGCCATCCGGAAATACCGATGAAATATGAAAACGCATCCTGGACCACCAAGGAGAAGAAGGGGAAGAAGGTTACTTGCCTGTGGCCAGGCCTTGGATTGTACTTCCGGTTCACCTGAGATCTCTGCTCACAGGAACATCGGAGGAACATCTGCTCTTAAGCAGCAGATAACCCGATCATGATAGTGACGGTAGTGAATGTGTTAAAGCCACATGTTGTGTAGAGGTTCTTTTTGGGGGGCTGAGACCTCTGCTCAGGTCATAAATGCTCATCAACCAATAAAACTAGTGCTACAAAAGCCGACAGAGACTCAGGATGATGTCAGTCTATTAGTTTATAGAGTCCAAAGAAGAGGTACAATCAACCAGACAAACTCTCACACGACATGAAGGGACTAGCTGACGTGTGAGATGGAAATATACTTTAAAGATGCACCTTGAGAAAACGCCCCCTTTTCTGATATTTATGCAAACTTATTGCTGTCTAATAATGCCTCCATGTTGGCAGGATTGTTTTCATTATATGTGAGAACATGTGAAAATGTGAGGTGAAATCTGCTTGTTTCTGCTCCATTAGAGAACAAAACACTAACGATACCCGTGTTTAATATCATGTATTTCATGTAGGTTGATTGCCACGCGTCGCCCCAGCCTTGCTGTGATGCCACAGGGTCTGAAACTAAGATTAAAAGGTGGGCCCGGAAAATCGACCGACCTTCACAGACGAGGACACAGCCTTCAGTGTTCGGACTGAGCGGTGGTGGTCGGACATTCGAGCAAAGCAACAAAGCACATCCTTGAGGAGTGGACGGCCCTAAGCTTCATCCGGGAGGAAAGCCGCCGCTTTGAAGATTTGACCCACGAGGTACAGCGCGGCGGCGGCGTCAGTGACTCTTTGTTGCCCCGCGTCTCGCAGAATGGGCCTGTGACGGGCCTTTCTGCTGGAGCCGCTGATGCTGCATCAAGACATCAATTCAGCCCACGAGTGGCGCCGACCTCTCGGGTCTGTCTGAGGGAACGTCTGACTGATCCTCAAAGCAGTGAAGGAGCCGAGCGGGTCGCAGCCCACTCCCAAATGTCACGGCCGTTACACAATCCCTGCCCGCGCAACACCCCTCTGCCCGCTCGGAAGTTCTCCGACAAGACGCCCAAAGGTCGAGCCGTCGGAGAGCGGAGAACGAGTCCGGCACGCTCGCCCAGCATCGTTCAAACACAGAACATGCAGCGTGTGGAGTGGGAATGTGGAATTGCCTCAGTCCCCATTCGTGGCAACAAAAAAAAAACTCACGGGTGCCAGTTTGCCTTTTTGTCCCTCAAGTCAGATAAACATGACATGCCATTCTATTTGCTTTCCCATTCATGTTCAATGCCAATAAACCTGACCTCTGACAAATGACTTGTTTTCCTCTGGAAAATATTTGGCAAACCTCGTGGGACAAACAAAGCTTAAGATATTGCTGCCAATATCTAAAAGCAGTGTGGATAAAAAAAACAGAAAGCCTTGGTGATGGCACCCATTTCTACTTAGACAGTAGTTTCTCACCATCGCCCAAAAAACGTATGAAGCCCAAATGCCGATCTGCCGCAGAGGCCCTCATGTGAACATCATCTCAAATGAGACTCTGTGGTCGAAGGAGGTTGTTTTTGTTGCCGTGAGAGTAATACTTTTTACCGTACGAAGGCTTTTTCCAAACGTTGAAAAGCAGTAATCTCCCCAAAGACACAGACGATTGGAGCCTCGTAGGCGCTAATGACTGTTTGCTGCAGTCGCCTGCTGCGGCGTGAGGAATTCTCCAGCGTTTATTGTGCGTGTCGGATAGAAAGCGTCAATGCAGGAGGTGCCATGTGTACAAGTAAGTGGGATTTGCCGTGTACTTGTTCTGCATTTTTCCACTCATTAACTACAACGGTTTCCATTGCTGTTACAAAGCAAACCATGCGCTTCACATTGGTTTTCTGGCCCCCAGAAGGCTCCAGAAAATACAAACTAAGTGAGGACATTTAAGTGAATAACCATCCACAGGGTTCATGTTCAATAAGCTAATTCATTCATTAATTAATTGATTAAAATAATAATAAATACCGTGTTATTTTGTATTGAATGCAACACCGTTTTGTTCTCGTACAAATAGATGCAGGGTTCTGCAGGTATTTGCTAAAGACAGGTGTCAGAAATGAAGTTGACACAAAGCTTTGCACTAGAAAAACACAAGAAACTGCAAGCCTGTCCAAAAAGAACATAATCTGCAAATCTACAAAATACACCAGGACTACTTAGTGTGAGAGAGAATAGCTGTCCAGTGGCTCTGCATCAGTGCACACGCATGCAAGCAGGAGGGGAGCCATATGCTTCTTTGTCCATGTGCTGTTCGCTCGCTCGTTAAAAGCTAATTTCTCCCCCCGCCACCTCCCCGCCCCAACACCACCACCCTCCCTCTTCCCCTGGCTCGCTGTCTTGTGCGATCAACAATAGTCTATTCTGTGCTGTCCCGTGCGAGCGGAGACACACCCAGAGCCAAGGCCACGGTGCGAGGGGAGATTGTTGGGCGGAGGCCAACTGAGCTGGACACAGGCTCGATTCTCGTCTGGGAGCGTGGATCCCGCCTCGGCCAGAGGGAAGCGCTGGTCCGCTGGGCAATCTGTGTGATCGGCGGCGTGTAGGGGCCCAGCAGCATGTTTCCAAGGGCACGTGGAAAGATTAGACGCTGACTAAATGCATTCAGTGGCACGTTGATATACGCTTCTTTTCCTTTGTTTTTTAGACATCCATTTATTGGTTGACCTGTAACACCTGAAGCCCACCGTGTGTTCAGAGTGCATGCAAACCTGCTGCCAAAACATTCCCAGATTAGCTAGAATGCCAAAACAGAAGACGTAAGCTGGATAACTGGTTAAAGACAGCTTATCATGGACACACTCTCTGATTGACAGTTAGTTAGCTAAAAGTAATGCATACAACTTGAACTTGAATCGCAAAGGGTAAATTGCTCAAATGAGTTAAATTAGCTGGTCAGCTAAAAAATAAAAAATTCTGGTTAAACATTTAAAAACTTCCATCATGCCACCCATTACAGTATCCAACACATTTTATAGAAAAATATTGCGACAATATCCACTTTTATACATTTTTTGGAGCACCATGTCATCCCTTTCATTTGGTCTCATACGTTTAGTTGCCCCAAAAGTCTCCACCCCTTCACATATCACAGGATTCAAAACACACACACAAACACACACACACACACACACACACAAACGCACACACCGAGGACCAACCACAATACAGACCCCTGATGCCAGCATGCTGAAGGTCGTTCTATCGACCCGTTATTCTCTCATTCTATCATGACAATCAGTTCCTAAGTGCCACAGCTGCCCCCCCCCTGCCCCCCTACACACACGCACACACACACACACACACACACACACACACACACACACTGCTGCCTCCTCTGATACGACCAGACTCCCTTCATTGTCCGATAACCTAAATATGACACACCAACACACCATCTGAAGGCTGCCCTGTCTGCACCGGCCGGCCTAATTATATAATTATCCCCCGTGTGATTGTGCCTTTGCAGCTGAGACGGGGGCGGGCCTTTGTGTGGCGCTGGAATGCGGTGCGCTTGGCATTTTTCAGCAAAAGGGCAGCTTTCTGGATGCCGCTGCCAGAGGAGAGTAGAGGAGGGTGACATCACCGCTGCTGGTGCCCACTGTTCCTTTTCCCCCTCTCTCCCTCTCCCTCCCCCTCTCTCTCTCTCTCCCTCCTGACTCTATTACTCAATCTTTCTCTTTCCTCTCCTTATCAGTCGCTGGATCTTGCCCTCTCAATTCTGGAAAAACCCCTCTCTTTTCTGTGTTCTACCCCCCCATCCTCTCCCTCATCTCCCTCTGCAAGCCCTTCACGTTCGGCAGATTCAGCCGTCTTGCGAGTGACATGGCCTTTTGGAGACGGAAGGCCCGGGATTTGGCTCTCTGCCGACGGGACCCGCAGGCCGCCTCGGAGACGTTCGATAGCGAGCTCGGAGGCGGCTGCTCCGCCGCGTGATAGGAAGGCTTTGCTATTGTTTCTGGTGGAGAGCTGTTGAGGGGATAAGAGGGGGCCGCAGCGCGAGCAGGTGTCGGGCAAGATTACGGCATTGGGTCGAAAAAACCATTTACTTGAATCAAAGTCAAAAGCAACACGGCGGGCGACGCTCTCTCACACACAGAAATAGAGGATTTAGGCCCGTTTCTGACTTGTACTCCGAGGGCCCCTCAGTCTTTGCACATCGCTACAGGTGATTTTATGAGTTGCATTAGTTTTATTAGACGCCTTTTACACTCACTAATGAAAACAGCAGGGCTGGGAGTATTTTAGGCGCCAACGTTTCCCCACTGAATTCCTTCCCCCTTTATAATCAAAGAACACATTTTTTTCCCTGCCATCTGAGGTGAGCTCGTACGTCGGGCTCTTCAACTGGCACAAACGTTTCTACGGACGGTACGACAACCCGGGTTCTCCCTTCTTTTTCTGCCTTTTGCAAGTTTTTTGCACCTGGAGTTCAAGCCGCCAATCAGCAGCAGCGAGCGAGTCCGTCGGAGTTCAACCACCAGGGTAAGAAGCCGATCTGCACGCCGTCTGCAGCAGAAACACTGGTAACCAACAGCAGCTCCAGAAAATTCCCACAGAATTCCGAGGTATCCGTCTGATCCCCGTGCCCGCTGGTCAAAGCCCCCCTCTGGTGATCGCACAGCACGGGGTATGTGAAAGAATGCTGTCGGGACACAACGGGCCCATGTATTCCCAGCGCAGGCTTCAACACAGGCCCCTCAGAGATTTTTTTTCTTTCGTTTTATTTTTAATGACATCAATAAAAGATACAAATAAAAGTGACAATTTTTAAAACAAATCTAACTGCGACCAGAAACCCTGGCCAACGGATCCTGAGACAATATGTGTAAATAAACAGCTCCATTGTTCAGCGCATCTCAGACAGCCCTGACAAATCACACTGAATGTCGAACCTCCGTCTAAACCAGAGGCGTCTTCCAAAAACATGCTGTCACGCTGCCAGAGCGCCACTTTCCCATCAGGATTAATGGCCGCTCGGCGGCGGCGCCCCCCGCTGGCCAGCGTAGTTACTGGTGCTGCGAAAGGGGGCCGCTTGAGTAAGCAGTTTGCCCAAGATCAAAGACATGAGATATGCTTTTTATTTAGACTAGAGACGTTTCTGCAACGCTCACATGTTTCCAATGGGGAGTTACAGGTCTCATTGTGCATTATGTCACGAGGAAACGGTTTTGCCTCCTGCGAACAAAACCTTTCCTGCACAAACTCGGTCCTCCGTTTCTATTCCCCGACCTCCATTGTACTACATCCAGCTGACAGGTGGCGAGAGAGGGAGCAAAAGACCAGACTTTTCCTGGTATTCTCTGTCTGTGCATGAAGAGATGTAATCATAGAGCAAGAAATACAGTGCTGAGAGAGAGAAGAGCAGCTCAGTCTGGGAGTAACTGTTAGAGTGCGAGTGATTGATCCATAGATACTTTATGTTACACTACGGAACGGACATCAAAGCGATTGAATGACAGTCGAATAGTGCCATCGTGTGTCAGAGCGCATTCATTACAGTCAGTTAGTCATTTCAAAGAAACAGAAAGATAGACATTAAAGACTAAAAGGAAGCCGCAGGTGAGATGGAGGTGTGTGTTGTGTGTTGTGTGCGTTCATGTGAGACATGATCACGAGTCTCTGCGGCGCCGGGCTCGTTCACCACAGCTGGGCTCCGCTCCAGGACGCCGCCGATGTGTCTGAACTCGGCCGCGAAAAGGCCAAACAGGCAGAAGATCAACATGACAAAGGCCCATTCGCAGGCAGCGGCCGCGGAGTGACAGCCCGTGCTGCTGAGAACCCCCACTGGAGGAGGGAAGGAGGGGTCAAGGAGTGTGACCTTAAAGAAACTCACTGAGATATGGCTCTTTGAGAAGATTTCCACCTGGTTTACGTGTGTGTGTGTGTGCGTGTGTGTGTGTGTGAATTTTAAGCCCCTCCCGCCCCTCCCGTCCGTCTGCAGTTTCCTGTCCTGGTTTGTGGTTCTCAAGCAATGGGAACGACCTTTCAAACCACACTTTATAAAATCTACGCTGACAATAAACATCAGCTAAATCTGTTATTTAAAAATATCCCTCTTTAAGAAATAAAGGCAGCCCTAAAATCTTTTAGCAGTCGGTTAGAATTCTCAGCAGTTACGGATAATAGTTTGTGCAGCTAAAAATAATGGACAATAGCTGACGCAGTGAGCTGGAACTATGAGGTTAAAATAGTTCAATTTAAAAGTTGTGGGTAGATCATGTAAAAGTCTGCATTTGGTTGGTTAGTAGTTGATTTAAAATAGCAAAAGGTTTTCGAGGATAAAAATCAAAAGCTTGTACGAACAGAACTTTTCACTCCCTCTGTATGTATGAATGAACGCGTCACCAAAGTCTTTATGATGAATAGCTCTGCATTACCACTGTGGTTGCAACAATAAGCCCACACTCCTGTTTAAGGATTCCCTGTATTTGGAAGGATACAAGCGATGATCAGGCCGGTACACAGGAAGCAGCCGGTGGCCCTGGCGGGCTCGACCCACCATCGGTCCGGAGACGGCGCAGTTAGAAACAGCTGGATCCAGAAGTAGGCCAGGCCCAGGAAGAAAGCCAGGAACGCTCCCAGAAAGTGAATTCTGGGGAATATGGTTACCTACACGCAAGGAGAAGAGACCTGAGTGAGCGCTGCAGAGTTGTTATGGGTTTCTCTGTTTTTCTCAGTTTTTCTTGAGAGTTTTCACCTGGAAGCTGCCAACGATGGAGATTCCCATGGACGAGATGGAGCCCAAAACGAGGCCGGCTGCGTTGGCATTCCGGTGGACGCCTCGGTCCCGGAGCTGCTTGAAACGCAGGGCCACGATGCACAGGCCTGGGAGACACAGACGTGGAGACGGACCATGGCAGAAGACTCTCAGACTGTCACTTAAGATGAATCGATTAACGGACAACGTCGAGAAAAAAACAAGGTCGACAATAGAACATACATGTGTTTACCTAAAACACAGCAGGTGCTGCAGATCTGGGAGAGGAGGCATCTCTGAGGGGCGTAAGCGCCACAGCAACTAACGGGAGCATGAGAACACAAGCGATTATCATCAGTCGACATCGAGTGATCCACGGCAACATCTGGCATTAAGTGATCATCTGGCAGTAGAACCACACCAACCTGATGGAAGGGAATTCTCGTGCAGGGTCGACTGTTCTGTTCAACACAGCCATGGCATATCTAACGGGAAGAAGAAGAACCCCCGCCTGGTTTTATCCACGTTACTGGCCCGGCCTGATTACACCATAACCATTATTTGGTCACTCATAAATTTGTTACGCCTTTACTACGTCCTTTCTACTAACTGGAAGGAAACAACTTTGCTACTGTAGCATTTTGAAAACACTTTCCTTTGCAGGTTGTAATCTGAAGCATTAACATAACACATGATGTAAAGTATATACTGTTCGATCCTTTGGATCCGAGACACGCTCAGATCTGTGGGGCCATTGAATGCAGCTTACCGGTGAGGTCATCGGCCTTTGTAGTGAGCAGTATTTAGAGCAAAGAGGTTTGCATCAGTACTGACAAACAAAGTCAGAGATGGACTTTGTTGTGGACTAAATCATCTTTACATTGCACTTAGGAACTCGAGAAAAATCCTTTCCAGAACTAGAAACAGCAAGATGGTGCTAATAAAGGAGGGAGCCAAATACTCACACAGTCCAGATGCCCACAATGCCGAAGGCCGCCAGGCCGAGAGGGAGCAGAGCCCACAGCCACATGTTCCTGTGGCTGCTACTTAAAGAGGAACACTTCCCTAACTGAGAGTCTTCATAGCAGGGTTTGTTAATCATCAAGTGGTTTAAGGTGGTTTCCTTCAGAGGATGGCGCTGGACTTTGATTCCCGTTTTGACAATATTAACGTCTCCATTCCAGTAAACTAAACCACTTATCGGGATCTACATAAAGTGGAATGCAGTCTTCTGTGTAAGAAATAAAGTGGCAGTTTAATGATTAGCGTATTTCATTTCTCCTTCTCCTTTCTCGCCCCTTTTCGTGACGCTTGGTTGCTCTCAATAGAGATGATAGAAACACTACTCACCCGATTAACATTAATAACATGAGACTTTTTAATAAACTACTTCAAATGCAGCAGGCAGAAACAAAAAGACACCAATTGAGCTGAATGAATGATTTCTCTTTATTGAGGTGGATCGTTCCTGATGGCCACACACACCAGGAGTCTGGTACTTGGTGCGAGTCAACAACGCGCCTCAGAGTGCGCGTGCGTGCGCGCGTGCGTGTGTAGGCGCTTCACAGCTCAAGCTCGATCTTGACATCCATCTTGGCCTTGTACGGCTCCAGCAGGGGGCGAACTTCTTCAGACAGGAACCTGGTCACCTGGACGAGGGGACACATTACACCTCGTTAGCATACCGCGCGCAGGCATTCGGCGGCTGGGGGCGAGCCACGCGGCGGCCGCATGTCGTACCTGCTGGGGAGCGCGGCCGATAAAGGTCTTGGGGTCCAGGATGGCGTCCAGCTGCCCCAGGACAGGGGCGAAGTAGGGGTCTCGCTGGACACGGACCAGCAGGTCGTTGTCACCGCCCTCCTGTTTCACCACGGCGGCTGCCTCCTGCGACAAAACCCGGATCTTCTCGTGGCAGTCCTGAAGGAGGTAGACAGATTTAATCTCCCGAGTCGATGACGCCAGGGATTACAAACTGGACGAGAAACAAGACCGTACCTGTCGGTTTCCCCCCGCCTTCACCATGGCCATGATGATGTTCTCCGTGGCCATGAAGGGCAGCTCGTGGCGGATGTGTCTCTCGATGACTTTGGGGTAGACCACCAGTCCCTCCGTGATGTTCTGCAGGGTGCTGAGGATGATGTCAGCCGTCAGGAAAGACTCAGGCAGCGAGATCCTCCTGCACACGAGCGAGGGGGTGAATGAGTTATGGTTTAAGGGGGAGGAGCCACTGTGTGATCCACACCGTCTCACGGAATAGCCGGCCAACACTGTGGGTTGTCACATGACCACGCGAATACGTCTCACACGTGGAGTGCATATGGGTGTCTGGTCCGACCTGTTGGCGCTGTCGTCCAGCGTCCTCTCCAGCCACTGGACCGACGCGGTCTGCAGCGGGTCGGACATCAGTGCCACCAGGTGCCGGGCCAAGCTGCAGCAGCGCTCTGCGCGCATGGGGTTCCTCTTGTAGGGCATGGCGCTTGAGCCTGAAAGCGAGGGAGACACCTTGAAGCTGACAGACGGCCGGCAACGCGTCAGAACGTGATCGGTGGGAGGCGAGCAGCGAGTCAACGTACCGATCTGCTCCTTCTCAAAAGGCTCCTCGATCTCCTTCAGGTTGGCCAGCAGGCGGATGTCGGTACAGATCTGCAGCAGACAGACGGACGGAAGGAGGATGAGCAACGACACTCGTTTTGGTCCTGATCCGGATTCAAATCTGGACTCGGGACCATCTGGTATCGAACACTATTGTTCTGATAACAAACCACTCGCCACATTCATACCAATGCGTTCTTCAGGTCTTCCTAAACAAAGTTAAGAACAAAATGTTCCAAATCGAGCCTGATGATGCCTCACATATGGATCCCAGCTGTTTTATTACAGGTGTCTGTATCGAACCAAGTTGGCTTGGTGGCAGCCTAATGTCAAATTAAAACTCTAAAAGGGAGGTAAAAAGTGCAGGTCTATCCAAATGCCACTAGATGGCAACCTTTCTCTACGCGTCTCTGTCTCCTGCAGCTTACCTTGTGAATAGAAGCTCCCAGACTAGCCAGGCTGGACAGACAATCCACGTCCACCTTACGGCTGTAGGTCTGCCCTGTTACCAGGTAGGCTCTGTGTGGAGCAACAACACCATCGGGCCTTAAAACGCATCACACCAACCTTATTGTGGTCACGGCATTTAACGGTTGACACAATAACTGAGAATTATCATGAGTCTTAAAACACACTGACAGAAATATGAGAGGGCGATTTTGAATCGCTTTGATTTTAGCGCGAGACATACTTTTTGAAGCCGGCCATCTCTGTCACCATCCTGTCAAGATCTTCCACCTGAAACACGTAACGTTCATAATCCGTCGTTAGAACAATGCTCCTGAATCCTAAACGTCCATCGTTGTCCACACGCCATTGACGGCAGAGACCTTGTCGTGGTCCCCCTGAAAGAGCTGCAGGAAGCTGGCCTGGGTGCCGGTGGTCCCCTTGACACCCCGGAAACGCAGGTCGTCGCGGGCTCGCTGCATGTTACGCATGTCCATGGCCAAGTCCTGCAGCCAGAGACACGCTCGCTTCCCCACCGTGGTCAACTGGGCCGGCCTGCAGGCGCGAGAGGAGGTGAAACAGGTCAACGCTGCATTTTCCACGCGTGACAAATCAAGCCGAGGGAACGGCGGGAACGGGTGCGCCAGCGTAGAGGCGACCCCGCGGCGACGTGCAGCCACTGGGGACTCACTGGTAGTGCGTGTATCCGAGCGTGGGGAGGTCAGCGTATTTCTCTGCAAAGTTTGCCAGCCTGTCAATCACTCTGGCCAGCTGTGGGGGGAGAGAACAAAAGGGTTACACCAAACTTCCTTAGGCCCAACCAGCTGGAAAGCGTTCGTTTATGTATTGCATGTGGGGTGTGACAATACACTGAAAAGGAATAATTACTGCACCGATTATTTCTACATCGTTACCAAACAGCTGAGGCTTGGAAAGAAGGAAAAAAAAATCATATAACAATTAGATGTTGTGTGTGCGTGCGTGTTTTCTGGCAAACAGCTGAGCCTCACCTTAGGCAAGAGAATGTCAAATCCATCACGAAGCATAATCAGATCCTGCGGAGGACACACAGAACCGCTTAGGGAACATACGAACTACACGCTTAAATCGAAATGCCGCACTTTATTTAAGTTGCAGAACAAATATTTAAGACTCGATGAATAGAAAAGCAGTGCATCATAATTACAGTATTGTCTCCCACGTAGCAGGAGGTGGCACCGAGGTGGATGATGGGAGCGGCGGCGGGGCAGCAGTGTGCGAAGGTGTGGACATGGGCCATGACGTCGTGCCTGAGCTTGCGCTCCTCCTCGGCCGCCATGGCGAAGTCGATGTCCACTTCGTGGCTCTCCATCTCCAGAATCTGGGCGTCTGTGATGGGAAGACCCAAAGCCTGAGGAGGAGAACACAGCGTGAAAGGAGTTGTGGACTTTGCTGATGCTAGTGTACCATCTATTAAGAGTGGGTTATCATTGGTCCCATTCTTTTAAGAAGAAACATGATCATGTCCCTATAAACATCAGGCAGATGTTTTAGTACAACCTTCTCAAAAGGCACGCGCTCTCCTCGTGAGACTATTAGATTACATTGTTTTCTAAATGAGGTTTAAAATCATGTGATGGGACTACAGTGGGTTTATTGAGAAATTGAGCCTGACCCCAGGAAGTACGCTGAGGTTACTTACAACTTCAGACACCGACAGGTCAAAGGGTCACCATGATGGCCGCCTGCTTCCAAAAACAAATAGTGACCCAACATATAAAATTAAAAAAAAAACACACACAAGCTAAGGCTATAAAGGTTATGCTGCTACGCAGCCTCTCAGGGAGGCAGTCTCCTGTTACCGTGACTTTACCGGACGCTATTTTCACCCGCAAACCACAGAGAGGCAGCCGCAGGCCTCGGCAACTGATTAGTGTGTGGCGGTGATGTATTGAGGCACGTGACAGAGGGCCTGTCGCCAGTTAAGGAATTATAAGAGATTATTAATTATTGTACTGGAGAAACTACCATAATCATGTTAGGTTACCTTAAAGGGATCACATAGCGGTTTGCTTTGGGGAGCTAAATGTCAAGAAGCTTTTGTGAAGATGTGATAGTGTGATGGTTTACTGGTTATCAAAGTAAACAACATTAGAAGGTATTTGGGATGTCTAAATGCGAGACAAAGAAAAAAATATATATATATTTCTTATCCTACAACATAAATAACCGTAGCTGATCTTTTTACTTGGATTGCAAAATGTTATCCAATTGCTAGAATGTATGAATAAAAGACTGAAATCAAATTATATAGAAAAATACGTATTATTATTGTATGACACACACGCACGCACGCACAAGCACTTTGGCTAAAGACCTGAACCCCACGGGGGCTTCTAAAACTATATTTAGAGCAGGGAACTGGATACAGATCTGTGAAGGTCGCAAACTTAAATAACTAAGACTTATACAGCAGTAGAAATGGCGCATTTACACACACCGCGTGCAGAGACGGGCTGCGGTTGCCATGGTTGCTATCGCGCGGCTACAATGTGTCAAACCTTCTCCGCCTTGGCCAGGTAGATCCACAGCTTCCTCCAGGTCGTGAACTTCTTCCTGTCACTGAAGTTGTAGGCCATTTCCTTGCTGGCGTACCTCGACACCAGCGGGGAGCGGTACTTCATGAACTCCTCGGCTCCCTCCATGTCGGTAAGGCGAGGTGGTGATAGAGAAAACACAAAAAGTCTGCACCTGCGACTTCAACTACACTCACACGGACACACGCGCACACAGGCAGCAGCTTGCCGTCACGTGGACCGGTTTTTACGACACTGGCAGTCGGCGTACGGCGTGAGGTCTGGGTATGACGCTCGACTGAGGTCATCGGCAAAGCGCTCCTCAATTGTTTTGCAACAAAAAAAAACAGCAGCTGCGACGCAAACGAGTAAAACAACGCCCCCAATCACGCCAAGTAACGTTACAAAATGTTATAAAACGCGTGGATGTGGTTATTTTCTTAAAAGTACAATGAACTAATTGTGTTTTTAACCGTCTTTTCTTCTAGATTTCAGGAAACATTTATTGCCAAAAAGACATACAAGGAATTTAGTCATGTAGCGTGCACAATTAAGTTGTTATGGAACCAAGCAAGATCTCATTTATTTCATTAATTAGAACATCCTTCAGATGTGACTCAGTGCCTTGAATTCAATCTGCTATTTATGGGAGCTTTCATGTATTATGTAAGCAGTGGTTGCATGTAGTATGTCATTATTGAAACGTATTCGTGCAGCACACGTCTCCCCCATGCCTTACGGCATTTCTATTTCTGCAGGCGTCATATAAATAGTTGTGTTTGTGCATGATGCAGCAGCTGGGGAATACATCCAGCTGTAAACAGAACACAGTCCTCGCTCTCTCTCCCCGACCCTCCCTCTCTCCCTGTCTCTCTCTCTGCCTATCTATCTTTCTATCTGTCCTCCTGACTGCAGTCTGCATACACTGCTACGCTGCTGCTGCTGCTGCTGCTGTGTGATACGAGCAAGTGGGAGGAACAGCCTCCTCGGGTTTTGCCTGGATAAATGGCGAGACATCTCCCTGAAACTGCTGCTGCTGCTGCTGCTGCAGGGGAGGATTTGGCTTCCTGTCTCTCGCATTGCACAATCTGCCTCCTCTGCTTGGACAGTTAGAAAGACGGAGCCGGGAGAGAAGCTACAGAGGGAAGAACGATAGAGAGCCGTACCCGGTGTCTGAGGGGGTGTGCAGCGGATAAGGGATTTTTTTTCCAAAAGAAGGAAAAAAAAAAAGAGTGGGGGGGGGTTGAATGGCAGAGGAGGCATGAGGAGAGAAAGCGAGGCAGGGGCAGACACCGAGCACAGTGGGTAGAGTGAGCTCCACTGCAGTAGAATGAGGGTTAGAGTGAAAGAGAGAGCAAAGAAGCATTCGAGCTGCCAGCCCTTCACACGCCACTCGGGGTCCGTCGCTCTCTGAAGGGGGAAGAAGAGGAATCCACCGTGGAGGCGAGAAGGAGAAGGAGGAGGGGGGCCGAGGAGGAGGAAGCCAGAGGTTCTACACACAAGATGGCTGCTGTGTCCTCTGCCTCGGACACTGGTGAGTGGGCTTTCATCCTTTGCTGCACACCTCGCTGCATACCCCCCCCCCCCCCCCCCTCCTCCTTCTACCCCCTTTCCCGTCATCATCACCATTCACAGCATCCGGGGGGGAAAAAAACCATCAGAGCCGTTTTCACACAAAACACGGAAGCTGTTGCTTGTGTCAACTTCCTGTGTTCAGCAGCTCACATGGAAAGTGTCGACAGAATCAATCCACCTCCCTCTCCTCACATGTCCCTCCCCCCCCCCTCTTGTCAGACAGAGCAGTCGTCGTGCCTGTTGCCGTAAACCCTCCCCATCAAAACATTTGTCCTCTCCATTTAACTTTCACTAAATCACAGTCACTCCACTTGCCGTGGCCTCTGGAAGGAGTCCAAGGCTTCACCGCTCCAACCCAATTTCCCCAACAGCTAGAGACGGAGGAAAACAAAGAGGAGGCACGCTGGGAGGGAGGTTAGGGGGATGAGGACGAGAGGGAAAGCGGGGGCAGCTGTGGAGGGTGGGGGGCTGGGTATAAGGTAACAAGGAGCTCAGGTAAGAGGGAATGTGAGCAGCGGGGATACAAAGGCGTGCATCAGTACGAGAGGGGTCGGGCTGTATGTTTGAAACAATGCAGACGCCTCCCCAAAAAGATTTAAAACATTAAAGAGTGAAGACAATTAGAAAGCAGGAAAAACAAAAGCGTCCTTTTGAGGAACCTGCGGTCCAATCGTTCTGTGTTTCAACAGGGGACCCCAGGAGCCGGCACCCGCCTGAGCGCAGGCTGCTGATCCTGGGGGGGCCACAGTCCGGTAAGACCTCCACCGCCAACAGCGTCCTGGGGGACGAGGTCTTCGACGTCGGGACGGAGACAACCCACAGCAACGTCGGCCAGACGGAGATCTACGGCCGGCGGGTCACCGTGGTGGACACCCCGCCGTGGGCCGTCCCCGCCGACCCGGAGGACAACCCCGAAGTCGACGGCGAAGTCGACGGCGAGGACGCCGACGACCGGGGAGAGAGCGCCGCCGCCGAGACGGACACCCCGACGCGGCCTCCGGCGAGCCTGGACAGCGAGGGGCCGTGCATGGGCGCCATCCTCTGCCCTCCCGGGCCCCACGCCATCCTGCTGGTGGTGTCGATCAGCCAGCCTTTCACTGACACGGAGAGGAGGGCCGCCGAGGAGCAGCTGGGGGCGCTGGGGGGAGGCACCTGGAGGTACTCCATGGTGGTCTTCACCGGAGTGGACAAGCTGCCCAAGGGGGTCTTCATCGAGGAGCACATAGCCAACACTGGCGAGGCCCTGCAGTGGCTGGTGGAGAGATGTGGAAGCAGGTACAGTGTCTCTCTTTCTCTCTTTTGGGCTCACAGAACAATCGATCCCTGAACTGTGGAGCTCGTCTGTGTCGAAGCTTTGTAAGCGCAAGCGAAACAGTCACAGACGACTGCAGTATCTCGTGGTTAAAGAGGCAGCTGGAAGGGGCAGCGTAGACACAGGCTACATGCAGCGTATGGAGGCGTGCTGCACAAGACCTCCTGCTACTCCAGCGAGGCTTTAAAAAGGTGATCTACAGCCTCACGGGGACGACATGACGTCACATGCTGACGCTGTTTGAAAAATGAATCAAATCTGGTGGCGTGGAGCGGCATTAGCCGATAAAAGCAAGTTGCATTGTGGGTAAATGGACTGACTTCTGCATCTGTAAACATATTATTGTTCAATCATGCAATTTTGTTTGCGTTGTTCAAAAGGGCCCTGCAGGGACTTGGTCGAAAATTCTTGTTACATCATGTGATGGATGAAAGACGGATAAAAAAAAAAATAAATAATGCGGCAGAAGCAGAAACATTCTGACTTACTTACCCCGATTACATCACTATGACATCACCAGTGTTTTTCTTTTTCAATCACGAGCTGAAAGTAGGACTATTACTTACTACTTCATATTACTACTCGTAGAATAAGTATAAGTGAACTTCATGTGTAAAATTGCTTGTTATCCCCCCGCAGGTACCACGCTTTCGATAACACTCGGAAAGACACAGAGGACAACACGCAGGTGCCCGAGCTGATGGAAAAGGTGGAGGAAATGATCACCGACAACCAAGGTGTGTTATTTTAGATCGAGTGACGTGTAACATGAAGTCGCATCATTAGTGAACGCACAGACCGAGGACCACGGGACGACCTTTTGTTTCAGGCTGGTACTTTGAGGTGAACGAGTTGATTTTACTGGAGGAGGAGCAAGCCAGGAGAGCTCTGGAGGAGGAGAGGATGAGGATGGAGGAGCACGCCAGACAGAGGGAGCAGATGATCGGGGGACCTCCCAGAGGTAGGAGGGAGGGGCTGTGTGTGCGATTCAGTGTGTATTAGTGTGCCGAGGTGGGTGGGTAACGAGGCACAGGAGAGGGACATAACGCCGCTCCAGAAACAACCAAACTCCATTATTACTCCATTATTCATTTTCTACGAAAATCCAAGTCGTCATAAGATCAAAACAACAGATCAATCAACGATCAACATCTTATTTGTTGATTAACTAAATAGATCACAGTTGTCAGAGACCAAAATGACAAATTACTCGACAAAAGAGTTATTAGTCGTCCAAAACTGTGAGATGCTTCCTCATGCTCTCCCCATCTTCCTCCCCATGTCTCGCTCCGCCTTCGTCCGTCTCTCCGTGGTTTAGAGTTGCGACTGCTCCTGTTGGGCTGGAAGGGGGTCGGGAAGAGCTCGGTGGGGAACACCATTCTGGGCCGCCGGTACTTTGAGTCCGGCCAGGAGACGGAGCTGTGCCTCCGGCGGCAGGCGCTGGTGTCGGGCCGGCGGATCACCATCGTCGACACCCCGGGCTGGGACTGGTTCTCGGTGAGGCGGACCCCCAAGCGCATCCGCCAGGAGTCCCAGCGCGGAGCGGCCCTCCTGCGGCCCGGACCCCACACGCTGCTGCTGGTCCTCCCCGTCGTCTCGTCCCTCACCGCCAGGAAGCGGCGGACGCTGCTGGCGCACATAGAGACTCTGTTCGGCGACGGCGCCTGCCTCCACACCATGGTGCTGTTCAGCTGCGGCGACTGGCTGGGCCGCACGCCCATCGAGGAGCACATCCTGCGGGGCGGCAGGGAGCTGCAGAGACTGCTGGAGTTCTGCGGGAACTATTACCACGTCCTGGACAGCAAGATCCCCGGCAAGGACAGGAGCGTGTCGGTGCTGCTGGATAAGATGGAGGAGATGATCAGAGAGAACGGGGACAAGGCCTTCCTGCCCATACAGACCGAGTGGCGTAAGTCCACCATCAGCTGGTCGCCGGGTCGCCCGGAAAGGTCGTATCGCGCAGCCGCCTAACATACCTGTGTTTGTGTTCGACAGTGAGCGAGGAGAGCTCCTACTCCTCGGACAACACGGAGCCCGAGGACGACTGTCGAGGATGCCAGCTGCAGTGACACGATTCCCCCCCCCGTCCCCCGTCCCCCGTCCCCCGCCCCGCTTCCTGTCCTGGTTCCTGGTCTTCAAACACCACCTCACGTAACTTAAACCTCATCTAGACATCGCGCTCCGACTCCAGAGGGTTGTTTTTTTTATCAAAAGGACTCGACCCCCCCCCTCCCCCCCCCCTCCCCCTCCCTCACTAAAGGGGAGAAATATATTTTGCTTCTGCTTCGACCTCAGCCCGATCCCTGCCCGTGTGCATGTACACAGACATCCACTGCTGCTAAAGAGACCCTGTTTCCACACTGCAGAGTAAACAATTACTCGCCATAGTAACTGCGTCTCACCGCGACACAAGTTGAACGCTTTGAATAGAAAACCAAAAGAAGAACGCTGTCGTATTATTGGAAAACCGAGAGTCAGAACTCGTGTGACAAATTTACAACGCAGCCGCGGCCGGCCTTCTACATCCAGGGCCATTTCTGTCCTCCGCTGCCAAAGAGTTTGAATCAACGGAGGCCTCAAGCGGGAGGCTGTTTGAGTGAAGCGCGTGTGCCAAACAGTAATCATGCCAGCGCACTAATGTGCAAAGACAGTGAAGACGGAGAGAGAGAGTCCGAAGTTGTTGGTGCACCTCAGTATCATAAGAGGACACATTGAGACACGAGTTCAATTCTCCGCATTAGCATTGGATGCGTTTCTGCTCAGGGAGTCAGGGTCGAATCGCTTCCTCCAGGGCAAAATCTGCTACATTTACAGAAACGCTGACTAATGTCAATCGCTAAACTGCAGGCGTAAAGTCCCACGCGAAGTCGGAGCGGAGTTCGCCGGTCTCCTGGAAGTGTAGGCGAGTCGGCGTTTGCCCCCTTTTGGTGGCGACCGGCTGCTGGCGGTCTTTGAAAGACTTGAAGTGGCGTCTATAGATCTCGTCCTTTCGGGCCTCTGGAAGGCTGCAGGAAATCGGCCTCGCTGTAACCCCGTGCGCCCTCACATCCCCCCCCCGCTGAGCGGCTCGGACCCGGCGTCGCTTTCGCCCTCGGTCACGCGTCCTTGCATTTGGGGAGGGGGTGCACGCGGGACGGGGGGGCCCGCGCGGCCCTGCGGCGGCGTCCCGCAGGCTGCATACAGCTTTCGCATGCTACTGAAACGACATAACCTCATGAACGATTGGAGCTCACACAGGTCTTTTACTACCTTTTTCTACATCGGTGAGACGTCCGTTGAAAAAAAAGAGAAGATATTTGAAAAGAAGAAGATGTATAATTACATAGATATATATTCAGTTGTCAGAGGCATGTTAATACAACGCATGCAGATAAAACGAGTGCCTGTAGAGTCGAAGGCAACGTCACTTCGTATCGCTCGGACTCTCGCTTGAGCAGGTTCCACGTGGATTTCTGGTTATAATGACATCACGGCGATGGCAAAAATAAAAGAATGGACAAGATAAAAGTTCACACTCTGAAAGGTACAACTGAGAGCATATATAATATGTGACCGATACCACTGCCATGCTGTAAAACTTTATTTTCTACAAATGATGTAGCCTATAAAAAAAAAAGAAACACCCGACACGGCTTCCCTTCTGCTTTACTGACTCTCCGCTCCATCTAGTGACGTAGGCTACCACAGCACTTTAGGTGACAAGCATGACTTTACAGTTTGATATGAGGATGTTTTTAAACATTCGTTCCGAGTCTTAGAGTCCCACGTGTATATATATATATAATACATATACATACATATTGTACACGCCGTGTATGTTGCAGTGTAGAAGCCGTCACGTCGTTTGCTTTTAGCGAAGCGTTTTGCACTGTGGCCAAAGTGGTGTTACTTCCTGTGTGGTTCATCCCTTAAGTGGAGATTGCGTCATCAGTACTTTGCTCATCCTCACACAATAATAAAAGATGTGGAGGTATTGTTTTTTTTGTATTTTTTCAGTATCTGCCTTGTTCCCACTGATGAAGCAAAACGCTAACCAATCCCGGCATGTACACGGGCTACTTGGTGGTGGAGGTAATAGATGTAGTAGTGCGGCGTCGTCACTAGGTGTCGCCGTAGCAACCAAACCGCAAACACCACAATAACCATGTGGACGATTACGCTGGATGAAAACCTTTTTTAAAACAATGTGAAATAGTACATTAGTATTATCGCTTTATGCTGCTGCAGACAGTAAAACAAGCCAGTACAAGTTCAAACACAGATCCTTTAACCTTTCAGGCTTGAGAAATATTGGCTTGTGCAGTAGGTATTCTGTGTACTCCTAGGGAGCCTCCTACTCTAGGCACTGTGTCCTAAACCAACTCAAATTGAGGAAAGTCCCCAGAATGAAGTATGAACTTAACTCTGCACCTTTGCTCTCCACGTTTCTACTTCAAATAGCCCCGTGTTTTTGTCCACCCTTATAGCCGTGGTTCAACTTATACCGGATCTGATTACAATGTTCTAAGTCAACTGCAACCAAATGATGTCCCTTTGAAAAATGATTTCATTTACAGGGGTAGGATCTACGGAGGTAGCCAAATGTTGTCCTATTAGAAGTAGCAGTGCACCACCTTGGCGCCCCTCCAGATGAAAGAGGCCCTCAGCTATCTGGACTAATTACTGTGTGCATAGAAAGGGACAGCTGTAGGCTGAGCACACATTTTTCGTTGGTATTATTCATGTTGTGCTGAAGTCGGCACTATTTATCCTTCACTGGCCCATCTATTCACACAGACTTCCTATCAATAATAACAATAGTATTTTATACACACGCTGCTCACTTTTGCAGCACACTAAAACCAGTCAAGTTGATTCCATGGTGATTTAAAATCCAGGCATTTTTCAGTGGATGGATTTGCAGCACGCTGCTGGTCAGCTGGCTCCATTACCCTTCTCAGTATGTCAGAGGGTCAACAGGTTCATTGTGAGTTATCTGACCACAACAAAGAGCCTTTGCGGTCACATTCAGACCAGAAAAACACTCAAAACCAGGCAGAAACTTGTGCTGTAGATTTATTTAAAACTTCACTCTGCCTTTTTGCTGGAGGTGAGATGAGTACTGGCCTGACACTGTAACAACTCGCATCTATGTACAGTGCAAGTACGTACACCGTTAACTCTTAAATAGTGTGAAGATCAAGTGATAATATATTTTAACAATGACCAGGAGTTACACAAATGACTCATTTAAGACTCTTTATTAAGAGATGTTTAATACAGATGGTCCAGTTTCACAACAATACGCAGTTATTAAAACACATCTTACTGGAAGGTTACTCGAATCCAGAGATGGAAAACATTTACACACAATAAAAATGAGGAAAAAAAAGTTAATATTAAATTGAAAATACTTTTTCCATATAAACCCTCTAACCAGGATACAATTTCTATATTTAATACCAGTGTTGGAAAAGGAGGTATTCTGAAATCACAGACTTGCTGTGTGGACAGAACACACACTTTACTGATACATTCTTTAATTTCAGAAATAAAATCTGCTGAGCCTACTTTCTTCCGATTATACAGAGCACATGTCGTTGTTAGGTCCGACCTCTAGGGGTCAGCGATGAGACCTTTGTTGGTCCTGGCCTGACAGACCTCCTCCATCAGCTCCTTCAGGTACTTGATCTCCCGGCCCAGGGACTCAGCCTTCTCCGTCAGCTCCATGTTCTTCCTCTCCAGCAGAGAATACTCGTCCAGGAGGGTGTCCTGCTCCACTTTCTTCTTCTGCCGGTATCGCGTGGCTGCAGTCTTATTTTGCGCCATCTTCTTCAGTTTCTTGGCCTTCGGGGTCTTGGAAGTTGCCCTTTCATTTCCGTCTGCATCCCGGGGCGGCTTGATTTTGCCCGCGGTGGCGCAGGGAGATGGTGGACTGGCTGTGTAAGTGGGCTCGGGGTAAGGTCGGCTTCTTGGGGACTTTGGAGCCGGAGGGGAATGGACGATTTGTGACGCGGTGGTTACAGTGGTGATCCCGATTTTGTCTCTGGGAGCGAGCACGAGGACAATGCGGGTGGGTGAGAGGGAGAGCACGAGCCTCGGGGCCTGGGAGACGACGGACGCGACCGCTGGCTTCACCTCGCTCTCCGTGACGTCCACCTCGCTCTCCGTGACGTCCACCTCGCTGCCCAGGTCCAGGGTGTAGGCTGGGGAGGAGGGAGAAGGGGGGTGCGGCGAGGCGGGCTCAGATTTGATTTCCAGCTCCTGTTGGGGCTCCGGGACACACAAGGGAGGCCAGGGACCCTCCTGCTCCTCAATGTAGGATTCGGGCGAATCCACTGGAATGACACAGGGACCGGAGAGCGTGGGAGGAGTCGGGGGAGAAATACTTTGAAGACCAGCGGGGGGAGGACTCGAGATTGCAGGAGTTGAGAGAGCGGGTATTGAGAGGGAGTCGAGCTCCATGGGACAATCCAGGGAGGCAAGGAGTTCTTCTGGACAGCCGGGGGTCTCTTCAGTAGGACTGCAAGAGCCAATCAGAGAGTCCAGGTCAAACTCTGAGAGATCCACCCTCTCAGCCATCCAGTCCAGGTCCCCGAACACATAGTCTGTAAAGAGAGCAAACGAGGCAGTATATTAATGAATCGTCCGTTCTCCTCTTACACAATTACAATGTGTTGATCAAAGCTTGCCGCTTGATTATTACTTTGCGCGGCCGTTACCTTTGGTGTCATCTGAGACGGCCGGTCTCAGCTGACTCGGGTGGCCCAACCAGGGGAGGGAAAGCAGGTCAGACTGCAACCCAGCTTTGTCCCCCTGGAGGAGGACGGTCGTCGGCGAGGGAGGTGGAGAGTAGAAGGGAGGAGGAGAAGAGGAAGAGGACAGAGATGAGGTGGTGAGGGGCGACAAAGAGGAAGAGTCACTCTCCAACGAGGTTCCTCCTCCGTTCTGTTGTTCTTCTTGGTCAGGCCGCGAAGTTAAGAAGCTCATGGCGTCAGCCATGGGAGAGGAAGGTCCCCAGAGAAGGGCCTCCATGTCTTCCAGGCCAAACTGTGAGTTTGTCGTCATCATGGTCATAGTGGCTGTTGTTGGTCACAAAAAGGGTGTGCAACGAGGACAGGATAGTTTCAAACTCGTTTTTGCTGTGGAATGCAGCAGCAGTGAGGGTTTCCACGTAGGACCTGAAGATGGGGGAAGAAATTAGGAAATTGTGGTGAGATTTGTAACATTGATATTATAGAATATACCTAATTTACTGTATATAATCAGCTTAACATATTAACCTATAATCAGTGATACTCATGCAGTGTGCAAAAAGAACAACGTATCAATTAAGTGTCCAAGTAAACTAATTGGCCTCTTTTTTTGATGAGTCAAATTTCTCAATGGGAGACATTCAGTGGAAATCATAAGATTCCAGCATCTTAAATAAACGTTACTCAGCACTAACACACCGTTAGTATGAATAGAATTATTCCGATGTAAAAAGGCAGATCACATATTGGCGCAACACTGCCACCATCACTGCAGTGCACCTGCTCGACGTCACATGTTTCCACCCAGCTGCCAGTCTTGTGACTCTGACGTCAGTCCGGGTCACATAGTCATCCTCCTCCCTGGCTATGAAAAGCTACACTTCTGTTCCTAGTACGTCTACGCGAGGCCGCCATTTTGACACAGAAAAAGGAACTTAACGTTAGCTAACCATTTGACAGCTACCCCGCAGTCACGCGTGACGGCGTCACAGATGATTAAGAAACGCAGTCCTTAGCGATTCGATTAGTTTAAAAGTTTTTATGTGAACTGAATCTATAGTCAAGTGTAACGTTTCCTATTAAAAGCCGCGTATTCACATTGCGTAATCTCGGTGGCTTCGCCTCAATCCCAATATAATGTGTACATAGAACCACACGACGTTTCAGATACAGTCAATACGAATGTGAACGTCGAGCAACGTAATGCAGCCTGGTGCCCTTGGTGACGTCAAGCCGGGGAGTCGCTCGGCCACAGTGGGCCGTAGCGCGGTCATCGACACGATGCTTTTTATTTTTTAATAATAAAAAATACTTACGACATGTTTCTGATTAGGAAGTGGAGCAGTGCACTGGCTGGATGCACTGTGTTGTCGGCGGGGACGCGGCGCGCTTCTACTGTGCCATTTCGGCCAACGGGGCGATTTTCGACAAGGGTGTTGCTTCGTTTGTTGTTTCTCGGAAAAGAAGATGGCGTAAAGTCGTGGCACGGACTTCATATAGTTCAAATAAGCAGTGGCGGTAACCTTCCGCAGCGCCTGCCATATCCCTCCGCCGTTGTTCGTGTTCCACAGCACATAAAAAGTAGCGACTGGTATTGCCCTCAAAAATATATTTTCATTTACTCTGAGGTTTTATTGGTCACAAATGATAGAAAAAATAATTTTTGACTTTCTTTAAATAGTCAATATAGTAAATAACAAGTTTTAAATATATATTTATTTATATATTTTCCTCCAGCCTCTCTCACAAACACTTTAACATACACAAACCAACCAACAAAAAGTTCTTAGATTCAACAAAACATTCTCCACATGCGATTCAGGTAAAGTAGTTCTACATGCAGATTTTCAGCCAGCAGGCGAACTCTACCCGAAAACTGGCTTTTAGTCGACATCTTAAGCTTCTCACCTTCCTTTCCCTTAAAGTATGAATCTATATCCTTTACAAAAGCCAAAAGAAGTCTTTCTGACGAAATCCCTTGTGTCTGTGAAACGCAGGTCCCCCTAACCTTGTTGATGTTATTCCTTAACACAGACTTTGACAGGTTTCCCATCCTTAATGAATCCGGCCGGGCTCCTGCCCTTTGCAGCCTGGCAAAGTCGTGCCTTTGCAGCTCAATCATCCCATCGAGGATAAAGCCCAAGCAGTGGTCAAGGTCCACCACGTTTGCCTTGTAATCGTATACTAGTTTCTCAACTGTCGTCCTATTCACAAGCTTCTTCTTGGCCATGGTAGTGTAGGCGCCCATGCCCCCAGCGGACGCCACCATGCCGGCCCCAACAGCTGTAGCAATCAGAGAGGTACCGAAGGTCACAGGAGCAAAGGCGATACCCAGGGCGGCGGTCACCCCTCCGACGGCGCCCGTGGTGCCCCCAGCGATGTTCATGGTCTTGCTCTCCTTCTTCGACTTGTCCAGAGAGTCGGCGATGTGGATGAAATCCCTGATGTATCGCCGCAGGTTTTCCTTGCGTTTGATCATGAGGAGGTCGTAGAGACGCACGGCCTTTCCCACATCTGCCGCTCGCTTACTGAACAACCTGCATCGGGGTCAGTGATGAAGATAACCTAGTTCTTTATCCGGCTTCATTCCATTTTTACTTAATTATTATTCACTTTAATTTTGATGCCCAAAAGGTCTATGTAAATATCTACTCTTCAACGGAAAACAGTAGCTGCTAAGGGTTTTATTCCTTTAGAAATGTTGTAACACAGAACTACTGGCACTAAAATTACACAATTTGTGCAGAAGAAGGACTTATTTCATAGTGTCTGTGTGATCACCTGACTTCCTCCTCTGTGCTGAGGCCATACACTGATGAAGCCTCGCAATCACATTCTGTTGGAGCACAGAGATTAGTACTTTGATGCTGCTCTTTGTTTCTTCAGATGCGCCTTCCTGCATGAGGACTCATTTATTTAATTATGGCACATGCAGACTCCACACAGAAAGGCCTTCTCGCAGCGCTAACCACCACAGCACTGCGCCGCCATATCTCTATAAAAAATAAATGTTGTACCTACTTGATACTCTTTTCAACCATCTCAACAACTCATTGATGTCCTGGAGAGAAAAGGATGTTTTCGGTTCAAAGATCGTTTCATTTTATAATATAATACAATCTGTTTACAATACAACACAGATTGTTCTCATACTTTGCACAGCCTCGCACACAAACTAATGTTTTTGAATACATTCGTCACAGCGATAATGCATTTGATCCTATCTTTCTTTCTTTCTTTCTTTCTAAATATGAGAATGAACAAAAAGCTGTACCTCTGCATTCTCAGTGGTCTGTTGATGAGGAGACTGTTGCCCAGTCGGGAAGCATCCTGTCGGCCTCCTTAGTGACTGCTAGTGTTCGATGGAAACAGATCAATGGATGAGTTGGATCATAGCATTGTGTATGTGGAGCTCTGTATCTCACCATCGTATCTCCGTCTGCTGGCAGAACCTCCAGGTATAGAGGAGGGTCGATCTCGTAGTACAGTGGCTCCGATGTCTCCTCAGGTGGTGGGAGGGGAGGAGGGGGGGATGGCGGCTCTGGTGGTACGGTCTGCAATAAACAAAGAGCTGTCAATCAACTGTACTGCACAAAGATACAACAGCATTTCTCCAGACTACACCTTCAATGCATAGATGTTTTTTTTAAATCTTCTTAACACTTCCAGGAACAACTTCTTGTTGCGGAGATACACATGTTTTGCTGGAGAGCTAAGACATGGAAAGAGGATGATCTGTACTGACTTTTCCAGTAACTCCATCTTTAGAGGGACATTTTGTATTTTCAATGAAATAATGGGTGGGGTTAGTTAATATTCCACCTTATATTAGACTGGGAACTCTTTTTCATTGACATGAACATCCTAAACAAACTGAAAACAAAGGAGAGGCAGGTCGCTGAGTATCTTCTTCCCTTTGAAGAGTGACCCTTTCACTCAAGGATCCAGCAGACTCTCCAACTAATTGTTTCAATTTATAGGTGAAATCACTTGTTTTTGAAGCAACTTAACACAGCAAGCAACTGCACCAATGGGTTTTCTGTTGAAAACTGACAGAAGCAGGTCTCTGCATCTTTTTTGGGGGGGGCGGGGGGGGGTGGCTCCTCGCCTAAAATGCGCAGCAGCTCGCATACCTGTGGCTGCGAGGTTCTAAGCCCAAAGGAGGGTCGAGGAGGAACTGGAGGTTTTTTGGTGCTGTACCTGACCTGAAAAAAAAAAGATAACAAGAAAACTAAATAACACGATTGAGCACATTGCAGGTTATACGCATCATGTATTAATTCATACATGATACGAGGGGAATTTAACCGTTGCAGAGATGTTGGGATGAGGCGTTAGGCTTTACCTCATATTTGAGCCCCATCGTAGATCCTGTACTGTAAAGGAAGGCGGGAGGAGGGGGACGTGCAGGAGGAGATTTTATCCTCTCAGGGTTAACCTCTGGATTCTACGAGAGAAATGCATGAGGAGAAAGTACCGGTAAGCTGTATAACTTTAGTTTCTCTTGCATCATGTAAGCAAAGATGGGTGTAAAACACTTAAAAGTCTTTCAAGGACTAAAATGAGGCCTGTCATTTTGTCTCAATCGGGCGCTCACAGTTGGCTGGGAGATTGGAGTCAAATAGTGATTGCTGCCATCCATCGCTGGACTGGGAGGAGAGCGAACAGGCTCAGGTGTCTCATGGTTAAGTTGGGAGGTCTCATGACAGAGGGAAATGAAAAAACAAAACAAATGCATGCTAATTAATACGTATTATCATGACTTAATCTGAGAGACAGTATCAGCACTCACCACCACACGGGTTGTATCGCTGCTTGTGTGCGCACAGTCAGCACCGTTGTTGTCGTTGCAATTGGACTTTTGTTTTAATCCAGACCTGGGATGTGGCACAGGCTTGACTTTATCCTCTGACTGGCTTTCCTCCGGGACAGCAGGCTGGAAAGAAGAGGTGCATGAGGAGATAGAGAGGTGAACTTTTTTAAAATTCTGGTGGCTCTAAAGATGAAACCGGGCGGTAACAGGTGAAAGATGAACCACTGTGTTGCGTTTACCTCCGGTTCATCCGGGTCTTTGGAGGCCGACTGTCCGCCGTCATCGCAGCCGGTGATTTCGGACTTCATCGGGTACTTTCTCCTCGGGGGTATGGGCGGCTGCAGGGTTCAATGGGGGTAGAAATGAATCGTGTAATATGAAAAACGAATGAGAGAAAAAGATAACAAACCACCAATCCACCGGTTTAAGACAGATACACGTGCACTGTATCACTGGGCTGACCTTCAATAGTATACTATTAATGTACTATTTATGTGTACTTTTACTCAGCTACTCAAACCCTTTACACATTTCAGTGAATCAGAACCACATATGTGCTTTATTTAACGTATGATTCTTGGAGTCTGTAACAATGAAGAGTTAAATTCTTAATTAGAGACCTTTATAATGCTTATGTATTGTTTCGTTATGTTTTTTATGTTGATTTTATGTTGTTTTTACTTACTAAATGGGAGTGAAATGGGAGACAAGAGAAAAATCTTAAACTAAGCTGACATGGTGCTTTAGTGGTACGTGTTCCCTCTTTTTAAAGTTAACGGCTGTATGTCATAAAGAATAATCAAAGTAATTTCGACATATTGTGTTATGAAAAGTGTCACATCGTTGACACGCTGCCATTTTTTTTATGGACATTGTAATATCAACATGTTAACAATAATAGCACCCAGGGTGTCCCTAAGGACTGTATACAGTAAAATAAAAAAGGTCTTTATAACTCTTTATGATATGTTCCAATTTTGATGATTTCACATTTTATTTCACATTTTTCCCATCAGTAAAGATAAAAGCATAATATATACACATTAAAAACCTAAACCTTCAAGACAGTGATCGTTTTTTTTCTGACGGACTGTTGACTGAAAAGTTAATGTGTTATGCTAATGTGTTAAAGTGAAAGCACTGTTCAAGAATGTTGTGAGAGCCAAGCTCTCAGTCGAAGAAAATCAAATGCGTTTGCAATGCATTGTGAAGACACAAACAAAAGCTGGGTTTAGATTCGCACTGAATTAAAGTTTAACACCCAAAAGTTGAAGTTGAATGTTTTTACACACCACCACCGCACAAACCTCCCTTGGGAGCCACTATTTACATGTGTGTGAATCTCTCGACAGAAGTGAGAGGCGAAGCGAGCTAAAAGAAGCTTCACCCTCTCACAGTCTGTATCCTTCAGGCTGAACTCTTTAATAAATGACATACTGTACACAACAGACTGAGGTGATTCTTACCATCGAGGTACTGCTCTGTTTCATCCTTTAGTTTCAGATCCGGTAAGAACAGTTCCCCTGAGCGTCCATTGATGCCTTTCTGTCTCTCTGTCTTTCTATTCACACGCGAGATTTCCCTGTAGCATTGCCCCATATTAAACATGTAAGTTTTACAGCTCCTAAATGATCTGTCATCGTCTTGTCTGTGGAATGTACAAACTTGTTCAACAGGCCGAGGGAGCGTCTCTTAACCAATGTTGTCTTAGACTGTCTTCAGGCTTTATAACAAGCTTAGATGACTCACGTTGAGTTGTTATTTGTTTGATTTGGATTTGAAATCTTTTCACAGTCACATAGTCACTTGCTACTGTCACGGACCACAAACTTGGAACAGGGAGGTAGATACAAGATAGTTTTATTGCAAGTTAACTGGAGTTAACACACAGGACACATAGTTTTGGCCATGGCGCAGTCCGTGATGTATCCCCGCACGTTCCTCCCCATGTTCGGCCACTAGTACCGCTCCTGAAGTAGTAGCAGGGTGGCCGTGATTCCAGGGTGTCCAGTGCCGTGTGAGGAGTGTGCCATGGTGAGGCAAAAGAGGTTTCTACAGTAATTTATTTTTATCTTGTTTGTATCCCTATGGTTGAAATGCACTTATTGTATGTCGCTATGGATAAAAGCGTCAGATAAATGACATGTAATGTAATGTACGCATTGGCCCAGTATACAGTAATAATGCTGGGAAAACTAAAGAAACTTGTAGTTAAATATAAGAGGCAAGGAATAAAGGGAGGGAGAGGATTGACGAGATGCCCCGATGATTTACTGCCAGACTTGAACTGTTATTTTGAAAATGTGGTATGCATTTTGAGGCCAAAGGCTGCCCCCTGGAGGAGCTTCCATATATTATGCTATGATGATGTTAGTTTATGCTCAGTTTAGGGTTGGAAAAAATATAGAGCGAAGAAGAAATACTCCAATTTGGGGGATTGTCTATGGTCAGATATGACAAACAACTCCGAGAATTGAAGCAGACTCCAAAAAACCCTGCAGTGAAAAGCATTTTTTCACTGCACCTGGCTCCCAGTGGAGGGCCTCCCTTTCATAAAGGGTACGCTGCAAACTGGTGACACAGAGTTTGTCTAGCAACAAAGGCTGCTGTTGAGCTGATCTTGGTGTTTTTTTTAGCTGTATCCTTGATAGTCACTAAAAGTATTAGCCACATTTTTACAATCTGTTGCACAAAATGAAGGAATTTTTTTTATTTTCATTTTTTTTTAGAAGAGATAATAAGGACCAAAGAAATTCTTCACCAGCAGTGCAGTATTTATAAAGCCGGGGCCAACCTCTTCTTGACTTCTTTACTTATCTCTAGGATTTAATCTGGTTGGATTTATGGTTTATCTGTGGACAGGCACTCTGTTAAAAGAATGTTTTCTACCGCACGAAACGTTTTCTCAGCTGCAAGTTGTAAACATTAACACACTGTTTTACTTTGTGCCCTATCAGTCGTTTCCCAGTCGACTCGTGACGCCTCCAGCCCGAATACGCCGGTTTGTCACGGAGGATGACGGGCACTTTCCTCCACCAATGGGAGCACTCACTGATCCTTTTCCTCCAATCACTGCGCACCATGGGGTGAAAAGCCGAGTAAAGGCGAGTAAAGCCGGACATTTCCGAAAAGATTTCACTGATCGTTCTGCGTCAGTTGAAGGAGGTTAATGGTCGTTAGTATCAGACACATTACAAAAGTGTCCAATATTTCTACGAGGACAGTAATGACACGACTGAAGATGTTTTGTATCATCGTGGCGCTGCTGATAACACAAAGCGCCGCCATATTCAGGTAAATGCTTTTCAACCGCTGATATATTGGAGCTAGTGATGTATAAATGACAAGTTGTCTTCGTTGTTGATGGTAGTTAGTAGGCGCGCGCGCGATTACTTCCTCGTTATGTTCTCTGGTCACGTGTTTCCAATAACGGAAACGAACCAAAGATAATGTCACCAAGCAACGGCGTCGTAACTTTTTCTGTCGAGCCCTTCTTTGATGATTTAGGAACGTTGAACAGGAAAGGAATTTTATTATACTGAAATTAAAATGGCAATACATATACGTTAATTTATGTGGAAGCAACATATTACTACCCCACTTTTAACAGCTGAATGAAATCCTTTTTTAATTTCACATGACTGTGTTCACATGATCAGAGTGGCGGGTTCCTTACTGTCTGCCATCAGTATTTTAAATTTGTATTTGTTTCCTCTTTTGCAGGGTGCCGCTTCATAAAACCAGGAGCCTGCGCCGCGTGTTGAGCGACAATGGGATGTCTGTGGAGGAGCTGCGGGCTTTGGCCAGGAGCTCCAACGCACCGGACGGCTCCCCTTCCCCCGACGTGCCCGTAGAAAGGCTGACCAACTTCATGGATGTGTGTAGCACACTGAATTTCGCCAATCAAAAACTTTTGTATCAGCAGATCTCGGTGTCATCGTCTTGTCTCCTCAGGCCCAGTACTACGGGGTGATCAGCATCGGAACCCCCCCGCAGGACTTCACTGTGCTGTTCGACACCGGCTCCTCCAACCTGTGGGTGCCCTCCATTCACTGCTCTTTCTTTGATCTGGCCTGCTGTGAGTGACTCATTCAGCATGCACCTCTACATCTCTGTGTCTGGATTGTTGGATGTCTATTATCGCTAACAGTGTGTCCACTGGATCCATCAAGGCTGCAGAACATCCTTGTGACTGTTGGTTCTCTCTCGCTCTCGCTCTCGCTCTCTCTCTCTCTCTCTCTCTCCAGGGCTCCATCGTCGCTACAACTCCAAGAAGTCGAGCACATTCACAAAGAACGGCACAGAGTTCTCCATTCGGTACGGCCGAGGCAGCTTGTCCGGCTTCATCAGTGGAGACACTGTCTCTGTGAGTTTGAAAAAAAAACAACAAAAAAAACACTGTCACATGAGCTCTTCTGTTTAACTGCATTTCTCAATTATAGTGGTCACGCAATTCCTATTATTTCATTAAAGCCCCCCTTCCCCGTTCGCATTGTCTCCCCTTGCAGGTTGCAGGGCTTCCGGTTCCCGGACAGCAGTTTGGTGAAGCGGTGAAGCAGCCGGGCATCACCTTCGCAGTGGCGCGGTTCGACGGGGTTTTGGGGATGGGCTACCCCTCCATATCAGTGGCCAACGTCACCCCGGTTTTCGACACGGCCATGGCCGCCAAGCTCCTGCCCCAGAATGTTTTCTCCTTCTACATCAGCAGGTCGGTGCCTCCTCGGTCAGAGAGAGCGTTTGGTTATTTCCCAGCTGCGAAACGGAGCGGCCACATGAGGGGGTTTATTGTTCCGTCTGTGAACTCCCGACTCTTAGAGACGCAACAGCAGCAGTAGGCGGAGAGCTGGTGTTGGGGGGGACAGACCCCGAGCACTACACCGGGGACCTGCACTACGTCAATGTCACACGAAAGGCCTACTGGCAGATCAAGATGAGCGGGTGAGGTTGCTATTATAACTATTAAGAGGGAACTGTGGAGGTATGTTAACTGGGCACATATGATACACACTTAATGCCCACTACTTTTCCACCGCAGTTAAGAATCAAGTGCCTGCATGATCATATTTATTCATCCTACAAAGAAAATTGGATTGCGTCAAAAACATAGCATGGTTTATGTCAATGTTCTCTTTGCCAACGTATCTCATGGCACGTGTACGTGATCTCATAAGCGATGCCTCTTGTCCGCACTGCAGGGTGGATGTCGGCAACCAGCTGACTCTCTGCAAAACCGGTTGCCAGGCGATCGTCGACACGGGAACGTCCTTAATCGTCGGCCCCGTGGAGGAAATCAGAGCGCTGCACAAAGCCATCGGAGCGCTGCCCCTGCTGATGGGCGAGGTAGAGTTGATGCGTGCCAAACAAGAGCGGCCTGACGCGGGACGCGGCGGCGCCCAGCGGACGCACTCCTGCGTCCCCGGTGTCGCCTCCTAACAACACCTCCGTTGAAGGACTCGCTCACCTCGGGTTTGTCTTTCTGTTCTAGTACTGGATCAACTGTGAGAAGGTCCCGTCCCTCCCCGTCGTCTCCTTCGTGATCGGGGGGAAGATGCATAACCTGACTGGAGAGGATTATGTCATGAAGGTAGAGTCACTAACCAGTCCCTGCCAGTTACACCGTCAGGCTCATGTGTGTACTGTCAGATGGACTCTGTTAAACGTGTCACCTAAATCTCTTTCCTGCAACAGCTAAACAAAACAATCTTTTTGCTCATTTTGATGCAGGAGACCCAGATGGGTTCATCGATCTGTCTGTCGGGCTTCATGGCCATGGACATCCCGCCTCCCGCCGGGCCCCTGTGGATCCTGGGGGACGTATTCATCGGGAAGTACTACACCGTGTTCGACAGGGCCGCCGATCGGCTGGGGTTCGCCCCGGCCAAGTAGTCAGGGGTGAGGTGCGTTTGCAGGTCTCGGTTCTTGCGGTATTTGCTTTTTTTTGGTCACAAATGTTGCGCTATTTTATTTGCAGCCAATTAGAAGCTCTGAATGTTTGTGTATCCCTGCAGGAACTTGCTCGCCACGTTGATAGCTTACATCTGCTTGGAATGAGGATGAGGTTTCCTTATGCGCACGTACGGATGCTGCACTGAACATCTTTGTTCAGCTGCTTTTCGGTTTGATGCGGCAGGATCTAATCAGTACTGCTGCTTTTTGATGTATTATTGCCGTTTTTATAATTTGAATGCTTGGGTGGAGCAAAGCAACTAAAGCTTTGGTATGAACATTCATTTTTGCTATTTCTAACATTTCATTGTGGCTGAGTTTGTACATTGACAATCAGCAGTTTTCATTTTATACCAAATCTCTCAGAATAAAACTTGAGTCAGGAGTCCCCAAACTTTCTTGCCTCATGGACTTGTTACACACACACTGCAGTTAAAAATATTGTCTGTCTGTGTGTGTGTGTGTTAATAAGGAGAGAATCTGGCTGTTTTTCAAAATTATATATTTAAGAAACAAGTTAAATGTGGCACACAAACCAGTTCGGGCTCACAACCGGTGGTTAGGATAACTTTGATCATTTAATGAAGTATACAAAGTGCTGAAAGTTTCAACTCCATAGCCGCAGTTGAAGAAAAGGAAGCTGGGGAAAACACAGCATGCAACAGAGAATACGCTAGTGTGAACCCCACAAGGTAGAGATCTACTTAGGGTTTTTGTTTCACAATACAAATGTGGCACAGTGAATCTCTGTAGACCCCGGATTCACTTTAGAACAGAGAAAAACACAATGAGGGATTCTTTCCATGTGGAGTTGAAGCAAATAAATAGTCTGCTCTTATTTGGTTACAATAAATACAAAAATATTCACCTGTGTCTCCGTTATCTGGATGATTATTAACTAAATCCCAACAGGACTATAAAACCACCCGAATCCTTCCACCACATCCCCACAAAATGGGGACTGGAGGGATTTTACTGCATCCTTTTCATGTCAAGGCTAAAAGTGCAAACGTAAAGCGACCATGTGGTTATTTCAGACATTATGTTACCGATATTCATTAGAGAAAAGGCTTTTGTTTCAGGAACTCCACCTACTGTCACCTGACTTAGCAGCATCAGCATCGGCTCCTAAAGCTGCTTTTCTCTCACTGCTGCTCAGTAGATCCCGGTCTCAGAGGTTAGCACCTGTGATCTGTTAAGACACAGACCGGACTAGCAGGGATTATGCATCATGTCACCGACTCGCTTACTGCACTAATTAATACATAAATCCGGGTTTAATGTGGCTTGAAAACAAAAACAGGTGGGTAGACAGACGGATACCGAAAGCTACCGAGGTAACAAGCTCCGTGCTCTCACTGCACTGCTGTCAGGACTGATCCACTCCACATGTTCAATCAACACTGAGGATCAACTGAAACTGAAGTGAAAAGACTTTCAGAATGTCCAGAGACATTTTTACTAACCTTCAACAGTCCAAAAGAACCTGGGATGGAGGTTGTAAAATACACACACACACACACACACACACACAAATAAAGCATATTCGACCTGTGCACCAAAGCCTTTTGCTCAAATGTGAGCATGAAGAATAAAAAAAAACTCCTTTCATAAACAAAGAGCCCCTCTGTACCAGGCCGACAGTCACATGGAATTATTTTCCGTCTATAAATGAATGTGAGATCATATCATGTGGCGTTGCACCATAATCACCGACAAACCGGACAATTGAAGTTTCCGTATATCATAGAAGTAGAATACATTTTACACTCAGCCACTGTATTACTGGAGTTATTCAAACACCCTGCTTTCAAAAGTGAACTGATGACGAGCCGTATTTCATGTCATGTGTGGTAACAAAAAGGAGCATAAAACCACGATTAACTTGCCTCTCTGGGCTGATCAACAGTTTATTAGCTTTGGGGTCGGCATACACACAATCAATGTCACACTCTCTACCTTGACACAGTGGAACCATCTCAAAACAGGGCAAAAGACATGACTGTAATGTGCCATGCGTCTGTCCTCCTTAACCTCTCCAACAGGTTAGTAAGAGCTCAAAGATGATGCGGCCGTACGTTTTGATGAGGACCAACCAATGCCTCCACCCCAAAATCTTTAGACCCCGACCGCACGTCTGCTTGTAACTCGAGCAATACTTCGGCCCTCGTGAGAGCCATGAACTCCGATGGAGCGTCAGTTCCGAGGATGAAAATAGCAGCCGCATGATCACACCACATGCAGCTTGTATGTCGAGGCTCACGCGGATCCCGAGACGAAGTAACTGCTACTGAAGACTTTCTGATGAGAATTAAGAGACCGAGGATGATTCAATGCTGCAGTTTGTTTCCTTTTGTTTTGTCGAGGTCACCATTGCCCACTAAACAGTGGTTGACACTTCACCGCTGCGTTGCTGTGCAGAGGCGCTCTTGTAGAAGGGGCGGGTTGTCAGAGACGGGGCGGCTGGGCCACCGCAGTCCTCAGCAGCGCCCCGGGGTCCGAAAGGGCGCAGTAGAGCGTGTACCCCAGCTCGTCCACTTCCTGCTCGGTCAGCTCACAGAACAAGTTCACCTTGGGGCTGAGGGCGCACGGCAGCCTCCCCGCCTCCAGGTGTCCCACCAGGGCCCGTAGCAGCTGTAGGAACCGGTCGGCCAGCGCCTCCTGGGTCCAGTCGCCTTCTTTCTCGCAGAGTAACAAGATGGCGTTGGTGAGCTGGCTGGCGTTGAGCCGGTTTAGGGCGGGGTTGAGCTTGCACACGGCCTTCGCCAGCTTCAGGCAGGGGCACCGGATGCCTCCGTCCTCCTGGTCCAGGGCCCTGAGTCGAGCCGTCTCGGCCACGCGGAAGCTCTGCCGCCACAGGTTCCCGTGGCGCTCGGCGGCGAGCCGGTGGGGTTTGGCAATCAGCGAGGTTCCGTCCTCCATCACGAGCAGCGGCAGGAAGTCCACGTACAGTCTCCGGTCCGTCTCGTACTGCACCTCCAGGGTCAGCGTTTCCGAGGGGACCACGGGGCGAATGATGTAGTCGAGGACGCTGCCTATCGCCGGCCAGTTGATGGAGCCCGCCACCAGCTTGTCGAACACCTCGAGGACCGACTTCGGGGAGAGGTAACCGCCGACCATGCAGCGGTCCCAGTAGCTGCTGCTCCGCGGGAAATACTCCAGATTCTCCCTGCGGACGAGCCAGAAACCCGGAACGTTCATGATGGTGTCCTCGCCGGGGATGGACGACCACAGGTTCTTCTCCAAGATAAGAGGCACCATGAGCTGGGCGTGGTCCGCTGTCACCACCTCAAAGATGGAAGAAGGGAGGGTTATTGCAGAGGCAGGCGGAAGACTCCACAAATCAAATGCTTTCTCAAAAGGGCGGGGCTATTAAATAGTCGTGAGGCGACGAGTAAAGCTTTGGCTCAGAGTTGACGTTCAGATTCCTTTGTCTAAAAAAGAAGGATCAAACGCAAGTAAGCGCTTACCTGCAGCTCATCATACAGACTGCCACTCAGGTACATCTCTCTGAGAGGCATGTCAGGCAGTTTGGCGTGAAGAAACACCCGGAGTTCTGCACAGATGTCCAACGCTGCCCTCCTGGCCAGAGCCTGCTCCTCAGCGGGGATGTTTACATTACTTTGGTAGAACGCCCACAGATGTTCCTGCAGGGACAGACGCATTCGGGCCCTCTGCATGTCCGACTGAGTGGCACCGCTGCCTCCCACGGCGGCTCGACCCACAGCCCTACGCAGACAGTCTGAAAAGATCAGGAGCCATTGAACGGTTTTGAAAGGAGGTAGTGTGCAACTTTGAAAAAGACACGAGAGCCGTGGGTTTGTGTTCAAAAAAAATAATCTACAAACACTAAACAAAGGGCCTTCTACGGTATTTGACAAGGTACAACATTCAAAAAGGTTCAACTACATATAAAACGGCCGGTTGACTGACTAACTGCACCACAGCGAGCCAACACCCACTGTAAAGGAAGCGCAAGAATCCTCCAGATAGGCAGTCTGTCAGACAAATGAAATGACTGTCTGAAAGTCTTAACCACAAAACAGGCAGGTCAATGCTGCGTAATACAATGATACAACATGGGGGCAGTGGGGGGGGGGGGGGGGGCATTTTTCCTCACCTGGTTCATAAGCATGTGAGGAAGTGGGCAGAGACTGTAGAGACCTGCTAACTGTGGACTTCATGCCATGGTTCAGTACCCGCGGTGACGAACCCATCCAGGCGGGCTCCTCCCAGCTCCTCTTTCCTGTCGGCTCAACGTTGGTGGGGCTGGTGGGGGCACTTATGGCTCGGTCGTACATCTGCACAACAAGAGACTTATGAGCACGTCGTTCTTGTCGGTTCGGATGCTGAGGTAAGAGCACCCCGTGGTGGTGGAGGTGGGAGATAAACCGCCCCTCACTTACTCGCTTGACGGCGAGTGTTGCGATGCCGAGCATGGCGGCTCCTCCCACTCCCAGCACAAGCTTGGCATTGGAAAGCATGAAGTCAATGGCAGTGCCGATCCCATTGTCATCTTTCTTCCCTTTACGGTCTCCATTCACCCCTGCCATCCTACCACTAAAAAAAAAAAAAACAGGAGAGAAAGACGTGATGATCTTTATCCTACCCGGAAAAACTGTCCCCCCCCCAAATGGCTAAATATTCAACTCCATGGCGCCTGTAAAGAGGAATTTCATATTTGAAAACCCACCTGACGCTCCTCCAGATGACCTTGAACCCGCCTGCCGATGACCCCTGCCCCCCTACATAAGCCCACCCAGTCGGCTGTTGAGGAAGAACTGGCCCCTCCTCAGCGCGTCCTCCTTATCCTCCGGCGTCGTCAGGTCTTGGCAGCGGCGAAACTCGCGAGCCACGGCGCGGCGGTAGTAGTTGCGATCGGTGTGCTGAAGGTGACGCCCCGCGCGGAGCAGCGCCCGGTAGAGCTCCAGCACGGCACCGCGAGACCAGCCGCCCATTAGGGACCACACATGGAGAGGGGGGACACCCTGGCTCCTGGGGGGAAAAGGAGAGCGGTCACGTGATGAAGGACGAGAAGTTGGAAGATGGCAAAGTTTGCAATGTGCGAATAGAGTGATGATGGGATCAAAGGTCCTATGACCTCGATCATTGGAGGATGCAGCTGGTTCATAGAGAAAGAAGAGATGCCAGAGAGAGATAGCAAGAGGGTTAGCAAACATTACCATATTTAGCCCATTAGTCTTTGCCCTGGAGAAATTGACGTTATGTAATGTTAATAAGATGACATTTACATTTAAGAGCAAGCTTCCTCTTAACAAAAAGGTTTAATGTTTTTCAAAGCCGCTTTATTTCGTTGGGCAGTTCACATGGTTTGTCATTCCTACGCTAAGCAGGGACTAGTTTTGGCTAAACCGATCGTGGAGCAATGTTGTTGTAATGTACCGAGCTCAAAGAGTCTGCCGCAAATGGCTGGCTTAACGGAAAGTCACACAGTCGCTCACTCCTGATTAGCACGTTAGCTTCACATGCTAACTAGCTGCGAGGCTACGACAGCGCTGACCTTACCTTTAAACAGACGCTTCGGCGACACGCGGCCACAGAGAGAGTGCGGGGGACAAAGTGGAAACAACCTCACAAGAACAAAGTCACAGAAAAACGCAAACCTACGTTTCAGAAATTAGACCAGAGGTTATGTCTTCAGCTTCAGACAGAGGTAGCGCCGCTCTACAGTCGGAGGGTCAGAGTCGACATCGAGAACCGGAAACAAATACTACTCACATACTACATCCGGGTTATTAAAACTTTATTACAATACATTTTAAAACGTGATTCATGTGTTATTAATTTGCTCCTTACTACTCTATATTAGTTATCTGTTTGCCACATTTTAGTGAATTTATATAAAGAATTAACGAAACAAGAATGGTGAAAATTCTGTTTGTAAATAAATCTCTCATGTATCATTGAAGAGCTTGTGATCCGTTTTTTTCACGTTCACCTGTGATATATATTATGTCAAGTTAAATGTTCTATTTCAATCACACACCAGATGTTATTTTAGGGAGTTTCTACTTGAAGTTACCACTCAATATAACAACAATAAGAATTGGTTCAGGTCAGTATAATGTGACTAATGAAGCACCTAAAAACTTCATGGCAGGGTGCTGCATTTCAGTGAAAAGTCGTCAAAGTAATCAAATTGATTTGCTGTGCTAACCTTTATGGTATACAATTTATAACATCTGGGAAGAGCTTTAAACATTCTTCAAAATATTAAGTTTTCTAGAGTTCACTGGCCATGTTGTGATAAAAAGTAAATGTGATATTGTGTTACTTTTTTTTTTTTTTTGCAAGACACCTTCTTTAAAGGGTGTTTATGCGCGTAAACATTTGTATGTGTGGGTGAGCAAATTCTGTCTACCTTCTTAATTAGTGAATCAATTTACCCCAGAATGGTATCTTTCAACGTAAAAATACATTATTCACAAAGCAAAAATCCAAATGATCACTTTTAATCACAAGTTATTTATGATCTCCTCATTCTGTAAGATAAAATTGTTGGTGCTAACTTGTGTTTTACTTTGCATTACCTCTTTCAGCTTTTTGCTTGTATGCATACAAACTGATAAGTTACTGGAGAATGATATTGACCAATGAAATTGTAGTCATTTAAAAAAATTACTTTAATTACAATTACAGCAGACCGAAAGGTAGTGTTTAATTACTTTCGTCGATTGAAAAAGTAATTCCTGTTCCATAGATGAAATGACCAGAGTAATTGTTAAAAAGAAGAATGAAACATTATCCAAATAAGAAATGATTTATGTATAAAGACTGTTATGAAACAATACAAGTAATTTGAATACATTAAGACTAATAAAACATAAAAGTACTAAAACAAAAATCAAAAGCAATTATAAAGTATTAAAACCTGTAAACTAAAATTCAACTCTTCTGATACATTGATTTTTTCTCTGAAGGAAACACGGTTTAGATTGGATTAAGGACTGTAGGAAGTTTTCCCCAGGGATGGGGCTGACAAAAAAAGGATGGTTTTAAGACACTCAAAACTGGGTGAAAGTCTAAGGATCTGGACTTTTATAGCATTTTAGGGGTGAAATCCAAATTTGTCGTTGGCCCGTTAATTACAGCTTTATCCCTGCAGTAGGCCTGTTGACCTGTGGAGTATGTTGATCAAGGCATGTACTTTGTTCCTTTCATCCTTGGAATGATATGTAAATCTCTGACGTCATCATGCTGAAGCAGCCAACACAAGTAGCGCTCCGTCCCCATGCCCCATCCACTGGTCTGGAGTGGTTTCACTTGCCGCATGTCCATGTACCATTTGTAGGACTGCTCTGGCACTGCGTGGTGCCTGAGGGCCTCTTTCACCATCTCAGGGTTAGAATGACGTTCGCCAAGACCCAGAGTCTCTCCCAGCCCGAGGAGAAGGTCAGCGGCTTTGGCTTTGCTGCGCCCAGTGCCCTCCACATAGGCTTGGTAGAAGGGAACACTTAGATGGTCCATCTCGGTCAGCCAAACTGCACCACCATTTTTCTCAATCAAGACCCGCTCTCCTTTGCGTGTCAGCTTTCTTCCAAACTGAGGCTGGCCATCTTGCACCCACTCTAAGCAGTCAGCAGAGGGCATCATCGGAATGGCTTGGTCCAAAGAGACTCTTGGGAGAGGAGTTTTTCCATCCAGGTTACTCAGCATGGCTTTCACATGTGTAAGAGTCCCGGCAGTGTTTAGGATCATATCAGAGTGTTTCTTTAACATGGACGTGGTTAGATGAGCAAAGTACCGTTCTGCTGTAGAAATGGCTTTGTCCATGTCTCCCAACAGTTCACACTCCACATGGTAGAACTGGTTCAAGTGAGTGGCATCAGGATCCTCACCTCTGAAGCTGGGAGATATGTAATACGTCCCCGGCAGGTTCTCCTGGAAGCGAAGGAAGTATTCAAGTACAAATTGCATTGAGTCCGCCAGGTAGATGTTCTGGCCCAGCAGGTTAACAGAAACGGGTTCTGAGTCTGATCCCAAGCCCATTGGTGAGGAGATGGTGTCAGTGGTGAGAGGGGTCAGAGCGTAGGAGTACTGGCAGGTAGAGTGAAAATATTCCACTGTGCTGTGGAAAAGAGTGTTTTGAATCTGGAACAGGTTGCGATACCACTGGCTCTTGATGGCCAGTGTGGAGTGAGACTGGGGGTCCTGCCATGAGTGAGAGGGCTTGCAGTGGGTGATTTTTGAGTGGATCCCTTTGAGGGCCTCAGAGTCAGCAGCTGGGCCATCCAGTGATGACACATGTCCAGGGTAGTTGTGGAAGAACTCTGGTTGCAGATCAGCAGGCTTAGGGCCATCTGGTGAAGGCACCAAAGGGATTAGCTTGGCATGGGCATAATCTATCTCAAAGCCCTCAAAGATCAGTCCAACTCCTTGAGCTCTCAGCCCCCTTTTCAGAAGTCTGGCAACTTTATAAGTGGCCAAGATCAGACCTTTGTAGTCAGCATCCTCCAATTTGAAGATGTCACTGGACAGATGTTTGCGCGGCACCACAACGGTCAATCCAGGTGTGTTTGGATACGGTGTCAGGAAGGCAACATGCTCGCTGTCCTCCCACACCCTCCACTGTTGCTCCTCTCCACGTACAATTCGGCTGAACAGGTTATCGTTGGAAGGGTCTCCGCAGAAGTCAAAGCATGAAGGTGCATTTGGTGTTGGCAGTGCATTTCTAATCTTGGCTAGGACCTGGGTTAGTGCCTCATCATTCCAGCGTGGGCCACATTTTGAGGTGCAGTAGCCAGGATTGTGAGTTTGGAATTCCTCTTCACTTGCAAGATGAGGCTGCCATTTTGAATCTAGGCCATGAAGAGGAAGCAGTCTGATTTGTGCCGGTTGATCAGAGGCAGGATTGAAAACCAAGGCACAGCGCTGTACTTCCAATCTCTGACATAGCAAGTTTGACACTGCTCTCGCTCCTTGTATCATAGCTACATAGTCAGGTGTAGGCAACTGGAAGATGCTTCTGACCCCACTAAGACTTTTTCTGGTCAAAATGGTTGACCCAGGGATCCAGGGGGTGCTAGCCAAGTACGCAACCAGATCATCTGTTTCCCAGATGACATGTGAGAAGCTCTTGAGAGGCCTGAAGACCTCTACACGTGATATGTCATCAATCATTGAAGCCACAAACATCACTCCGGCATTTGTTTCAATGACGGCATCACCTTTAGTATCCAAAGCAATGATTCCCGCACAGGTTCCGTCAAGATTGTCAGCCATCACTTCTTTACATGCTTGCCTAAGGCTACAGCCAGTGTGGTGGTAGAGACTGGCTATTTTTTGTGCAACTGTGTGCCTCAGAAATATATCTCCATCTCCAGAGCAGGCAATAGCCAACTTGTCATCAGCATATATTCCCGCCCCTACTACTGCTGTATCCCCAACTCGTCCTTTCAGCTTTCCAACCAACCCACCTGTGGAAGATGCAGCGGCCAACCCACTCCAGCGATCCAAGGCCACAGCTCCAACTGTCTGAGGGTGGATTCTATTTGAGGCCTTCTCCTCACTGAGCTTTGCCGTTAACTGCCTCCGACGTATATCAGTGTAGAAATACTCTTGCCCAACAGGCTTCTCCATCTCCAACCCTTGTAGAAACTCCTCAGCCCCATCTCCCACAATTAGTGAATGGGAACTTTTCTCCATGACACATCGTGCAGACTTAATGGGGTTCTTTACACTTTGCACACAAGCAACAGATCCTGACCTCATTGCATTGCCATCAATAATGGTTGCTTCCATTTCAATTTTGCCATCTTTGTTGAATACTGAGCCTTTACCTGCATTGAACAAGAAACAGTCTTCTAGAGCTTCTACTGACCTCTGAACGGCATCTAGACTCCTTCCACCTTGTTGAAGCACATGAGATCCAAGTGTTAACGCCGTCTGTAGTGCAAACTCAATAACCCCGATGATGTCGGTGTTCAGCATCATCTCCTCTCCCGCACCACCATGGATCACCAGAGTGTAGTCTGTGTTCCTGCCAGCGGTGGAGTCACTACGGGGTTTGCCGTTGTCCTGGCTGTCTGGGACATGGTTTGTCTCCCCATTCTCAGTTGGACTGTGATTCAGTGGAGGCTCTAGGGCTCCCATTTGGTGTGCAATGGCGTACCTAACAGCTAGAAGCATCACTAACTTCAGGTTTATCTTCAGGCTTTCTTGAAGCTCCTCTAGCGTCAAAGCATAGCTCCCTTTCCCATTAAGAACAATGCGAACCTTGTCTCTCTTCCCGAGGTAGGTTACAGCCAGCTGATCTTTGGCATAAACATTCCCAACTCCACATTCTACACCCTCCATCAGATCTGTACCTGTGAGGTACACAGATGGACATCCAAAGGGTTCCAGGTGCTTCTTCAGGGGGTTGTCAGATGGCAAAGAATGACGCAAGACCGCTACATGGGGACCAACTCCATTACCTCTTTTGGTGTTTTTGATGAGCCTCTTATGCTCCAACAAAGCGACATGGAACAACTCTAGGAGTTCAGGCGTGTATTGGATTGTGTTATCTGAGTCGATGGCAGCCTCCAAGGCCCCTACTAATTTGAGAGAGTGCATGGTGATGGAGTATGTAGGATCACAACGGCCATGCTTGTAGTGACGCACATGGGTTGGTGTGACAAGTAAATGCTTGGCAGCAGTTTCACCAAGAGTCTTCCTCAGGGAAAGCTGCAAAGAGAAGTTAATCCAAGCATCATAGAGGCCTCTCTGCCCTCTCAGAGTAGTAAACACATCAGGATAGGTGGACACATCAAACGTGAGAACAGGATGTGTTGCTTTTAAATCATGATTCATCTTGGGTGTATTTACTCCTTGAAAGGGGAATGATAGGGAGGTTGGACAAACAGATAGGGCATTGTTTGCCCATTGTTTGGACCCATCCACATTTTCTTTGTCCTTATGGTCAAGATTTAAGTCAGCAGTTTCAGACAGATTGTAAACATATTCAGTGACAAGTCCTGCCACCATCCCATCTACGGCACTGTGCTCAAACACCATCCCAGCTGTGTTGTTCTTGAAGACCACCAGGTTCAGCACCTGTCAAACAATATGTAATTAAAGATTGATTCTATTAGTCCATTTAAAATCATTGAGTTTTTATCAATCAATGTTATATATTTCTACATTTTCATTTCTAGGTTTTCAACTTTAAAATCAGTGTGATTTGTTTATCCTATACCTTGTCATAGTATCTTAGACATGTGCTGTCTCCTCCTCCCCCTCCCAGCCTCACTGCATTCAGGATATCAGCCAGATCAGACGGTGCGTCACAGTCTTCCAGACCGAGCGTCACCACGGCACTCTCCATCAGCCCAATTGATGCTGCTGCTTCCCCTCCTTGCTCCAGGATCTCTTCCCTGGTGGCAGCCCAGACGTTGCGCTCCAGAGCCGAGAGGCTGCAAATGGCAGAAGGATCTTTCTGTTCTCCTGCCCTGGGTTGGTCCATCACCTGAACCAACTGGTTGTAGATGTCAATGAACTGTCGAGCAGAAACCGGCCCACCAGTGCTGGGACGCTCCAGTATGTCCACAGGGAACACTCCTCCAACACAGGTGACGATGGCATGGAGGCTGTCTGGATAGACCTAAACATAACAAAGCTTCAGATTAGAAAAATTGCAGACCTGTCATTGATAATTAATATCTTAATTAATCATACCGGTTATCTCACAAGTAATCTTAATTAATCTTACCCTGATCTCATCTTGACTCCTTCCAGGGATCCGGGTGGCAGCGAAAACCTCAGACTGCTGTGTGCGCTCCATGGGCACGTTTCCCTGCAGTAGCAAGGGCTCACTGTACAGCTTTGCCGCTGCCCAAAGCAGAGCGGCTGCCCTCCCCAGCTGGGTACATTTCTTTTCTTTCGACGGAAGAAGAACAACAGGGAGGGCAGTGGAGGTGGGCAAGGGCTCAGTGCAAGACAGCAGACTTCTCTTGAACTGATCGGTCACCCAATTCTCTTGGCCTGAAGCCCCAGCGGACAACTTGTCATGGGCCTCTTCAAGCAGATCCCTCTGCTGCTCCAACGTACTTTTGAACTCTGGGTAAAGGTCGGGACCTAAAGTGAGCTGCAGGACACGGCTCACTTCTTGCAAGGTGACATCCAGGTCTGGGAGAGGGTAGTTGAGAAGGGTCATCCTGTTGATGTGGGGGAGACTTAATAGAGAAGCAAAAAAAGAGAGACTGTAATGAATGGTGACGCCAGGTGCTGTAATTTGACAGAAATGTGCATTGTTGCTACAACAGATTTAGATACAGAGAGAAAACAAAAGAAAAACCATGCAAATGCATCAATAAGTAATGTATGTATTTGGAGGCCAACCCAGGAAATTAGAAGGATGCTTTATGATGTTCAGTGGTCTCATTTAACCCCATTTAGAAACCAATATATATGTGAATATATATATTCAAATTCACAAGGGTCTACAGACATATTTTATATTGCAGAACACGTTAAGATCTCTTTTTTATTACCACTGACCCTTTTTCAAGCATCTCACCAAGTAGTTTAAGCACTCACACACCACGCAGTTAGTTAGTAGTCTTTCTCAATGTCACCAGTTCTGAGTTGCGTAAAGCGTCTCAGGTTACTGTCCAGATTTTTCCAGCATCTGAGTCCTCTATTCAGTCCAGGTCTGACACTTTCCTGTTTTAAAACCAGTTCCAGATGTTGTCCCGACTTTTCTGTTTTAGTTTGTATGTGCGTTATTTTAATTAAATGATCTTGAGCAGGAGAGGGAGACCCGAAGCCTCAACGCATAACTAGTGTGTTTCAATTCTGTTTCTCGCAAGTGTTAGTAATAATACCAAGTGCGTTGTTCCAACACACACACACACACACACACACACACACACACACACACACACACATCGCCCGTCTCCCTTTTCAGTTCCTTCACATGATGCCTTTGTCACATTACTGGAACCTGTAATTAAGTAATCTGATTTTTGGCAAAGGACAGCTGAGTCTAACAGAGGTCTCTTTGTGTGTTAATGTTGCAACCATAAATGAAATCTATCCAGATTGTATTTCTTGTGTGAGACAATCCTCCTTGGACTCAAAAGCTATATGGACCCAAGTAATGACTGATAATTAATTGCATCTGCTCCCACGAGAAAACAGTTACTCTCTCTTTGCCAGCGTTTTTGGTTGCTGGTTGTCACGGGAAAGCATCTCCTGCAGTTGGAAAATTAGATTTCTCCTGATTTGTCTGATTCGCTCAAGTCCTCCACACAATGCTGACTGTCTTCTGTCTGAGGGAGGAATCAGGTTCTGCGGTGAACTGATCATGTGGTTCCCATTCCTCATTTATTAAATACAAGGAGTACTACCAGATCATCCAAAAAATGTTCCCATTTTACACCAGTTTCTATTTGATCTGTGATGATAACCATCACTGACCTTTCTGTTTCTGCTCTGGTGCAATGAACTTACAGTAAATGGAATCTAGTTTTAGTAAAGTCCCTATGAAGAATGTTATGACTCAGCTGGATGTATAAACAGGTACTGTTTATACAAGTCTGTTTATACAAGTCTGTATTGTACAAGTCTTTTAGTTTTAGTTGCCAGCCTGCAGACATTGTTCTCGCTTCCCTTTTCCCCTGACAATTCATCTTTGACAATGATCTGCAGTCTATGGAAAGCATTTTGTGCTTCAAGCTTAAAAATTAAAATCTAAATAAAAAGAATTATTTTCATTTCATTATTGTTAAGATTATCCTTTTGGGAAATACATTGTACTTGTCAAATGTCATTGTGCTGTATTTATACTTTAGCGTTCATTCTGGGCTCTTTTTCTAAATCTTAGGGAAACCTATTATTTTTGTCAAAACTTTTTTATTCATTAAGAAGTCGCCCCAAAATTGCCAAAAAATGATCAGTGATAGAATACTACTTTTTCATCTTTAATTTAGTAATATATCCCAAGAACATATTTATTGAGTTTTTTTATTTGAATTGAAATACCTTATATTTCAAAACAAGACATACTGATTTCCTAACTTGTATTGTTGCACATACTTCATGTGAGTATTATGATCATTATAAATCTCGTTTCTACATCATTATATCACGTTTTTTCATGTGAGAGTAAAAATCAACTTACCGCAATATGAAAATTTCCCTGAGATCTGTCCAGTCGGTCGGTTGGACGAGCAGTCAGTGGAGAAACTTGGTCAGCGTACCAAAAACATGGGTTCACCTATAATAATGAAGCAGTGACTTCAATTAAGCAATTTAGCGCTCTCTCTCTCTCTCTCTCTCTCTCTCTCTCTCTCTCTCTCTCTCTCTCTCTCTCTTCATGTTACCATGTCTGGTTTACACACAGAGCACCATTTTTATATTCATGGCTAGATTTAGGAAAATGCTGTTGTCTCACAGGTTTTAAAAGTATTCACATTCATTACTCCAGTAGAAGTATGGATACTCAGGTTTAAAAATACTTTTGTAGAAGTTGAAGTATCAACTCAAGCTTTTTACTTGAGTAAAAGTATAAAAGTAAAAGTAATGTGGAAAAAAATGTCCATGAAGGTCAAACTCTTAATGTGTAACCTCGCTCACAGAACATGCCAGTCCGTTACTATATTATCAGAAGGTGCCTTCAGATCATGTGACCTGCCCTTCGGATGATGGAAATATGGCGACGTTCAGAGAGGAGACGCTAAAACAACAGAGGGACACATGTATCGACCTGCATGCTATATGACTTAAACAAAGAAAACCAGAACCCATTTTCCAGTGACGCGAGTCGGAGGACGTACGCACACGTTGTTCCCATTGATTAGGTAGACTGCAGTGTCTCCCCATGGTTTACTACTTCATGGGGAGGAGTCAAACTTTATCCGGGGTGGGGGGGGCGCACCCCTGTTATAATGATGGGAAACACTGGACTGGCAGCGGTCGTTTATCGAAACATTGGCCAAATAACTCGTTTTCAGCTTTTATGAGCAATTATAATACGGGTGGATGAAATCCAGCGTTCGAACAGTAATGTGTGTGGAAACCCTCAAACTGTTACATTATTGAAGATAAAAGTATTGCCTCAAGTACCTTGTTGCTTTTATAATTCGGTTACCAGCGACATTATAAATAGTAATAGCTGCCTTTCAGCACAAACTAGTTGTCTAACGTGTTACTTTGAGTGCGCAGTGATATGGAACACTCGGGTCAATGTGAACAGGTACTGTACATCTTCACTCAATAATGCACAAACCCGTGACTGGCTCTCAACCAATCAGAACGCTGGATTTCAGCTACCTGTGTTATAATGGACGATAAGTACAGCGTCTCCTACGGTAAAGGTACACTATGCAACCAGGGTTGATTTTCCAGCGAGGCTCCCCCAGAGGCCGAAAATAAAAGTGCACTGTCGTGAAGACGCTCAGCTGTTCTTGCGAGGTCCGCGTCAGCCTTGCAGCCTTCTTTTTCTTTTAGCTCTCGCCATTCGGAAAAGGCTTGCCCGATGTTCACCCGTGAACGACCCCCCTCTCTCTGTCCAGAGCCCTACAGACCACCAGGGCGGCCGAGGAAACCTTTGTTCGGCGCACCTCCGCGGATACGCGCGTGTGTCATTATGATCGTGCATTATGTTCGCGGAAGTTGCATCCGCACATGCACATCACGCGCTGCGCGTAGGGACCAAATGTGTTTGTGTTCGATGATGTTCCAAAATATGCGTGCATGCGGGAAATCCTTGTCCCTATCGGAGATAAAAAATAAAAAAAAAAACAGAGGGGGGGAAATTCCTGTCCCCCCCGGCGATAAAAATAATTTAGCAGAGGGGGGGATAGGAAAACCAGAGGGGGGGAAATCCCCCCCATTCACCCCCACAAATCGCACCCTGTATATATATATATATATATATATATATATATATATAATATAAACTCCCATTATAATACATTGATCTCGAAGGGTTAATTTAAAAGGGGCTCTGGAAGTATAACATAAGATTTCAGAATAGACAGCTTTCTGGAGCTGCGGAGAACATTGACGGTGTCACACGGAGGACCAGTTGTCTGGTCAGCTAAAATAGATGCAAACTGGGGGACTGTTGTTGAAATGAAAGGTGGATATGAACGGCCAACGGAGGCTGTTGTTGGTGGCGGTGGTTGGAGATACTCCCGGGGGAAAAGAAATAACGATGGGACCATATAAGGCAGACAAAGGGACTGGGAAATGGAAAAGTACAGGGAATGTGAAGATAAACCACTATCTGAGATAAAGCACCTGTAACTAGTGATGGGACAAATGAACTGAGGCATCGAGGCTTGTCTCGAGTAAAAGTGGGCGTGTCAAATGAAGCCCCGCTTCGAGGCGCGTAGCGCTTCCGGAAAATGACGTAACCGATGACAAACGAGGCCTCGGTTTGGACAGGTCACGTCATTGGTTCGTTCACCGTATCACTTCCGAAAACGCTTCAAACCTCGACGCACGCTGTGGGTGTTGTAGGCAGGGTGCGATTTGACAAAAAAGCAGAGGGGGGGGGGGATCTCCACCATCCCCACATGATTTATTCATGTGATGGTGCATGTATATATTTAGCGTGATTTTACTACAAAGCACTGTAGGAGCATTAACATTCCTGCCAGTTCCATTTTTATTTGTTTTGCCACAAATCCCTTTTCACAAAGATGGAGCCAGCAAGAAAGAGAAAGTCCTCACCATAGTCCTCCTCATATGGGAGTTTTTTTATTTGTCTGATCCTTTTTTGGATGAGGATCCACTCGTATATTGGCATGGACAGAAAGCCATGTACCCTCACCTTCACAAACTGGCAGTAACCTGGTTATGTTCGCTAGCATCTTCAGTACCATGTGAGAGGTTTTTTTCGAAGGCTGGAGAAGTGTTGTCCAAAAGAAGGAACCGCCTGAATCCAAAAACATTGAAAAAACGAGTGTTTTTGAAAAAAAATACAAACTCTTGAAATGTTGTCATGTTGTATTTTATTAAGAACAGAGCTCGATGTCTGTGTTGTCCACAGTATTCACTGTTTCATTGAGGCCTCGATGAGTGAACCTTTTGGTGAAGTAATCGGCTGGAAAGCCTCAGTGATTCACAGGGCTTCGTTTGCCCATCACTACCTGTAACCAGTGCCGCCGCTCCGCACACGCACTGCTTGTTGGGCACCAAGTGCCTGGGGGAGCACCAAAAAATCTGGGATGTGAAAAATCACCACAGTAGGCTACTAGTATAAATAACAAATAAAATATGTCTAAAGCATGTTAAGACTTTAACAATGTAGATGTATTGTATAAATAACTGTACCAAGCATCTTGAAAAAGCATCGATAAGTATGTTTGGAAGTGCTCCACGATACGCCCACGAAAAACCAGTTGTCTTGGTTCACCTTGAGCCACAAGGTTTACAGCCGCTGACGGTTTCCAGTTTAATGAAAACTTGCAAGGAATGTTGCAGAACACCTTCAAGCTCAAATGGCTGATTGTTTAACGCAGCAGTCTTAGGACGTATTGTGATTTTGCTCGACAGGGTACGAATCCAGGCTGTGGTGGTTTAAAAAAAAAAAAACAGACTTTAACTCAAAACTTCTAAAGTGGTAAAAACAGACTGATCCGGAACAAGGACATGACAAGGCGCTTACCAACACAGCGACATTCAACAAACAATGATCCCACAAAAGACGAGACACACATGGCTTAAAAACACAAGGGAGGTGCAGGTGATTGGAAACAGGCGGAATCAGACAATCACAAGGGGAGACAGGACAAGGCAGGAAGGGAAGTTACCCAGGAGACACCGGAAACATGAAACTTCACAAGAAGACATGAACAAGACCAAACCGTGACAAGGGTACAATAACCACACTCATGAACATGTAACAAGCAATGATGTGCTATGGCTACACTGAGGTGAGGTGCTTGCGCCTTCCACCAATGACAAATTACCTCTAATGTCCAAATATATTAACTAATTTGGACGTCAGTTACGTATCCAACATCTATTTAGCAACTTTTCAGACGCCATTAGCTTAGTATTTACTTGAAAGATGAAGTCTTCAGTCATCTGATTTCAAACTCAAGGGCATCTGTAGTGGTAAAACTGTCCATTCTGTTTTAGATTGGATATCCCTTCAAGTGTTGCCACAGGTTTCTACTCCAGAAAGCGGCTTCAGATTGAGATGTAGCATGTAACGATTTCAGTGACTATAGTGCGTTTTCTTCTTCTGCCTGCAGGTCTGCAGTCTGGGTTTGTAACTCTGCCCGCCTCTCTCACCTTGACAGACAGTTTCAAGATGGGGACCTGCAGAAAGGATCTTTACCGGAAAGCGGAGGCCTCTAACTGACACGCTCGGACTCGGCCCGTCTCTTATGACTGAGGTACTGAGCCTGATTGACAACCAAAGCTGCTTCAGAAGTGCAACCCCGGCCACACAGCATGTGAGGAAGAGGAAGACGACGACGGAGACAGCTCTCTGACAGAAACGCCCGTGCAGACCCCTGGGGCGACTTCGCTCAACCCCTCCATGGGTAGCGGGTCCTCCATCAGGGGCGAGCGGCGCTCTCGTAGCGGCAACTGGACGGAGCGAGAGGAGGACAGGGGGTCCTCGAGGACACCGGACGAGTGCGCTGCGTCTCCTCAGAGAGCCGAGCCTGCGATTGAGGCCGAACGGTTCCAAAGGGCCGCTGACGTGCTGAGTCGTCATTACGGCGGAGGGTCCTTCACAAAGGAGAACGAGGACGAGCGACGACACAGCTTCTCCTGCGTCTCCCCAAAGCCGCGAAACGCCATCTGCCTTCACCGAAGAGGAGGAAGAGATTAGACGGTGAAAGTATCCCTGAAAGAGGGCTGTGACTTTATGGACCTGATGAAGCTTCAGGAGGCCTGATTCTGATCAAAGACTCTGGTACTGATTCCTGAACTTGACCTTTGACCTTTGTTCCTGCCATGCCATGCATGTTAGCGTTACCCACTACCTTCTATTTTGTCCTTAGTGTAGCCGAGCTGCTAGTACTAGCACAGGTGAGATGTGGGTTTCTGTTTGTGTGTTTTTTTTATATTATTTTGACTTGTAGAATAGATGGTGTGACCGGTTGAGACCATATAAGGCAGACAATGTGAACTGGGAAAGCACAGAAAGAATGAAGATAAACTATTATCTGAGATAACACACCCGTGGCCGAAGGGAGAGCCAGTTTCAACCCATTCTCAGGGCAAGACAGAATGCTACGTGAGGGAGAACCGGTTTGAACTGGCTTTCAAGGACAGGAGAGGTTATAAAAAAGAGCAGAGTCAGGCAGCAGACGGACTCTGAGAGGGACAGCTTGCGAAGCGTGTTTCAGGTCTCTAGGTATACCTGCGGAGGATTGCTCATGTAGCACTTTAAATGAAATGTTAACTTTTTTAACTTTAATTGAGTGCCGTATTGGATTCTTCCCATCAACCAACTCGGGGGGAGAGGAAATCCCAACAGAACCGAGAACCCCAATAGAAGCTAACAGAGACAGGGAGTTGACTTCCTGTTTGAAAGGATCATTTTAAGTAGGCTAAAAAGGTCAAAATTCCAAGTTCCCTATTGAGTAACAGAATAAATTCCATATTGGGTAATGTAAGAAGTTAGCTTCCCCTCAATGATTATTGCTCTTTCTCTATACTTTCAGTCAGCCCCTCATCTCGTCCCAGATGTATTGTTTTCCATGTGAGTATCAATAACTCGTTAGAATGGATAACAACTATTGGCTGATTTTGTATTTATATATTTGTACTTGTTTGCGGTGTTCGGTAACGTGACCTGCATGGCTCATTGCTGTTTCCCTCTAAGTCACATGGGTTCGGGGAACAGTACTCATACTTACACTTTCACTTTTGTTGTTTCTGATATTTAAAAATAACATGCATGAAGAAGATCATGATACTGAGCCGTACTCACAAACAGAACAATGAGACAACAAGGTTTTGTTGTCTCATTGTTCTGTGGTGTAACAGTGGTTTCTAAAACGTACTCGGCCTGATATAAACATTTACAGTCACATGGTTTCATTGTTTATCACAGGCCAGTTGGTCTTGTCTATCCTGTTCTCTTTCTGAATAAATAGGACTTACACACTGACATTAGATCCACACCTCCTCAGGCGGTGCAAAGGTAAGACGACACAAACAATAGTTCATACAAATGTATTGTGTTTTTGTGTACACTTCTGATGAGCTCATGGGTCTTCACCAACAGTTAAATATTGTTTTAGTAGTGTTTTTATTATTTTCGATGTATTTTAGGCTTTTAAAGGTCCACTGTGCAACCGGGGTTGATTTTCCAGTGGGTCTCCCCCCAGAAGCCGAAAATAAAAGTGCACAGTCGTAAAGATGCTCAGCTGTTGTCCTCGTTTCTCCAGCGTCAAGCCAGGCGCGTTTGTTTTGAGCTCAGCAGACAGGCGAACGCAACGAATCAACATGTCTTCTGGTCATTCGTTCCTTTTCCTCTTTCTTGCCTGCTCCAACGTGGGCTTTTGCTGTTTTGTCGCTGGTTACGCCATGATAACTGCACAAATATCGTCACTGCGCTACGAGCCTGCCTTTCACAGTTCTCGCCGTAAAGCGACCGACTCGCGATGTCGACACTTCTGAGCCTGCGGGGGCGACCCGACGCTCCTGCAATTGCAAGCGCGGTATTTCCCCTACAGACCCCCAGTGCGGCAGAGAAAACCTTTGTTCGACCTGAAATGACTCATTTAATCATCCAAAACGGTATGGAACACATTAATGAACTGGAAAATGTTGCATAGTGTGCCTTTAAAAATAGAAAAAACAACATTTGCGGTGTTTTTTCTGTAACTTCACACTCAGAACATCAATATTGATACGAATAAATTCAGGTCAATTATGATGATGATGGCAATGATCATTTATATATTATTATTATTTCTCCTTATTGCTCCTCTTGTAACTATTGTAATTCTGCCTTAGCAAGACTTCCCTAACTGACCTGCAGGTGGTGTAAAGTGCTGCTGCCAAGTCCTTTTATTTAGACTGATTTAAAACTGAGTTACTTGAGATTTTATCAGTCTCGCCGAATACATTTGCAGTATTGAGCCACAGGAGAGGGTCTAAATGTTTGTGTTGTTCTCATAATCACCGCCTGCTCATAACATTTAGTGATATGAAAGGATATTGTACATTCTGTTTGTTTTACCGATGAGAGAGAACGTGTTAACTGTTTTTCAATAGCTAAGACCACGGCATCCACTGAAGGCGTTCAACATGAGTGAACGTGTTGTTGATTGATTTAGACTGGTTGGTCGGATGGGTTGTGGTGAGCTACGTCGGAGCACCCTCCGTGCGCCCGCGGCATGGCGAACCCCTTCTAGGCCCTACGAAAAGTTGGAAAAAAACCTAAAGAAAGAAAAGAATTTAAAAAAGGCGTTGCGAGGGCGGGGTTTTAGATTGCGTACCCACAAACGAGAAGAGTGGGTTGAGCTGTATTTGTAAAAATACCTGAGGCGTGGTCTTTGCTCCCGAAATTACGCTCATTAGCTTCAAGTATCATGTGTAATGCTCAGAGGTGTCAAAAGTATTCACATTCATTACTCAAGTAGAAGTATAGATACTTGGGTTTAGAAATACTTTTGCAAACGTTGAAGTATCAACTCAAGCTTTTTACTTGAGTTAAAGTATAAAAGTACTGGTTTGAAAACTACTTAAAAAGTATAAAAGTAAAAGTAATATAAGGGCCATTAAGGACAAACTCTTAATGTGTAACCTAAAAAGATAGCATCTCAGCTGAGGAGCTGCTGGTTTCCGCAAACAAACAAGCCTCAGGACGGCCCTTCCGGGCCATCCCTTGTGCCTCTATTGCTACGTCCCAGTCAGCTCACGAACAAAAGAACCTACCGACATTTATGGAGATCCGGAAGACGTGTGAAAGTCAGTGTCCTGACCCCTGGGAGTGGCCTCCAGGCGAGTTCCATGCAGCTTGTATATCGGATGTCTCTCAGTCAACACCAGCTGTGGTGCTTTCAAGTAAAATTTATTTATAACATCCTACACTACTTCATGGAGAGGAGTCAAACTTTTTTTTCGGGGCCAGGGGCCGCACTGCTGTTATAATGATGGGAAACACTGGACTGGCAGCAGTCGGTTATGAAAACATTGACCAAATAACCCGTTTCAGGCTTTATGAGCAATTGAAATCCAGCATTTGATTAGTTAAGAGGGAGTCACGACGGGGGGGGGGGCAGGCATTATTTCAGCAAAAAGCTAACGTGTTTCTTTAAGTGCACGGTGATATGGAAGGCTCGGGTCAATATGAACAGCAACTGTACATTATCGCTTAATAATGCACCCTGTTGTAGTATTTGTGTGTGTGTCTACTGATTGTCAAAGGGTGACACGTAATACTAGTTCTTAGTAGTCGGCTTAGTAGTCTCTAGGCTTCACTACGCGGCCTGATCTAGTGGTAGTGCAGTCTGGTGGTTGTTTTGAACCTGTGTGACCTGCATGGTCTTGTTGTACTGCTTGATGCTCAGTTTCCTCAGGCTCCATCTGGTGGTTCTTTGGTCTAAGGACCTGGTCTGCGTCACTTTCACACGTCTGCAGGAGGTGACGCCGGTTACGCCTGAGCATGTGTCCTCCATTAGTGCGAATGTTGTGGGACCTCTGGGTACCTGCTGGCTCGATGACTTTATCGGGTTCCCATGTCCCTGTGGGAAGCTGGAAACGGACCATGGCTCCTTCTGGAAGGAGCTGCGACTGACAAGTTCAGGTTGCACTTGTCTTCCTGTGATTGGTAGCATTGAGCTCATTAGCAGCTGTGCTGGCAACTTCAGTCCATCATCTGGCGTGTTCTGAGCTAGCATAACGCCCGGCCGCAAGCACTCCCCCCCCTTCCCCCTCCGGGTCAACACATCAGGCCTAATATGTGAAGAGGTATTTGTAAAGGACAGAGCTACTGATCATGTTGAGATATTTGTGTAAAAAAAAAACATTGATTCATTTTTTGAAGGAAAAACATGGTCCTCCAGCTTGGATGGTGATACTGATGCAGAATAGTTTATTATTGTATATTTCTAACTGACTTTCTCTTACAACCCTGTAAAGCCTGATGAACCGATAAGATGGAGGAGGAATGCAGCGACAATGACGTCGCTGAAACAGAGTCTGAAGCCAAATCGCTGGTACCATCAGAGACAGATAAAAAAGGTACTGTTATTCAAAGGTTTATAAAATAAACTTAACTTAACAAATAATGTATTATTTTGATGATATGTATTCGACTATTCCAACATGATCCTGCAGTGGAGGAGTTGGAAGAGAGTGCAGCTGAAAACAAGGTAAAAGAAAGTCACTTCATCTCCATTAGTTATCATCACTACACAACTTTATTTGTTATTCAACAGTAATCCCATTTTCACCTAAAACAAGCAGTTCCTTGTCTTACTGTGTTCCAGAACAGTTTTTGCCTTAAGAGGCAAGATGAGACCTGCTTGTTAAATAATGTGTTTTAATTTCTGTCACAAAAGCTTCAGTGACAAATTCAATTTTTGATGAATATGCCATCCTCTTTTTTTCAACTGGTGACACCTTGTATGTCACCTTGTTTAACTTTAAATTACAATGCCTTATGGGTAATTCCCCAGATGCTGACTTACAGAAAGAGCGTATAAAGGGCTCATAATAGGAGACCTGTCTTTTTACTTTTAATTTATGATTTATTGTTTTCATAAATGGTACAACACTGTTACTGTATCTTCAAGTTTAAACATTTGGTGCAGTTTTCTTGCCTCTGGGTGGAAAATGTACTCCTCATATCAAGATCACACAATATTTTGATCTCAGTTGGAATCTGAAACTGAATAGTTTTGTATTCTTTATCATTTTTTTCAGCCTGATTTGGGGAACGACCACGGTGAAGCTCAACAATCCGAGAGTAATGATGAAAGCACAGGAGCAGAGACGGTTGCATCTGTGGAACCGACTTTGTCAGATAAAAAAGGTAATATTTTCATTATGAATTGATTCTATAGGAACAACTTGCAACACATCTTAGACGTTCACGATGAACGATTACAAATCTTCAACAGCAGGTCAAGTCTAACATCTCAGAATGTTTCAAAAATGCCTTTTTTGTATGCCTATGTTGTTTTAACCATGCGTTTTGTCATACTGTACTGTGTCTGTGCTGTTTGTGTCACTTGTGTGGACTGTTCCTGCCTCTTGGCCAGGTCATCCTTATAAATGAGAATTATTTGACTTTTACCTGGTTAGATAAAGGTCAAATAAAATAGATATTACCTAATGTGAGATTCACTGTATCAGATTATATCAGATTATATTCTTGTGTTACCTTTTAGCAAAATGTGAAACAGAAAGTAATTCCAAATGTTCTCTTAATGAAAGCTGCAGTAAAGCATGGTGATGTTTCTGTTTATTTGTTTCAGATCTCACACTAGTTTTAATCGGGGAAGCAAATTCAATCAAGATTGGACCAAAAAACATCTTACTTGACCATGAAGAGCAAACAAATGCGGAACAGTTTTCAACCACACTGTATGATTTGTGTGGTCGGCATATCTCTGTCATTAACCTGCTTGGCCTACAAAACATTGAGGAATTCCCTTCAAATCGAGATATTCATGCCTTTCTGTTGCTGTTACCAAATGGCCGTCATAACAGTCATTATAATTCAGGAGTGCAGTGGTTAGAAAACACTTTTGGGAAAGGATCGGTGGCTCATGTAATGACAGTTGTGACTCATGAGTCGGATGAAAAATGTGAAAGTTCACTAACAGACCTGAAAGCCAACAGCAGTTTTGTTGAAAAACGATTCCACACCTGTAACAGAGGTATGATGGATGAAGGAGAGATAGCAACTCTGCTGAACCAAATAGACGCCATGGTCTCTGAAAATGGTCCCTACTGCCACGGTGGTGTGATGTGTGATGAAAATGAAGGGAAGAAAGAACACATGGACCACAAATCACACAGAGAAGAAAGGCTAATGTTGCCATTCATGAATAAAACCTTCACTATCATTTTAAGATGGACATGCTACTGAATTGAATGAGTTGTGTGTTGTTAATTCTCACTAGATATTTGAAAGACTTTTACGTCTGGCTCAATAGACGTTGATACAATATGTTCATTACTTTATTTAATGTCTGCTTGGTGTTGAACAATGAACATTTTTTGAATGTTTAGGTGACACGAGACTACTAGTTTTATGCTTAATTCTGCAATCTGCTTTCTCTTGCTTTACTCTGCTGTAGATGAGCTGGAGGAGAAAGGACCTGCTGGTGTTGAAAACTCAAATAAAGATGAAAAAACAGGAGGAGAGTGTGAAATGACATCTGCATCCTCTGCAAACAAGGAACAAGGTAACATTGTTATGAAAACCCAACCATCCATTTGGGCAACATTTGGATGACTTTAAATGTTATATATAAGTCAAAAAATGTTATATTTTCTGCAGACCTAAACAAATTGTTGTAATGTTTTGTTCTTCATTCTGCTTGTTTTTGGATTACCCTACAGTAGACGAGCTGGAGAACAGTGCAGCTAAAACAGAGGTAAGGCTGATGCTGGAGATTATTCGATCCTCCATCAGAGGGTTGGGCATTTGTTGGTTAAAAGTATCTGGAGTGTTTCTGAAGTCTGAAATCACATCTCATCTGCAAACAATAAAAACGGTAACATTGCTATGAAAATGGTTTTGTTGTCCATTTGGATAACTTAAAATTTAATATATATTATATGTATATTAAATATATATATTACATATTTTAAATATAATTTCAGTAGGTCAAAACCAACTGATGTAATGTTTTGGTCTAAAGTCTGCTTATTTTTGGATTACCCTACAGTAGTTGAGCTGGTGCTTACAATCTAGAGTTAATATTAGTTACTTCTTGTAAGTAATCCGTTGTATAAAGTTTTAATCAATATTGGGTAGACTAATTTATTTTTGTATATCTAGGTTGTAAAACATAGATACACTTTCATTTAAACATGTGGTGAAATCCACCCAAATAAAGAGAGTGCATATTGCAAATACTTCACATTTATTGAGTAGAGGTCATTTTTTATAGTGTAGTTTTACTCATTGAATCATCTGGTTGGACATATAAATCAGTTAAAAACACTTAAATAAGAGTTTAGATGATTGTAACACTGGGTCAGAGCCTTCTTTTGTGTGATACCAAGATTAGAGCACAATCTCTGTTCACCAGCGGCTTATTGGGTGGCTTCCATGACAGACACCAATAATCTTTAGACCACAACTCCCAGCAGCCGCTTTGATCATGAGCCACCCAGATTCACGTGTTCCCCAATACTCCAAGTTCACCTTCAATAGACGTTACGTGAAGACACAGCAGCACAAATGCGATGATACGACCACAAAGTTGATTATGGCTCGTCTGGTACCAAGTACTCACATGAATCACCCTCTGCTCAAACATAAGGCTTGTTTAGGCCAATTCATAACTATTACAGACTTCTTTTTAGTCCCTCAATAGAACTATAGAGTCAGCGCCATTTCCAGGACTCCACCCAGAGGCCCAAAAAGGGAGAAGTACACTAATGTGCTGTTCAGTGCACAAGAATAAAAAATAGTTTGAGACTCTGCGACTCATAATTGCATAAATGCCACTCCGTCGTTCTCCATGAGATCGCCAGAACATCCTTTGCCCCTCTGCAGCTCTGGAAAAGGCCTCTGTTAAAGCCAATGTTGTTCACAGAAACCATGTTCACTGGGGAACACAAACACCCCACAAGCTTAAGAGGAAGATTAAAGGATGGTTAACTAATGTTAAGTGATATGATTTGTTTTCTCAGTGTGATCCAGAGAAAAGACCCGCTGATGATGAACGGACATCTGACATCAGGTCTGAACAATCTGCTGCAAAGGAGAAAGGTAATAATTTAATGAATAGTACCATGAGAAAAGAAAAATTAATCGCTTAAAGCAAACATTATCAAGATAAAGAGAAACATATTAGTTGTTCTTGGTTGTTTTATGATACAGTCTATTACTCTACCAGGTACCTTTAATATGGATATGAGCGGGAACACGGATACGGTAAGAAACTCTCAATTGCATCTTTATGGCTTTTTATCTTAATGTGGTTATGATTTTCTAATTAAAATATTGACTTATCTCCAGAAGTCAGAGGAGTTTTCTGACGAGATCAACAGGAAGACACAGTATGAAACACTGCGTGGCAAACTTCACCTTAAAGAAAAACTTCAGGAAAAGTTGTCACCGGCTAATTTCTTAAAATTAGGTCCAACAATGAAACAGCACGTTGACGTATCTGAGAAAGATGTGGCCTATACTTTTCTTCAGAGGTTGATGATGTTGGATTACAGAGCCAGATATATTCCTACAAAAAAGGAAAATCCAGAGTTAAACCATTCTGACCCTGTTGAAAAGACATTCACTGATAATACTGACCATGACGACTTTGATGCATTTTGCAACACTGCAGATGCCTTTGATCAATCTAATCTCCAGACTCACGTGCATCCAATGGATGTTCAGATGGCAGTGTTTCACTGCTCAGACAGCTTTTTTAAGCAGAACATGATAACAAAGCTCTCCCAGTGTCAGTATGCCTTACCTTTGCTTGTTCCTGACCCAGTAACAATGGATATTGAATGTCCTCTGTGGACATTCAGACAAATAAGAAAAACATGGAAGATGTCTGAGATGAAAGATGATTCAAACGTGGTCACCATGAAGAGTGTGCCCATCTGCAAAGCTAAGACACCCATGGTCTCATTCATCCGCTTGGGTTCACCATCTCTGTCTAAATCTCAGCTGATGAACACTTTGATCAACGATCATCCCAACACCTTCTTCCACAGAAACTGCCCTGGTAGCACCAAGTGTCGCCACCTGATGGATGGTGTTGCAGAGATTGCCTGGTTCTGCCCTGCTGGGAAGCCCAACGATGCCTTCGCTCACTGCATCGCCTTCTGTAATCTTCATGGTGATGCTCTGTCGTTTGAAAAACAGCGTGAAATACTGACTGAGAAATCCTCAGTCAATGTGGTACTTGTACCAACTATAAATGATAAAAGCAGTGCAGTGATCTCGGCCCTTTACAAGTGTGCAAAACCTCTCATTTGTCTCTTTGCTGATAGCGATGGTGGTGCTGTCCAGATGAAAAAGGGAAAATATAAAGTGGGTTTAAACAACAGAAGCCAGTCAGAAGTTTCTGAAGAACTGAGAGAAATCATTGGGAAGATTTTGTCTGGATCTCTTTCATTATTCGAGCTTGAATCCATGAATAAAGGTTGTGAAATCAAAGTGGATGAAGAAGACACAGTCTGCCAAAAAGGGAAAACTGCAGCAATGAAAATGATGGGCTTGCTTCAGCGGACAGAAGTTTCAAAGATCAAAGATACATTCCTCCCTTGTCAAGGTCAACTGTGGAAGGAATGGAGCAAAATCCACAGAGAACTGTATCGCCTTAAAGGAAACATTGAGGACGACAAAGTTCAAAAGCAACAGAAACTGATGGAAAAACGGCAAGAACAAGTCAAAGTTTCTTTCAATGAACCAATGAAATTGTTCATTAAAAGCCTCTCAACTTTTTCAGGAAATGAAAAAGAGTATTTCTTGAAATGGACTGCGATCTTAATAGATGCCCTCTCCACAGACGACCTCTCTTCAATCCTCCAAACCTATGATGCAAAGTGGACTGAGGTCTTGGCCTTGAGGAAGAATCATGACAAGACGGAACTTCTGAAAGCAAAGCAAACTGAGCTTGATGAAATATCAACAAAACTACAGTCAGCAACTTTTGGCTTGGAGCACATGTTCAGAGAAATGGGACAGATCTATGAAGCCCATGAGTCTCTGCAGAAACCCACAAAGACAGAACCGACTGACTGGTCGAAATACCCTGAGCTGGCTGCAGAGCTGATGATATCAGGACACCCGATGGAGCTGATGGATGGTGATGCAGGTCATGTGCCTCTAACATGGATCTCCAGTCTTTTAGAGGAAGTCATCCAGAAACTGGGGGACAAGAGAGTCTTTGTTCTGTCAGTGTTAGGCATACAAAGCAGTGGAAAATCAACAATGCTGAACGCCATGTTTGGGTTACAGTTTGCAGTGAGTGCTGGCAGGTGCACCAAGGGAGCCTTCATGCAGCTGGTCGAGGTGTCCGAGGAGATGAAGAGAGACTTTAAGTTTGAGTACGTACTCGTGGTGGACACTGAAGGACTGCGTGCTCTTGAGTTGGAAGGTAATGCCACTCTTCATCACGACAATGAACTGGCAACATTTGTTGTTGGTCTGGGTAACATGACACTGATCAACATCTTTGGAGAGAATACAGCTGAGATGCAAGATGTTCTGCAGATCGTTGTTCAGGCTTTCATGAGGATGAAGAAAATTAAACTTACTCCAAGTTGTGTGTTCGTTCACCAGAATGTTACAGATATTGGTGCTGCAGAGAAAAACATGGAAGGAAAGAGACGGCTGCAAGAAAAACTGGACGACATGGCCAAACTAGCAGCAAAAGAAGAGGGTTGTGAAGCGGAGTGCTTCAGTGACGTCATTGCATTTGATGTGCAGAAAGATGTGAAATACTTTGCCCAGCTTTGGGCGGGAAGTCCACCTATGGCTCCTCCGAATCCAGGTTATAGTGAAAGTGTCCAAGAGCTGAAGACCATCATTCTCTCCAAAGCTAAAAAGAGTCCTGGGATCCTTCTCTCACAGTTCAGAAGCCAAATCCAGGACCTGTGGAAAGCCCTGATGAACGAACAGTTTGTTTTCAGCTTCAAAAACACACTTGAAATTGCAGTGTACAGAAAGCTTGAGGTTGAGTATGGGAACTGGACCTGGAAGCTGAGGAGCAACATGCTGACCATTGAGAACGAGCTTCACACCGAAATTCAAAATAGAAAACGTGACACAGTTGAACTCACTTACCTTCATCAAAAATTGAAGATAACTTATGAAGAAATCAAAAAAGAAATGACAAAATACTTTGATCATGACGGAGACAAAGACATGTTGGTTCAGTGGCGAGGTCGATTTGAAGAGAAAATCAAAGACTTTCGTGATGAACTGGTGAAAGGAGTGAAAAGAAAACTGGATGAAGTCATCCAGCAGAAAAAGGCTTGTAAAAAGCTTGATGATAAGAAGACAGAGTTTGAGAACAACCTGCTACAGAAGAGCAAAGAACTTGCTCATAAGTTGAAGGACCAGGCAAAAAATGAAGATGAACTTGTAAAGCAGTTCAACTCTGTCTGGAGTGACTTAGTTACACAACTAACTGCAGATACAAAACCTATTGAGGACATCAACTATGACGAAGATCAGTCAACTGTCCTCCAGGCCCTGGGCTTTGAATGGTCTCTTGTGGACGACTGCAAAACTAGTGCCAAGTACAAAACAATTTCACTGGATGGTGATTACGGTCATTATGTGACCCTCACCACAAAAATAAAAACATTCTTCATGGGGCCTTTTCAGGATGAAGAACAACCACAGATCAGATCCCTGATTGACGATGTTGAAAAGCAGACCATAAATCAAATCAAGCAAAGACCTGTAGCTTCAACAGGATACAGTTTAACTTACCTGCAGGAAGTTGCCAACACTGTAAAACAAGAAGTGACTGATTTTGAATCAAAGAAGAAATATGCTCTAAAGAAGGAGTTCACCGTTGATCTCTCGCTGTACGTATTTCACAGAGCATGGACATGGCTTTCAGAATCCCACAAGGAATTCAAAATGAACAATGATGCTCATTCTTATGTAGACAGAAAGAAAATGCAATATTACAGAGTTTTCAAAAACTTCTGCGAAGGAAGCTCTTCTGCTGTTGTGCTTGGAGAACTGATCTGTGACAAGCTGAAGAGTGCCGTTGGGGAGGCCGTCTCCAACAAGGTCGCCAAAGATCTAACTGATATCATGAAGAGCACATTACCACCATTCAATGGGAACAAGTCGAACTTGGAGAAACATATGTTGAAGTCACTTGCAGAGAAAGGGGACTTCAATAGTTTTATTAACTACATCCATCAACCAAGGAACCAAACAGAGACGTATATAAGAGAAGAAGTACAGAAATTCATCTCCACAAAAGAGGGAAAAGAGAACGGCATGAAAATACTCAGGAAAAATTTGGACGACATCAAAAATCTTGTGAGTCTAGATCTATATGACGCTACAGAAAAAGTCAAAACCAACGGAGGAGACCCAGACATGTGGATGGAGGAATTTGCCAGTTTGCTACAAGCTAAGCTAACATTTAACATCATCTGTTGTAAAAACTTCAGTGACATGAACAGTTTTGACTTTCTTAAAGAAGAGATAGAGAAAGGTCTTGAATCCATCGTAGAGGGGCTGAGCAACCTCTCACTGGATGAAATGGACACATCCAGGATTAAGCCTGATCAAATCCTCATTGATCAGCTTTGTAACTGCTGCTGGGTAACGTGTCCATTCTGTGCAGCTGTTTGTACCAACACACTGGAAGATCACAGTCCTGACAAACACAGAGTCACTTTCCATCGCCCCCGTGGGATTACAGGAGGTTACCGGAGAGGCACAAAGGAGCTGGACATTGATTTCTGTACAACATCTGTTGCTAGTAATAACCGTTTCTTTCTCAGTCATGATTCAGAAGTCAGCTTTCCTTTTAAAGAGTATCACAGGGCGGGGGAGAGATACGCTTGCTGGGAGATTACTCCTGATGAGTCCAAACTGGCCTACTGGAAATGGTTTGTCTGCACATTTCAAAAGGAACTGGAAGTCAAATACAACAAGAAGTTCCAGGGCAAAGGCAAAATTCCCAGTGATTGGAAAAATCACACAGAAACAGAAGCTATTAACAGTTTGGATAAATTGTAAAATTTCTTAGTGAGTCAGAAATAACAAAGCTCATTTTTTAATTGATTGAAAGAGTGCAGCAAAAACAAAAATCAGGATGAAGTTGTTCCAAAATGAATGAAACGGTATCTGTTTATAATCGCGTCATCATAAAAATTGGGATTTCCTGTGTAACATTAATACTAAACAAAGAAAAGAACATCTATATAATTACATATTATGTGTTTGTTAGTATTATTAGAATGATTTAAGTTTATTTTTCGGTGAATATTCAAATGAAAGAAATGTGTTTCCAAGTTCGAAAATATTAAGGGGATATTCATGATTGTACTTTCATGTGAAAATGTCAAATATCCACATTATGTTTCGATTTGGTCCCGTTCTTGTCTTATTGTAAAATGTTTCATGTTTCTGGTCTCCCTGGGTTAACTTCACTTCCTTCCTTGGCCCGTGATTGTCTGATTGCTTCCACCTGTTTCCAATCACCTGCACATCCCTTGTGTATTTAAGCTCGGTGAGTCGGTTGCCCCCTGTTGCGTCATTGTTGTATATTTGTTGGTTGTCATCCTGTCTGTTCGGTGTTTGTATTAAATAACCTGTTTCCATTTGAGTCTTGCTTCCGGCCTTGACAACCGCGCAATCGTGACTAGTGATGGGCAAATGAAGCCCCGTGAATCACCTCAATGAAACACTGAATACTGCCATCTGCTGGACAAATTAAATGACAGTCAATGCCATTGTACCACGACTTGAGCTGAAATGTATGATTTACTTATGTTATGTGTGCAGAAACTATAAACAATGGATATTTCTATAGTATGATCATGTGTAAGTATGTGGACAACAACACAGACATGGCCCTCTGTTCTTAATTAAAATACCAATGACAACATTTCAAGAGTTTGTGTTTTTATTCAACTCTTAATGATACATAAAACAGTTGTACATATTTCACTTAAACATGATTTCTTTAAGAATGAGTAACACAACACTGCTGTCAAACTGTGGCTTCCCAGTGACGTCTTTACATACATGAGTCAAAGTGGAGTGTATGTGCCTGAAGAAAGTGACAGAAGGTGCACATACTATACTCAGGAGTGACATTTACAAACATAATAACTGACGTACACACAAACAAACACAAACCAGTGTAAAAGGAAAGAAAAATATATATCTCACATCAAAGCCCTACAGTGGGGCAAATGATCTACACTACTTCTCCTACTCTCCTGCTACTGCTCTTATTCTGACAAACTCTCTCCAACTGTCTCCAACTCGCTGTAACTCGCACTTAATGAACCAATGACGTGATCTGTCCAAACCGAGGCCTCGTTTGTCATCGGTTACGTCATTTTCCGGAAGCGATACAGGCCTCGAAGCGCGGCTTCATTTGACACGCCCACTTTTACTCGAGACAAGCCTCAAAGCCTCAGTTCATTTGTCCCATCACTACCGGTTCGGGGGGGCTATCGCACGTTTACTTCCCCCCGCTCTAATACATGTAGCCTGAATCGATGGATCGGTTGATCACTGTAGCAGCAATCTCACCTCCGTCCTCGTCAATACTTATTACCATCACTTTGACAGTCTGCGTTTGGCTTTGAGCTTGACGCGTGATGAATCTTCATTGAGAGCAAGTTTGTTTTAAAATAATTCATTGACAAATTACATTCAAAAGATACATATGATGCTCCACTTGACATATAATGATATAACGGTCAAAAAACGGTGTTGCTAAGTAACAATATTTAACTCAATCATGTACATAAACAGTAAACACATTTTACAGTCTTTAATGTATCCATCTTCGAGATCTAATGGGTTACTCTGCTCGCTTCAGCAGGCAGAGTTTGTTAATGGGTCTGTCCAGTGTGTTTGTTTTAGTTTTCACACTAACTCGCCTGACTGTTCCACTGGGGTCCGGTAACGCATTTACTACACGACCCATGACCCAAGAGTTGCAAAGGGCAGTTTCATCCATCATCAAGACAATATCTCCTGGCATCAAGTTCCTCTGTAGTGGTTGCTACTTTTGTCTTTCCTGAAGAAGTCGCAAGTATTCTCTAGTCCAGGGGTTCTCAACCTTTTGCAAGCTGGTTCATAGTGGTTCATGGTTCATAGTAATCGGGGCCCCCCTTCCCGGCGCTACCCCCACTACACCTTGCATACATAGATAGATAGGCTATTACTATATAATTATAAGGTTACATGCTTTATTGTTTGTATTATTATTAGAATTATTATTATTATCATCGTTTCAACAGATCCGCCATATATTGTATCTGTCTTCAACGTCGTCGTGCATACCGAACAAAGATTCCGGGTGGAATGCTGGGTTGTGTTTCCAGTAGCAACAAATGGTTAATGTGTTAAGGCCTCCACGTCGTTAGGATCGTCTGATGCTGGACTGATTGGCCTATTATTGATGATCGCTTCGACTTCACACATGATGGTCTGAAGTCCTTCATCATCTAGTGAGTGTTGCTGAGGCACAGAATTCAACACTTTCCGTACGGCACGGATTTGTCGCCCTGGTGAGAAGCTGCTGCGGTGTTGAAAATCCACCTGATGCCCTTTTTCATCATAGTGTTCTGTATTTTCGTCTGATTCTGGCTCTGGATGAACTTCTCAGCGTTCAGCCCCCGAGAAGCCTGGTCAGCAGGATTTAACGCAGAGTTGACAGCATGTCATCGTGTTGGGTGAGAATGCTCCCTTATTGTGGTGACTCTGTTTGCTACAAAGGTTTTGAAGCGAGTGTTTTCATTTGAAAGGTATTTGAGCACCGTAGTGCAGCAAAATTAAACAAGGCTGTTTTTTAAATGTAAGGAGTAGAAAGTACAGATATTTGCGTGAAACGGTAAGCAGTATAAGTAAAAAGTCCAGTAAAGTATAGATACCCAACATTTCTACTTAAGTAAGATAACAAAGTATTTGTACTTCATTACTTGACACCTCTGCTTAAAAGCACCAATACTCTTCTGAAAACAACATTTGGGGAGATGGTCTGCTGTATTGTTAAAGTTTCTCTGACGGTGCTTCAGTCTGCAGGCAGTGTGCTCCCAATTTGTCCCAGCATCAATACATTGAAAAGGGTGTCTTGTGTCCTCGGAGAGAGTCATTTTATACCTGTTAGACTTTAAAAAAACTCGCTCACAGGTGTTCATTAAAAAAACAACCTCTTTTTAAGTGCCATTTTATGTTGTGCTCTTTCTGTGCTTCCTCAACTGAACATGGAACCGAGAACCCCAAAAGAAGCTAACAGAGACAGCGAGTTGAGTTCCTGTTTGAAAGGATCATTTTAAGTAAGCTGCAAAGGTCAAAATTCCCTATTGAGTAAAATAAAAAATTCCATATTGAGTAACAGAATAAATTCCATATTGGGTAATGTAAGAAGTTAGCTTCCCCTCAATGATTATTGTTCTTTCTCTAAATGCAAATGTTTAATGTCAATGTTGGTACTGCTTGGTACCAGACTGCAGAGAAAGAAAAAAAACAACATTCTTTTGACTTTTTTTCTCTCCCATTTGCGTGCACTTTTCGCTCTTGACCCATTTACCAAGCGTCTGGTCCGTGAGGCACAAAGGGTGGGGACCCCTGACTCAGAGGACCATTTCCCTTTTACTAAGTTCTACAGTTGACACATTTGTGTCTGTGGGAAATGTATATCCTGAAAACATGAATTTAATGTAAATGAGCAATTGGCAATTGTGTTTTGGACAAAATGTAGATTTCCTGATGGGGGGGGGGGGGGGGGGGTAAGAAGGAATGTGTGTCCTGTATACAGTGTGATCTAAGATAAAGTAAAGGTTTTACTTTCAATTTGACTTTTCTTCATTGATGTGTGTGTGCGTGCGTGTGTGTGAGAGGGGAGGGATCTGTGATCTGTACGTATATAAAAGCTGTCCAGTCCCAACACAACGACGAGACATCACACATAGCTACTTGGTGACACAAAAGAAAAAGGTAAGTCTGTGTTTTTTGTTGCTTTCCTTTCATCTTGAATTATATATGCTTGCATTTGATCAATTATAGTTTTTTCGATGGCCTTATAACTGGATTGTGTCAAAGTAATACTTTAATTAAAACGTTGCCACTGTTGTCACAGTGGAAACAAAACACACCTAAAGTTTTCCCTTACCACTATTTTGGGCACAAAGATTCTGGACTGGAAGGGAGAAAAGGTGTGACGCATCTTATTTTCACCTGCAGGTTTAGACTGGGAACGGCCTATTGTTATTCTTTTTATTAAGTAATTTTTGAGTAAGCCTATTTATTTCTTTTTTTAATCAGTTTGTAGGTTGTTGTAATTATTACGATAACAGTAAGAGATTGCTCTACGATGAGAAGGAGTGTGAGGACAAAAATAGAGACAGTTGCAAGATTAACGGGTAATGAAGGGTCAAATGCTTTACTTGCGTTTCTGTGTGTGCACATGCATGTTTGTATGTGTGTGTGTGTGTGTGTGTGTGTGTGTGCTTGCACGTGCGCATGTGTCTGATTATGCGTCACAATCTGAGACTGAGAAGAAATGGGGAAATGAAAGAACTCACTTGAGTGGGTGATGATGGGTGTAATATGTGTATTTATAACGATTTTGTATTTATATATATATATATATATATATATATATATATATACTAATTATATAAATAGTATATACTAGAGCTAGGCAACAATTACCTACATGCCTACTTTTATTTATGCAATTACTTAAAACAATTAAGGAGCCTATTGACAGCAGTATTCCCGTGAAAAATGCAGCAGTTAAAGTATTTCTTGCAAATCTCAACTTGTAAAAAAAAAAAATGTAATGTAGTAAACAATGATAGCAGCAGCAGAACAAGGTCCGGAACAGATCCATGATCCATGGAAACCTGCCAGGCGAGAAAGGAAAAGACCTTCTTATATGCTTGGACACAGACCAATCAAACAACACAATCAATTAAGCCTCCATTTTGGTAGAGGGAGGTTCAGAGTTGTAGGGTTGTTGAAAAATCACAAAATGTCCTCCTTGGTCTTAATAGACCGGTGTATTTGCCTCCAAACCAAGGTTACATTCAAAACATATACAGAACAAATACAAATAGAAATGGAACCGATCAAACATAGATAAACAATATGGTTTTAGAGAAAAACACTGAGATCAAGTTCTTCATTTAGGCCTGGATAACTAGTAGCCCGCAGTTGATCAATCCAGAAACTTTCTCTCCGGTTTAGTTGTTTTTGTCTGTCCCCCTTCCTCAGTGACAATGGAATATGATCAATTCCACAGATCTGTAGTGCCTTGCCATAGGATAGTTCATGTTGCCCGTGCAAATTTCATATTTATGTTCTGCCAACAGGATGACCCTTCTCAACTACCCTCTCCCAGACCTGGATGTCACCTTGCAAGAAGTGAGCCGTGTCCTGCAGCTCACTTTAGGTCCCGACCTTTACCCAGAGTTCAAAAGTACGTTGGAGCAGCAGAGGGATCTGCTTGAAGAGGCCCATGACAAGTTGTCCGCTGGGGCTTCAGGCCAAGAGAATTGGGTGACCGATCAGTTCAAGAGAAGTCTGCTGTCTTGCACTGAGCCCTTGCCCACCTCCACTGCCCTCCCTGTTGTTCTTCTTCCGTCGAAAGAAAAGAAATGTACCCAGCTGGGGAGGGCAGCCGCTCTGCTTTGGGCAGCGGCAAAGCTGTACAGTGAGCCCTTGCTACTGCAGGGAAACGTGCCCATGGAGCGCACACAGCAGTCTGAGGTTTTCGCTGCCACCCGGATCCCTGGAAGGAGTCAAGATGAGATCAGGGTAAGATTAATTAAGATTACTTGTGAGATAACCGGTATGATTAATTAAGATATTAATTATCAATGACAGGTCTGCAATTTTTCTAATCTGAAGCTTTGTTATCTTTAGGTCTATCCAGACAGCCTCCATGCCATCGTCACCTGTGTTGGAGGAGTGTTCCCTGTGGACATACTGGAGCGTCCCAGCACTGGTGGGCCGGTTTCTGCTCGACAGTTCATTGACATCTACAACCAGTTGGTTCAGGTGATGGACCAACCCAGGGCAGGAGAACAGAAAGATCCTTCTGCCATTTGCAGCCTCTCGGCTCTGGAGCGCAACGTCTGGGCTGCCACCAGGGAAGAGATCCTGGAGCAAGGAGGGGAAGCAGCAGCATCACTTGGGCTGATGGAGAGTGCCGTGGTGACGCTCGGTCTGGAAGACTGTGACGCACCGTCTGATCTGGCTGATATCCTGAATGCAGTGAGGCTGGGAGGGGGAGGAAGGAGAGGAGGAGACAGCACATGTCTGAGATACTATGACAAGGTATTTGGATGCATTATGCTGGCTGCCTTTGTGCATTAGCTTAGATTTCCATTTTATTGTCGCGTTTAAATACCTCCCTTTTGTGCTGTCAGCCAGACTAAGCAACTAGGTGAAACAATTGAATGGCACTAAAATTGGAGAGCAATGTAATGAGTGATATAAAAATACAAAACCAACAATAAGAAATTGTATGCGCTATAAATCTCAGAAGGAATGTTATGATTTAATGTAGACGGATCAAGACCGTAAAACAAAACATTGAGAGATCAGATGAATCACAACCACCGATTCAAAGAATGATGTTAATGGTCGAAGCTAAATTTTTGTATTTTATATAATTCCATGTGTCTAAAATCTCAAGAAAGATGGTTCTGATGATGTCATTTTTTATTTTTCTTTAAACAGATGCTAAACCTGGTGATGTTCAAGGACGGCGTGGCTGGACTTGTGTTTGAGCACAGCGCCGTGGATGGGCTGGTAGCAGGATACATAACTCAGAATATGTACAATCTGTCTGAAACTGCAGACTTAAACGTAGTTGGTCTTGACATACTTGTGAATTCGTCAGTCAACATCAAAAATGCCAATTATGTTTGTCCAACCTCTCTATCATTCCCCTTACAAGGAGTAAAAACACCCAAGATGGCTCCCAACTTAAAAGCAACACATCCTGTTCTCACGTTTGATGTGTCCACCTATCCTGATGTGTTTACTACTCTGAGAGGGCAGAGAGGCCTCTATGATGCTTGGATTAACTTCTCTTTGCAGCTTTCCCTGAGGAAAACTCTTGGTGAAACTGCTGCCAAGCATTTACTTGTCACACCAACCCATGTGCGTCACTACAAGCATGGCCGTTGTGATCCTACATACTCCATCACCATGCACTCTCTCAAATTAGTAGGGGCCTTGGAGGCTGCCATCGACTCAGATAACACAATCCAATACACGCCTGAACTCCTAGAGTTGTTCCATGTCGCTTTGTTGGAGCATAAGAGGCTCATCAAAAACACCAAAAGAGGTAATGGAGTTGGTCCCCATGTAGCGGTCTTGCGTCATTCCTTGCCATCTGACAACCCCCTGAAGAAGCACCTGGAACCCTTTGGATGTCCATCTGTGTACCTCACAGGTACAGATCTGATGGAGGGTGTAGAATGTGGAGTTGGGAATGTTTATGCCAAAGATCAGCTGGCTGTAACCTACCTCGGGAAGAGAGACAAGGTTCGCATTGTTCTTAATGGGAAAGGGAGCTATGCTTTGACGCTAGAGGAGCTTCAAGAAAGCCTGAAGATGAACCTGAAGTTAGTGATGCTTCTAGCTGTTAGGTACGCCATTGCACACCAAATGGGAGCCCTAGAGCCTCCACTGAATCACAGTCCAACTGAGAATGGGGAGACAAACCATGTCCCAGACAGCCAGGACAACGGCAAACCCCGTAGTGACTCCACCGCTGGCAGGAACACAGACTACACTCTGGTGATCCATGGTGGTGCGGGAGAGGAGATGATGCTGAACACCGACATCATCGGGGTTATTGAGTTTTCGCTACAGACGGCGTTAACACTTGGATCTCACGTGCTTCAACAAGGTGGAAGGAGTCTAGATGCCGTTCAGAAGTCAGTAGAAGCTCTGGAAGACTGTTTCTTGTTCAATGCAGGTAAAGGCTCAGTATTCAACAAAGATGGCAAAATTGAAATGGAAGCAACCATTATTGATGGCAATGCAATGAGGTCAGGATCTGTTGCTTGTGTGCAAAGTGTGAAGAACCCCATTAAGGCTGCACGATGTGTCATGGAGAAAAGTTCTCATTCACTCATTGTGGGAGATGGGGCTGAGGAGTTTCTACAAGGGTTGGAGATGGAGAAGCCTGATGGGGCAGAGTATTTCTACACTGATATACGTCACAGGCAGTTAACGGCAAAGCTCAGTGAGGAGAAGGCCTCAAAAAACATCCACCCTCAGACAGTTGGAGCTGTGGCCTTGGATCGCTGGAGTGGGTTGGCCGCTGCATCTTCCACAGGTGGGTTGGTTGGAAAGCTGAAAGGACGAGTTGGGGATACAGCAGTAGTAGGGGCGGGAATATATGCTGATGACAAGTTGGCTATTGCCTGCTCTGGAGATGGAGATATATTTCTGAGGCACACAGTTGCACAGAAAATAGCCAGTCTCTACCACCACACTGGCTGTAGCCTTAGGCAAGCATGTAAAGAAGTGATGGCTGACAATCTTGAGGGAACCTGTGCGGGAATCATTGCTTTGGATACTAAAGGTGATGCCGTCATTGAAACAAATGCCGGAGTGATGTTTGTGGCTTCAATGATTGATGACATATCACGTGTAGAGGTCTTCAGGCCTCTCAAGAGCTTCTCACACGTCATCTGGGAAACAGATGATCTGGTTGCGTACTTGGCTCCCAACCCCTGGATCCCTGGGTCAACCATTTTGACCAGAAAAAGTCTTAGTGGGGTCAGAAGCATCTTCCAGTTGCCTTCACCTGACTTTTTAGCTATGCTACAAGGAGCAAGAGAGGTGTCAAACTTGCTATGTCAGAGATTGGAAGTACAGCGCTGTGCCTTGGTTTTCAATCTAGCCCCTGATCAACCGGCACAAATCAGACTGCTTCCTCTTCATGGCCTAGATTCAAAATGGCAGCCTTATCTTGCAAGTGAAGAGGAATTCCAAACTCACAATCCTGGCTACTGCACCTCAAAAAGTGGCCCACGCTGGAATGATGAGGCACTAACCCAGGTCCTAGCCAAGATTAGAAATGCACTGCCAACACCAAATGCACCTTCATGCTTTGACTTCTGCGGAGACCCTTCCAACGATAACCTGTTCAGCCGAATTGTACGTGGAGAGGAGCAACAGTGGAGGGTGTGGGAGGACAGCGAGCATGTTGCCTTCCTGACACCGTATCCAAACACACCTGGATTGACCGTTGTGGTGCCGCGCAAACATCTGTCCAGTGACATCTTCAAATTGGAGGATGCTGACTACAAAGGTCTGATCTTGGCCACTTATAAAGTTGCCAGACTTCTGAAAAGGGGGCTGAGAGCTCAAGGAGTTGGACTGATCTTTGAGGGCTTTGAGATAGATTATGCCCATGCCAAGCTAATCCCTTTGGTGCCTTCACCAGATGGCCCTAAGCCTGCTGATCTGCAACCAGAGTTCTTCCACAACTACCCTGGACATGTGTCATCACTGGATGGCCCAGCTGCTGACCCTGAGGCCCTCAAAGGGATCCACTCAAAAATCACCCACTGCAAGCCCTCTCACTCATGGCAGGACCCCCAGTCTCACTCCACACTGGCCATCAAGAGCCAGTGGTATCGCAACCTGTTCCAGATTCAAAACACTCTTTTCCACAGCACAGTGGAATATTTTCACTCTACCTGCCAGTACTCCTACGCTCTGACCCCTCTCACCACTGACACCATCTCCTCACCAATGGGCTTGGGATCAGACTCAGAACCCGTTTCTGTTAACCTGCTGGGCCAGAACATCTACCTGGCGGACTCAATGCAATTTACACTTGAATACTTCCTTCGCTTCCAGGAGAACCTGCCGGGGACGTATTACATATCTCCCAGCTTCAGAGGTGAAGATCCTGATGCCACTCACTTGAACCAGTTCTACCATGTGGAGTGTGAACTGTTGGGAGACATGGACAAAGCCATTTCTACAGCAGAACGGTACTTTGCTCATCTAACCACGTCCATGTTAAAGAAACACTCTGATATGATCCTAAACACTGCCGGGACTCTTACACATGTGAAAGCCATGCTGAGTAAGCTGGATGGAAAAACTCCTCTCCCAAGAGTCTCTTTGGACCAAGCCATTCCGATGATGCCCTCTGCTGACTGCTTTGAGTGGGTGCAAGATGGCCAGCCTCAGTTTGGCAGAAAGCTGACACGCAAAGGAGAGCGGGTCTTGATTGAGAAAAATGGTGGTGCAGTTTGGCTGACCGAGATGGACCATCTAAGTGTTCCCTTCTACCAAGCCTATGTGGAGGGCACTGGGCGCAGCAAAGCCAAAGCCGCTGACCTTCTCCTCGGGCTGGGAGAGACTCTGGGTCTTGGCGAACGTCATTCTAACCCTGAGATGGTGAAAGAGGCCCTCAGGCACCACGCAGTGCCAGAGCAGTCCTACAAATGGTACATTGACATGCGGCAAGTGAAACCACTCCAGACCAGTGGATGGGGCATGGGGACGGAGCGCTACTTGTGTTGGCTGCTTCAGCATGATGACGTCAGAGATTTACATATCATTCCAAGGATGAAAGGAACAAAGTACATGCCTTGATCAAAGGTCATTAACAGGTGAATATGCTGTATGACATGATGGTGAATTGGGATTGTATTTGATTGATCAATTATAGATATTGGGTAAACCCTCTAACAAATTTAACACAGGAGCAGAATTATCAATGGCTTAACAAATTCAATCAATATTTGTTGTGCAAATTCAAAAGACTTTTTTTGTGGAAGCAGTTGTTTCGTTTTGATCCTTGATAAAACTGTATTTGGGTTGGGTTGATAAAACTGTTATGAAATCAATAAATATTTAACAAACCACTTCCTTTGTTTTTTTGTCAATGCTAAATGGAGGACATCTCAAAAAAGATATTGTTCCTGGGAAACTAACTTTGCCAGTTCTTAATATCTCACAAGATTTATCATGGTGGCAGTCAGCCATTTGGTAAAACTGTAACTTTCATAAAAAAATCCCCTTTAGTCCTTTGTTTTTTTTCATGAAAGGATAAACTTCCTAAGTAACATTTCTTATGCTGTTAACATGCTCCTTTTTTTACTTTAGAGCTCTTGTTCAGTTCAACCGTGGCTGACGACAAAGTCAAATAATGTAGGATTGAATAAACTGTTACCTTACAGCCAACTTTTGGATGTTTGCAGTTAGAGTGCAAAGTTTCTATTCCTACATGGGTCATCATATTTGTATAATGACATAAAGTACCAGTGCAATGTCTGGACACACCTTCGTATTCAATGCTTTTTTTTAGTTTGTTTTTAAAAAATTTAAGTAATCACCTTTTTCTTGTCAGCTTTGCACACTGTTGGAATTATTTCATTGAGCTTTAAAAGCTGAAGGGGTTCCCATACTCTGGTTTGAGTGTATACCTCAAAACTGTTAAAGAATCCATAGTAGAGAGTATTTTCTTATTTAATCAAGTTAAGGACAACAAAAACATGACATTCATAGTGCACTGTACACCCTCTCTGTATGACGGCTCCTGGTATGAGTGGCTCACCAAAGCCAGAGCATGTGGTCTCCGAGGTCAGTCCAAAGCTCACAAAGATTGATTTACTAAGCACAATCACAAACGTTTTAACATTCAGAAATGGGCAGAGATGTTAAATCTATGCATTTGTGTGTTCGATAGATGATTTAAATGTGACTCTTTAACATATATCATTGATTGTGAAACATGCCTGTTTGATGAATAACGGTCTTTTGGCAACTTAATATGACTTCAGTGTGATTAAATGTTATGTTGGAACACATGAAAAGAAATGAGTGCTGCTGCTGCCAGACTTCAGTTACGACCTGACATTACTGACAGGTTAAAGAATAATTGTTTTTCATCGTATTTGACATAATCCCTACTAAATACTGTGTCCAGAAATCTGGCACAACCTGCTGGTTCGTTCAAAGAAGTGAACTTTAGATAGATGGACACGTCCTCTCCTTAAGCCTTTGAGCTTAAAGCTTTAAGTCATTGGCGGTGACGTTAAAAAACGGGGTAACCAGTGAAAGCATTAAAGTGTAAAAGGGGTAAACAAAGAGAACGGTACAGTGTGTTCAGACTGTCATAATAAAATGTATTCATTCAAAACATCAATGATTGAAGACGGGGAAAAAAAACACGAACTCAGATGATATTCAATAATCTATTTGTGAAATATAAACTTCGTCATTGAAGCAATTCAATGCCAAAGCTTAAACAAAAAGAACATAAAGCACTATTTAAAATGAACCTCTCATTTTATGAGAAAAGACCCTCAAATACGTTGAGATCATAGTAAAAATGATTAACGAAATAAATCCCCCTCAGTCGTAAATCATATTTTTTTACTTTGGGTGATGTAACATGTGGCAGAAAAGTTCTGTTCCATTTATATTTACACCGTTTAAAGCCCTCACCGACCCCCACCCACTTACCCGGGGGCGTCAGTTAAGTCGCTGAGGGGTCAGGGGTCAGGGTCCAGGTGGGATTTGGGCCTCGCGAGTTTCCTTTCCGCGTTTCCCTTCGCGCGCGCAGTGCAGAACCTTTTCCTTTAGTGTGCGCGCGCGCCCCGTGCAACCCGAGCGCCTCGTCATGGCGGCGCAGACCCGGGCTCTGGTGTCGGCCCAGTGGCTGGCGGACGCTCTCCGAAACAACCTCGTCGGGCCCAAACTGCGCGTCCTGGACTCTTCGTGGTACCTGCCGAAAATGAAGCGGGACCCGCGGGCGGAATTCGCGCAGAAGCACATCCCGGGCTCCGCTTTCTTCGACATCGACGACTGCCGCGACAAGAGCTCCGCTTCGGATCACATGCTGCCGACGTGCGGCCACTTCTCCCGGTACGCCGGGGACCTGGGCATCGGCAACGACACGCACGTCGTCGTCTACGACGCCAGCGACTTCGGGTCGTTCTCCGCGCCGCGCGTTTGGTGGATGTTCCGGGTGTTCGGACACGGGTCGGTGTCGGTGCTGGACGGCGGCATGAGGAGCTGGCTGGCCGGAGGTCACCCGGTGACTTGTGACGACCCCAAGCCGGAGCGCGCGGAGTTCAAGGCCACGCTGAACCCGTCGTGGGTGAAGAGCTATGAGGACGTGTTGGAGAACGTCCGGAGCAAGAAAGTCCAGGTGGTGGATGCCAGGTCCGCGGGGAGGTTCAGGGGCACCGAGCCGGAGCCCAGAGACGGTGAGCTGGATTTATCAGAGACCCAGATAGGCCCCCTTTCCAGAGGTGGTGTCCATCATCTGAAAGCTGTTAATACATTTGTAGACGCGTCCCAGCAGAGCGGTCAACTTTTACGTGTCATAAATCCGAAATGAAAATAAATTGGTACCAATAAATTGTCGATTAAACTGATTGTGGAACTGCAAAAGACCTTAATGGACATACTGATGCGAGGATAGGGCTAATCCAGTGCCAAACTGAATGTAACTTTTGTTAAAACACTTGTTAAACACCGATTTTATTTAAACGGATCCAACTTTCATCAAATACCACATAGACTTTAAGGATTACTACGAACAGCATCAAAACCCTTTTCGAGTTATGAGATTTCTGCAACAAACGCATTTTGGATGGAGATTGCGTCTGTTCTAAAAACTGATGGCAAACCCCCAAATCTGTAATGCTATTACACATGCAACGGGTTTATAGTACGAGAACGTTGGTTTATAATTACACAGATTTTAGATGGTCATGGTCTACATCAGCAGAATGAGTTTGCTGTGTTTATGGAGGTGGTTTAACTGATGAAGAGCGGGACCTGTTGAAGAATGTTTTAATTTTATTTATTTATTTATTTATTTTACCTCCCCCAATTCTCTGCCTCACCCTCACAGACACGCTGCCGGGACACATCCCTGGTGCAATCAACATGCCGTTCACTTCTTTCCTGGATGCCTCTGGCAAGGTGCTGGGAGCCGAGGGCCTGTCAAAGCTGTTCCGAGAGGCGGGGGTGGACCTGCAGCAACCGCTCATGGCTTCCTGTGGCTCCGGTGTCACGGCCTGTCATGTGGTTCTGGCAGCTCACCTGCTCGGGCACCCCGGGGCGAGCGTTTATGACGGCGCCTGGTCGGAGTGGTTTAAAAGGGCATCGCCGGAGAACATCATCTCAGAGGGGAAGGGAAAGCAGTGAAGGAAAGGGGAACGTCACTGGGTTACTACGAGCAAGAGTGGGATGGGATAGCAGTGTTGTCGCTGCCAAGAAGAGGAATAGATCACGACTATAAAGCTAGTCTCATAGAGAACTTTTCTACTAACTCGGAGGAGATAGTTTGTACTGCGAAATGCTACGCGGAGTGAAAATGTTCTCATTATGCAAATGATCTGGCTTTCCTCAAATGGACATTACTTGTGTATTATAGAAAGGTTTGCAATATGGTTAACATGGTTTTAGATGTCACTATTATATTTTGTCATGTTAACAATGGGGAAAAAATAAGGAAATCTCAGAGGTTTTTTCAGATTACGGGATGTAGGGTTCAGTGAATTACATTTTTCTTGATGTATTGATGAAATATTTTACTTTTCAATAAATGGTGAGGCGGTTGCTTTGTTATGCTTTAAATTGGTACATTGTCATCTTTTTTACCCTTTGAAACATTTCTATCTCATGACATAAAGGATTAACTTTTTTATTCAGTAATCAGAAAAGTAAATATTAGCTTTGTTACAAGGCCGTGGAAGACCAAAGGGCAAAAAACTGAACATGCACGAGATAGACAGTGGACACCACGTTTTCCTCACAATTAATGGAATTGTATGAATATTTTTTTCTCTCTCGACCTGCTTTATTTTATTGGCATTAAAAATTGGTGTTGGTATTTTTTTTAAATATAATTTTCCATTCATAACATTTTTGATAATGAAATTGTTACTGAAATAAAACTTGTTGTGAACCCAGCAACGAGACCCATGAACAGGCTGCAGAATGCAACATGTAAAAAATTGGGATGCTAACGCAGAGAAAATCAAATCCAGTTTAGACCGGTTCCTGTGCTTGATTTTAGGTGTCTGGCAATATGCCCGATCTTAACCACTGTTCGTAAGTTTCACCTTTTCTTGTACTCCATGGTGGTAAGCTTATTATGTGCAACTGTAGAATGTAAATTATTTAACTTATATGGGACAGAAAATCTCTACTATTTTAAGAAAATAAATTAAAACCGAAAGTTTTATTTGGAGAGCTGTTTAGAAGATTGCGGGGAAAGTTGTTTACTTGTTCCAACCTGCATCATTGTCTTTCTTGTTACAGGAAATATGACACTGTCAGATTTTTTGACCGTGAAATATAGCAAGTAAAGCACTATTAGCTTTTGTGTATGATGTCAGCTGTTGCTAGGGGCCATGGAGTAAAAAGAAAAAAAGAGAACAAAGGAGGATTGGGCAAAAGAGAACGATCAACCTTTTTTGAACAATTCTCGAGTTGTGAACACTGTTCACTCCGTCTGCAGAGCTGCTTTGAACTTGCATTCTCTCAACAGGGCATCAGGGGAAAACTCCTCTGGTTGCAGAAACTTGAAAAAAATTAAAAAGATTGTATAAGGTCAATGAGTAAATTCTCCTGTGTCACCTTGTGTCACCTTGAGTTTATGTGCTCAATTGCTAGTTTAAATACAGCATGATGTCTTTTCCGTTCATTATGGTAATATCAAGAGTCAAATTGTACTATTTTGTGATTGACTGGTCACTGCGGCTATATGCCGCTACCAGATACCTGTATGGCGTTACTACTGTTTGACTGGTTGCAAAAAGCCAAGATGGCAACAGCCGAAACGCTCAGCTCCAGGCTTAAAAAAGGCAGTCCACAAACCAAGTGGTGACATTGCGATAGCTGTCTTTTTATATATCTCTATAATTACTCTAAATTAACCAAACCTTCCTATCGGTGGCGGACAGAAGCTTCTCCAGCATATACTTAAGGGCTCTTCACCCATAATGTCAGACTATAGTCAGCTCAAAGGCAAAATTAGTTCGATTTCTTTCAGCCTCTGCCTGTATTTTCTTATTACTGTGTTCGGGACATCCGTCAACCTCCATTTAATCTATCAAAACTATCAAATATAATGAGGTACGTAAAGCTTACGTGAAACAAATGGGCAGTTAATGGTGACTCGTTTAGGATCTGGCGGCAGGACTCAGAATGATGGAATCTTTTAACGGCTGCGAACTTCCCAGAATGCATCCAATGCCACAACAAAGATGGCCGACTGTCTCGGACGTGTGTCACTCGGATATTCCCCAACACTGCCTGAAGGTCCTTACGAAATAAACAAATTGGGGTCCTTTCTCGCGATAGGCTAGCTGTGGAAACGGTGTTGCGAGTCACATTGTTTTAACCCATCTGTGGTTTATTTGTGTAAAATAACACCAATATAAGTCGATAAGATTGTTTGGGAGATGTTGATGACATTTTATTTTATTTCGGGTTGGTCGTTTTCGCCCTAACTGGGCCACAAGTTTCGTTTTTGAACGTCGAAGGGTGTGTTTCTTCTCGGCCGCCGTTAGCATAGCAGCGACGTTAGCCTGAGCGAAGCAGTTAAGCCAACGTTCACCAGCCCGCGTCATCGTCGGTAATCAACGTTAGCCAAATAAAAACAAGAGGTGAGTTCGGTCGACGCGGGGCCGTTCGTTGTCTGTTGCTTTTGTGCGTTTTGCCCGCATAAGGAATTGCCGTACAATGGCCCGATGTACCGCGTCAATCTAAGGTTACCAGTCTCGTTTAACAACGTTGAATCCAAACGGTAAAAACCTGTAGCGCTACGCCCCGAAGAATACATCGCGGCTGCAATGCAAGTACGTGGAGGATTTAAATGGAATAATGAACGTGTTTGGGGTTGTTTTTCCACAGGGAGGCGTTGATGAGCAGCAATGTCTGGCATCGCTCTTAGCAGACTGTCTCAGGAGCGTAAAGCCTGGAGAAAAGACCACCCATTCGTAAGCAACACGTCGATCCTCGTTCAACAGGAACGGCTGCAATTTACACAAAGTAGATGACACGTCGGTGACCGCTCATGGATGTTTTGTGTCTCGGTAAATCGCGCAGGGTTTTGTTGCTGTTCCCACAAAGAATCCCGATGGCACCATGAATCTGATGAACTGGGATTGTGCGATTCCGGGGAAGAAAGGAGTAAGTTAGTTAGCCAGATGCTCTCACCTGTCTGCAGAATGACCGGCAGTAAACTCTTTCTATGCACAATTCATAGGGATAAATAAACAACCCGGTATTTAACATACGAGTTGTTTATTCATCACCAGAAAATGTAATGGAGCTCTATTCAACATAGAAATATGCCACAGAAATAACAGGCATAATCCTGCATAAAACTGCAGGATGCTTTCTAAAAGCTAAAATGCTTAGGTTGTCATATCCAGAATGGCACATTTAAGTTTGTCAATGTTTTTTTTTGTTTTCTTGTATCCTTTTAATATTTACTAAAGCAGTTATTTATTTTGTCTCATTAGACCTTGTGGGAGGGAGGGCTCTATAGACTCCGAATGCTGTTCAAAGATGACTACCCTTCCTCACCCCCAAAATGTGAGTATCGCTCCAGTCTGCGTCATTAACGTCTCTTCAGCCTTCAATAAGAGGGGAAGTACAGGAATTAAGAGTTTAGGCAACGATGTCACTATCTTCTTTAGTTGGTACACGTTGTGTAGGTAAAAGATGACCGTGTTCTTACATATACTGTATCTTATTTTTAGAAATTTGACAGCGACTTCCTTCTCGGGTACACTTTTCTTTTCGGGTAAAGTTGTTTGCGGATATATTGATGCTCTGACTACATCAAACAGAAACTTTCATTGAAAGGAATTAATTTCTAAAGCAGAGGCTATTCAGATTACGTATTGAACAAGGTTATTGTTTAACTATCGATGTTGATAAACAGATGTGAAGATTTCTCCGCCGTGACGATACTTCCCAAAATCTCTTTGGTTTTAAGAGATAATTGTTTTCAGAATAAAAGGGTTTCTGACAATTACTTAATTTGAACATGTCATGTTTTCCCACGTTAATCTCGTTTTAACCTCTGAAATTCACACTCTTTTGTCAGGCAAGTTTGAGCCACCAATATTCCACCCGAATGTTTATCCATCCGGCACCGTCTGTCTGTCCATCCTGGAGGAGGACAAGGACTGGCGGCCCGCCATCACCATCAAACAGGTCTGAACACACAACAGTCTCCCTTCCTCGTACGAGCGGTAGATGGGTTGGCTCACCACGGCGTTGATGCTGTGACGCTCCTCGTTACATTGTTGGCTCTGATTTCAGATCCTGTTGGGAATCCAGGAGCTGCTGAACGAGCCCAACATTCAAGACCCCGCACAAGCAGAAGCTTACACAATTTACTGGTAAGAGCTGAGCTGACCCAACCAAAAACCTACAAAGGAGGCCTGAAAGGAAGCTGATTTTTTTATTTTTTTTATTTTTTGGGGTTTGATAATATTTGATATAATCCAAACCCGGGATCTAGTATTTGTCCTCTGGTTTATTTCTAATCTGGTCCAAGTCTTTAATTCCCTTCTCAAAGACATGACTGTTTATGGAGTATTCCATTCCTGATCATGGCACAGCTCTTTGGGGACCAAATGCAAGTCACAACACGGAAGGAGAAATGCACGCTTTCATATGAAATAATAGCTGGACATAAACTTCTGAATGACATTAGGGGCTTCTAAGTGTCTTCATCTCTTTTGTGTTTCAGTCAGAACAGGATGGATTATGAGAAGCGGGTAAGAGCACAGGCCAAGAAGTTCGCCCCCACATAGAGAGGGGAGCCGGAGCAGCCTCAGCTGATGGAGGTCACAGACAGGAGGCAGGCAGCACCCGACGGACCACTCCAATAAGAACCCCATATTGAGTACTATCCTTCAATTACAAAAGTGACAAGAGGACCTGTGTCTCTTTTCTTCCTTTCTATTTTTTAAACAAGAAAAGTTCAAAAAGATTCCAATTTGATCTTCTTTAAGAAAGAAATTCTGCATTTTTAATGCTTGGCTGACGACCATAGAGTGACTTTGTCGCGAGCTCATTCATGCCTCCATTTAATACTGTAAGTCCCAGTGATCATATCAACAGAGCTGTAGAAATAAGATGTCGAAGCCACTCCCCGTGTAGTTCAGTTGGCTGTGTCACAAGAAGCGACTTTGTTTATTCTTAAACTTCCAGTTTTTTCTTCTTTTTCTCTTTCTATTGATCCCAGAAGTATTGTAGATAGTTCATGATTAGGACCACGAGCTGAGATGAAGCAGTCAGATGCACAATGGAAGCAACATCGTCCCGTTATGCTCCTGATCCCTCGTTTCGTTCCGTGCCGCTCATCCCTCACAACCGAGTTCCTGGAAAGGCGTCAAACGAATACGTCAGTTAGGTGAAGAAGAGTCCCGGCGCTGCTAAACTATCAGTTTACGTTGGCAGGAAGTGGCGCTCAGCCCACCTCGGAGAATAGAGGAGCGATTCTTAAAATTACCTTCGTTTTCCCACTTTCTTCTTTGCAAATCCACCTGGGAGTAAACCCATTCGTCAGGCGACGCGTTGAACTTCGTACGCGTTCAGCTCTGGTTTGTCATCTGCTTTCCAAACCGCCGGCGGGACGCGACGGGACGCCGCATCGCACGAGTAACGCAAACTGTTTTGCCTCTTGATTGGTTGGTTATAAACGGCGTAACTTCACGTTGGTGGTTTTTTCCTCCCGCAATGCTCGCAAAGCAAAGAGCAACCTGTGTAAATCCCAAATGCTATTCCAACCTTTTGAGTCCGACTGGTGAACGGAAGCTGAGGGATCCTGAATGGAGCCTCTCGACCAGCAGGAAGACGGATGAAAGTGCACTCGAGAGAAAGCGAAGGCCTCAGAGTTTTTTGCCTCCAAGCATATGAGTGCATGTACATAATATAAATAATGACAAATTGTGGAAGTTATGTTTTATATTGTTTTAGCCAGTTGACATTTGTGTGTGGTATTATGATAAAAAAAAACACAATAAATGGCATAAAGTTGTGAAATAAAGGTTTAAAGGAATGCGAGATGTTTGGTTTTTGAGTTTGGGATGGGTTTGAAAAAAGATCAGTACAATAAAATGCAGTCAATCCTGCAGATCTTTATGTCTGATGGATAAACTCTTTTCTCTCATAACTGACCGAGCCTCATGGTGATTTAACGTAGTCCTGCTCGGTGTCCCAAAAGCTTAATGTCCATGGCTCTGTGAGCAAAGCCACTGCAGAAGATTGTTGCGTAGCTGATCGTTACTTAAAGTGACAGTTTTATCTTTTTTTTAAAAATGTTTTTGTCCAAAGATGGAAGCTGATGTAATGTTCTTGCGTGACATTCTCCAGAAATGTAACACCTTTTGTTTTGAAACACCCCCAACCCCCCTCTGCGGTTTATTATCTCCGTATGACCTCAATTTGCCAAAATTACTTGGAAAATTGGTTTCTCTCTCTTTTTGGGGGGGTTTGTTGCGTGTTCACACTGTGAACATGGTGTTTGGTAGGTGAGGCCGTCAGGTGCCGTCCCCGCTGCTGCCTCGCTCTGATGATGTCAGATCACTTGGTTCAAACCCACAAAGCTCTCGCAGCTCGGGCCACTGGCTTCACACAAACACGCTGACAGGTTTCTACTTCATTTGGCTTGTCTTAGGTGAACCCAGTAAAAAGGAATTTAGAAATACATTTATTCAATGGACTACGTGGTTGGTATCAACTACTCTATGCTGGCAAATGTGTGCAAGCTTTCACACAATCCCTGCTCTATAACTGACACTTATTTAACATTGAACATCTCATTACTGTTCTGCAAATGTCAGTCTCGCATTAAAGACAGTTATTTATGTCCAAATAGGAACCTGTCCGATACCTTTTGACATGCAGAACGTTCAGCATCAGCTGGACAAGGACCCGGGGCGTCAAATGGTATCAGGTGGACTTCATGAGAAAAACACAGCAGCTGAACACCACTGTTCTAACTTTTCCACACTGAGCGTCATTGGATGCTGACGATCTTTGATCAAAGTTCTGACTCCACTCACCTGTCATCCTAGAGGTGAAACATCCATAGAAAGATCATTAGTTTGACAAATATGTGTGACAAACCTCCGCTTTAGGCTTAACTACACTGTAATAAGGTGCGCTGTAGCGCGGCAGTGTGTGTGTGTGTGTGTGTGTGTGTGTGCGTGTGTGTGTGTGCGCGCGTGTGTGTGTGTGTGTGCGTTCATTTAGATCCAATTAAAAATGCTAAGGTAAATCAAACTTTGTTTCTTTTCTTCTCCTCTCTCAGGATGAGATACGGATAATTGCCGTCTGAAATGTAGCGACCGGCAAAGACGTCCCTTCTTTATTCTGAAGCTTAAGCACCTAAATGGCTGAATGCAGCAGCAGCATGAAGGGGTTATTTGTGTGATGTGTAAAAGTAGCAGGATGGCGGTGGTTTCAACAAAAACCACTGAAACTTGCTTTTTGTCACAACCTGCTGCCTCTGCTACTGAGCCAGAGCCGGGTGACGATCTCTATCTGATCCGCTCTCTGCTGCGCAGAGAGAGACGCAGGATGGGAGGATCGAATGGCCGAGGTCAGCGCTGATCTAGAAAGGATCCAACCAGCTCGTCTGTCGTGGCTGAAGTCCTTTCAAAGCAGTTCACACGACACGTCAGATGATGTTTTCACAGGTGTTGGTAAAAAAGCACATCGATGCACATCTGTTTCCACGCTGCGTTGCAGTCCTTCTCGCTTTGGATTAGGAGTCCAAAGCCGAAGGCCATACGAGCCACGCGACTTCCTCATGTCTTCACTGGTCTGAATTCAGCAAAGAATACGACGCATGGAAGCTAACTCGTGCAATCCTATTGGGATTGTTTAACACAGTCATGCTAGTTTATGACTCAATGGATGAACGTCTGGATGGGCCTTCCGTCCCATCAGCTTGGGTTCTGTTACCCGATGCACGTTGAGACGTCGTGGCGAGCTCGTGCACGTTAGCATGTAGCTCAGCGCACCACTTCACCAGAACAGCCTCAAAGCGCTTTGCACTCTCTGGCCCCCCCGCTTGCCTGAAATAGTAATATGAGGCGCCCCTCCCTTGTTCTTTTCTCACCTTCTAAACCCCCCTGCCCCCCCCCCCCCACCCCCCCCCCCCTCTCCCCCTACGCCCCCTGTGTCTTTGCGGTCTATTGATGGAGATTGTTTTCTTGTCGCCTTTCGAGCACAAGTGGCCATCTCAGCCGCTTCCTGTCGCCCTTTCTCCGCACACCTCAGCCCCCCACCCCCCCCCCCCCCCCCTCGCCCCTTCCTTTGTGTTCCCTCTTACCGCGGCGAGCTCGCGCTGACACCTAAGTAAGTGCATCTGATCGACCTCTGGCCCACTGCAGGTCTGAAACCCATTCAGGCACCCAAAACCCGGCGGCTGCTGCCTTCGGAGTTCAAACATAATGTGTTGCAACAGTTGTTGTGTGAGTGAATGCGCTGTGGTTTGTGCGCCTGTGTACGGCGTGGATGAGTGTTGCATAATGGCCCTCCATTGAACTTTGAGACCGAGAGGAGTTCTTGTAGATGATAACATTGAACATGGCTTCTATGGGTGCTGCTCATTTACTCTCCATCTGCAGCATGGCGTCCTTATCTGTCTCTCTGTATTGTTGCATTTCGCGTGATGAACAAAGCACGCCGTTGACAGTTGGGGGCTCTGCAAAGGTCATTGGGCCTTGACATGAGACGCCCCCCCCCCCACCCTTACTTAAAAAGTGATGTGCTAATAATTCAATCAATATTTGCAAAAATGATGGTGAACAACAGGTGGTGCACACATATAAAACAGTTTTATATGTCTTCAAAAGAAAAATGTCAAAATAATATATTATATATTTTTATATTTCTGATTATATACCCCTCCTATTTTAAAATAACCCCATGAATGTTACCCCCCTGTCCCTCACAGGACAGCCGTTTACCATCTGAGACCAGGGGTTTGTTCACAGACGATCTCTCGGGGCCCGTTGCTTTCGACCTGAAAGGTTCGGTGACCTTTGAGTGACGAGCAGGCTGCAGGTTTGACTTCTCTTTTCTCGCTGCAGAAGTACGCGAGAAGTGCACGTGGGGCGTTTGCAGTGGTTGCGGCTGTAACAGCAGTGGTTTTGATGCCGTACAACTCTTGAATGTGTTTGTGTGTTTGTGTTTGTAATCTGAATGAGCCCATGGCTCCACATCTGGAGGCCTCTTTTGTCCTCAGTGTCCCTTTGCACACAGCGCCTGACTTTGGGACTGAAAGAGGATGCGGTGCGGTTTGTATGATCATCATAATGACGTCCAGGTAGCTGTTTGCTGGTGAGCAGGAGGAGGTGCTCTGCTCTGCAACCAACCAACCAACCAACCACCCCTCCCCCCCCTCCCCCGTCCCCCGTCCCCCGCCCGTCCTCTCACACAGCCTTGTGAGGCTTCCTGTAAGCCCCAGAGACGGGCTGTGTGGTTACCAGTGGAAAATGTCACTGGGCACTTTAAAGAAGACGCTGGGCCGAGACAGAGGAGATGGAGGGATGAGCGACAGACAGAGAGAGGGAGAGAGATCGCACCACAGACGGACAGAAAAAGGGACGTCTTTCAAACTCGTCAGTCCAGCAGAAGACACTGCAATGTGTTTCCACTCAGGGACGCTGTGATCAGGTACCGTGCCACTTTATTCCAACCTGCAATAATGTGTTTCATTTCTAACAGCTTGCCGATACGTTCTAGTACTTTCATTTTATCGACAGCGTCTTTTCACTCCGGCTTTTAGATAATATTATAATATATATATTATTTTTCTATTTCCCCTGTACATTATGATATAATATCCATTAAGTTACTTACACAGTAATGACCGTTGGACAAATGTCTACCTTTGTGATATCTCGAAATGATTATCAGCAGCATCACAGCTGCTGGTGATCTTAGTCGAGTTTCGCTCATAGCCGCTGGTTCAGGGTGGAATGAGTATGGTTTCCTCTCTCTCAAAACTCTACCGCCGCTCGGCCCGATCGCGATGCAGTTTCAGAAATGAGTTCCTCTACATGAAGAAACCCGTTTGGGGTCACCTTGTTTCATTTCGACACGCTGCATTTACATGAATTGCCAAGGATTGAAATGACATTGTGAAGGAAAATGAATGAGGTGCGATTAGTTGAAACTTTTCCAGTTTCCATTTCTTTTCTGCGTGAATACACGATAATGCTTTTTACGGTATCGATTCACACTCTCCAACCAATGTTCATTCCCCTCTGATCTTCTGTGTCCACAGATCCGTTGTGGCCATGGCCGTGCAGGTCCTGCTGTCCCTGTACGTCCTCGCGGTTCTCTTTTCAAAGTCTGCAGCCTCTCACGAAGGCTCACGCGGTAAGACTGAGACTCCGTGTCGCTTTCAGCACGACGGGTAGAAAACGACACAAAGGGTTTCACGTTGGCATCTTTTTTTTTTCTTCCGTGTGATTTTTTTTATTAAAAAAAAAAAATTGAGACAAGAGACAAAACATAAACATACTGACAAGAGATGTGTCAGTAATGTGTGTGCATGCTTGTGCGCGTGTGTTTGTGTGCGTAGGACAGCGGGGGTCAGATATTACCAATGTTTGTATTTTTGGAGCAGAGTGCAGAGCCGCTGCCTCTTTTCCTCCAGTCGTAACAAACATGGACGGGTCACAGCACGTCACCTGAAACATGGAACTGGAACTTCAAGTATTCCAACTGCCTAAACGAGGCCTCTGGTTTGCTGGAACATGAAGGACATGTCCGATGCCGCCGTCCTGATGTCTCCGCTCTGTCTCCGTCTCTGAAGGCCTCTCTTGCGTGAATGACTTCGTGAACAACGTGAGCTGCACGTGGGACGGCTCCACGGGGGCTTCTGGACTGGACTGCTGGATCGTTGGTGTGAAAACAACCTGGATGGGCAGTAAACAGGCCACAATGACGTAAGATGTTAGAAATACATATTCATCTTTCGAGTGGCGGCTCGGTCAGTGGGCCCAATTTTGTCGCGGTGTGTGTTTATTTTTGTTCATTTTCTCACCTAGTCGAAACTGCAAACTGAAACAAAACCGGAACTCTCCTTCAGGCTGCAGTTTTGTCTTTGAAAATGAGGTAAGTCACAAATATATCAACCATGAGAACCACATCTAATGCGTGTTCTTATTTTACCCTGTGTGAATTGCTGTTTGGTTTTTAATGTACGTCATGAAGAAATTCAGGAGAAAAACAGTCTTGCAGCAGAGCTAAATGAGCCATGCCATATTTGTCTGCAATGTCTGCAATGTCTGCATTATGTTATGTGTGCTCCCCCCCAGGAGTTCAACCCTTTCAGAGTCATGCCCTACATAAGGGTGGAGTGTAACGGGACGACGGTGGAGAACATCACAAACTACTACCCATACCATCACAGTCAGTGGCTTTTACTTCTACTAAAAGCTGTGACTAGTTCAGTTGCCTCTGTAAAGTAATTCACAGATCCGGTTCCAAAAGACATTTGGCATAATAATGTCTCATTCATTACAAGAGGATGATGCGGGTGTGCGTCTGTGTTCACAGTCAAAAGGCATCCTCCGGGCGTTCCCAATGTCAGCTGCACGGCCAACGAGACCCGGATATCCTGGAGCCCAGGAAGTTCTCCGTCCCCCTACCTCAAATCCTTTACCTTCCAGGTTCAGCTCAAACGGAAAAAACAGTCATGGAATGTAAGTGCATTTAGGCACAGCAGTGCCGAGCTCAATGCGGATGCCATCATGCTGGCGTGCTCACGGTGACATTGCTGACATGATGTTTACCATGACCACCGTTTTTATTTAGCAAGTTAACATGCAAGACATTTTTTTTTTTTTTTTTTTTTTTGTCGAAGGAGTCCAGCACTTTGTATACACAAGAACGAGAGCTGATGGTGGCTGCTTGGAAAGTGAAGGGGCCCCAGCAGGTCAGGGTGAGAGGCAAACCCATTCTCAGGCCCACTCTGCAGGCAAGCAGCCACTGGAGCAACTGGAGTCCAACAACATCCTGGCTGGGTGGAACAGACATGGAGACAAAGACTCAAGATGAAGGTAACAACATGTTGAATGCCTATGTTCTGCAACGGCTCACGGGCGCGCGTTTACTCTTTTGGATAAAACTGATAAAACTTCCAGAGCCAAATTACCAGCGTATTTAAAGTTGTACTTTGTATCATTTTATTAGTATTTAAAAGATAAGGAGCTTTTTACACCGAGGACAACGCAAGAAAAACGCTTTTCATTTTTTTTTGATTGTCACCAAACAATTTCTTCACTATGGTTTTGTCATTATATGTCTATTTTTGGTTGTGTTTTCGTTTGTCTGAGGTTTTATCTTGACGCCATCATCCTAGTTGATTGGTGCTACTCCTGCGGTTGCTCATGTGTCGTGCAGCCCACAGGGACAAATCAGATACAGAATTTCATCTGCAACCCACAATGATTCATATATAATAAGCATTGAAACCCAACTTAAGAGGAAATGGGCAGAAAATGAAGCTGGTAAACAAATGATGTCATAGACGTGAGGATTTGCTTGCTGGTGCATCGTTGCACATTGAAATGTCCGCTGTGTGTTTCAGAGGGGCTTCTGGGATTGTCACGCGTGGTGATGCTTGTTGGGATCATCTGCTTGGGTATCTTCATCGTGGCACTGGTCCTCTACAGGAGGTGTGCGAGCAGAGGGTGAATATAATGTTGGCTTGTGCGTCTGTCTTTGTGTGCACGTGTAGGCATGCAATATGTCTTATCTAATGGCTCCCTTTTGTCATTTCAGGCTGCTCAAAGGGAGGCCGGTACCAAACCCTTCTCAATATTTCCACACTCTCGACTCCATACACGGAGGAAATGTAAAGGTAAAAAGGACCTATCATTTCTACTACTCACCACATGAGCACTATGACAGATGCGCTGATCTATCAACACTCACATTGCTGAAAAATTCAAGTACGATGAACCTCTACTCTGATTTCTTAAATGGATTTCTTCTCCTATTTTCCTATTTCTATAAAATGCTGAATAAAGAAAACCTACTCGGCCTTTTTCATCCACACTTCATCCTTTCGACAGGACACATATTCAATTGATTAATTCTTGGCGTTTTAGTCATTTTAGGTTAAAACGATAAAAGCTGCTTGGTTCACTGTGATTCCCAGAACACAACAAAAGTGTTTAGGATTTCACAAAAATGAAAACAATAGACTGTGGCGTCGTGTTGTGACACCTGGGAATGCCAGTGTTGAAATCAGTCGTTTGTTTCGTGACGAACCAGCTCCCCCAGTCGAGGTCGCACTGTGAATTCGGCCCTTTTGCTGTCATGGCCCTTCTCACGTTAAACTACTTCTTGCCTATTTGTAGTTTGCAGCTGTGGTTCAGGTTAATACAAAGTAAAAGCCTGTTTCTCCCCCAACACCATCGACAGTCAGTCAAAACGGACACACTCACATATAGATACGTTTTTGACTATTAAAAAAAAACAAATTTGAAAGTCTCTCTCTCCTTCCAATCAGGAATGGCTGAACCCTCCGTCGGCTCCTGCGTCGTTCTTCACCGCCCTGCCGGACGACAGCATCTCCCCGGTTGAGATGTGCGAAGGCTGGGGCAAAGTCCCCACCACCTCTGCCTCCTGCGGCTCCACCAGCGCCCGGCTCCACTTCGGGAGCGGCCCTCCGGTCGGCCTGCACGCCGGCGGGGTCGTCTACGGGGTCGTCGACGATCCCTCCTCCTCTTCCTCCTTCTTCTCCAACAAGGGCTACTTCATATCCAGCTCCTCCGGCAGCTTGGCACCAACTGGCCTCAGTCCGGCTTGCTCGGCCTATCAGGACAATTTCCACAATCTGCGCAACACCCTCAACCTCCGCCTTTCCCTCCACCCATCGCTCGACGGCTGTCCAACCTACGAGAGCCTGAAGAGGGAGCCGCAGAGCCCCGACTCCGGTTTGGGCACCGGAAAGGAAGACGAGGACGCCAACGAAGACGAAAGGTTCGCTCACGCGGGAGACGAAGGGGCCTCGGACGAGGAGCCGAGCCCGGCTCCTCGTCTCCCCCCCCAGGTGTGGCCGCCCTCCTCCGCTCCACCCACTCCTGGCGCTACGGTCCCCTCTGAGAGCCAGCGGGTGGAGGCTGCCCACGGCCACTACGCGGCCTGGCCTCTGGCTGGCGCCGTGTGCAGGTCTCCCTCCATGCCCATGGAGGCCTCCAAGTCGAGCTATCTGACGCTCAAAGAGCTGCAGACGTCTGCGTTCAGCAACAAGTCCATCTGATCGACCTGCAATGGTTCCCTGAAACAATCCCCGTGGCTATGAGACGTGTTCCCATCACTAGCATTTCTCACTTGTATTCACTTCAAGGGCTAAATGAACATAATTCCCTTCTTGCTTCCAAAAGATGCTAAGCAATATCAGCATTTATATCAAGCCCTTATCTCTGACGACGCGATTACTCTAAATCCGATATTAGCGACCTGCTTTGCTTCGGCCTCCAGGCCCCTGAGCAGGGAGGCGTTTGGTAAAGTGCTGCCTGCTGGTGGGTCATTATTCAGCCAGTACGTGCGTAGGATGCACACACGTTGATGAACTATAGGACTCCTCGGTCAGTAAGTGTGTCACAGAAGTGATTTAAAGTAGTCCTTAAAAAATACACAATTATGATTTTGTGGTCTTTTTTTTTCAATTCTTTAAATTAAGTTTAACAAACAACAACAAAAATCTTCATTTCTGCAGGCAGATTTTGGATTTTAAAAGCATGATTTAAATGTATTTTGACAATGTAAATATTATACCTATATAATGCATTATAGAACATATGTATTTATTAGATTGCTATTTCTAGACCCATGGAAATCATTCAGGTCGGGGGTAAATGCTGCTGCTCTGTTCTCATGCCGTGTATAATTTTGATGCACACTGTAGTGACATCTGTGCAGAGACCAAACAAAATAAAAAAAAAAGCTGCTCGTAGAAATGGGTCACCCTTTGACTTCCTGTGTCGTTGTGGAGTAAAGAACGAGGGCCGGGCATGTGCGATGTGAGAGAGCGTGTGAGGCAACAGAGTGAGGTGTGTGCGTGTAGTCTTCTGTGTTGACATGTCCTGTCAGGTGGTCCCGGCGGTGTGTGTGAGAGTGAGAATGTGTATTAGAGTGTGGTTTGACATTTAGCTGTGATGAAACCAGCGGCATCCGTTCATCTCACGGAGAATATGTGATATTTAGCCATGTCAGTAAGAAATAACACAAAAACTCACTGCTCCGAGTTTCCATTCATGTCACAAGAGCTCAAGGTGTCACACTTCATACGCAAACAATATCCAAACACTTTAGTGGTCTGCACACATCGGTAGTGATATTTGTAATCAATGGAGCACGTTCATGCTCCTGCTGAGCGCCTTAGTCCTCGTTGCCTTTCCACTGGTCCACTTTGTGTATGCAAACCACACACCACTCAAACGCAGCACAATGGGTTATTTTGACGCAGTGCGAAGCTAAAGTTTGACCTTTTGTCATGAATGCGAGGTGCACAAAACGTGTGCGACAATCCAAACTGCAAAAGGATACACATGCTATTAACAACCATTCACAAAATATGATATGTGGGTAAATAAAGAGCTTGAATACATCATAACACATCAAAAACACACCTTATTTGGTGTGTAGGGTAAACACCACGACGGTGATATGAATCCTCAAACAGGATTTAGATTTTTAGCGCAGAGGATTTCAAATTTGCGAACCACAAACCTTATTTAAAGAAAAGAAGTGCGGTCTACTGAAACGTGTGAAAGTTGTAAAGTGTGGAGTTAAATGCATTTGTTTTATTCATTTGGAAAAATAAACTTAAACTCTTATCTTTTTAACACTTCTGGAGATGTAAAAAAAAAATAATATCTTAACTTTGTTAAACCCTGTGTGGGTGAAGAATTTAAAATGTATCAATAATAAACACATCATTGTTTTTAATGGTTTTCATTTTCATTTCCTCTATTAATTCTCTGTCATTTGCTACAACTTTTAAAATAAGAAGTCGTCCCAGTTAAATACTTTACACTTTTTATGACCAACTGACATATTCTATCATTGAATAGGATGACATTTTAATGACATTTCTGTGGCGTTGAACTGCGATTAGCCGAACTTCTACTCGCGTCAATCAATTGTGTTACATTCTCCAGTTATCTCGCTGTTATTGCAAAAGAAGAGTTCAGCGTGCGACTTCGCTGTGTGGGAACGTCCTTGTGCCTCGAGGCTGTTTGGCTGTTTGGCTGTTTGTTTTGGTTTCTAGCAGAGTGATGCCAACGTGTCTTCCACATTGCCTCCTCTTGCAATAAGCCACAAAAGGAACGGTGTAACATTTTATTAGTTAGCACAATCCATCACATAGGAAGGCGTCGCGAGGCATGTTGTGCTTCACCACCCAAAGTCATGAAATGTCCAATTGTGGACAAGACAAAAAAAAAAAACGATTAAAAAGTATGGAAAAATACGAAAAAGTAGAAACATAGTTTGTCATAAAAAGTTATAAAATGCATATGTGTAATGTTAAAAGATTCATAGTTTGGTACGTTAATGAAAGTCACAGAAAAATGTGTTTAAATAAGTAACGAGGGAAGAATTTCCCAAAAATTATTAAAAGTTTTGATAGTTTGTCAAAAAAAAAGACACAGCAATTGCATATTATGGCAAGAAAAATAAAGAAAAGTTGAATAAAAAAAAGTCTGCTTACAATGTGCTGAAATCCTCGTGTGTAATTTCAGCCTTGCTATTTGTTTTGGTTTTTCTGCTTCGTGTATGTTGAAAACTATTCAGTAATCTCAAAAGAAGTCATCAAAAATATACTTATATTATAAATATTATTATTATAAATATAGACAAAAATATAGACTAGATTTCACACACGATAGCAAATCATAACTTAGCTGAACCACGAGAATGTTTTACGGCCCTGTGTTTTACAGTTTTACCATAATTACGTCAGCCACAAACTTTATTTTAGCTTTCGGCCTCAAAAGTGTCAAGTATCTTGCAATTGAGGAGCGGCTTTTTCCACCCCGGTGAAGGTTGGAGACACGGAGACGTCTGCGTGATGCAGATACCCGTCCCACAGTTAAATTACGAATGAAACACAACCGGGGGAGGCTCCGCAGGGCCGGGCGGTGCAGAGGGGCGGCTGACTCCTGAGCTCCACTGGGAAATGACAGCAGATAGCGAGTGTTTACATGCAGATAGCCTCTCAGGGGGGGGGTTTCCATTTTTTTTTTGGTGCACATCAGCCGGAAAACGGAGGAATGTTGTGCTGCTATAACTGCAGAAGGAGCCTGTGAAACCTCAACCCTCAGGGATGCAAAGGCAGTAATGTTTAACAGCTGTGCTCATGTTACACGTGTGCACAGGCTTTGCCTTCTGTAAGCAAACCACGGCGAGGAGGCCATGGATGTGTTAGCAGGTCGACAATCGGGGTTATTGTTCCTGTTAGCTTAGCTTAGCTCAGCACAAAGACTGGAAACAGGCAGAACCGCTCACTCATTCACAGGAATCCTGCCTCAACCATCTCTGCACGTGACACGTGTTGTTCTAAATGATTTCTTTAAGAGTCCACCAGCCAAAACGGTGGAGAGTTTCTGCCTTAAAAGATGACATCATTCAAATTGACATCATCATTGACATCATTCAAATAAAAAGGTGTCTTTCGGGGTTTTTTGCTCTCTATGTTATGAAGTCATGAAGCCAAGTGGTACAAATAATGCTCTTACTGATTCACCCGTTTCATCAAACATGTTTTCATCCTGTCGGCCTCCGTGAAGCGGTGTGACTGACTGCATCTGCATGTATGTGGGATCATGTGGAGAGATTCACTGCATCCTGCGACGCACGCTCATGTTTCACATTTCCTTGGATGAGGTTTCCTTCCCAGACTTCCTCTCGCCATGTATCCCTCGTAGTTGCAAATGCACTCATCTCTACAAACAAAAGCCCACAGCGGAACATTAGTCATACTTTAGGTCTGGAAACATAGATTGAACCCCCCCTCCCTCTCTCTCTCTTTCTCTCTCTTTCGCAATTTTGAGGCTGCAGCTGATATGGAGGAATTCGGCACAGAGGAAATGCGTTCCCAGGCGGAAGGGGGGGGGCAGCCATCATCTTAGAGCCTAGAGGGTGGTCCAGAGCTTCTGGGCACCACCCGGTTGACAGTTTCCCATCTTCATTTCAAGGTCACCACAACCTCCTTCACGGGCTGTAACCATCCCAGCCAGAGGGTTTCAGGCTCAATGGGCAGACACTTGTTGCCCCAGTCTGCATGGAACTAGGAGGGATCCACAAGGCACATCTCATACAGGGGGGGGGAGAGAGAGAGAGAGAGAGAGAGAGAGAGAGAGAGAGAGAGAGAGAGAGAGAGAGAGAGAGAGAGAGAGAGAGAGGCAGGGGGGGACTCAGGACGTGACTCTGACTCTGCGGCGGACTGAAGCGGCTGCTGAGACGTGAACGAGGTGAGGTTCCTGCAGATCAACGTCCCCCGTCCGTGTGCGTGTGGGTGTGCGTGTGGGCGTGTGGGTGTGCACGCGGGACGTGGACGTTTAACGACGGTAGTGTGGATGCGCGCGCACAAAGAGAAACCCCTTTACGCGTTCCGTAAAGCTGCGGGGTGTTATTTTACGCGTCGACTCTCGTGTCTCCGGGGGAAGTGATGCATTTCATACTGGAGCCATCAATAAACGTGTCTACAGGAAATTAGAAAATCAGGAGAGATCAAGTTAGGCAACAGCTGTTTCCTCAATGTAGCGTTATGAGAATATCCAGGGTTTTTTTTTTGTATCGGCTGAGACTTCCAAGAAAGCCAGTCATGTGATGTGCCCAAACGTCAGTCCGGAAAGCCCAGAAGTTTTGGCACAAGCGTCAGATTTCCACTGCAGGATGAATGTCAGTGGATTAAACTGAGCGCCAACAACAACATTTTGGATTGAAAGCACTCTGCTGCTGTAGGTTCAACAAACAGAGTGTGATACATGTGGACGGGTCCATCAGCAGCACGGAGCGGCCCTGCAGCCAGAGTGCATGGAGGACAAAGGGCCCCGGGACGGGGAGGAGGCCCCCCAGGGACCGGAGAAAGAACACAAGCGACGGACGCAGCTGCAAGGCTCAGTCCTTTGTACTCGTGTTGGATCTTTCATCTAAAATCGTCTAGTCGTCTGTCTCTCAGTTGTTTTATGTGTCTTATTTTGTCTCTTTGTGTCTCATTGTACGTAGGACACTCGTCCCTGTCCCTGCGTTCTCTATGGGCCCCTCCCCAGGGCCGGCCCAAGGCATAAGCGAACTAAGCGGCTGCTTGGGGCCCCCTCTCCAGGGGCCCCAAGCAGCCGCTTAGTTTGCTTATGCTGCAAGCAGCCCTAGTTTTGTATTATAACCTCACTGTATTCGTTTATAATTTTCGCTATAACAGTATAGCGTGACATTTGTGCCAATAATCTTCTAGCACAGGTGACTGTGCGTGGTGGGAGGGGGGCCCACAAATAAAATTCTGCTTAGGGCCCCCAAGAGGCCCGGGCCGGCACTGCCCCTCCCCGTCCTACGATGTCAAAATGTGCCCAAACTGAGATTCTGACATTTATTTAAAGAAAACCACATTTGTTCTGACCATTGGAATCTCTATTTTTGCTCCGTGAGTCAGCGTCAAGTAACGTCGTCCGGCCAATATCACGACGCGCGGCGTGTTCTTCTGTGTGAAACGAACAAACCACCGCAGGAGTGTAGAAGTCCAGCGGCCACGTCTCAGCTTGGCTTACGTGGCTCACCGTTGGGGACACGGTGTCTCTTTTTCTGACTTTTGTTACGGCCGTTGTTGTTGTTGAGCCACTGAGTGTTCAACAGGAAACGTTGCTTCTTTTCACCACAGTCAGATGTGTGTATTTGTTTGTTGATATATACTTGTTAACAGCGCTGCCTTCGTTCACAGCTGCGCCTTCTGGCATCTCCATGGCCCCTCCTCACAAACGGGCCCCGCATGCATCTTTTCCACCCGCTGCTCTTCACCTATCATTTTATAGTTGTGTTGCTGTGCGTCTTCTAAAATGCTAAATGTGCCACGGTTCTCTGACTGTGCGATAAAGATTATAATTGTTCACCAGTTTACGTACACGCACCTAACAAAAAGGTAGCTGACTGTGACAGAGCTCAACCAACCTTTGGTCCACTTTTATGATCTGAAAACAAAACAAAAGTGCTCGTTTAGAAAATGTAGAATGTTTGCGTTTGTGGTCTTTCCTTGAGTATGTCCCTGGTCAGCTTGGATGCACGTGTCCATTATGAACACCACACGGCGCACACTGTTCTGCTTACTCTACAACCAACACGGGCAGAGGGCCAACTGTTCCATTGAGAACCACTCAGCCTGTGATGAGTCAAACCTTTCCTGAGCTGAAAGGTGACGGATACCTTATGGGCTCCATGCTGGAGAGTGTTTCATGGGCCTTTTGACCCTTGTAGCCATGCCCGCTCAGACTATTTTGTAATTTGACATTTTCTTTGCTCCTGGGATTTAGATGAGAGGCGCATAAGTCAGTGTTTGAGGCCGGATGTATGAGAGCAGTTATCCTCCTGTTGTGTTATCTTCTTGTAAGACTGCTTCACGGTATCAGTTTTAGACCTCAATTCTGGCTACGGATGAAGGATTTCTTCCTTTGTTTTAATCTTTCCACCTCTCTGGGAATGAGGTTTTGTTTTTAAATCCTTACATTTGTCAACCTGTTATTGGAAAGCTCTCCGGTGTCCGCAGGATTCACTGTTCAATTCACTGACATGCTTCAAGTGAAATGTCCACAACTCTTTGATGAATTGAAAAGTGTTTATGTTCGCTATGTGGTCCGTGTATATGGTCCTGCTTCAGCTGTTCTGTGGGCCTTTGTGCTAATTAGCTAAATGACATACAAGAAAGATGGTTAACATTATAAGGCTAAACAACATCTGCAGCGGGTCCAGATCCAACAGCAGAAATGAATTCAGAGCTAAAAAAAAAAAAAAACCTCCAATCAGTTGAAGTTTTCCTTTTTCCTTACAGGCACAGCCATGTTGGGTGTCTTCACCCTCCTGTCCCTCGGCTCCATGGTGGCCCTGGTGCCTCCTCCGAACGTCCGTCCTGCGCGCTGCAGACGCTGCTGTGACCACATGGAGCCGCCAGAGGGCAGCGGAGAGCCGCCTCCCACGCCGGGGTTCAGCCGTGTGCCGGAGGTCCGCACCTACATCAACATGACCATCCTCAAAGGTACTTTTATCATGAGCGCGCTTCAGGGGTCTTCGAGTGTGTTTGTCGAAGGACCTCAAACGGATCCATTTTGATTGGAATTTAGCGGACTCGCCTCCTTACATCTCCCCTTACACGTTCATCTTGAAATTGAACTAAACCAGGAAAGACGACGTGACTTTGTTTGTGACAGTCGTGTAACTGGCATCACTCGGTGCAGGTGACAAAGGTGAACGTGGCGACCGAGGAACGCCAGGTAAAGCCGGACTGGAAGGCCCCCCGGGCTCCAGAGGTCCAATGGGCTCCAAAGGTTCCAAGGGTCAGGCGGGACTCCCAGGGGACCCCTGCAAAGTCCAGCACTCCGCCTTCTCCGTGGGCCGCCGCAAGTCCCTCCACAGCGTGGAGTCCTACCAGGCGCTGGTGTTCGACACGGTCTTTGTCAACCTCCACGACCACTTCAACATGTTCGACGGGAGGTTCCTGTGCCGCGTGCCGGGCGTCTACTTCTTCAACGTCAACATCCACACGTGGAACTTCAAGGAGACGTATCTGCACATCATGCACAACGAGCGCGAGCAGGCCATCGTGTACGCGCAGCCCAGCGACCGCTCCATCATGCAGAGCCAGAGCCTCATGCTGCGCCTGGAGCTCCGGGACGAGGTGTGGATCCGCCTGTACAAGAGGGAGAGAGACAACGCCGTCTACAGCGACGACGTCGACGTCTACATCACGTTCAACGGGTACATCGTCGCGGGCAGCCAAGAGGGGAACTGAGGGCCGAGGATGGAGACTGCTGAGCTGACAAAAGGTAGTTTATTATGTTCTATATTTAGATTAAAACAGCGGTTCAGCTTGGGTCCTCGGTCAGAAGGGTCACCAGAGGACGGGCAGTAACTCTTTCAGAGAGTGTGAAGAAATCAACTGATTTGTCCTAAAACACAAGAGGTCATTGGACCTGACTAATACACTTTGAAAATGGATTATAAATGCATTAGTTTCTTTTTGCGATCCCAACTTGGGCTGATTAGTTTCACAAACATTAGCTTGGTGGTAAAGAAACCAAGCCGTGGGGAGAAAGGCTCCCTCAGTGTCAGAATGAAGTGGAGTTTCACATGTGGTGCTGAAACGCGGTGCTAACTGAACTACACGTACTGAAACACGTATCGGATGCACTTGAATTTATTTTGTATTAACTGACCAATGTTTTGCTTTAATAGTGTACGTGAAGGTTTGTCTCCTTCCCTTTTTATCATAGTATCATATGAGTGAAGCTAAAGCCCATCTGCAACATAAAGCTCATTTTAATCAAGTTAAAAGCTAATTATATAAAAAATTGACTTAATTTGTGACACAAATACCTGCCATTAATACATTCATGCTAGTTAGGTACTAACACAACTACTATAAAAGCATTAATTCCACTATTCCAATCTTATAATGCTATGTAAATAACACTTAACTCTAGTAATCCCACTTTTAACACTAATGTTTATACTGCTATTAACAGTGTTTCACTCAGATATCGAATGCAGATCCTCACTGTAACAACTGGAGGGATGATTTGAAGCGCTCTCATGTCGAGCCATTCAGCAAATTACTTTAAAAATAAACAAGTCTAAATGGACAGTGTGTGTGTTTGTGCTTGTGTGAAGTCTCATCGTCGCTGATGGTCCAATTGCTCTGATGCCGTTTTTCTGCCCGTCAGTCAGAACATCTTCACAGTTTGTTTATTGTGTTTTCATTTGCTCCCGTCTTCAGGATGCATGTTTGTGTGAGTTGGACTGTCTGCACAGGCTGGAGGGAGGCGGTAAGGGAACGAAATGAAGGTTTTAATATAAATGTCTAGGTTTTAGTAATTAACTGGATCCTGCTGACAGCTGTTTGGTTTTCTGCACGCGAAACACATCGTACGAACGTTCACATTTCAGGCATAAACATCCATAATGGAATTGTCCACATTTCCTGTTTACATTTTTGCGGGTGCAGTTTTCCTTTCATGTTGCACTGAGCTGGTATTTCCACAGGCCCTTTACGTCGTTGCCAATATTATCGCATTTAAAATGTATTTGAAATCTAAATTTACAAATAGACATATGCGTATTCGTCATGCCCCAAAACCTTTATTTCTCTTGTACAAAGACCAGATGATGGGTGACGTCATTACTGAATGAACACTTTGCATTTCCCCCAGTCATGAGAGAGAGAGACAACTCTTTATGAAATATTAATAAATGTTTAACTAAAACATGAATAATTAAGTTATTTAAGTAAATCAACAGACATTTAAGCTGTTTAACAGCATCCGTGCTGTTGAAAAAAAAACACCATCAGTCAAACCAATCTTCATAAAGATCTAGCACATATTCAGGTTTTATTCTGCTAATAAATAAACCGTTTTCTTTTCCCTTAATGATTCCATCTTCCCATGTTGCTCTTTGCCCTTCTGCAGAAGATACAGCGGAGAGTAAAGGTTCTCAGATCAGACCGGTGAAACAATAAAACACGATTTAGAGCATAACAAAAATACAAAAGAGATATAAAACCCTGACAATGGAAACACTGGTGAGGAGGGAGGGTGGGACGACTACCTGTGTTTTCTGTCACTTTTCTGTGTGAACATTTAGATCAACATGGGAAAAAACCAACACACCACACGACGGTCACAGACGTTTGAAGAAAAAAACACTTTTTGATTCCGGATAAATGCCATCCTACCCAGAACTCACTCAACCGAGTCAATCACGGGTCCAAAATGCCCCGAACTTTAACAAAAACGAATAAACCAGAAGGCAGAAGGTGTGACTCACAGAACAATCACTTACAGTACAAACCACACAGTGAACCTGTGTTAAAGGACACACAAAGAAATCAATCCAAGTGCAGACATCGATTGTACAAATGCTGCCGTTTCCTATTCTTTCCAAAGATTAACGACACAAGACGAACAAGGCCCAGCGGATCGAACACACTTCGTGGCTTGATAGAGATTCACAAAGCAAAAGTCCTTCTACAAAAATACTTCTCTTTTTGTTTTTGCTGTGTAAACTTTTGCAACCAAAAGGCACTGTCTTCTCTTCCCCCCCGCTGCTCCTCTATCGGTCCGGACCACCTTCATTAATGCCGGCACAGCCTTGTGGAGTGATGGATCTTCACTGCAAATACAAGAAAGAGGGAAGAAAAAAAAAAAGAAAAAGAAAACAATGTGTTGTGGTGGCTTCTCGTTACGTGCACAGCTCCTCGCTGCGACATCCTATGAAAGTGCTGCTGCAGTCTCCAGGGCGACCCGATGTAGGTCAGCGGTAATAACTGCAGCTCGGAGGAGATCGAATGCCGCCGATGGCAGCGTCATGGCAACACAACAAGCGTTAAAAGATAACGATCCCTCTGGAAACCGGCGTGAGCGCACAGACAGCTCACCTTTGCGTGGATGAAATGAAAAGAATGTAAAAAAAAAAAAAAAAAAAAAAAAAAAAGGAAAGACTCCAGTCGTCTGCCTGAGAGGCGAGCTGAGGCAAAGCCAGCTGTGCGGCCTTTAGGTGCTGTGCGCGGGGAGAGGACTTCATGGTCCGATGGAGCTCGTGGTCTGAAATGTTTCCAGGGATGTAATCGAATGGACTCCTCCACTCTGACACATGACGTGATTATCGGCTTAAGCTGTGTATTCGGTATAAAAGCACTCTTCCTACGCCTGATGCACTAATCCGTCTGTTTTTAAACATACCTTAAAAGTCCCTCTCGTCCCCCGCCTTGACAACGTGAAGTACATTTTATTACCACTGACAACACTAATCTAGTAACACTTTCACTAGTCGCCACAGGTCTCCCTTTGCATTGCATAAGTGTTGGCTTGCATGACATCACAAACACGCGAGGGTAATGGCTCTGTGACATCACCTCGGCGTCCTGCTACAAAGCCTGCGTGATCGTCACAGCGGCTCACGGCGCGCGTGACGTGACATCAGCGGCGGGAGTGGGGGGGGGGTGGGGTTAAGGGTCAGGGACCACGCTGAGCGCGCGACGCGTTCGGGGACACGCAGCGTTTGCACGATCCGACGGTGTCGGCTGCCCGACTGTGTGCTTATTGTCGTCGGTGATCCGCGAGGGGAAAACACCGATTGATTAACGGCTGTTAACCGGGATTCACCTCATTAGTGTGCTTCTTTAAAAGCAGCGAGTGTCCTCAACGATGTGCACGCTCAGTGTAGGACAGACACACACACACACACACACAAGACCAGAGGATACATCTGCAAACACCAGAACAACGGGAGCATTATATCATGGTAAACAAGTGTGTGTGTGTGTGTGTGGGGCGGGGTGGGAGGGGGGGGGGGTCACTCGTTGAGGACGGAGTCCGGTCTGTCGTAGCCAAAGAGCCTGAAGTCGGGCTCGTACAGCTTGTAGAGTTCCCTCCGAGCCTCGGCCGACACCGAGCCGAACCAATCGGCCTCCCAGGTGCTGGCCGTGAGGTTCCTGTGCGAGGTGGGGAACTCCACCACGTTGTCCACGCGCAGCTGGCGCAGGAGGTGCTCGGCGTCCTCCTCCGCCGTCTCCAGGTGGCCCACGAAGTCGTACTGGATCTGGCACGGGTGGCACAGGCGGTACACCTGCCGCCAGTGCTCGTTGAAGGGCATCTCCTTCTCCGTCTGCGGGTCCAGGAGATACTGGATGAAGTTGGAGAAGGTGGGGTGGATGCCCAGGCCGAACGCCTCGTCCACCGAGGCGGGGGGCGTCGGCTGGTTGGCGTAGCGGCGCAGCATGACCTGGGCGAAGCGCCGGTAGAAGTCCTCGTTGCGCAGCTCGAATTTGTTCCGATAGGCGGAGATGAGGCGGACGAAGGGGTCCCGCACGAAAATGAACTTGGTGTATTTCTTCAGCTTCACCTGCAGAGTTGAACAAAACACGCGCAGCACGTCAGCGTCAACAGGAGGTAGTTTACACAACAGGCTTAAAGAGTCACATCGGAGCGGATGTCCCTGTGTGGGAGGTGCAGCACTTGAACACACCTTCATCAGGTGCCTGGCGAACTTGCCGTATCGTTTCCAGAACTTGTTGAAGGTGAAGTGCATGCTGCTGTTGTGGACCAGGTCCCTGGGGATGGCCAGCGGGTCCCTCTGAGGGACGCCGTCCCGCAGCATGCTTTCACTGAGAACTATCATGATGCGCTTCCAGTTGCTGCACGCCACCTGAGATTAGAGAGGGTGGAGGGGGTCGGGGGGGGCGGATGAGAAGGTCAAGAATCACTCTGAATCAGTAGCGCGTCGATATGGGGCGGTTCAGGTTCGCCGACCTTGGGGACGTAGCAGTAGATGACGCCGTGCCTGTCGTCCACAATCAGGTGATCCAGCTCCCTGTTGGGAATGTCGTCGAAGGAGCGGTTTTTGCCGGGGAACACCACGCTGTCGTTAGCGCACATCTCCTGGAGTAACCTCCGCCGCTGCTCCTGCAGCACGCACACGTTCACTGTTAGCGCATCACAATAAGGGAATGTGAAGGAGACCTTGAGGGATTCAGAGGCCCTCACCTCTTTCGTGCACAGACCGGTCACTGATCTTAACTTCCTCGCAGGTTTATGCAAGTCTGGTCGCGTTAGAAGACATTTCGAAGTGGAGAATTTAGCTCACGTATACATACGCAGCCAAGGCAAGGTCATCCATCTCAAAGTACGGCATGACATTATTTAATACTTACAGCACAAAAAACAGAAATGCACAGTCATCAATACAGGAAACAACATTTAAGTTAAATTTCAAGTGACGCGAGTCAGCATGCAGCTTCAAAATGATTCATGACCCGTGTTACTTATATTTGTGCTTCTCTTGCTATTTGAAAAAAATGCATTGAAAAAAACATTGCACACCACCAGTACTACCAAAGCAAAATGATGCTGACCTGTCTCTCACGCAGCTCGGCCGCCAATGGAGTCAGGTGGATCTTCCACTCCCGCCGCGGGACGTACCGCTCCTCCGCTCTCTCCGATTGGTTGCCCGTGTCGGCGGGGGCGGGGTCCGTGGGCTCGCCGGTCCCCGGCTCCAGGAACTGGTTAACGAAAGCGTCGATGTCGGACAGGAAGGACGGGGTCCGGGAGGTCTGGGCCCGCTGAGGATGAGGAGGGGCGGCGTGCGGGATTTTGGGGCCCGGCGAGACGGGGGTGTGCAGATACAGACGGGAGGCTCCGACGTCGTCCCAGTAGATGATGATGAGAAGGATCATGAAGGCCGAGCCCAGGACCACGAAAATACGAAACATCCTGGACGTTCCCATGGTGACTGTTGCTCGCTACAGAAACACCATAGCAACTGACAGACTGGGAAAGTGGAGTCCCTACAGCGTCGCCATGGCAGCAGATTGGAACACTTACCTGGGTCTTTTAATTTGATCAACGGCGCAACAGATTGGAGTCATAGGGCTCTTGCTACAGGGTCACCATGGCAACAGCATCCAGGTCCGTAAGCTATCTCTCCCCATGGCGATTCATAGGGAGAGAAACTGAAGCAGAGGCTGCCGGGCTGCTCATGACGCCGCTGTGCCGCAGGAATGTGCTCTTCACCAGTGTAACTGACCACCCATGAATAAGGTCTCACCTCAGCTCCATGCAGCCTGCCGACAGAGTGACACAGAAAAACACCATTATACGCACACATCTGGCTCCTTCTTTCATCACTCGCTAGCATTTCAACGGCAAAAACTGCCTAGAACGGACGGAACTCCTTTTAAATGGATTTTTTTTTCTGTACATGGGAACAAAGGAATGTTTTGACGCACAGAAAAACAGCAGCGAGGGAGATCAAATACAACGACAAACCAAGAAACAAATGAAGCATGATATAGAAACTGATACCCTTTAAGTCTTTCTAAATCAAATTCCTTGTCTTTCTCATATTTTTAACACGTGCACAAAAGCACACACGCATGTTCAAGATTGCATTTGAGCTTGGTATTCCTTCTCTTCTGTTAATAAAAAAAAAAAACAAGAGCAATATGTGCGTCTGTCTGTTTATTGGCTTCAATTTCTTTTAGTGCATTTCTGCCTGACCCCTGCGCGTTGACTTAACTCCCACTCCCTGCAGGAAAATCACAAGTAGCCGCCAGATGTGTGCGCGGCCGAGGCTCTGCATACCGCAGAGTAAGAACTTTTGCATTGGACAAGCGGCCTGCTGTACCCACACCGGGCTTCCTATGGATTATGCTACGGCATCGGCACCTTTTAAACACCGAACAAGTATGAGAAAAGCATCAACGTTGGACAACCTTTGAAAGAGGGTCAATCGCAAACACTTTACACGCCTCACCGAGGAGACAGGTTGCAGGGACAGAAAGACAGCGAAGCTCATAGAGAGAGATGGCCTTATCTCAACCGGGATTCAGGTTTCCTAATTCCCCCTTTTTACCCCCGGTGCAGTTTATCAGTCGCAGGAGCGTCACATTTTCACCCCGACACTCCTCTGTGTAGCTCTCCTGTCGTCGCAGTATTTCTTTCTTTCCTGGAGCTGAGCGGGGACCATTGACTCGGAAAATCATCATCAGCCTCTCCAGAGGCGGCAGGCAACACTCCTCTTCGTCTCTGCACGCCAGGGAGGCCGCGGCTGCCCCGAAAAAGTGTATTAAATCAGGCGTTTAGGGCAGGAAACATTCAAAAGGTTCCGTCTGTGAATTCATCCCAATAACAGCAGGAAAAGATCAAATCTACATTATTGTTTTACTCAACTTCAATTGAACCGCAACACTTTGCAAGGGTTTTAAAAACTGTGATGCATTGAGGAGAAATTCAAATACTCAACTATGTGAGAAATCTGATTCTCCTCAGCTCAAATCAACTACAGTAATACGAACAATATATTAGAATAATGGGCTGGGGCTGACGCAGGACCCCTTCCTCCACCTGCCTACTTCAGTTTGAGGCAATAGATCAGTATGCCTGGACAACTTTTCTTTTCTTACATATATTTTTGGACTTTTACGCAGCATCGGGTCAACAAGCCAACAAGCCTCTGTGTTGTAGCGCACATCAGCGGGCTGGTGGCTAACCCGCCGCCCGCCCTGCTGACCCGAGGGGGGAAGGGTGGGGGTGGGAGTGAGGGAGTGAGAGGGGGGAGGGGGGTAAATCACACCGTCCTGTCCGCAGCAGCCTCCGGACCGGACACAATGTCGCCTTTGACGGGAGAGCAGCGCCCCGGACACGGGCCGCTCCTGTCGGGCGCGCGGCTCCGCGGGTCCCTCATAAAGCGCCGCGAGACGCTCTCGGCCATATTGGAGACAACGCGGAGTAGCGGAGGAATAAAAACAATATCAATGTATCGTATCAACAGACGCGCTATGAGCGAGACACGTCGGGGTGCGTGTGTGTGCGTGCGTGTGTGCGTGTCCGACGCGCCGCATTCAGCTGAGAAGCAGCGTCGTGTCCGCCGAGGGGAGACACGGTGGGTCACTTGCTACAATTGTTGTTCGTAATGTCAAAGATGGGTCAAAGAAAACGCGTCATGCTCACCTCTTCTCCCGGTGTCTCCCAGCGCCGCGTCAGCTGAGTCTGTGATGCGAGTCCCGTTTTTTTTTTTTTTTTTTCTGTCCTGAAGAAAGATGGAGCGTGAACACGCAAAGCACCGCGAGAGTTTGGAGTTGGAAGTTTCTGCAGAGTGAGCTCATGAGGGGGAAATGTTTCACTTTTTTTTTCTTTCTGGGTCAGCTCCAGCACAACATGTCTCTCTGCTCAGGGATGATTTATGTAGCCCCCCTCACCGGAGCTGTGTGCTGAAAATAACCCGCTGTACCTGCAAATGTCATCATCAGAGGAACTGTAGACCAAAAGAATGACGACGAGGCGACGTGGCTGTGGGGGATCTGTGTCTATTTCTGTAGCCTCGGGCTGAAAATCGTCTAAAATCGTGTTATTTGTGAACACTTTTCATGACATGACATCAAACGCAGCACCGAGGCACGCGCGCGCACATCTGCTTCCAATCAGCGTCACACGTTTCTCCCCCACTCACTGCTGGTTTTACGCGCAGCGCTGCGCTCTCATGAATATGCCTAGTAGGCATTTGTAATGCGGCAGTCATTCTAATGAACACACGCACGCACACACGCACACACGAATAAATCCATAGCAATTCTCAACAGGATGAAAGGTTCAACATCATTTCCAAGCACTGACAGACTTGTATGCATCACGTGTACACAATCATCTGACTTTTCATGATGTTTATTGCTTTTGTATATTTGACCTCTTTAGATTACATTTAACCACACAAATGGGTAAGCTGCCTACGGTCACAGTGGGGTGAAGTATAAATATTAGCCATGATATGCCACTACGTTGAGCAAAGATGCAGTATTGACTTAAGGGAGGCTGAGAGTGTGAGTTTGGTTTCTTACTCACACGATGTGTCTGATATGATCATTTTAAGGAACGCTGAATAGTGCTGGACGTCTTTCCTCTCAGAGGAGGAGATTATCTCCCCCCCTTGTGAAATAGGTTACTCTAAATCCCCTCTGCTTGTTTTTCTCAAATCAGAACGGCTGGTGGCCTCAGAAAAAAAAAACTGTCTCCACACAGATTTATGTCCTGTAGAAATCAACAATCGTGCATGTTTAGTCATTGATGGTAAATATCACTACATGAGTAACTCAGTCAGAGGTGGTTAAGGATGAGCCTGTATAAAACTGCTTTCACCTTTTCCTGAGTAAACCTTGATGCGTTCTCTATAATAACTGTATTATATTTATATAGCAGCGGTTTATGTAATATTCAGATATCTGGAACAGGCGCTGCATAACAGATTTGCCACAAAAAAAAGCCATAAAAATAAATAAAAGATGTGATATAATCCGTTTTGACTTAAATCTTTACCGTGTCAAAGCCTGACAGCAGCCACAAGACGACAACGTCATCAAAGTGAAGTCAGACCACATGGAAATTGAAATGACTGCTCACACGAGTCGTTTTTGAATGCCTTCCCTTTAAATGCTCCAAAAAGTCCCTTTATGTCGTTTTTGCCACCTGTTTATTCATCTAAATCAAAGTGAACACAGCCATTCACAAAATGTATAATGCCAGTCATCTCGAGTCTTTAGCGGTGCGAGTGTCCACCGGAGATGCAACATAAATATGCATATGAGAACCGCGTCCACGAGTGTTTTATGGAGCTCAGCTGCACGCGTGCGTCGTGCACCTGCGCGTCTACAGGAGGTCCTGCTCCACCCACACCGTCTTCCTCTGCTCCTCCAGTATCCGCTCCTTGACCACCCGGATGAGGTCGTCCGTCCCGGCCCAGGCCTCGGGCTCCACGCTGGCGTAGAGGCAGGGGATTCCCTCCAGCTCCTTCCATTTCGCCCGACACAACTTCACAAACTCCTCCTCCGATTCCACGCGCACAGGCAGCTTCCTGTGTGGACAGGAAACAGGAAGGAAGCAGCGCGTCGGTGGTGAGTGCAGCGTCTGGAGCCCACTACGAGTCACCACTTAGACACTAGGCGCCGGTGCTTGGTTTAAATTCTCAGAAAGGCTAACAGTAACGTGTTCAAGGTTCACGCTTTACTCCTTTTCTCTCCCTGTAAAAAAAGTATTCAGGAAAATGACACTTCATTCAGAACGCAGCTGTTCGAGATCACATGAGCCCCGCGCTCACATCCCCAAAATGGCTGCCTTCATCGTTTCATCAGTTCCTAAAGTTGGTCAACCAATCCGCAGAGTAATCTGGTACACATCACACACAAATTACTGAATCTGAACAGTACCATTATCCGGCAAAAGTGTTGAAGTGCAGAGTTGAAATCACACTGCAAAAAGCTGATCCAACTGTTACGGAGTCAATTGTACGAAAGAGCTGGAGTCAATAATATCCAGTGTCAAGATCCGAGTCATTTCACACTTAGTAGAGTTAAATGAACTCTTAGACAGGTTTGAAATGTAACTGTACGTCAGTGTCACACATCTTGGTGTTACCTTTAACTCTACGTAGTGAATTTAACACTGAGCAGATTTATTTTTGACACTTATTCAGAGTTAAATTGTTAAAACTGAGTGTTGATTTAATACTGACAAAATTGGGACAATATAAACACCAGCTTAAGAGTTAAAATTGAGTCTCACCGAGTCAATTCAGCTCCGAATTTGCTGTGTAACCTAAATTGTATTTTTGTGTTATGTTTTATATTGGAATCCAAAACAACAAATACCACTCGTTTCTTTCTGTCCTAACGTTTCTGACACGCGGTATTTTGAGGTGTACAAATCTCAGCCTCTTCGTGTAAAGGCTCCGTTCCTTCGGCCGGTTCCACCTCACCTGCGGCGCAGAGCAAGAACCTCGTGCAAGGATCGCCGTATTGGCGTTTGGAAAAAGCCTTGTGGTTTGCAGCTGTGGGTGAATGTAAATGAGTATTTTTTTTCTTTTTCAAGCCTACCGCAACTTCTTCACATTCCTCTCGCAGATCTTGACGTAGACGATGATGGGGTAGATTTCCCGCCGCAGAAGGTCTCTGACGCAGCTCAGCTCGGCCTCCAGCAGGCAGTGTTTGCCCTGGTGACGGGTGGAAAGAAAAGGCTTCAAAGATCAACGGAGATCTTTATTGTGAAAGGCCAACACACGATTAAACATGCAGATGTGCACACAACACGACAAAAAGGCACTCTGCCTGGAACAGAGCGGCATTTCGCGCATCATAAAAGTGATTCAATTAAATCGTGTTGTCAAAAGTGTGCATTAAGAATCGATTGATTCAACAAAAATAAACATAAAAATGTGAACAGGGTGATGTACAGAAACATTAGATTGTTTCTTTTATTTCTGCTCAGTGAAAATGAAGCCAAAGCCAGCAGTCGCTTAGCTTAGCTTAGCTTAGCCTAGCTTAGCTCAAGGACGGGGGAAGCTCGGGTAAGCCATGTGACAAAATCTACCAAAACCTCTCGAGCAAACAAATTAAATTTAAAAACATCTCTAGATCGCACCAAGCCAGTTCTGTTTACAATCTTTATGCTAAGCTAACCGGCTAACGGCACCGGCTACATATTTACTGCTCAGAGGTATTTTAAAACAGTAATAAGCAGATGAATGCTTTGGTGGTAGATAACAGTAGTTGCTGCTCACCTTGGAAGCGATGGCCTCTATGTTTTCTCGGGTGATGCATTCAAATACGGTGTGTTTCTCTTTGTAGTGAATGAACGGCTCCACGTTCTGTTTCAGATGGAACTCTTCTTTGGACAGTGTGTCTAAACGACGGAATGGATCACAGTCAAATACAACAGTGTGGAGAGAAAATAAATGATACATTTAAAAAAGAAAGTGGGCAGAAACTGTTTTGTTTGTTAATGATCATCGCCTAACATTTAATGCCCAAGGAAGAGAAACCTTTGCATTGTTTTTTTTTTTCCTGCACTTGACGAGACATATCCAGCCGGGTTTTTGTTTTTTAAACAGACCTGGCTTGCAGATATCGAAGTCCATGGCTCCCCCCATGTTGAGTATTTTCTGGATGACGGCTGTGGCCAGAGCAGCGGGAGTGAAGAGGACGGGCCTCCTCCTCTGAGCGCGCTGCAGGGTGACGGTGCTGTAGGGAATCAGGCTCAGGCTCCTGCTCAGCTCGTTGTCCGGATCAGCAGCGTCTGTTCACACGAGCCGCACGTGAGGGCCGCGTGGTTACGTTACATTCGACCGGTTCAACGTGCGGACGCGCTTCAGCGCTCTCACGCAGCGGAGGCTTCAGCCCTTTGTAAAGACCTCTACATTGTTTACAATTCATCCTACTCTTTGACTAACATTTGAACTTTCACTCCTCATAAATCGGCTGACCTTTCACTCTGCTTCCGCGCTCAGGTTTTGAACAATAATACAACAGCACAAACAATCTACTGTATATTGCAGTTATACAACGCTTTCACCTAAATAGACACTTTTGACTCCGTACGTACCTTCTGGTCTCAAAGCTTCAAACCCTTGTCTGGATAGTGTCGCGCTGCCTGAATTGATGATCCTCACGCGTTCGTTGCTGTTCATTCGCTTGTACTTGACATCCACCCTGCCGACAAACTACAAGACGAAACAGAGCGCAGGCGTTCGGCTAAATCTTTTATCGTTTCAAAAATAAGGTTTGTGCGGTTACTTTATTGATAACAATAAATCCAGGTGGAGGTGCAGACACTAGAGCCTCGTCCCTACAACAGCATGTTTAGTTCACACTTCATCACCTGTAGTATCTGGGTGAGGAAGATGCTGGCTCTGGACATGCGGGGCACAGATTTAGGATCAGGAGACGAGCCGGCTTCGTCTGGCTGTAAAAGGTTCTGCACACACACACACACACACACACACACACGTTTTTCTAAAGCATCACATAATCCTGACTAGGAGATTATACGAGACATAAAAGAAAGGGATTGTGCCTGAGAGCGGCGTCAACATGTGATTAACTTTAGAAAAGATGCATTGCATGTTTTTTTAAAGAATTTTCAAACACATATTCTTAATATATTGTTGTTTCTACTTTGCTGAAATAGAGAAAATTGTCCAGCAAGTTTCTTACCTTACAGCGGTTGATCTCATTCTCTTCTTTCCCCCCTCGAGATACTAACTTCTGTATCTTTACAAGGAGAAGCTGCTGGGCCCTAAGTCCACACACACACACACACACACACACACACACACACACACACACACACACACACACACACACACACACACACACACACACACACACACACACACGCACGCACAAGATTCTCAAACTCGATTTTCTGATACAAATAAAAAAAAGATAAAACAAGATATCAAGTGGCTTCCTGTCCTTCTTCCTGTGTGTGTGTGTGTGTGTGTGTAGCTGGGCGTTGGGAGGATCCGTCTACATTCTGAAAGCAGATGCAGACACCTAAAGCCCCCCCCCCCCCCCCCCCCCCCGCTAAACCTTGCATGGTTGCTCAACTGTTACTGCACGTTTGTATCGCGCTCAGGACACGCGAGACAAAAGGCTCCATCCAACTCCCCCCCCCCCCCCAGTCAGAAAGTTCTTTATTCCTTATTAAATAACCGTCTACCTGGAGTTGCTTGGTATGGTGCCCCGGTCAGCCAGGTCCGAGCCGTTGTACGGGTTGACGCGGGCGCACAGCCACTCGTTGCGGCCCTGGTGCCTGGTGTTCAGCACGTGCACGACCTCGTCGCAGCGCACGCTCAGAGAGCAGCCGTCCGATTGGCCGCAGATGTTGAGGTTGACCCGTATGTAGAAGGAGTCGCCGGAAACCAGTGGGCCTTCCGCCAGGTCCCTCTGCAGGCGGCGGTAAGCTGGAGCGCACACGTGCCCGCATTGGTGTTCACATGCACACGTGTACGTGTGTTACGCAAATGCACACGAGTCCAACACAAACGAGACTTACAGTCAAAGTTGGCGCGATAGTGCAGCTTGACCGGTCCAGAGCAGTGCTGCAGCGTCCAATAGGCTTCTTCCTGGGTGCTGGTATCCAATGAAATGCTTTGGTTCTCCTCACGTATGCAACCTTCAAGCTGGTCAGAACATCACAATAGAAGACAAATGAAAGCGATCCTATTTTTGGTGTTTGGTGCAACTTATTCCCTCACTAACAGGGTAATAAAACATTTAATTTGTTCATGCACATTTGTCAGATGCTTCTTTAAAAACTGTCCATTCATGCGGCCAGTGGATTTAATTCTACACAAATTGAGCTACTGCTCATTTTACAGCCGCGTGGACCCGTGAGAAAGCCACACACCAGCAGGAGGTGGTGGCCCTCGCGAAGCCCCGCCTTCTCCGCGATGGAGCAAGGCTGGACAGCGGATATGAAAATCCCGCTTTCGTTGCCGCCAACCAGCGTGATGTCCATCAGGAGGTTGTCACCGAGCAAGGAAAGCTCCTGCACAGGCTTCCGGGAACCGCTGCTCCTGGAGAAGGAGGACAGAGACGGGCGGAAAGGCCTGCCCACAGAAGAAGAAGAAGAAGAAGAAGGAGAAGAAGAAGTTAGTGGGCTTGACTTGTCACTGGTTTTCACTTTTTTATCCATGCATACAAATAAACAAGAAGAAACAAAGGCAACAGAAATTAGAATAGGTAAAGAGGAGCGTATAGAAGTACATGGACAGAGACGTGTTACTGCAGCCCGTCCAGAACCCGGAACTAACCAGAAAGTGCCACATCACTTCATACAGAGAAATTCTAATATGAAGAGATGTGGCACTCTCTCGTTACTTCCGCGTTCTGGACGGGCTGCAGTAACACGTCTCTGTCCACACGGGGCGCTCGCAGGCGAGTGCAGAATGCATGGGACCCAATGGGGCTTCACCCCCTAAATTCCACTTTTCTCAGGATATCATTTTTTGTCAAGCAATTTGAAACTTGCATTTAAAAGGGGGGCTAGAATAATACACTCAGATGAAAATTGAGTTTTTAAGTTCACTCATCTGTTCTAAAAATCCGTTCAAATAATGTGATGACGTCACATATTTGCGTACTGCCAGAGGTGCTGCTTTACGGCCATTTCTTCGCCGATCTCTTCGGCACTCCCGAATCATGGCTTCCTTTCTCATGGCATCAGCAACATGATCGACAGCGATAACACCAGCTGCTATTTGAGGTAAACTTCGACAGAAAGTCCTCCTAAACTTTATATTTCTGATTCTGCTTTAGCTTCAGCTGCCATCAAACGGGGTCTCTGGTCGTAATCGGTCGCAATCCGTCACTGACCAATCAGCATTCATTAGCAGAATGCTAGCGTGTTCCGGCCAACAACGGCCCAACCTGTAAGAAATCGAAAGGACATAAGCACTCATTCATTCGACTTTTGGTCTATAATCCATATTGAACTTGCGGAATCAACAATAAAATCTACGTTGATTCAACGACAAGCAGGAGAAAGAGCTACATTTAGCCGTCTAGCTCCATAGAAAGGCAACAGTAACTCAAATGACCACTCGTTACAACCGAGGTATGCAGAAGAGCATGTCTGAACGCACAACGCGTCGAACTTTGAGGCGGATGGGCTACAGCAGCAGAAGACCACACCGGGTGCCACTCTTGTCAGCTAAGAACAGGAAACTGAGGCTACAATTCGCACAGGCTCTCCGAGATTGGACAATAGAAGATTGGAAAAAGGTTGCCTGGTCCGATCGATTTGTGGTCTTCGATTTCTGCTGCGACATTCGGATGGTCGGGTCAGAATTTGGCGTAAACAACATGAAAGCATGGATCCATCCTGCCTTGTATCAACGGTTCAGGCTGCTGGTGGTGTGATGGTGTGGGGGATGTTTTCTTGGCACACTTTGGGCCCCTTAGTAACAATTGAGCATCGTGTCAACGCCACAGCCTACCTGAGCTTTGTTGCTGACCGTGTCCATCCTTTTATGACCACAGTGTACCCATCTTCTGATGGCTACTTCCAGCAGGATAACGCGTCATGTCATAAAGCGCCAATCATCTCAGACTGGTTCTTTGAACATGACAATGAGTTCACTGTGCTCGAATGGCCTCCACAGTCACCAGATCTCAATCCAATAGAGCACCTATGGGATGTGGTGGATCATGGATGTGCAGCCGACAAATCTGCAGCAACTGCGTGATGCTATCATGTCAACATGGACCAAACTCTCAGGAATGTTTCCAGTACCTTGTTATCCCTGAAGGCACAAGGGGGTCCAACCCGGCACTAGCAAGGTGCACCTAATAAAGTGGCCGGTGAGTGTATATTTATATATCCCAAAGTACAAGTATATATATATACAGTATATACATACTGTACAACAAAGACACAATAAGACAAAAAGACAACAGGTGAGGTCTGTCCATCTGTACCGCTCCAGAGAGAGTTTCCTGAAGATACTGTTGACTTGCTCCATGTCGTAACTGTCCATCCCTTCTGAGTGATGGGACGAGGAGGATGAGTGGACAGAAGGTGGACCATCATGTACTTCGTCCTCTGAGGATTGGACGGGCGGACAGAAAAGAGATTATTTAAAAAAAAACTGGACACAGAAGATTGAAACCCATTCCAGGAGTTCAGTACCATGGTTTGTCATGTGCAAAGGTGAAACTACACTTTACCAAACTCCATCTCCATGATGTCGCCGTCAAAGTCCGAGACGCTGAAAGAAAATGTCAGAAAAAGATAAAGAAACCAGCTAAGATTCCTAAAAATGGATGAAACTACAATGTTTTCCGATTAAGTGACCCGTGTAATGTGGCATGGGGCTGTGACCACCTTCGAGGGTAGAAGTCGCACTCCTTCTCCCTCTCCCTGCGGTAGAGCGACGCTTGCTCCGGCGGCTCGGCCACTATGGACAGCATGCTGCAACGGGAACGCAGCTGCAGATTTGTGAACAAAGTAAAAGTTCAAAATATATACTTGTAAACTCAACGATGTCAACTCAAGTTGGCAATGTGCAACCTCTATTTGGCTTAACACAATACTGCATCATTTCTTTGCTCTGAACTACAGCAATGTTAAAATCCCACCATGTTCTGCCTGTTGGACTGGTCCGCCATATTCAAGTGAAGTTGTGAGGAGGAGAGGGGGTGAGTCGAGAAGGGGGGATACGTGGGGGACGTCGTAACGCTGGGGGAGGGAGGGAGGGACATGCTGTGGAAGTGCGAGTTCCGCTTCTGGATTTCCAGAGCATCTCCGCTGTTGACTGTTGGAGAAAAATGCGGACCAAGTTGCACGAAAGGAAAAGCCACTGTTGACGGCGGAAGATGAGCAACGTGTGAACTGTGGGATCGTGCGTTACCGTCGGACGGAGCGGGCTCTGAGGGAGCCTCTTTGAGTCCACAGACCGGAGACTTTGAGCCTCTGAACTAAAACGCAAAAAACACGTAGGTTACTGTTGACGAACACAACTCACGCAAGGCTTCTGCTGTCGGCTTCAGAATGTATTTCCTAATGCAGTTTACATTTTGTTTGCAGTTATTTCCCCTGCAGAACAAGTTTTGATTTGTACTTTGTATTCAAATAAAATATATCCCTGAAGAATATAATATAAATTCTTGCAAAAAACATTGCTTGGGAAAACGTGATGTTAATTCAAAAGAACAACGTTGGAGCTGCAGTGTACGAATGTTGGCTGTTCCTGCTCCAACGTGTGATCGATCGGGTGTTCAGGTGTGAGCACGGAACAGTAGGTCACCACGGCTTTGAGGTTAGGTCTGCGTTTCAGGCGGGGCTCATCGGAGGGGAACTTCTCCCCCGGCGACTCATCGCTCGACCATTCTGATTGGTCCTGGACGGGTTTATCGTCCCCCACTTGAGGGAAGCTGGTCGGAGGCAGGTCCCTCAGCAGAGTCTGCAAAAACAGAGACACGCTTCATTTGTTAGCAATACGTTCCAAGTTAGACATTGGAAACATTGGAAAATTGCATAGATGCACCGGGAGCATTTAACATGCATGTTAAACGTGCACACTAATTTGTCCAATATGTCCAACCGAGTCTAAAGGGTTGTCCTTGGAGATCCGTCGCAGTCGAGACTCCAGGTGACCAGCTTGGCTTCTTTGCGAACGATCTCGATGTGGAGTTCGTCGCTCTTCTCCTCCAGCTCCCTGATCTGCTTGCGATATTTGTCTTTGTCGATGAGACACTCTGGGAGAGATT